>JAVJGI010000014.1:48928448-48946866 GCA_035590275.1 Ibycter americanus | reverse complement strand
CTGAACATGAGCCAGCAGTGTGCCCAGGTGGCCAAGAAGGCCAATAGCATCCTGGCTTGTACCCAAAACAGTGAGGCCAACATGACAAAGGAAGTGATTTTTCCCCTGTGTTCGGCACTGTTGAGGCTACACCTCAACACTGTGTTCAATTTTGGACCCATCACTTCAGGAGGGACGTTGAGGTGCTGGAGCATGTCCAGAGAAGGGCAATGAAGCTGATGAAAGGTCTTGAGCACAAGTCTTATGAGGAATGGCTGAGGGAACTGAGGTTGTTTAGTCTGGAGAAGAGGAGACTCAGGGGGGATCTTCTTGCTCTTTACAACTACCTGACAGGAGGTTATAAGCAGTTGAGAGTAGGTCTCTTCTCCCAGGTAACAAGCAACAGAACAGGAGGAAACAGCGTCAAGTTATGCCAGGGGAGGCTTAGACTGGATATTAGGAAAAATTTCTTTATAGAAAGGGTGGTACAGCATTAAAAGAGGCTGCCCAGGGAAGTGGTGGAATCACCACCCCTGGAGGTATCCAAAAAATGCGTAGATGCAGTGCTTAGGGACATGGTTTAGTGGTAGACTTGGCAGTCCTGAGTGAACAGTTGGATGTGATGATCTCAAAGGTCTTTTCCAACCTAAATGATTCTGTGATTCTGTGATTCTACAGTAGCAGGTTACTTGGTTACTACTGGCACCTCTGCTGTTAGATATGGTCGAAATATTTGACTGTGTCATCTGAAAAGCACATCCTAAATCTTGGAAGACTGATGATTTCATTCTTTATGGTTCCTTTGTTCATGTTTAGATGATGTTTATTTAATTAAAAATTCTTCAGAGGAGATATGTAGTGTATCTTGTGTGTAGATGCAGCATTTAAGAGGAATCAGCACTGGGAAATATCTTCAAGCTTTTTGGTAGTAGCTATCAAAAGCAGTCAAGTACACAGTTTTCTGCTGGTAGTGCTCAATTACTTTTTTCAGTTGGCATTAGTGGGTACTTGCACAACTTCTCTTATTACTTTTATTATCACTTGTAAATTACTATAAGAATCATCCATCCAACATTTGCTCTCCAGTTGTCTTAAAAACAACATAGCTTTGATATTTTTTTTTAATATTTGCAAACCAAAAGGCTGTTTTGTCTTCCTCCATTTCTTCCATATTTGCCTAGCTCAATATTTCTAGAGCTTGACCTATTTGAAAGCAGAGTATAAAAATGTAATAAAAATCCAACATAAATCTGTAGAAAAGAGTTTGCATCATATTCACTGTCCCAAACCACTGCTGTGATGTTAGAGGAACTTTGGGTTTTCTCTTTCTGATCATTTGCTGAAGTTTTGCCTTTGAGAAAAGCATCAAAAAAGACAGAATGGTAAATAGAATGAGAGGCAGAGAAAGGCATAAAAAACTCCAATGTCTTGCTTTTTGGAGTTAAATTCTTGTCCAAGTGGAGATAACACAGAGTGTTGACATTTCTGATGAAAGCATGAGGAAGAAAGAAATTTTTGGATTTGATTTAAGGATGCTCAGACTCAAAAGGTACTTGCACTTTTTCAGTGAATGATGCAGAGATTGGAAAACTTTGTTTAAAAAATATTTCTAGCAAAGCCTATAGAAAGTTAGGTGCCATATGAGTTAGGTGCCGTATGATGCAGCATTCAGAGTAACATAAAGAGTTCCATATTTTCAGGTCTTTCTTTAGCACACGTATATATTATTTCCAAGATGTATCACTTCTGATTCCATACTTCCACTAGACTTTTGTTTCTGTAGTTGTATCCAGGTTCTTTCTATTGTCAGTGTCTTATCTGCTCTAGATAGTGTAAGTGCTGTCTTCTTTGGTCTTTTCAAAGTACTTCTGTAGCTGTCTACATGGACTTTTATCCATCTTTTCCCTTTCGTCCTTCAATTCCTCTTAATGACTTCCTGTTTCTACTTTTCTAGGACTTTTAACAGTGTTATTTTATATTTTATACCTTATTCCATCTCAGTCATGCTGTTCTCCACCGATTGGCAAATTCTAGCTCGAATCAACCTAACCAGACAGGAATCCTAATCACAAGGCTCTTTGAAATGAATTCCTTTATTCATAGACCACCACATAGGCTGTCTGTGGAGCCTTAAGGAGTCACTTCTTGAAATTGTCCTGAAGGATTTTTCCATTTGACATTCCTTCAAGCAACTTCCAATGAATCAGATTTAGGCAGGATTATGAGAGTTTTGTTGTTGTTCATGGAGGGAGGAGGAGGGTAAAAATACTTGTGAATGTATCAGCTGCCCAGGCTAGGGACAAAGACCTGACAGACCCTGGGAAGGGGGGAAAAATAGCCCTGGGTTTATAGGATTACTTGCAGCCATTTGTTATATTTGATGAGATTGTTAAAAGTACAATTACTCCTATGATAAATCTAAGTTCTGTCTACATGTTATACTCCTTTCATGCCTACTACAGGATTTACAGTGTTACACTGGTCTATTCAGTACATTTTCATGCTGCTGTTCCCTAAATTTTAATTCCCTCCATATATGGCAAACACTGCTTTTGTCCTCCTTTAATATGGATTGTGATTTGAAATACGTTACACACATAGATTTAGTGAATTAAACTGAGAGTAAACCATTGTAGAATCAGCTGTAGCAGTTAGATCATGGAGACCTGGCATTTTCTCTTACTTGATGCTTTAATACTGCAACACGAGACCATAAACCTGAATTAGGCCTCTGATTTTTCAAATAATAAGAGAAGATAATTAAAGCTGATATTTATCAACACCACGAGTCAACAGAATTTCCAGAAATAGTCCATTGCAAGTTTCTGCTTTACTTATATGTAACTTGGATGATGTTTTAAATGTAAATTGCAGCTAAAACAGTTAAAAATTTGAACAAATTAAATTTAATTAAAATTAATTATACTAGCTATTTAAAAGGCACAGAAATGTTTTATTTAAGAATTTTTCATATCATGGAACAAGGATCTGAAACACAACAGAAATTCAGTTTTAAATAAAACATATACTACATCATAATTTATATAGATTTTAACTAAAAAACCCTTCAGTGATCATTATATATATTCAATATTAGTGGCTATAATCACTGCAGAAGCTATGCTTCTGATCATACTCAAATTTTTACTAGTTCCTAAAGTTTGCAAGACTGTTCATATGACACACTAAAAAATCAGCTGATTTTCTTTCCCCCTGATGGTTTATATGCATTACTAAACTGTGTGTGCATCTTTCTTTCTAAATTTTAATTGAAAGCTATATACATCTGGTAAAGAGAAACTTTTATGATTGGTTTCCAGAGACTAGTGGTCAGAAAGAGGAAAAACATGTCAGGACGTGAGTCAACTTTCTGTTATTGAGAAGTGGCTGTCCTGATGCACTGTTGTGCACTGAATTGTCTTCTGTTCCATGGCTGCGTGTTGCTACTGCAGTTAGGATGCCTTTCTCTCTTGGCTGTATAAGTTCTCAGAGGAAAAGCCACCTGAAGTCACAGTGTAGAAGGGCTACTGCACATGGTAGCAGGCCTCACAGCACCACCAATAACCCATCAGTAAGTCCTTTTGCTTCATAAAGCAATCTTTTAAGTTCAGGGGTCTTTCCACCATATCTCCTTTGTTTGTCCAAACACTTGTTTCCTTCATCAGAAAGCTAAAAGATGATCAGATCCTCCCAAAGCTCTCACTACATCTCCAACTTTGTAAAATTTCACCACTGATGTAATCTCTTTCAACGGATCAAGATTTCTGTTTCTTGTAGTGCTGCCTTCATTTGTCTCTGTGGTATTCTGTTTGTCACAAATATTTAAATTTCTTTATTAGAGTATTTTCCTGACTAATTGAGGAGACCTTTGAGTAGAGAAGACCTTTATGTCTTCTCTATTTCCTGTGTTGTCTCACTTCCTTCTAGTCTTTCCTTTACATGAGGCAGTCACATAGCTAAACTACAGTTTGTCTTACTGAAAATATAGGTTCTATTAATTTGTTCTAAGTCATGTTCTGTCCTTACCCACTTGAAACAAAGTCTATTAATGACTAATTTAGACATAAGTGCACTTAAGTGGGAACAATTTCCCTCTGGTAGCTTTCAAAGGCACAGCCTCTTTCCTTTTCCCATAACTGAGACACTTCCTTTAGACCTTTCTTTCTCCTCAGGGTGTATAGACACAACCAGACATAATTTAGGTGTCTGAGTTTGACATAGAAAAGTCCCTCTTTACTTACCCATGGATAATACTAGTGGAACATCAACACTTAGAGTTGCACAGAAAACAGTTTTTCTTCCAATGAGGTGCCTTTAATTATTTTTTTAATCCTCTATAGTGTACAGTACCTTCCACAGAAAACAAGTAAGGACATAGACCCAGTAGCTAGTAGGTAACAGTACCAGATTAGACTATCTTAATTGTTAAAGTACTAGCTGGATTACATACACTTTGCCTAATGTCTTTTGATGGGAATTTTCCACTGTGGAAGTAATGAAATATTAACTGGACAAAGATTTGTACTTGTGTTTTCTGCAGCTTAGAGCAAATATCACATCTGTCAGGGTTTCTTCAAAACTGGTACGTTTCCATGAATAGTTCTGGTGTCAATAGATGTCATTGGCATTGACAATTTCTACAGCAGCTCAAAACTTTATGTGAAAAATGGTTGTGCATTAGCCAACAGAGGCCAACTGGTTCATCAGATCTCGGCTTTGGGGAACACATATATCTATGAATAATTCTGAAAAAAATTGACTAGCATGAAGACTGGGTTTTTTTATTTTTACTTTGTTTACAGTACCAATCCACTCTATTTACAACATACCAGTGGGACCTGGAGTACAGAGAGGTGCAGTCATGACCAGTCTGGGCTCTGCATTCTGTTTTCTGTGAAATGTTTCATAGAATGTTCAGTGTCTTAAGGCAGCAAAGGAAACGTCTGATATTATTGTTGTTACCAACACCAGCAAGGTAGCAATTTTTCACCATTAACAGTGAGGAAAAAAAGACCAAACTCAAAAGGCCTTAAGCATGTACAAAAGAGCTGCTTTAATATTACCAAAATGCCAGGAGTAACTTAGAGATGTAATTGTTAAAGACAAATCAAGCACCTGGGAATAGAAATTAAATATGTGAAATAGACAAGTTGCTGAAAAAAAAAATATCAAGAAAATACGGAAGTAACCAAAGTCAAAATGTATGACTTTAAGTATGTGGGAGAATATTTTTCACTGATGGTATTGCCTATATGCATAACAGACATCACTATTTTTTTAGCAGTTTCCCTTACTTATATTAGTGTGGAATCATAGTGATGGACAAAATATTATTTAATCACAACTCCAACATATGAAATGACAAGAACTAAAGCTGAAGTAAAAAAGGTTACTTTTTAATTCTGTTTTATACAAGAATTATAAACCAAAAATATTTTACATACCCATCATCCTGAGGAAGGGGCCAAAACTAAGCCACATTTGTCCATTTTTTCAAAAGTTTAGAGAGATAAAATATGAGTAAAGTGCGCTTCAGAAATATGTATGAGAAGTGAATATGTTGCATGTATTTTCACAGAGTTGCCATAAAATCATTATTGCAAGAAAACGTATTATTTTGATATAAAATAATGCTTTGAACTGTATGGAGAAAACACATGATGCAAATGTGTCTGCAGCAAGCACATTCTTTAAAGGAGAATTTTACAGTCAGTTTGCTGGAAAGTGATTTAGTGGTAATCTTTCATTGAGTCAGGTACTTATACAAATGTGTAAGTGAACAAACATACATATAACATGGCTTCCGTTTGAAAAGTTAATTGCTTGACTATGTCTTACCACCTGTAAATGGCAAGAGGGATACTTCATTTTTTCTAACATTAGTTTGCACTGCCTCTTTTAATTATAAGCTTTTCAGGGTGGAAGCAGTTTTCTAGCAGCATAGTGTGTGTAACAAGTATCTAATGTTGGCAATGGTCCCCGGGTTTTCCTATAAATCCAATATGCTTTTTGGATGAGAGGAAATCTGTGTAGTGCAATTCTAAGTGCAGCTGAAAAAGAAATTAATGCAAATCAAAATGTTTCCATAAACAATGAGGACCACCAAATGACCAAGTCTGAAAAAGGTAGATATATTTGTGCTCTTTGCTCTTACATGATGTAGATTGTGATGAAGAATCTGTGACTAAGACAGTTCACTGCTCCAGAAACCTCAGTTTCTTTTACTTCAACAAAAGCAGTCTAATTGTGCCTTCCTGATAATGATTGAAGCATATGGATCATTTATAACAATGATAACTTTCATCACTGTGGGAAGTACCCTGATTATAATAGCACTAGCAAAAAGCAAAATCTTTCTGGGGGAAAAAAAAAGAGGTAATAATTTTACTTTCAGATTCTCATTCTTGAAAGGAGTAAAAAACCAGCAAAAAGAACCTGTCTGAACTGTCAACATTAATAAAAGAAACTTTTCTATTCTGTTAAAGCTGTTTCAGGACAGTCACTGAAGAGCATCAATACCTATCGGAAAGTTTTTCATTGCACTGGCAGTAATGTCAATTGCATGAATAGCAAAAGAAAGAAATATTTAGGTTCAGATTCAGAACTTTTTCTAACTATAAGGAGTTTGTCAACCCAAGGATTTTTGATAGATGTCTGATATTTCTAAGAATAACTGATAAACTTTAGTAGGCAGAGCACAACCTAAATGTATCTTTCTTTGTTCAATGACACATGACACACAGTATAAACTGTTTCAACAGCCAAAGATTTCAACTGAAGTATTAAGGGAATAGGTCTAAAAATAAAAATACTCTTTTTGGTGTCCTCCAAATCCTATTAGGAATTTTTTGTTTTATTCTTTTGGTTATTACTGCTGTTACTACTTTGGTGAATTATTTAAAGTTAAAATACGTCAAATAACCAAAAAAAATGAAGGAACTTCATAATAAAATATAATATTAAGTGCAGGATCTCAAGAAAAAAAAATAAAAAAGAAATGAAAGTAAATATGTGATCTTAGAAACACAGAAATATGCAAATGACTACTACTCAGTCCAATAAAAGCTATTTATATCCGATCATACTTGTAGGTTTACTTCTTTGAACATTTTAAATAGGTTTTGACTGTTCCTTCTAATATCCCTATCAAATGTAAAATACCGCTTAACCAATATCAAAAAACATGTCTGTGGTCTTCCAGTTTTATGTAACAGACTCTGAGGCAATAAATAGTTGATTATCAACAAAGTCTCTGAGAAAAACTCCACAATTACAAAGTTAGGTGATCTACCAAGTTTCTGAATAAGACATTCTTGTTTTGCTAAGTATATTACAAAAATTACAGAAAAACCCTCAACCTACAGAAAACAGAAAATTAATATAATAAACTACAGTGGTATAAAGTATAACATAATATATATGAAGTTATAGTTAACTTCCTTAAGAAGGCTAAATATCACGCTACTCAGGAAACAGAAATTAGGATATCAGAATCTGGATCTGCAGACACAGCAAGGACAATGTTCTATGGTATGACTTAACCTATTCAACATCTTCAATGATATTCAAAATCTTAATGGGTCTGTCTACGATTTAATGCTTAGACGTAAACTAGGAGCTCAATCCAGTTGCCAAAACCTAAACATGTAGAACCGCATGAAACACCTTGTGCCAACCAAAGCATATCAGGATGATATCAGGATATCAAAGCATATCAAATATCAGATGAGTCCTCCTCTTGCTTTGCCCCAGGATACCAGACTAAGAACTACGGGTTAGGTCAATTGTCCTACTGCATCTCCAATATCACTAAAAAATTTTATTCTCACAATTAAATCAAGTTTCTAGTTGATACAGCAAACAATGTGTAGAAGGATTGTCATCCATCCAAATAGAGATGTCTAATCTAGGGTGAACTGAAAAGTTGTTCTGACTCATATGAATGTGCTGAGTGGATCTACTTGACTTTGTGAGAACTTAGGCTTTTCTGTAAACACCTACATGCAGAGGCTTAGACTCAAATACCTCAGTTTGGAGCTGAATATTACTTTTTGTAGGAATACTGAAAGGAAACAGGAGGAGAACAGCCTGATAGAGAGGAGATTAGGATAGGGTGGTGTGGAATGAGCTGATGCAGAGAAACTTCGCATGTCTAACCCGCTGAATTTGACAAGGGGAGAACTAAAACTTTTTTTTCCAAATGTCTACTGTGGCTTTACTGATTTTTTATTTTTATTTTTTCTTACAGAATCTCAGCTGTGATTTTAGCCATACCTTTCAGAATAGTTCTTAAGTTTTAGGACAGTAAATCTAATTGAGTGCTTTCTGCACTGCAAAAGCTGTTCAAGAAATTTTTGCCACCTCTCCCTTTGCTTTGCTCCCTGTTTCTACAAATGCACTGACATTTGCTGATGGTGTAACTGTTGGAGTCATATTGTAAACCAGTTCAGTGAAATGGTCTGCATTATAAAATAAGAAAGAAAACATATTTTCATTTCCACAGGAGAAAATTAATATGAGACTATATTATCATTCACATTGTTCTGATGATTGTTCTTTTGTCTGTGTTATCTCTGTGGTACAATGGTAACAGACAGTACAAAATTCACTCCCTATAGTGACTTAATTAAGCAGGCAGCAAATAAAAGAAAACATGCTGATCCAAAACTGTACACATTACTAATTCATTTTCTGAGAAAGGGAGCAAGAAGGTGAGAAACTCCATTTATTTTTGTATCTAACCTGAATCCAAACTAAATGTGTTTAACCTAAATCAACCATTTTGATGGGTTTTATTACAATTAAGCATGTTCATTGAATGGAGTTAATGATCTAAATGACAGGTCAGACACTGGTCTGCAGATGAGCTTAAAACATGAACATGTCAGTAACACAGATTAGTGGGAAATGGGGAAACAGTAAGAAAGTTGTAGGCCCAGTGGTAAGAAAAGTGAAAGAAGCAGTGACATTGAAAACACAAGTGTAATGGGAGGAGACAGGAAGAGGAATAAAGAAGCATGGAGTAAAACTGAATTAAAGATGCTGTGAGAGAAGAGACACGGAAGCAGTGAACCACACATCACTGGCCAAGGAAGTCCTTAATGGCTGCAGGCTGACATCTCCGTGCAGCCCAGTGGAGAATCTTGGTTTCTGCAGCTATTCGTGTTCCCCACGCAGACAGACACAGCAAATCCTTCTTGCATACGCTTTGCTTGCCTCATCTGCATTATCACACACATGACCTCCAATAAACTGGGAAAAAAAAGCCTCGCCACCTCAGCCTGAATTCTCCTCTTGTCAGGTGGGACCATTCTGGCACAGCTGGTGCTTCTGTTGGTGAGTCAGGCACAAACAGATGCAGGAGATCTCATACCCATTCTGTAAGAAAAGCTGCTCAAAGATGTCCCTAGGGTTAACTGCATTGTTGTCATCTTGGTGAGAATCTCCTTTTCATGTGTGACAAAGAGGGAAAGGGACAGGGATAGTGGCAGATGACTGAAAGCATATATGGAAGCTGTCAACGGTAATACTTTATTTGTCTTTTTTAAGTTAGCTGGTATGTATTTCAGCTCACTATATATATATATTTTTTTAAAGAAAGGACTACAGAAAAGGCACAAATCATATAGTATGATACTACATGCACTTAAAATAGTCTTGTGGGTACTTAAGAATTGATCCAAGACTTACTGATGAACTTCACCCTTAAACAGTTAGTGTGATTTTTATAATAGTTGGAGTAAAGATTTTGTACTTTGCATGTACACTAAGTGGCTATATACCTCTTTCTTTAGATTTATGAAATGAAGGCTTATCTAGCTGCAAATTGGTGAAGTTTTTAATGGTGAAGGTAAAGCTAAAAGGTGGCTGAATACACCAAATAATTTACTAACTGGGTCTGGTTCTCTGAGGGTTTGTATCAGCAAGACCTACTGACTGAGCTGAAAAATTTGTTCTGAGATATTATTGCACAAAACTTTTTACCTGGAATACATCTTCTGAGATTTACTTTCAAAGCTTCCTGTAGCCTGACATACAATATTTAAAAGACCCAAAGAACTAGGAGGTGTCAGTTCTCATTTAAATGAACTACACCATTTTATCCTGTTCTTTTAATCATAATTGTTATTACATTGTTAAAAGTCCTGTAGAAAATAAGTGCTATGCTATTCTTTTACTGCTTCTTGGCAATAGAAGGTCCATTGTGAGTTTTTATTTCTGAAAAATTTTGGTCATTACTATCTGTGGCACGAAAGAGAAAAACAAAATGCCGTGTTCAGACTGACAGCATAGCAAATAGCAGACATTAGCAAGTATTACCTGAAAGAAAAGAGCTTTGGAACCAATAGGAGAGAAAAAAAGGTGTGTTTGGTTTCCTTATACTTTGTAACCTCAAATTTCTAATCCAGAGATAAGATTTAATTAGTTCTTCTAAAAGCACAAAATGGAAGAAAAGGTAGCCAAGGAACTTCCCTTTTAGCCTGAATGTGTTAGAACTGATCATAATAAAAATTCCTATGAACTTCTTATTGATCCTTTCTCTGTCCTATGATGAGGTGAGTACATGGGGATGCATGACTGTCTCTCATTTACCTTTTAACAAAAATACTACTCTGAGACCATTATCTGTGCTTTAGTTATTATTAGCAATAAATAAGTCAGAGAAAACTTGCACCCAGTATACTCCAGTGGTTGTAAGGACATCCACAGGGCTCCTTACAAAGCAGGAGGGTTGTAACTCCATGTTCTGATTTTGGCTGGGATAGAGTTAGTTTACTTCATAGTAGCTGGTATGGGGCTACGTTTTGGATATGTGCCAAAACCAGCACACTCAACAACCCTTTATAAATAATAAGCGGAAATTTTTCCATAGGACTGCCTACCTTAAGGCAAAAGATAGAGATATCTTAGAGTTTCCTATCTGACATTTCAATCTATTTGCTTTAGCGTTCAAAATCCTTCTACTCCTACCGCTATTATACAGCCACCTCTGCAGTGCTTAGTCATCATCAGAAGATATGAGTGGAAGAACTGTAAGGGTAGGTTTTGCTAGCTTTAACACTCCAAATGTGCATATTTCCAAGTAGTTTTCTGATTCTGTTTTTTCCAAGTAGATATGCCAGCTCTGAGCACTTTTCGTTTCCAAGCTTCTTCTGTCATGTTTTCGTTGTAATGCATTCACCCTTTGAAATAAGTTGCAAGCAGCACATTCAGAGTGTCAGGAAGAATAAGCAAACTTTCAGACTTGATAATAATTGCATTTTCTATGACAGGCTTTGATGTCTTCTGCATTCACACCTATCCCTAATAAACACATCTAAGTAATGACTACCAAGAATAAATTTTATTCTTTCTTCTACTCATGTTCTTTTTGGCAGTCTAAACTAATATATATGCATTCACATTATTTTCAGCTAAACTAAGTACACAGGAACAACAAAAACACAGATTTGTAAGATTTTTTTTCTATCTTTGAAGATAAATTTTCAAAAAGGAATAGAGCACCTAACTAGTACATGAACATTATGAAACAGTGAAGACTACTGCACATTTTGTTAAAATGTAGAAGAATTACCGTGACAAGCACAGATCAATGGTTGTTGGATAAATAGTGATAATAGTAAATTTGTTGATGTTAGATGCTGTAACAACTCAAAAAAATTTCTGCAATTAGAATCAGTAGTCAGTATAAAAGTCCTACTTTTTTATTTCTGTAGAGGACCTCTTTTCATTTGTGAGAACGTACTATCTGCTTTCACTGAGTATGATTATTAATTATTTACTTTATACATTTGCTCAGCATGTCTTTCACCTGCACCCCAAAATACTATCTCAAAATAAAAATATAGTATTGCCTTATTTTCCATGAAGAAAATATAAGACATTCCTTCTACTGATGTTCCTCTCCTTGGAACTACTTATTGTTAAATGTACTGTGTCTTTCTGTGAATTGTAGCATACATATGCACTCAGAAACATATAATCTCTTTTACCTTGTATGGGCACTTCACATAGGAACAACCAGTAATCCTGTGTCAGACTGATGGAGAAGTCTGCCAAATGTTATTCAAACTGTGTTGAAGATTGTTCTCTGAGGACACCCTTTTCTATTTGTGGTGGGTTGACCCTGGCTGGATGCCAGGTGCCCACCAAACCACTCTATCACTCTCCTCCTCAGCAGAACAGAGGGGGAGAAAAATCAGATGGAAAAAACCCTTGTGGGTCAAGATAAAGACAGTTTAATGAAGCAACAGCAAAAGTTGTGCGCACTGAAGTGAAGGAAAAACAAAAGATGTTATTCTCTACTCCCCATCAGCAGGTGATGTTCAGGCACTTCCCGGGAAGCAGGGCTTCAGTACTAGTAGCAGTTGCTCTGGAAGACAAACATCGTAAATAATGATGCCCCCACCTTCCTTCTCCTTTCTCTTAGCTTTTATATCTGAGCAGATGTTATATGATATGTAATATCCCGCTGGTCACTTTGGGTCAGCTGTCCTGGCTATGGCCCCCTCCCAGGACCTTGCCCACTACTGGGGGATGGAGGAAAAGTTGGGGAGACAGCCTTGGTGCTGTGAGAGCACTGCTCAGCAGTAGTCAAAACACTGGTGTGTTACCACCAATATATGCTACCAATAGAAGCACCGCACAATGAGGGCTGCTATGGGGCTCCGCCAGACCCAATACAATCACTGCCACTTATTCCATACCATTTGCATCATGCTTAGGTTCCACATAGCTTAACACATACATATATCTTCTAACCATTCCATTGTATTTAATTCTCACTACTAAAATTCCTTCTTACCAACACTTACAAGTTAAACTACATACCTAAACCATCTTTATACCCAACGTACAGATTTATACATTCTCGTTAACTACAATCCCTTGTCCTTTAACAAATAGATATTACTCTTCCATTCCATGAGCTTCCTTTAGTCCTTCAGATGTTCACAAAAGGCTATGACTTGGGCCCCACCTGTCAAAATGGGTAGTCAGGACAAGAGAAGCAGTATGTTTGATTATAGGGCACCAGCACTGGCTTGGTTTGGTTCATCAATGCACTCATCTGGTTCCTTGCAAATCTCACTCTTCGTCAGTTCAGGTCACTCCTGCTCCATTACTTCCTATGACATACAACTCACATCACATTATTTTTCCCCCCAATGTTCAATCTCCTTGAGGCACACACCGAGTCTCCCTATCCTTCTGCATTACTCACCAAATACACCCAGGTCCTTGAGCAAAGACAACCCCATGAATGGGTTTGGTTTTTCCCATGGGAAGAGCAATCCACACTGCCTTCCTCAGCCATTTTCCTATGTGCACTATAGGGACCTTATCTCCTCCCACAGTACATAGGGGTTTTGTTTGCAGAGGACCAGGGCGGTTAGGAGATCCTCTGGTGTTAACCAGCCAAGTTGCTTCTGCTAAACTTGCATCTCAATACTTCCATGCCCCATTGTCCAATACTCTCAACATAGTCTTTCACAGTCCATTATATCTCTCAATCTTTCCAGAGGCTTGTGGGTAATAGGGGATGTGATACACCCATCTAATGCCATGTTTCTTTGCCCAGGAGTTCATAAGGTTTTTCAGAAATGAGTCCCATTGTCTAATTCAATTCTTTCTGGAGTACCATGCCACCACAAAATTTGTCTTTCATCACCTAAGACGGTGTTTTGGGCAGTGGCATGGGTTACACGGTGTGGGATATGAAGGCACAGACCCCAAGTGAGATCCTCAATTACATACACAAATGCTGGTTATATACAATCACTTATCCACCCAAGTTCTGCCCTGGAATATGCCTACATGCAGTAAAGTACCTTAGCAGCCAGTTCACACTCCACCAAGCTGTTTGCTTCCTCCATACTCACCTGAGGATGTCTCTTCTTCCCTGATATTTAAGATGAGGGAAGCTTTGGGCACGCCCCTCATCAGGAGGCTTCGGGCACGCCCCTCATTGCAGGCAAGCGTGGCATAATCACTCTGCAGCTTGGCACCAAGGCAATGAACAAACCTTTTTCTCAGAAGCCACCCAGTAGCTGCTTCTACCATGGTGAGCGTATAACACTTGGCGTGTTTGTGGCAGTGGTCCAATATAGTCAGTTTGCCAGGCCTTACCATACTGAAAACCCAGCCACTGCCCTCTATTCCAGGGAGACTTTACTTGTGTGGCTCACTTGATTGCAGCATATTTCTCATTCATGAGTGACCCGTGTGATAGTGTCCATGGTCAAGTGCACCCCTCAATCACAAGCCCATTTGCATGTTGCATCTCTCCCTAGATGTCCTGATGTTTCATGGGCCCATCAAGTTACAGATAGGTCATCCTTATGCTCCCAGTCTTAGGTCCACCTGAGCTACTTCAATTTTGTCAGCCTTGTCTATCTGTTGATTGTGTTGATGTTCTTCAGTAGCACAGCTTTTGGGCATGTAAGCATCTACATGACATACCTTTAGAGCCATGTTTTTTACTTGGAAAGTGATATCCTGCCACAATGCAGCAGCCCAGATGGGTTTGCCCCTGTGCTGTCAATTGGTCTTCTTCCACTGTTGCAGTCACCCCCATAGGGCATTAGCCACCATCCAGGAATCAGTATAGACATAGAGTACTGGCCACTTTTCTCATTCAGCAATGTCTGGTGCTGGTTGGATGGCTTTCACTTCTGCAGACTGACTTGATTCCCCTTTTCTTCAGTGGCCTCAAGGACTTGTCGTGTGGGACTCCATACAGCAGCTTTCCACTTCCGATGGTTTCCTACCACAAGGATTTCCACATGGTTTCCACCACGCGGTTTCCACCACAACAGGATCCATCAGTAAACAAGGCATAATGCCTGTCATCTTCTAATAACTCATTATATGGTGGTGCCCCTTGAGCAAAAGCCACCTCCTCAGGCAATGCTCCAAAATCTCTGCCTTCTGGCCATGATCTCTTCCAAAATTGCTGGGCAGTTGGGTTTCCCCAGTCAAGCTTGTTGCATGATCAACACTACCCACTTACTCCATGTAGTGCTGATTGCATGATGTGTAGAGGAGATGTTTCCTTTCAACATCCAGTGTAGCACAGACAATCGCAGTGCCAAAAGGAGATGTGCTTCTGTACCAACAAATTCTGAAGCAGCTCGAACCCCCTCACATGCTGCTAGTATCTCTTTTTCCGTTGGGTTGTAGTAGGCTTCTGATCCTCGATACTCCCAGTTCCAAAACCCTAACAGTCAACCTCAAGTTTCTCCTGATGTTTTCTGCCAGAGGCTCCAGGTGAGACCATGCTCCCCAGCTGCAGTTTAGAGTACCTTTTACACAGCTGGTCCTGTCTGGACAGGCCCAAGATCTACTGCATGAACTATTTCTTGTTTGATATGCTCAAAGGCTTGCTGTTGCTCAGGACCCCACTCAAAATAGTTCTTCTTTTGGGTTACTCAATAGAGAGGGCTCACAAGCTGACTATAACCTGGAATATGCATTCTCCAGAACCCCACAAGGCCTAGGAAAGCTTGTGTTTCCTTATTGTTAGCTGATGGAGACATAGTTGCTATCTTGTTGACCACATCCATAAGTACATGATGGTGTCCATCCTGCCATTTTATTCCCAAGAACTGAATCTCCTGTGCAGGTCCGTTGACCTTGCTCTTCTTTATGGTGAAACCAGCTTTCAGAAGAATCTGAATTACTCTTTTCCTTTCTCAAATACTTCTGCTTTGTTGCCCCACATGATGATATCATTGATGTATTGTACATGTTTAGGGGCATGACCCTTTTCCAGTGCAGTTTGGATTAGTCCATGACAAATGGTAGGGCTGTACTTCCATCCCTGGGGCAGCTGATTCCAGGTGTATTAGTCACCCCTCCACGTGAAAGTAAACTGTGGCCTGCACTCTGCTGCCAAAGGGGTTGAGAAAAATGCATTGGCAATGTCATTTGTAGCATACAACTTGACTGCCTTCGACTCCAGTTCATATTGGAGCTCTAACATGTCTGCCACAGCAGCACTCAGTGGTGGTGTCACTTCATGCAGGCCATGA
This sequence comes from Ibycter americanus, assembly GCA_035590275.1. Taxonomy (NCBI): domain Eukaryota; kingdom Metazoa; phylum Chordata; class Aves; order Falconiformes; family Falconidae; genus Ibycter; species Ibycter americanus. Next base: position 48,930,856 of record JAVJGI010000014.1, on the reverse strand, counting down.
TAGCCTATTGCTAACCTCCACCCTCTGTCAGACTTTTGCACTGGCCATATGGGACTATTAAAAGATGAATGAATCTTGCTGATCACTCCTTGGCTTTGCAGTTGGTGAATTAGCTCACGGATGGGAGCCATTGGGGTCTCAGTTTGTGCGATATTGCTGCCAGCACATGGTCCTGGTAGCAACTGGGCACCTGCTGTTCTACAGTTTGCAGCAGCCCCACAGTGAGGGGATTTTCTGAGAGGCCAGGCCAGGCCAAGCCAATAGCTGTTTGATCTTCTCTGTATTCACAGTGGCTACACCAAAAGCTCATCGGTATCCCTTTGGGTCTTGAAGTACCCTCTCCTGAGGCAGTCTGTGCCAAGCATACAAGGGCCCTCTGGGCCGGTCACAATGGAGTGCTTTTCCCACTTGTCCTCTGTTAAACTCACCTCAGCCTTCAATACAGACATTTCTTGGCATCCCTCTGTCACTCCAGAGATCCAGATGGGTTCTGTGCTCCTGTACCCTGATGGCACCAGCGTACACTGTGCGCCAGTGTCTACCAAAGCCTTATACTTCTGTGGGTCTGATGTGCCAGGCCATCGAATCCACATGGTCCAGTATACCCAGTCACACCTTTCCTCCTCCTGGCTGAAGGCAGGGACCCTTTATTCCTGTTCCTGATCAGAGTATTCACAGTCTGACCCCTGCAGTGCCAGACCAGAAGTCCCCTCACCAAGACTGAGTGGTGATTTCAATTCTTCTGTGTTTAGGAGAGTGTTGATTTCCTTCTTTTGTCTCTACAGCCACTATGCTGACAGCCTTCTTGGGTGACCCCTTCTTAACACCTGCTTTCCCTCTCATACATGGGCTTCCAGCTTAAAAGTGGGTCACCATCCTGCTTCCTCAAGTCCTCCCCTTGGTCAAGGAGGAAGAACCACAGTGCACCATGTGTGGCATGTGCCCGGGGCTCCCTTTCCCTGAATGGAGCAAGAGAGGACTGATTTCTTGGGGGGCCCCTAACAGCCAGGGTGCTTGCCTGTAGCGATAAGGGAGTACAGAGATTTTCTTCTAAGTTTTGGAGCCAAGACGACACTTTCTCCACAGTTTGTGTGTCTATATCTGGGCAATACATCATTGCAAAGCTGTTAGAATATGATGCTGGGGCACTTTGAATCACTTTCCTCCACATGGCCCGTGTGCACAGGACATCCTCTGGGTCTTTGGAGACCACATCTTCATTTAGGTCATTGCAGATGACTTCCAGTACCACTAGTTCTCTCAGATACTGGATGTCTTCATCTGCAGTAGTTCACTTCCCTGGGACGTTCACATAGATCTTCATTGAATGGATATTTCACCCTCACACTTGAAAGAGGCCATCTTCAGAAAATGCAGATTCCTGCCTCTTTTCCGATTCCTCTCTCAGTTTCCTGGTTTCTAGCAAGGGATCCCAGTGTTGGGCTTCCTTGACTTCTGGTTGCTGACTTTATCTCAGCATCAGAGCAGCCAGGCAGCAATCCACTCACCTGGTTGGTGGCTGTCATCTTTCCACATATCTTGAAGTTCTGATGAGGTCAGAGATGAGGAAGTTTCTGATTCTTGTCTAAATTCTCTCACTCCTTCCTCCAATTTTTTTGTGAAAGGACCGGTTCCTTGATCAAAACTTTCCTCTTCTTCCTCTGCCCTTTCTAATCAATATTGTCCTGTTCTTCTTGTCCAGGTTTTTTTTTTCTCCTGCTACTGGGGCGATTATTGTAGTTGTTGTTTGTGTCCCTATCTCAACCATGGCGTCCTCAGATGCAGTCTGGATTCCTGCCTCAACCACAGTCCTCTGAGGGTATTGAAATGTGGATTGATAGGCATAAGCCAGGCCTCCGTACAGTGCTAGAAGCTGTTGGTTTTCATTGGGGTAGGCAAGGCACCCTTCTATCAGGTGGCACATCAGTGTGCCAGGGTTCCTTGCCTGTTCAGATGTAGAGTCCCAGGCTATGTGACACCATTTTTGCGAGGGAGTGAGCTATTTACATTGGTGTGAATATATCAGACATCTTGTCGAGGAATAGTCAAGAACAGGTTGACTATAAAAGCAGTTCTGAAACTCAGTTACTACTTACCCTTCTCAACTGTGTACCATATGGCGTACCTTTAAGGAATCTGGGTCTAGAAAGCAGGCTGAAGGAAATTTGTAAACCAACAGCAAAGAAGCAAACTCCCTCCATTCTATGGTAAGAATGAAGCATCTTTATTAAGTACAACTGTATCTGTAAAAGGATATGACTCCTCTGTTGCAGCACTACAGAACTAGCTGGCTTCAACAAGGCTTTCCCACACAAGGTTCCAAAAGTTCAGCTACTGTCCGTGCTGTTTCTTCATCCTCTTCAGGCCAGTCCACCCTGCTTCTTGCCTCTGCTGCATCTGGGTTCCTG
>JAVJGI010000014.1:48886153-48924056 GCA_035590275.1 Ibycter americanus | reverse complement strand
TTACAAAACCAGTATTTTTTCTGGAAATCATGAAATCCATCCTGCAACTTAGGAATAAGAGGCACAGAAAATTTTACTTCCACGTGACTACAGATGAAATAAAGCAGAATTAGAAATGGGAAAGCCTAAGCAATTCTACTCCTTTATTTTAATTAAAATAGATAAATAAATAAAGAATTATTTTACAAAAACCCAAAACCATACCCACAATTTTATCTGAAGCATCCAAAACACTGATTCTAGAGAAATGAAGATGACCCTTGACAATGTGGTCACTATTTTGAAATACTTCAGGATGCTTAAAAGTATAGCGGTAGCTGTGCAATAATTTTGTTAGTATTGCTACTATTAAAATAATTATTTTAATAATAAACTTATGATTATTAACAATGACACTAGTCATAAGTATGTATTATAGTAAATAATAATAAGTTTTTATTAAAATATATTTAATATTGAATATTTTTTGTTAAAATATATTAAATGAATGTTTCTGCAATAAATGTTTAATTGTCCAGCATTTAGAAAAATGCCCCCAGCTATTATTATGAGAATATAAAAGCACTAGTTGTGCACTTTGGAGGCACACTTTTACCTCTGGGCTGCTGTATGAAAGTAGACTTTTCTGAATCTCCTGCTGTGTTCTGAGGCTGACCAGCAGGATTAATAGTAGAATGACAGCCCTGACCCTCAAGCTGTCAGACCAGGGGGTATCTTAGAGTACAGAGTTAATTTTCCTTTAAAAGTCTTCTAATTATTTTCATTGTTTATGTTAATTAAGAAACTCTTGAAATATGATTTTGGAATGATATGTCAGATCATTGTTTGGATTTCCATATACTTATGCATCTGCTTCTAATGGCCAGTTTGCTCTCTTTCTGAGAGATTTCAGAAAAGACAGAAAGTCTTTGACACTACTTTTAGTATCTTTTTTGGTGTTTAACATGTAAGGTCAGGATTGATCACCCAACTTAAATCCCGTGAAAGATGGGCAAATAATATAAAGCACTTCTTTGCAGTCCAAATAGAATAATTTATATCATCAGAGTATAATTCATCCTACCTGTCTTAGACACCTATCTTAAAAAGAGATCAATTTAATTTTGGATGTAATTGCTTGTCTGCATTGATTATTGAGGACGCTTGATATCTAGACATGATGGGTGGAAATAATTTCATTCAACTTTAAAAATTTATACTGTTTATGTGTACATCTGAGGGAACCTCTGGAAACTCCTTTGTAGTAAGTGAAGTGAAATAAACACTTTCAGGGAAAGATCATCTGACATCTGTACTGGTTTTGGCTGGGACAGTGTCCTGGTTTCAGCTGAGATGGAGTGAATTATCTTAGGAGCTAGTACCATGCTGTGTTTTGGTTTTGATGTGAGACTTTTCAGTTCCTCAGGCCTTGCTAGTGTAAAGGCTGGAGGAGCACAAGGAATGGGGCGGGGGGGACATGGACACCGCCAGGTCAGCTGACCCGAACTAGCCAAAGAGGTATTCCATACCATGGGGCGTCATGCCTGGTATATATACCTGGGGGGTGGGCCGGGGTGGGCAGGTTCTCAGGGACTGGCTGGACATCGGTTGGCGGGCGGTGAGCAGTTGCATTGTGCACCACGTCTTCCTTTCTTCCTTTCCCTCTGGATGTTATTTTTCCCTTCCCCTTTTCCCTTCCCATTTTCATATAACTGTTGCTGTCATCATTGTTATTATTGTTCTTTCCTTGTTATTCTGTTTAAATTATTAAATCGTTCTTACCTCGACCCTTGAGTTTCACATTCCTTTGCAGCTCTCCTCCCCATCTCTCTGGGTGAGGAGGGTGTGAGCAAGTGGCTGTGTGGTACTTAATTACCGGTGGGGTTAAACCACAACAGATATAGTTAATTTTCTTCGTAGCAGCTTATATGGTGCTATATTTTGAATTTGTAACAAAACCAGTGTTGATAACACTCCCATGTTTTAGCTGTTGCTGAGCATTGCTTACACAGCATCAAGGCCTTTGCTGTTTCTCACCCCACCCCACCAGCGAGCAGGCTGGGGGTGCACAAGAAGTTGGGAGGGGACACAGCTGGGACAGCTGACCTGAATAGACCAAAGGGATGTCCCATCCCATCCCGTCTGATGTCATGCTCAGCAAAAACAGCTGGGGGAAGAAGGAGGAAGGGGGAATGTTTAGAGTTATGGTGTTCATCTTCAAAGTAGCCATTACATTTCCTGGAAATGGCTGAACACCTGCCTGCCAATGGGAAGTAGTAAATGAATTCCATATTTTGCTTTGCTTGTGTGTGCGGCTTTTGCTTTCCCTATTAAACTGTCTTTATGTCAGCCCACGAGTTTTCTCACTTTTACTCTTCCGATTCTTTCCACCATCCTGCTGTGGAGGAGTGAATGGCTGTGTGGGCCTTAGCTGCCTACTGGGGTTAACTCACAACAGCATCTATTTTAAAATGAGATGAATTTCACCTTACTTCACTTACTATAAACAGATTCTAGATAATCAGCTCAAATGTAGATAACTTCACTGTAGATTTATACATTCTTCCTTTTAAAACCTAAATTGGATGATAACTTTTCCCCTGTAAGAACTGAATGAAATTCCACCCACATTTCTAGAATGGTAAACATAAGGCTTACTAAAAAATGCCCAGCAAACTCACTTTCAGCTGGATGAAATGTTTCTATGTTTGTTGCAAATCTGCAAAATAAATATATCCCAGAATTTATGATTCAAAACAAAATGTCTTGTTTTGTGTACACTCTGATTTCAGCAAAATTCTCAACTTCTGCTCCTTCGTATGGACTCATGGCAGAACTCAAAACTTCTCAACTGCAGACACCCACTTCCTCTACTCCAGAGCTCTTATATGTTACTCCTGATGCTTTCTGATTCCTTTGAAACCAATGCAATATTGCCATGGTCCAAATCCATTTTACTCGATCTACTTTAATCTTGGAAATTGCCATTTCTTGCTATATTTTACCATTCCTTTTAGTTCCTTCTAGTGTTTTCTGCTTGGATCTTTTCTTTAAAAAAGAGTAGCCCCACCGTTTTTGACACATTGTTATTAATAGTCAGATATATTTATGGTGACAAGAGAGAATATTAAAAAAAACCAAACGAACATTGTTATGTAGACCTATATAGTGCAAAATTAACCACTTTAAATCTAAGATAGAGATTTATGAATTCTTTACAATTGGGGTTCATCAGAGGCACACTCAGTGCATTTAAAACTGATTTGTAAAGAAGTGTGTCTTCTAGATTCATCACAGAGGGGAAAAAAGCCCACCTTTTTTTATTCCCATTTTGACCACAATCAAAAAATGCTTTGCATGTATCTTCACCTAAACTAACTATAGAAATACTCCAGGAGACTAGGTAGGTAACATAAATGATCATACTCTCATTTTAAAATAAGCGAATTTAGGGAGGAAACCCTCCTGTTAAATTCTACATAAAAGCTAAATTAGGAATTAAGTGAAAACTATAATTTCCTACCTCACATATTTAATGTCATATTTTTGTTTTTATTCATTTTGAGATACTGATGAAATTTCTTCAATCAAAATTCAATCAAATAATCTCCAGTATTTTCAGTGCAAATGGATTTGTCTTATCATATACTAATCACATGGCAAGTACTGTAACTGAAAGAAAAATCAAAGAACTATGAAAGCCATAGTTAATCAAAGCTATAGTTGACCAGTTAAAGCTAAACTATATTTTTTTTTTTAGTTAAAGCTAAAGTATACCAAAGCTATAGTTAATCTAACGAAGCTATGTTTTTAAAAAGAGTGCCTACTATCAATTATGTCTTTGTACAATACATCAAGGAAACTGAAAAAAATCTGTAAAAATACGTTCACTGTATTTGTCTATCCTACTATGGTATGGGCATCATATGTCAAAGATAGGGCATTATTTACAGTATAAGGAAAAAATACCCTTACTGTGACATCATCTACTACTGCCATTAGTTTGCAGTCTTCTACTAGTATGAATTCAAGGCAAAATATGCATTTAGAACTAGGAAATTTTCTACCTAGAGTGGAAGAAAAGAAAAATGAATCCTGGAGAAAGGCAGAATGCTACCTATTAATTATGCATTGAAAAGCTAAATGAAGTTGAGGGCACTTGTCCTTTCCCACCTTAATACCACAAAGTCTTCAAGAAGATGCAGAGGTGAACAAAGACAAAGAGAGAATAAAGGATGACTGAAGTCCTTCTGTTGGAAGAGAGAAGAGAATAGAAAATTCCCAGAGGGGGAAAAGGTGAGAATAAAAGGTATAGAGATCCTCTTAAGAAGCCTAAGCAATTCTTACTAGATACATAGAGAAAGATCAGTAGGAAAGAGGGAAGCTGACACTGAAGAAAAAGTGAGATGACACTAAAATAAGAAGAGAAGGAAAAGATATGGGAATGAACTTATATCAGAAGTGAAAAAAAAACCACCAGGGTAATGTGAGAGTTTCCTTCAAGAGGTATAGTCATACAGCATATGAGGTTCCTATTCTTTATGCTGGAGGTTAGCATTTACAAATCAAAAGCATTGAGGCTGAATGTTGGCAAGCAAGTTTTTCTGATGGAAGTGTAGGTCACTAAACACAGCAATCAGCAAAACAAACCAAAGCAAACTATGCTTTTCAGAAATGACATTTTCGTAAAACTTTAGAAAAAAATATGTATTCAAATCAGTTTATAAAAATACAGGGCGAGGAATTGACTTGTCAGGCACAGACCATTGCATTCATTACTTCTTTTTGTTCTGTATGTTTATCATCAAAACTGCTAGACAAGCTACTTTTATGAAATGATTCAGCTTTCACATGAAGATATCTTATTGTATATCCAGTAGAGAAACAGAATGAATGAAATTGTAAATAAAAGTTTCATGATGAAATACGCTAAACTGACTTAAATTTGCTTATTTTTTAATCTTCTTTCTTTGTAAGAGTGGTTTATTCTTTTCTGTCTTCAAAACCTGAAAGCGTAGCAATGTTCAGTCATTCTGAAAAAAAAATTTGTTTAAATAAACTAGCAGTAATCTTCTGCTTCAGAGATAAATTCAGATTACTACCATTTAGTTCTGTCTTCCTCTCAGTATCTTTTCAAAAGAGAGAAGTTAACATCAGTGTTCTCCCATAATTTTGAAACTTTATATTCACCATTTTGCAGACAACAAAGAAGAAAATGCAAATTACATTTTTCAGCAATTTCTTGAGTTCTAGATATCGTTCTTCCTGTTTAAGTTAAGGACAGTAACTTCATCAGTCACCTGGACAATGAGATGGAATGCACGAGCAGCAGTTTTGTGGGTGATATTAAATCAGGGGGAGATGATGGTATGTTGGGGAGCAGCGTTGGCATTCAGAGATACTTCAGCACACTGTAGGAATAGGCCAACAGACACCTCACTAGGTTAAGCAACAAAAAATGCAAAGTCCTTCCTGAGTCAAAATAACCTCATGCCTCAGTATAGGCTCAGAACTGATTGAATAGACAGTTTATTTATGGAAAAGGATCTGGGAGTCCTTATGCAGAACAAGTTGAACATAAGCTAGCGGTGTACGCTGGCAACAAGAAGACTAATTGAGCTGCCTTAGCCAGAGTATAGCCAGCAGATCAAGGAAATTATTATTCTGCTCTACTTGACACTAGTGAGATTGCCTCTAGAACACTGTGTCCAGTTTTGGACTCCCCAGTAAAAGGAAGATGTCACTGAATGGAAGAGGGTCCAGCTGAGGGACACCAAGGTCGTCAGGGATCTGAAGTATTATATGTACAAAGAGAGGCTGAGAGAGCTGGACTTGTCCAGGCTGAAGAAGAGAAGGTGGCTGGGGCCTTCTCATATTGTTCTATCTCACATTATTGTACCACAACTTGAGGTGTTGTAGATCTAATGGAATCAGACACGTCATATATGCACAGCAAAAGGACAAGAGGCAAAAAACTGAGGCTGCAAGAATGGAAATTCCTACTGGATACAGACATTCTTCACAATAAGAGGTTAAGCACTGGAATAGCTTACTTCAAGAGCTTACAGATTTTCTGTCTTTGAAGATGTTTAAAACTCACCTAGATAAGGCCATGAACAACCTGAACTAATATTGAAGTTGCTCCTGCTTTGAGCAAGAGATGTGACTAGGTGACCTTTGGAGGTCCCTTTCAACCTATTTTTTTCTGTGATTTTATGGTTCTTTCCATTTTTAGTCTACTTCACTACCTTTTCTCATTAACCATTTTGAGAGTCTTATCTGTAGGCTCCCGTATATTTGTGTGTGTATTTATAATTTTAAATATATACACATTATATATACATACATAAACTTGATACAGGATAATATTTTAGTCTGAGTTACTGCCAACTCACATAAGTCTCATTAAGTCCTTTTCTCAAAATCAATTTGTAACGACTGAATCCTAGATAAATTGAGGAGCTTAAATTACACAGAAATTTGGATTATTCATGGTTAATTTTCACAAATTCTCTTCTGAAACAGTTATTTACAGTTCTACAGGAAGAGTACAGAGTACTGAAGTCATCCTTCCCATGACCGTAGGAACACACAAATTCTCTACTGGCACATGTGAAAGGAATAATGAAAGTAACTTTCATCATTAACCAAGGCCAGGATAGGTTGTTTTTTTTTTTTCCTCAAGGTGTGATAATACAGTGTGGACTTCTAGAGCACAAAGAACTTTATCTAACTCTAGACATGTCAAACTTACACATACAAATTCATTTAGACGAACTTTATTCTTAAAGTGCTTATTTCATTGCATGGGTTAAAAAGTGAATTCAGCTATATTAGGTCAGCTGCAAACATCTAACAACTACCAGATATCTAACACTGAATGAGATTCAGCTCACAGTATGAACTGTTTCATAAATTATAGTAATGGGAGTAAGTTTGTATTACAATAAAATAAATTCGATAGCTTTACTAAGTCACTGGATTTAAAAAACCCACAACTATAGTGTAAAGATTTTTTGAACATTATTCTGTCTTATATGCAAAGATGTAATGAGCAATTCACTAATTTTCCAGAAGTTTAATGTAAATCCTGGGGAGATAAAAGCAGAATGTGTATAAGCTGAAATGCTGTTTGTATTAGAGCAGCCATTTAAACTCTTGGGCACACTATGGTTCTGAGGTAAATTCATCTTCTCCCAGACATATAGATATAAAATAGTTATTTAACATTTAAAAACACCACGTGGCTCACAAGCATTTGAAAAAAAAAGAAAATAAAAGAATATTAATTTTAGGATTTTGGAATTCTTTCTAAGACATTGTCCTGGTTTTAGCTGGGATAGATTTAATTTTATTCTTAGTGGCTAGTACAGTGCTGTGTTTTGGATTTGGTGTAAAAACAGTGTTGATAGCACACTGAAGTTTTCAGTTGTTGCTGGGTGATGTTTATACTCAGTCAAGGACTTTCCAGTTTCTCAGGCCCTGCCAGCAAGAGGACGGGAGGGCACGGAAAACTGGGAGGGGACACAGCCAGGACAGCTGGCCTGAACTAGCCAAAGGGATATTCCATACCATATGACATCATGCTAAGTATATAAACTGGGGAAGAAGAAGGAAGGCGGGGACATTTGGCATTATGGTGTTTGTCTTCCTGAGTAACTGTTACTCATGCTGGAGCCCTGCTTTCCTGGGGATGGCTGAACACCTGCCGGCTGATGGAAAGTGGTGAATTGATTCCTTGCTTTGCTTTGCTTGCATGCGCGGCTTTTGCTTTACATATTAAATATTATCTGAACCCTCGAGATTTACATTCCTTTCTGACTCTCTTCCCCATCCCTCTGGGTGAGGGGGAGTGAGCGAGTGGCTGCGTGGTGCTTGGTTGCCAGCTGGGTTAAACTACAACAGACCTTTAAATGGTTCTTTGGAAACTAGCTCTGATTTCACAATTATGTGAAAGCAAAGTTGTAAGGTGAGGAAAACCATAAAAAGCGTGTGAGAATCTGGTTGCTCCTTGACAACAAGGATAGGCGGTATTATTTCTCCCTGATCATTGTTTGGCTTTCTTTTCACATCAGTTTGCACTGTTGTTTTCCACAAAATATTGCATATATAAGACTTCATGCTGTGAAAGCAGATCTATTTTATCCAGAGTAACAAAAGATCTTTGAGAGAATATGTGGAACTGATTATGAGTATGATTTCAAAGAGTATTTGAGAAACCAATTGAATTTAGTATATTTAAAAGAAGTCAGTTTCTTGAGGAGTATGTCTTTACCTAAATTCATAATATTAACTTAAATATAGTTTAGTTCCATATAGAATTATAATGCCATATAGAATTATAATGTGAAACAGTTCAGTTTATGCAACAATTTCAAGACTCCTTCTGTTAGGCTGTGATCAAAACCTACTTCTGTAAGCTTCAGAAGCTTATATGTTTAGTTGTTATCGTTCTAAGTTGCACCTGTGTTAAATATTTATATAATCTGGACCTGTTTGAATACCTCCAGCCATTCTTGATTGTCTTCTTTGTCATAACTATTAAAATATATTTACTCATGTTTGATAACAAAAGAAATCAAAAGCATATGGATGAGTATTAATGGTATCAAATAACTTTCAGAGGCTTTTAAAATTCTCTTCCATCCAAAAAATTAATATAGTTGAATCATCATTTACAAGGTTTCTGAGTATCATGATGGATGCATACCTTCAAGAAGTTGCAAAAACGCCCACTGCTGTCCAACAATGAAAAAGAAAGTTATTTATTTGTTAGTGCTTTTGAAAAGTGTCAGAAATTATTGCCTATTTCTTCATTTTACCATACAGCTGAAGAAAAAATCTTACCAAATTTGAACATTTTCATGTAGCAAGAAAGAAGAGTCTGTACTGACAACTTTTATGCCAAATCTTTCATGCAGTCTCAAACGGTCAAGTTATTAATAACCCCTGAGAATAGCAGCTTCTGAAAGAAATTAAGAACCTGAGCTACAGAGCTTCTGACACCATTCTAAAATAACAGCATATCTAGCTGTAACAGTAATTCAAACTGACCTCAGATGCTTTGTGAGAGAGTTGCTAAGGCGACTTGTTCCTTACAAAATCTTCCTTCTGACTTTTGGTGAGACAGTAATTATTCTTTAACTGTTTTAGTGATTCAGCCTTTTATAGGATCATAAAGGTTAAGTCTCTTATGTTCTTCCCCTTGAATTCTGTTCAACTTCCACTAAGTCTTTTAGAAAGAGAGAAGGAGAGAGATTTTCAGGTCATAGGTCATAAAAATAGTAAATTCTTGGACATTTTCACCTTAAATAGAAGAAAACTAGATGAAAATTTTCTTGATGCCTTAGATAACTTATTACACCTCAGTTTTGATAGTGTTAGCTGTTTCAAAATTATATATTTAGAGTATTAAAGTACCTATTTCTGCAAGTCACAGAGACTATAGTAGAAATCTAAACAAAATTTCTCCATCAGTATTTTTAATATATTTTAGATGTATGTTATTTACCTTCAGTGAACACAAAGAAGTGTCTTGTACCTGCAAACTGATTCTAAAGAAAATGTCAGCTTTGCTTTTTTTGCCTTTGATAAAAGAATAAGGTGACCCCAGTATTTACTATGTTTTCCATAGTCACTTCTTAAAGGGTGTATGCTTCCAAAATGATATATGAGCTCTTTAAAGACAAGTTTGAATGACCAATGTCACCCAAATATTTGTGGCTGCAAAGTGAATGTATAAAAATGTTTGTGTATAAGTGTAAGCAATTATATATTTATATAACCTGATTGCTTTTGATAGATAGAGATCTTGCCAAAATTTTAGCCCATGACTCCTAACGGTGTTCCTGAACACTATGAGCAAACATGGAATTAAAACCAGATGTTAATACGTGCAGATGGAAGCACAGTTTTAGTACATGCACTTGCACATATATTACTGGAGACAGCACAACAGCATTTTCAGCTGTCATTCTGCATTTCAAGAATAAGAATATATGCAGGGCCATAGATCCTAAAATAATATGAATTGCTATAAATCCACTGATTTCAATGTTAGCTTGCAAAAGAATTGTCAGAAAACTCACCTCATGGCTGCATCTGAGCATAGGCAGACAGATTATTGCCTAGGGCAGTGGATGGATGGAAGCAGCTAAAGCACTATGCAGCTGCTGACATCTTTGCCTATTCCAGTGCCCTGGAAACACTGTCCAAGCACTGCCTCTGCATTTAGATAAGGGAATGAGGTATGTGTCTTTTATTAGAGACCATTGTTCCTGTCTTTTCCTCATTTATTTTCATAGTGGTCCATGCCAGCTCATGCCTTTCTGAATAGCAGTACCCTAGCCCCGGCTTTTGATTCTTGGGGAGAAAAATTTTGTTCTGTCTGTAACACTGGGAAACTATTGGAAGTTCCTGAAACATCTGTTTAGCTTCTGAGTGCTTTGTCCTTTTTCCATGATGACAAAGCTGACCAAAAAAACCCTTTTGGTATCACATATATCCTACATTTCTGCCAAGAAAGGCAAAGAGCGATATCTACTCTTCTACTTAAGATTTTGTCTGGAGAGTTAATCTGCCAAAGGGCTGGTTCCACCATGTCCCAACAATAAGCGCTTTGTCGCTAATGGCTGAAATGTGATCAATATGTCACCACAACAGTTATTCCAATTTTCAACGTATTTCCAGCTTTATAACATTGTCCTTTGCTGGTTTTTTTGCAGAAGTCCTCAGTTTTCACAGGCCTTTATTTCAGATATATCCTATTCTGTTTACTTTCTGTTCTTAGTTAGGACTGAACCTTCTCTATTTAATGTCATAGAATTGAAAAAATCTATGACATTATTTACACAGGCCTAAACCAAATATCCATTCAAACACACAGATAATTTTAGGCACTAGTGTACTCCCACATAAATCTAAAAGACTGTTCACAGTGTTAGATGATTGCTATGGTAAGTCTGTTTTTTTATGGCACCTTTGAACTAGGTCGCTGAAAAAGACACAGCGCAGAATTAAACCACTCTGAGGAAATTATTAAAATACTCAAGTTATTTAATGTCTTAGATCCTAGATCTGTGAAATACATTGATACAGACCACATGCCCTGGAGGCTGGTGCTCAGTCAGCGTCAGACTATTCTGTCAAGGTAGTTATCCATTTGCTATACAACACTGCCTGAACGTGATTATTGCTTTCTATGACAATTTTGCCTAGCAATGAGTAAATATGGTTGTAGCAAAAATGCCAAAGATTCTGAAAGAAATAGCATCTAAGGCAATGTGGGCAGAAAAAAAAAAATTGCAAATTTTTCTTTGATATATTTCTAGGACTTGTTAGTACAAGCTTGTCTTTACATTCAAAGGACAGGGGCTCTGCTTTCCTTGAGTTACCCAGGGACTTCACAATGCCTTAGATACATGTGTTCATGTTATCTGGTCACGTGCAAACTATCAGAAATTAAACAAGCCCATGTAATTTCATATGCAGATAATTCATTAATCCCTGTCCACACTCAAATGAGGAAAAGGAGCTAATAATAAAGCGTTGTGAAAATATCCAAAGTAAGTAAAAAAAATCTCAGCTGATAGAAAGTGAAATGCACAGAAATAGATGTGGGACATGAACGTTGATCACAATTAATGAGCAGCAAATAAAACAAACAAAAAAATCTTTACTCCTCCAGATGTGCATGAGTTAACATCTCTGTAGGGGCTATTTAATTTTCTTAAGATTTTATACCTATGTGTATAGGATTTAGCAGCCTTTTAACCAAACTGTTTAAGAAAAAAAGGAAGAATGGGGCTTGAGACCAGCATGTGACTTGGTCCAGTCAGTGTAAAAAAACAGATTAACACAGGTACGTGCCTCAGGATTCCCCGATCCAGTACAGCCATTTAGCTTCCAATCTGCATCCAATGGGAGCCACACAGGAAGAAGGAGAAGAAGCTGAAGACCTTCACAGGGTATGCAGTGGTCATGCAAGCTTGGTGATGGATGCAGCCTACAAAGAACAATCTCTCCACCTTCAATACATGCAGCCAGAGTACAAGCCATGTGCACTGTTCTGCAACAAGGCTAATCAAACAGCAAAATAGCGATCTGAACAGATTCCAATTGGGTTACTTATATAATAGTTTTTTAAGCCCCAATTTTGGAATGCAATAGTGTACGGGAAATGGTGCTGGGAAATGGTGTTGTGAAAGCCAGTGTGAAGTAGATTTCAACATGAGAAACAAATTCAAAAATCTGTTGCACTGTTCAGCAAAATGGAATTAACCATCAATTCCACCCAAGAGGAACTGTCCTCAATGGCTGAAGAAACTGAAACCATAGAAAGTATCTTTTGGTGGGACAGATTACTGTGAAGATCCACAGCACAGAACACTCGCAACCTTCAGATTAAGTGTGATGAGCGGTGACAATGGTAGTGGCTGTGCCGGAGGACATTTGAAGTTTTGAACAGTAACGGTGGTGCCCAATGTAGCGGAGATAAGCAGGAATAGCCTGCGATCCGGTTCACATTGAGATAGGCGGGGAAAGCCTGCAACATGGATCATGTTGACATAGGCAGGGAGAGCCTGGGGATCCAGATCAGACACTGGTAAAAGTGAGCCGTTGGGATAAAGAGAAGGAAGCCTGACCGCCGTAACTCAAACCGCAACACAGAACAGCTTACTGTTTTACTCAGTATGCAGGTATTGTCAGTTGAGATACAGAGCCTGCCAGCAGAACCTTGCTTGGTACTAGTCGCTAACCCTGAATAATAGGTTGGCATGGATAAATTCTTAGACTCAGGTATTAACAAAGGGACAAACATGTTTCCTCATCGTAGAGTGTGTGAGATGATCTCTTTCATACACAGGGATTTTGAAGCTGACTTTAAATGGTACAGTACTGATCTTAGCAATCATAATAGTCTCGTGGATTTCATGTATTCTACTGCATACAAAAGTCAAGCACTTATCTATTCAAGAAATGATTATACGTCACAATAACAGACTCCAGACTACCCTCAGATGTTTGTACGTCAAGGAAAGGCAAGATCAGGTAGGAAAGAGAAAATTCCTCCAAAAACATGCTTTGCCCAATCCTGATTAGGAACTCTGAGTCATAGAATGGTTTGTAACATCCCCATCAGAAGTGTTAGCATGTCCTTTGTGGACTACCCGAAGAGGGGACTGTAGTCTTATAGCCAAGTAAATAAAGCATTGCCATTAGTTCTGCACTAACTTTGTAAGGCCTCAGAATTAAAGTTTGTCAATGATGTTTTGTCTGACTTTGGCTTAGCTGCCTGGAACTTTGTTTCACATTGTTTAGCAGCAACAGGAATTTTTCTACAGACAAAGTGTCTGCATAATTTGTTTTACTTTTGCTTATCTTTGTACCATATATCTAATTTTTATAGACATACTAGTAACAAGTAGTTATTTAATATAGAGCAAAATCTATAGGACTCTAATTTTATGATGTAGCCTAGAGAAATAAAAGCATGGGATGGATGATAGCAGGGGCCTTGAAAAGTGGAAAAATAGTGTTCCCACAACACTGAGGACTTTCTGCAGTGGAGAGCTGTACAGATATTGCACGATAAAAGTAAAGGCACAAACTGACAATGGAAGCCCAGAGACTGAAAATAACCCACCAATAGTCAGAGAAGTGCAGACCTAGGAGCTAGGCAAAACAAATTTGAGGGTAACAAAGAGAACAAAGAACGAGAATCTAATATATGTAGAATATACCATATACAGAAAATTTGAATGTAACATGGATTTGCAGACCAATGAATACAGAACAAGGTGTGGACTAAGTTCACAAGCAGGTAAAATGAACCTATGCAGATCCTAGAATGAAAAGAATGAAACTATCAATATCATATGCCTCTTGGTAAAGAATTTAGCATGTAGATGGCTCATGGTACTCACTTCTCAGACTGAAGCCAGGGGCAGCAGAAGGATCAGCATAACACCAGAAATAGGAGTAGATATTAATTAACATTTTAAAATATTTTTTAGTTTTCTTGCAGGAATAGATATGCATGATATTATGTTTTAACCCTGGCTGGTGACTAAGCACCACGCAACCGCTCACTCACTCCCACCACAGTAGGATGGGAGAGAGGATCAGAAGAGTAAAAGTGAGAAAAATCATGGGCTGAGATAAAGACAGTTTAATGGATAAAGCAAAAGCCACGCATGCAAGCAAAACAAAACAAGGAATTAATTCACTACTTCCCATCGGCAGGCAGGTGTTCAGCCATCTCGAGGAAAGCGGGGCTCCATCACGACTACTTGGGAAGACAAAACGCCATCAGTCAGAACATCTCCCTCTTCCTTCTTCTTCCCCCAGCTTTATATACTGAGCATGACATCATATGGTATGGAAAACCCCTTTGGCTAGTTCGGGTCAGCTGCCCTGGCTGTGTCCCCTCCCAGTTTCCTGTGCCACTCCAGCTCTCTCGCTGGCAGGGCCTGAGAAATTGAAAAGTCCTTGACTTGGTATAAACATCACCCAGCAACCACCAAAACCATCAGTGTGCTATGAACATTGTTCTCACCTCAGAGCCAAAACAGCACTGCACCAGCTACTAAGAAAAAATTAACTCTATCCCAGCTGAAACCAGGACAGACAAATAGTAATTCTTTGTTTAGAATGTTGATATTTCAATTACACTAAGAATAAATTATTGGTTTTATATGTAGAGTGAATTTGCTTTTTGCCTATAGCAAGGTTTGGAGTATAAAATGCAAAAGGATGTGGTCCCTAATCTCTAAGATCTCACTTTTCATTGCTGAGACTAAACATTTTGTAAAGAAACAGTATGCTGAGTTATGACATAAGTTTTTCAGAGAAAATCAAAGTTTGCAGAGAACTTCTTGGGGCTGCAGAGCAGACTTAGTCTGCTCAGTTTCCTTTTCAGTAAAAATAAGCCTTCAAGCTGCTGTCTGGATGTTACATTTGTCAGCGTGTGTTCTGATAAAAGAAACTGATAAAAGAAAAAGAGACAGAAGACTGTCTCTAGGACATCTGCTGATGTCAGCATTCTTAATAGATGAAAGTTAGTATTTATTACAGTGGTATTTGATATGAATTAATGCCAACAAATACATAGAGAAAAGAAACTGAAAGAGCAGATTAGTTTGAGGTACAGCTCTACAAGTGCTTTTCGTTGTTATATCTTCTGTGCAGAAAAAGGTAAGAGAATCAAGGACTGCCAAGTTTAAAATGAAATATTATAATGAATACTGATGCTTCATTGTGGAGTAACCAACCATCTGTCACATGCTGACATTAAAGAATGACTGTGCTTGATAGTTTCATTCTCTGTTTATTGTTTAACTCTAGTCCAGGCAAATCTGTTACTGTCAGACAGGCAGTCCTACCAAATATTTGGGAAGTCTGGACCCTCTTTCTCTCTTTGTCTTTCTCTATCATTTGTAAAGCTATATCAAAAGTAATTAAAATTCTTTAAATAAAGATCTGCTAATTAAAACCTTTCAGGGAAAAAGAAACAAGAACTATTAAGGAAAACATACCCTAGAATTGTTCACTAATATGACAAAGACAGGGATAGATTTCTTCTTGTGGCTAAGTTCTAAACAAGTTGATCTGTTATGGTTCTTGGTTGCTTATACCTCTTCTGTATAATGTCCCCAGGGAAGAATTCCTGTATTATATAATGATGTAAACCTGACAAATTATCCTGAAGGGTTCTCATCTGCTAGAATGTACTCCTTGTTACTCCTATTAAACCTGTATTTATTCCCAAGGTAAGACAAGGTACCTCTTATCTAGATAGAACCAAGAGACTGAAGGTTACTTGATAAATGTTTATAATCTACTGCTGCTTGAAATTTCAGTTTTTATCTTGTCCTTAGCTTTTCTTAATTCCCTCTAAAAGGATCTTAATAAAAATGTTCAAATAAAACTCCACAGCAATTTTATTTGCTTGGTTAGATTGAATTGTACATCTCCGCATGGGCCTGAAGTAGTATCCTCCGACCATATTTTATTTGGTTTTTTGAAAAAAATTAAATTTTATGTGTGAATCAGGATTTGGGTGGTTTTTTTTTTATTTTAAACAAGATTCCAGAAAACAACTACCATGTAGAAGTATCTTATTATTCTATTTCTTCTCAGTGTTTGTGCTGAAAAACAGAAGTTCTTATTTTTTAAAATCAGAGTGGTGGTCTGTGACTCTTGACCTGGGTGTGGCTCAGAAATAACTCAAGTTCAAGTCCCATGATAAGACTGTCTCATGTGACTAGCATGGTAATTTGATGACATGGGCATGTTTAGGGAAATCTGATGGAGGGAATTAGCCTTCAGGGCCTAGTAAAGCTGATGTTGTTGAGTCACTGTCAGATTTAGTTGCACATTCAATGTAACTCTCCATAAATAAAGTGCTGAAACTTGTGGTGTATACACCTATCTGTCTATCTGTCTACCTATCTACCTACCTACCTACCTACCTATCTAAATAGGAACGGATATGGAATAACTTCCTCTGCAGCGGGATTAGCTGCACTAACTGTGGATAGCCCTCCTGATAATAGACTTTCCTTGTAGGCAGACAGTTGGAGCAGTTCCAAACAAAGTCATAAAGGGAGATAATAACTGAGCAGTATAGACGCTGGATCGTATTCACTTCTCACCACTTTTTTGTACAACAGTAAGATGCACAGGAAGCCAGGCTTATCTATTATTCATCATCCAGGCCCAGAGTTCACCTTCTTTTCAGGTATTGCTTGTCCATGGAACTTATACTGTGGGGCTCAGTAAACTAAAGATTTATATCATGTCTTATGAATAAGCCTTACTTACTCTTAATTACACCTTTCTTTCTTTTAAAAATATAGCTGACTTCAGCTTTGTTATAATTTTAAGTGTGATTTTATTAAAATAAAGCAATATAAAGTTGCAAGATAACATAATTTTCCAGTTGTCCCCTTCAGGTGCAAACCTTCCAGAACAATACCTGGTACTGAAAAATACTTGGATTCTAACACTGGTGCTCACTTCCTCCCTTACTGGAGTGCTATGGTCGTGAATACCAATGTCTAAAATTATTCCTAATTTTTTTCCCTTATATTAGATTTTACACATGAAGAAAGAGTGTTATGAGTCCCTTCTATTTAGAAGGGTCACTTTCAATACAGTGAAAAATACCAAAGGATGGTATAGAGGCTTTTGATCCTATATTTTGCAGCGTAAATGGATGAGAATTCAGGTTTTGGTGTCCTGTATTAATGTGGGTTTATTCTTATCTGTTCATTTGTGCCTATAGGAGTAGCAGGAAAAAAAAAAAAAAAAAAGATTAAACCGAAACAAAGGGCATAACATGAAGAATCCATCCGCCTATCTGGAATCAATACAATATATATCTTCTACCAGTAACAAAAATAAATGATCTGTTTAACTCAGAGCAGCACAAACATTATTCATGGAATAGTAATAGTCATCCTTGTAAACATAGCACTCCAGAATACACTTAAGAGTGGGGAATCAGTGGTGCTTAGCGCAAGATAATATAGTTACAGACAAAGTGCAATAGCAAAAGCTGATATAATGAAGCCCATGACTCTAAGAATGAAATCTAACAAATGAGACGGAGATTTTTATAGTACAGTATGCAGCACTGGAGAAGGTTTGCAAAATGTTTGTGTTAAAGTTGACTATTTGTATGAATTTATGCCAGTTTAGACAAATACATAAATGAGTAAAGATTCCTCAGTTAGTTTAAAACAAAGTACCTCTTACAAGCCTCAGAATCAGGCTCTTGTGTGTGTTTATTCTTTTGCATGAAGCCAAGAAAAAATTAAGTGTTTCAGTGAAGTTTCATTTGCTTTTTTGATTGTTTAGTCTTGTAAATTCAAAGAAAAAGTGAATGAAGATATTCATTACGCCAATCAGCTGAAAAAAATGTAGCATCAGTGTCTATGAACTGAATCCAACATTTTTCTAAAGCTGTGCATTCTGATAAAGGTTACTCTACAGTTAAAGTTATGCATTCAGCTGGTCCTATTAAAGTTGGATCATTTAATTTTAATATTATTGTGAAAAGTGAGCAAAGTGACAACACAATACTATCTAGCAATCTGCATTCAATAAATGCATAAATAGAACATATACTTCAATAAATGCATAAATAGAACATATACTACAAGGTCAGCCTATCTTTAGATCTAGTAATTTGCTACTGAAAAAGGTGAAAATATTAAAAGTTAGGTGTACTGAATGGATCAGCATTCAGAATTATTTTTATTCCCATTCAAAACATTGCAGTCAGTGTAACAAACCATAAACCATGTATATGCAACATTTATTTTTCTCTTTTTTCCACTATTCCTGAAACCCATCATCAGAGCTGTATTCATTAACTTAGATAGCCCTTTTGCTCCACTATCAGAATTACACTTCCATGCACGATATTTTTTCCCCACTATTAGCTATTGTAGGAAAATGAATGTAATTTCCATTTCTGGAATTGAAAGTAAGTGGAAGCTGAATGTTCAATAATGTAGATAAGGTGGGGTTTTTTTCTGTTTTTTTCTTTAAACAGATGTCAGAATGTAATTGCATAATGGCTGCAAAAAGACAGTAAACTACATGATGTGCTAGATGTTGATATATTTGGTTTTGTGCCAGTGGACTATTTTGACCTATGATAATTTAGAAAGTGTAATTAAGAATTAAATCTTCATGTCTAGTTGTTCAGGAAAACCCTTAATTATATGGCACTAAGCTGACACAGCATTGGACCTGTGAGGACCAAAATTACAAGTCCAATCCATACCTTGAAGGACCTGCGATGCCACCTAAGTTAATTTAAAACACTGGGTGCCTAAACAATTGCTCTGATTTTTCCTAAAACCTGTTGAGTAATCCAGTCTGCCCCACTCCTCATGAAAGGTAGATCACATTCAGACATATTTAGGAAGAAACTTGCAATGTAGAACTAATGCATATGTTCCTGGGTATTTTAACCAGCTTAAAACAATTCCTGAAACTCTGAAAAAGGCAGAAGTAAGCAATGTAGATACTACTTGTGGAGTCAGTTAAGCAATTGATCTGATGGAGTTTGAGTTAACTGACTTGTAGTATGCAGGACAAAATTAAGTCTTTATTTAGAATTCAGTCCTCCTGATGGATGATGGTAATAAAAGTCTTCAGATCACTGTTAGAAATGTTCTAAGTTGTGGATTCTATTGATTTTTTTAAATGTGGTTAAAATATTAGAGTATTGCCTATCATAACATGTTGAGGTTTAAAGCTGATATTTAGATTGTCGATGTGACACCTATGGAAGATCCCCAAATTGCAAAGAGAATCTAGACAAATATATAAATTGGGGATTCACTGAATTGAAGAGAAAATAACTTTCAGTATCAATGAGTGGAAGAAGCCAACACTTTGGGTACAAAAGTATTCAACTGTGCTCAGTTAGGTTGCTCCTGAAGTGTTCAACTGAAGTGATACATTATTTAAACCAGAATTATTTTTGAAACTAAAATATACTCTTCTGACCATTTTCAGAACAGAAAATTTCAGTGGAGCTTGACAGAAGCCTTCCAATTCCTTAACGCTTTATAAGAAGGATAGGCAGAATAAATTGTGAGACTATTTAAAATACAGAACCAGGAAAGTAATGAACAAATTCTAAAAGTACATTGTATGACATTGAACACAATTATGTGATGAACAGCTGAAAGAGTATGTCTATTTAAACACCAGTTAAATAACTATGTTTCACCAGAAACATTTCACCAGAAATTTTCTAATGGCACCGCTACAGTGTTACAACTGTTCCACAACTGTTACGAACTGGAAAGTCTTATTATCACTTTAAATGTTGTATTCTGAATAAAATAAAATTCTTTATATAGAGCAGTCTGTTCTCAGGAAGCCTGTATGTGGGATCAATTTTATAGGAATCCCTACACAAGAAAAACTACTTGCTTCACGTACATTTTGCAAAATTCTTGTTGCTAAATTGGAGAGACATGGGTTTGATGGATAGATTGATAGATGGATAAGGAATTGGCTGGATGAATGCATCCATAGAGTTACAGCCAACAGCTCTGTGTCCAAGTGGAAACTAGTAATGAGTGGTGTCCTTCAAGAGTCCATACTGAGACCAAAACTGTTTAATATCTTTATCAACTACATAGAAGGGTGAGTGCATCCTCAGCAAGTTTGTGCATGACACGGAGCTGAGTGCTGCAGTTGATTCACTAGAGGGAAGGGATGTTATCCAGAGGGACCTTGACAGGCTGGAGGAGTGGGCCCATGTGAATCTCAGGAAGTGCAGGGTCCTGCACCTGGGTCGGGGTAATCCTCAGTCTCAATACAGGCTGGGGGATGAAGTGATTGAGAGCAACCCTTGAGAGAAGGACTTGGGGATACTGGTGGATGAAAAATTAGACAAGAGCCAGCAATATGTGCTTGCAGCCAAGAAAGCCAATCATATGCTAGGGTGTATAAAAAGAAGTGTGGCCAGCAGGTTGAGGGAGGCGATTATCTCCCTCTATTCTGCTCTGGTGAGACCCCACCTGGAGTACTGCATCCAGCTTTGGGGTCCCTAGCACAAGAAAGACATGGATCTGTTACAGTAGGTCCAGAGAAGGGCCGCAAAAATGGTCAGTGGACAAGAACACCTCTCCTACAATGAAAGGCTGAGAGAATTAGGGTTGTTCATCCTGGAAAAAAGAAGGTTCCAGGGAGACCTTCTTGTGGCCTTTCAGTACTTAAAGAGGGCTTATAAGAAAGATGGAGAAAGACTTTTTGCCAGGACTTGTAGTGACAGGGCAAGGGACGATAGTTTTAAACAGAAAGAGGGTAGATTTACATTGGACATCATAAAGAAGAAATTTTTTACAATGAGGGTTGGTGAAACACTGGAACATGTTGCCCAGAGAAGTTGTGGTGGGGACAACGGCTGGGGTCCCACACAGCCCGGCGGTCATCCCATAGGTCCATAGTGACGAGGCAGGTCTGTGGTGAAGCCAGGTGGTCAGTTAAGGATCAGTGTGACAGGCAGCCAAGCAGAGGCATAGCTGCAACATAGCACAGGCCGGAGCAAAGAGTGAGGTTCTAAGCTCAGACGTAGCTTTCAAGCAAAGCAGGTGAGACCCTGATGAGTCTTCTCCCACCTCTTTCCCAGTGCTGTGGTCTAAGGTTATACAGCTGCACCATATCAGAATTGGTAGTGAGCATGGGCGGCCCTATAAGAAGAAGGAAAGTGTTTGCAAAGCCTAGTGATGTGTGCCGAGCCCTGGCACATCAGTTCTTCCTTTAGCGTTGCTTTCTACAATGATACCAGCCTTCCACATTCCATTACTGCATTTTCAGACTATCTTAGGCTTTTATGAAACCCATGAGTGAAAGCCCACCACAACTATCTAAAAGACTGAAATGTTGAAATTTCTAAGAGATTAACTCCTACAAAAGTGCCTGCAAACACTACACAACGGCTCGGCACCAGCGTGCTAAGCTCTCAGTCTATTGGCTCAGCTGCTGGTGTCTCATTGCCTTTAGCTCAGATTTGTGTGCATCTTAAATGATCTGTCTCATTTTAAGATGACAAACTTTCTGATCAAGACAAATCCTTTAGGTTTTTTATGTCCTACAACAAAAAACTGGTTTTCTATGACAATGAATTTTTTAAAAGAATAGGAAATAAGCAGTACTATATAAGCGGAGGGTGGAAAAATTATATTTCAAAGCAGTGTTTGAGACCATGAGCTCAAAAACACAGGGGTGCAGAGGCCAGTGTTCTGGTTGAGATATAGTTAAAAGTTTAAGTAAAAAGTCCTGCTTAGGTAGACTATTTGTTGTTTTGGGTTTTTTGGGGGGCGGGGGGTGGGGGTGATGAGGCAACAACTATAAACCACTTATGGCTCAAAATTTTCAACTTTAAAAAACCTCTTTAATGGAATACTTGCAAATCTGTTTAACTTGTTGCACCTACTGAGCAGTCAGATCCAATACAGACTCCTGCTCTGGAGAAATATTATCTGTCAACGAGAAAATTACAGGATTTTTCCAAGATAGATAAAGAACTAGAAACTACTGCCTGCAGATATATCTGGACACCACAATATCATTGTCAAAGACTCAAGGAATGACTGAGGGTGGAGGTGACTTCTGGAGGTCATCTGGTCCAAACCCCCTGTTCAAGCAAGGTCACCTACAGCCAGCTGCCCAGGACCATATCTAGATGGCTTTTGAATATCTCTAAGGATGGAGATTCCACAACCTCTCTGGGCAACCTATTGCCACAAGAAAGTGGCAATAAAAGGGGCAGTCATGTCAAATTCTGAGTGACAGGGTAGAAATGAAAACACACATATAAATGCATATATATATTGTAATAAATGTCAACATGGGGGTTTTTTGTTTGCTTGGTTGTTGGGCTTGGTTTTTTTTTCCCCCACCAAAACCTGATACATCCTCTGTGCTATGGATGGAAAGTCAATAGAACTTTGGAAATGAGTCCCAGCTAAACAGAACAGACTCTTTTCAAACAGTATAAACTGCTGGGCATCAGGGCTGGTTCTTCTGGTACCAAAGACATTAGTGTTACCACTTTTTTTTGTAATCATTCACTTACAGTCATCAGAGAGGAGTTACTAGGGAAAAAAAAAATACATGCAGGCTGTCTTTTACAATCTGGAAGAACCAAGGTTTAGTTAGTATCAAAATAGAATAGACCCATGTATATGTCTCTTTTCTAAAAGAAATCGCTTTTAACAGCAATAGTTGCATCAAGATTAAAGATGAAGAATAACTGAATAGTCAATACTTTATAATCTGTTCTTTACCCAATTAAACAGAATGTTTTCACCCAAGGAAGGGAGGCAAGGGGAAGAGAGTAAAATTTAACATTTTAAAATGTAATATTAATTGCAAAAGAGGTTCTTTAAGTTTCATAAGTGTTGTATTTTATAGGATATCTGATGATTTCTTAACCAAGAAGCGAATGTTTGGAGATTCAAAATAACATTTAAAATACTAATTAATTTCTTTAAAAAACCCCAACAACCCAAACCACCTTCTAAAAGTATTTAATCTCTTCTTACAAGCCCACAGTTTTGAGAATATCATTGTTGCTGTTCTGCACTGTGATGGGAGAAATGCAAGAGAATCCAGGGAATCCAAATTGTAGGATACACAGTATACTCAAAAATTGTAAAGCATAGTAAATATTGTCATTTGAACTGTAACATTTCAGGACAACTCAAAGAAATTGAGCATTTATGTTCAGAATAAGTGAATATTTAAAATATTTAGCCATAATGGGGAAAAAAGGAGGTACACATCTTAAGAAAAAAGGAATTTCCAAATTTGATCCCTTTTGAAGCAAAAAAGTAAGCATCGAATCTAAAAAGTTTCCATGTAATGAATGCTTATAATTTCACTTTAATGTATTCATACTTGCTTGCACTCAGTGGTCAAAAAACATTAACTGAAGTACATAAAATCTTCCGAACATGGATAGTTAAGCTCAGTCCTCATTAGACATAGTGTATCTCCAACTTATCATTGGTCTTGGGTTTCTTATGTCTGCCCAACCTATGGAAACACGATAGAGTATGTATAAAACCGCTAGGATCATAGTTTTGTGAAGGAACAAGAGAGGTACCACCCAAAGCTGCTGGAATTCTCTGTCAAATATATATTCTAAGAATCAGCTTCTCCAAATTCCTATTCAGAAGCGTAGAAATATGAAGAAGAGCAATCCCTTACCCAGAATGGGCACAAGAATGCAAAGGGAAAAATGAACACAGCCACATACATAAAATATACCTGCAAACATACAAGTAGTTATAGTGATTTAATGCTTTACTCTCTAGAGGAAAAAAATTAATTATATCACTGTCAAGAGCAATGAATCAGCTGGCATCATCTCAAAAGTCAGATACAGTCAACTGTCAATTATCTGTGAGAATTTTCTCTAGGGATTAATTATGTAAGTTAAATCATTGCCAGGATGAAGCATAGCAATGTATCTGATCTCCTGCACCCCATGCACTACAAAGTATGCACAAAATTTCCTAAACCCATTGTGATTCTTTCTGTTTATATTGGGCCATCCCTTTAAAAACCTGTTCATAATCATCTCAAAAATGAATATTATATCTATTTTATTTCAGTACAACTGACAAATGTTTTGTATTATTCATGTTTTTCCTTTGTACAAGCATTTGTACACGTCACTATCCTAAATAACCGCTAATAAAGAGTAATTGGAAGTAGGAGTAATGTCAAGAAATCGTAAATAATTCCATTTCCAATGAACAATGTTTCAGAAAATGAATTCCTCTTTTATTTGGCCAAGTGGAGGAACCCTGCCCTTAAGGTCTACATAGTAAATTGATTTCTGAAATTACAAAAAAATTATTTTGTTTTGTTTTGTTCTACCTTCCATGTTGTATTTACCTAATAGTCTGTGTGTGAAAAAGGAAACCTAAGAAACTTTGTGTCACATTCTGCAATTCCAAACTTCTGGAATCACTTCTAGTTAAAAATACTATGGTTGAAATAAGTTTCAGATACTCTAAAGTAAAAAAAATAACCAAAACCAAAACAGGAAAACATTTTCCCATGTTTGATTGTATTCTCTTTTATTTTGAGGCATGGTTTGGAAAAAAATGAACATTTGGGGTAATAATTGAAGAGATTCAAGACGTCTTTGCCTCTTGAGGATCTGCAGTACAAGAAGGCAGTGAAAATTCACAAAAGGCAGCTTATTTTCAATTCAGATTTAGAGAATTCACAAGAAAATCAACTAAATATTGATTTTAGCAGTTTAATCCCTAATTATATTGATGTCATTCCATGGACATGCAGTTTATTAAATGCTTATAATACATTGTGTCTAAGATGACCAGCTTTGTGTCTGATTCTCTGAATAAGTAGTTCAGTATTAAAGAATCTGGTACTTCGGGTAAAGTTGCCTAGACTATTTTCTGTCATTAATATTCTGCTCCATTATCAATATTTTAATTAGTATAATACATACATAAATACTATTTCCATTTTCTAGAATTATATTTAGTCTCCACCTTTTTCTTATATTTGCATTAACTCACCATTTTTGAGCATAGATATATAATTTTCCTTTGACAGTCAGCAATTTTGATTCTTTTTTTTCAGTAGTTTAATTTTCTTCCTACTTAGATGTATCCCAAAAGTACTAAAGCACTGTATTGTGGAATTCACCTCATCCATTTTTTGCTGCCTAAGAGATAGTTGTCTAAGTAAAAGCTAGTCACATGGATTCCCTTTACAGCTAATCAGAGAAATCCACAATTCCATGGGCTGTCATAAGAAAGGTGTCTAATGTAGTTGCAAGGAATAGTCATTTATGTGGAGGTTTTTTTTGGTTTTGTTTGTTTGTTTGGGTTTTAATATTGGCAAATAAGTGAACTCATTATTATCCATGTTTTCCTTTGTGTATGTTGAGGTTTAGCCCAGGTAGGCAGCTCAACCCCACATAGCTGGTTGCTCACTCCTCCCCAGTGGGACGGGAAAGAGAATCAGAGGGGTAAAATTAAGAAAACTCATGAGTTGAGATAAAGACAGTTTAATAAGTACTCTGAATATCTTCATGTTCATACCTGGTGGCCATCTACATTTACACATCCATACATTTAGATATTTTCCTGTCTCTGCAAGTCTCAAGTGTGTAGCTCTCACTTGCCAGACAATTAGGATATCTAATCTGTTCATATTTTTCTACTTGCCTAATTTCAAATTCTACCCTCATTATTTATAAAGTCCTTCCTCTAACTCAAATCTTGAATTTAACTCATTCCTAGTCCAGATCTTTTGACAGTAGGTTGGATCTGAGTTGGACTTGCTAGCAAGCTTCAGCCACCATTATGAAAGTATGTTTCGTATAGGCATATCCCAAAGCTTCAGGTAGCTAGTTGTTTCAAAGAAGAGACAGGAGGGAGTGACAACATTAGCACATTCAAGTTGTGCTTCAAACCTTTGTGAAAGTTCTGATCACTATTTCCTGCTATTTCCTACTGCTTCGTGACTAAAATCAAGCAGTAGATAATGCACAGGTTCTCATGGAAGCTCAAGATATCACAGGAGGGTGCTTAATCAACTTTGCCTCAGATGGGATACTTAAAATTAGCCTGTGTTAATAATCTTCCTTCAAGCCAGCTTTCCTGGGGCAGGACTCCCTGCATTTCAGCATCAGAAAGACCCTAGCTGATGACATGGTGTACAACAGTAACCAAAGGATCTTCTTCTCGCATGTGTATTTATCTATTTAATCCAACTACTCTTAGGTTTTCTAATAAATTAAAAATATTCTTGCTGGGTGAAATGCCTATATACACTCACACTATTAAGGCAAACATAAGATGCAATAACTACAGGCAGTGTCTCCAAGATCCAGGTGGCATCACTCTATAATAGTAACTACAGAAGCCTAGGGAATGGACAGTGGGTGTCACAGGCAGCAAAGGCAGGAGACCTGTGGGAGATCCCCATCAGAATTTGGTAGGTACAGTTGTCTTAGAAAAATGATACAGTTGAAGGAAGTCACCATATAACACAAATACATTTAGACATTATTACATAACAAATATATGGACTTGTAAATACATGGACTGAGACAATACATATCTCTAGACAGAGGTATATAAGATGAAGAGGCATAGAACAGTGTTCTCGGTGCCATATACTTCAGACTTCTAGATATCAGCATCCTTAGAATATACCAAACCAAAAGTCCATTAACAATGCTAAATTCAGATTCCTAAATTCAGATGTCTACTGTATGAAGAAGAATCTCACTTTTTAAGAAAAGTGAGGCCATGAATATTGAGGTCTTTTCATTTGATTAAATACTCAATGCATGGCTACAATACAAAAAAGAAACACTATGAAATTAAAATAAATGAGATCTAACATTTAAAAAAAATTATGGATGCCATGATTGTATTAATAATTTTCTTATTTAAACTTTTTTAAACTGTGTTCAGAATGTCTATGCTTCACACTGAAGTGATGGAAAATCCAGAAGTTCCACTTGATTTTCCACCAGACTATTATGTCTGAGTGCTCATGACCTTAGAAATATGTTGTTATTATTATTATTACTATTATTATGGTTGAATATATGAACCAACTTCTTTGTGTAACACTGTTAATTTACCAGTTATCTTCCTTCTAACCTTAGCCAGTTCCCATCTGCCAGTGGAGTATAATTTCTGATGTGTGCTTCTTTAGTGAAGCTCAGTTGCTTATGCAGCTAATCTTTGCCTGAGATGTTGTCTGATCAGCCAGATAATATTATAATTCAATTTAAAAGCAAACACAAATTACTGGTAATTAATTAGATAATTAATTATTGATCATATATATATAAAGTTAAAAATCAGTCTCTTTATGGAGTAAGGAGAAATGTGTAAATTACTTTGCAAAACATATAAGTTTCTGTAATATAATAGCTTCATATAAAATCTTCCTGAGAAACAGGATGAAGTATGAGAGAAAAGGAAGATGCATGTAGGATTGGGTGAAGGAAGGGGTTCAGTTACTATGGTGATAATGAGCATATCCAGGCAAAATGTCGCTTAAGGAGGTGCTACTGAATGACTATGTGCAATTCAGCAAGTATAAATATCTCTGCATTTGAAAATAAAATGGCCCGTTTTAAAATGGCCAGCACATAGCTTGAAAGTACTAAAGAAATTGTGGTTTTTTTCTCTGTCTTCAAAATTTAGTTGAGCTCCATTTACTACCTCTGAGTCCTCATGGTGTCAAAAGGTCATGACGGCACCATTATATTTTGTCTGACCTCTGTTGCTTTTGCTCCCTCAACTCAATTCTGTGCATTGTTCTGTTTGAGCACAGCAAGAATAAGCTTAGAAAAGAGCAAGAAATGTGTATACCTTCATATGCAACAGACTTCAATGAAGATCAGAGGATAGACAAAGAGAATCACAGAATCATAGAACCATAGAAGAGCTTGGGTTGAAGGTCATCTAGTCCAACCACCTCTGAAATGAGCCCGGACATCTTCAACTAGATCAGGTTGCTCAGAGCCTCATTCAACCTGCCCTTAAATGTTGCCAGGGATGGGGCATCTACCACATCCCTTGCCAACATTTTCCAGTGTTTCACCATCTTCATTGTAAAAAAGTCTTCCTTATATCTAGTCTAAATCTACCCTCTTTCAGTTTAAAAACATTACCCCTTGCCCTGTTGCAACAGGCCCTGCTAAAAAGTTTGTCCCCATCTTTCTTATCAGCTCCCTTGAAATACTGAAAGGCCACAATAAGGTCTCCCCAGACCCTTCTATTGTCCAGACTGAACAAACCCAACTCTCTCAACCTTTCTTCATAGGAGAGGTGTTCCAGCCCCCTGATCATTTTTGTGGCCCTCCTCTGGACCTGCTCCAACAGGTCCATGTCTTCCCTGTGTTGAGGACTCCAGAGTTAGATGCAGTACTCCAGGTGGGGTGTCACCAGAGCAGAGTAGAAGGGCAGAACCACCTCCCTCAACCTGCTGGCTACACTTCTTTTGATGCAGCCCAGGATGCAGTTGACTTTCTTGGCTACAAGCACACATTGCTGTCTCATATTTAATTTTTCCTTTGCCAGCATCCCCAAGTCATTCTCCGCAGGGCAGAGCTTTCAATCACTTCATCATTCAGCCTTTATTGATATCAGGGGTTGCTGTGACCCAGGGTCAGGACCCTGCATCTGGCCTTGTTAAACTTCATGAGGTTCAGATGGGCCTACTTCTTCAGCTTTTCCAGGTCCCTCTGAATAGCATCCCAGCCCTCAGGTGTGTCATCTGCAAATTTGTGGAGGGTGCACTTGATCCCACCATGTCATTGATGAAAATATTAAATGGTACTGCTCCCAGTATGGACCCCGAGGGACCCTACTTGTCACTGATCTCCATCTGGACATTGAGCCATTGACCACTTGTCGTGGTTTAATCCCGGCTGGCAACCAAGCACCACACAGCCGCTCGCTCACTCCCCCCTCACCCAGAGGGATGGGGAGGAGAATCGGGAAGGAATGTAAAACTCGAGGGTTGAGATAAGAATAATTTAATAGGTAAAGGAAAAGCCACGCATGCAATCAAATCAAAACAAGGAATTCATTCACTACTTCCCATCGGCATAAAAGAGTTAAGAGCAACCTGTATGCAGCGCAGAGTAGGCTCCCCTTATGCTCAATCATTGTTACGCAGTATTTTCACAGTAGAGCTTACTGCTCATGATTGCCGTGCAATTGCACAAATTATATCGACCCCTATGAAAATGTTGCTTCTTGAGTCAAATTGGAGGTGCTTGGCGAATGAGCAAGCATTGATGAATTTAGAATAACCCCAGGATGACCCACGTTTTGGGGCGGGGGTTCCCCAATTGATGGGGGAGGCTCCAGTTAATTCTCCTCAGTTACAAGCTTGCCTACATCCTTTAGTCCTACAGCAGGGAAAAAATTTAGCTCTCCAAGCTTTATTGCAGGTCCCAGATCATGGCGCTCCACAACAATCGTGGACCACAATAAAACAAGGTCCAAATGAGGGGTATGTATCATTCCTAGATAGATTGAGAGATACCTTGGACAAGCAAATACAGAATAGGGTAGCCAAGGAAGCAACTAGCTAAGGACAATGTGAATGAGGATTGTAGGAAGGTTCTTGCAGGCATGGCGAATCGCAATCCCACCTTAATAGAATTAATGGATGTGTGTGGGAGGGTAGGAACCATTGCCTTCCAAATGGAGCATCTGGCAAAAACCTTTGCTGACGCAGTTAGTGTCATCCGTTGCTGTTACAAATGTGGGCAAGAAGGTCACTTAAAGAAGGACTGTTCAAAGAGATCGAAGCCGGGAAGAGCTGGTTGCTCTATCTTGGTATGCCGTCGATGTAACAAACCACGGCATTTTGCAAAACACTGTAAATCTAAATATAACACTCAAGGGCAGTTACTTACAGGAGGCAACAGAGGGCAGGGAAAAGGGAGGAGGAATGTGGGGAGGAACCACGTGAATCCTCCACAACAACTCCAGGCTTATGCAGCTGACGCGCAACCCAGACTACAGGAAGCGTCAGATTGGATGTCACAGGAAGCGCTGGATTGGATGTCACCACAGCAATAAATTGAGCGCACTGTTGCTTGGACATTCTAATGTGACTTTACAAGGGCCCTGCAACGGATGATAAACAGGGCCCTTTTTGGTTAAAAACAAAAAAGGGCGAATTGTAGGGGGATGAAGGCAGTGGGTTGATTGACATTGATAATATGCAGCTGTGGCCTTGCCTTGATGATGTGCAGCTGTAGCTCATCCGTGCAAAGTGGTTAAATAGCTCTGAGGTGTGGGAAAAGGGGGTCCTGGATGAAGCAGAGACAAGGAAGGGGACCTGGATAAAGTGGAGAGAAGGAGTGTGGTCTGTGCCCCTGGAGGATGGAGAAGCAGCATGGACAGTAGAGTTTGACCAACGGTAAAGCTTTTTGCTGCTTGCTATTTTGTGTTATCTCCCTGTCTGCTGGAACTCAACTGCAACAGCTGACAGGTTGGTAGCTCCCAGGGTCCTCTCTTCCACCTTTTTTTAAAAATGGGTGAGATCTTTCCCTTTTTCCAGTCCCTGGGGACTTCACTTTACTGCCATGACTTTTCAGGTAAGTTGGAGAGTGGCTTGGCACCTACCTTAGCTAGTTCCCTCAGGACTTTGGGATGTATATTTTCGGGTCCCACAGACTTTATATGTCTTCAGGTTCCTCATGAACTCCCCACACTCAAAAGGTGGGGGAAGAGAGGCTGTCAGTGAAGAATGAGAAAAAAAGCTGTTGAGCACCTCAGCCTTCTCCTTGTCCATTGTTACCATTTTACTAAACTTGTTCATCAAGGAGAGGGTATGCTTTCTTTGACCTTCCTTTTCCAGCTGACACACCTGTAGAAGCCCTTCTTATTATTCTTTATATCCCTTGTCAAGTTCATCTCCGACTGTGCCTTGGCTTTCCTGACCCCATCCCTACACAACTGTGCAGCATCCCTATACTGTCGCCAGGGTACCTGCTCCTGCTTCCACTGCCGGTGCATTTCCTTCTTGCTCTTTAGTTTGACCAGCAAGTGTTGACTCAGCCATGCTGGTCTCTTACCTTCCTTTCCTGACAAGAGCTCTTGCATTCTATGGGAAGTGTCCTTCAAGATCTGCTAGCTCTGTGCTTCTCCCATGCCCCTGAAGGCAGTTTCCCAGGGGTTACTACTGACTAACTCCTTGAAGAGCCAGAAGTTTGCTTTCCTAAAATTCAGGGTCCTGACTTTACTGTTTGCCTGACCCATATCCCTCAGGACTGTGAACTCCACTAGTGCATGATCACTGCAGCACAGGCTGCTTCCGATCTTGATGTCACCAGATAGCTCACTTGTGTTAGTGACCAACGAGTGAGTATCATTTCCCCTTCAGTAGAGTTGTCCATTACTTGGCTTAAGAAGTTATCCTCAGTGCACTCTGTCTCCTGGATTCCCTATGGCTTGCTGTGTTAGCCTTGATGTGTCATCCCACAGCTTGTCATGGGCAAGCCTGGTATTATGCCCCTCCTTCTTCAAGCCTAGTTTAAAGCTCTGTCAAAGAGCCCTACTAGCTCGTGAGCAAAGACCCTCTTCCCCCTTTGAGAAAGGTGAATCCTATCTGATGCCAGCAAGCATGGTGCCTTGTAAACCATCCCATTACTGAAAAACCCAAAACTGTGGCTGTGACACCAGCCCTGGAGTCACGTATTAATAGACTGGGTCTCTCTAAGAATAAGCAATCAAAACTAAAAGATATACAAAACCTATGCTATAAAGGGGAAGTAAGAATAAGAGTAAGTTGTAGAAATTAAAAAAGCCAGTTAAGATAAAGTGAAAAGGAGACAATAAAACAGACTACCAATAACTGATTAAGCAGTAAATGCTGAATAAGGAAAATATTATTGAAAGAATAAGCAAAATATATAAGCAGCAGAAGCCTGACAAATAGCATAAAGAGACTAACCTTGGATAGATCATGAAGAGATCTAAAAAATAGTGGATTGATCTAAAGGGCAAGAAAATTAGAAGACTAAGTTAACTTTCTTACTTATTTCTTGGTGAGGAGAGAAGGAAGAAGTTAAGAGGTCAAAAGGAAGTGAGGTCGAAGCAGGTAAAGATGAGCACTGAGGGACAGCAATACTGTTAGCAGATTGAATGGAAAGACTGGGGTAGATTTTAGATGATATTGTAAAGGGAGGAGTGACAAGATCTTGTATCAATGCGGATATTGATGAAGGAAGAGTTGAAAGAAAATTGAAACTGTACTTTTGCCAAGCAAACCACAGCTACTGACTAGTGAAGAGGGAAGTGAAGAGAGATTTGAAACAATAGCAGGAAAGCTATTTTTTGAGCTCTTCAGCGTACATGCTCCATTTTCCTAGTATAAACACAATCTTTCTTGCTTTATTACGTTGATCAGGAGGTGGTTCATCTATGTAATATTATAAGGTAACATTCACAGTTTATGTAGAACAGTTATTTCAATTTAAGTATAAAAATCTGTGGTTTATTTAGTATATTCAGTGGCCACACACTTGGGTAAGTTTTTTGGGTCGTTTATTTATTTGCCTTAAATTTAGGTGACTTATTACCTTATATATTTTTAATATTACTGAAGTAGAAATACGTTAATGGATACACATAAATAATTAATTGTTTTAGAAAAAAATAATTACAATCTGTGGAGTAAATTAACCAATTCCTTCCACGCAAGTTCAAAGCCTATCCTGTCATTTTAATAGAATATTAATATTT
Organism: Ibycter americanus; assembly: GCA_035590275.1. NCBI lineage: Eukaryota > Metazoa > Chordata > Aves > Falconiformes > Falconidae > Ibycter > Ibycter americanus. The sequence continues at coordinate 48,891,264 of JAVJGI010000014.1, read as the reverse complement.
AGTAGCAATTTCCCCCCCTTTTAATTGGTTTGTTAATCACAATTAGCACTATGAAAAACTCATACATCCTATTTTCTATTCCTTGCTCAGCATATATCATAACAAAAAGAAAAATCTCTGTTATGAAAATACTTATTAACAAGCCTAATATTTCTGCAATTCTTGCACAGATCTGCTCTTCTTTAGAGGCTAGAGATTCCAAATATTATTTCTTTTTCACTCAGAACTGAGGGAAAAAAGAGGAATAAAACAACGCAAAACCAATCTAAAATAAAGGATAGGAAACATTAAGGTAAATAAGTTGTTACATTTTTTCATTATTGCTGTGGATATAAGATATCTAAGTATTTACTTATACCAAAGCTGAAATTAAATGAAATAACATGCTTGCCCCATCTAAACATAAAACTATCTACCTGCTTGGAGCTGTCCTTAAAGATTGTACATTTAAGGGAGCATGCATATATCATGAGGGCTTGCATGTGCTAGTATCCCTAGATCAGTAACTCATGTTTAATTGATATATTATATTACTGTCAGATTGTTGTTATATATTTTTAATTCTGTAATCAAAGAGACCTTATTCTACCACTGAATCTGGTCATCCTTAAAACAAGGAAAGTGAACATAAACATCACAACACATTAGCAGATAGTGTTCTAGTTAAATGCTTAGATTTAGTAAACAAAAGCAACATCAAAACTGGCAAATTACTTTTTTAGATTAAAAACAGATTTGCACTTACAAAAATGAGAGAATGGGGACCTGGTGAAAAGCAGTTTCTGAAGTTTTTAATATTTTAAAAGGCTATATTTAAAATGATTCTTTTATCTCATTACATGTTAATAAGTGTTCATCTCATATCATTGTGACTGGCATCTGGGACTCAGTTCAGTTGCCTGCACAGGTAATGGCAAATGCCAGTTAATGTGGGTAGCTGAATCAAGCCTTAGGAACAAAATATGTCTAATACAGCATTAGAAATTAGCAAGACAGGTCTGCACTAGAGATAATTGTTAGTACCTTACTATACAGTTATTGTATGCAAATACCCACGTTTGGAACATTACTCGGGCACTGTATGGTCTAAAATGCTGACTGACATTCAAAAAATACCTATTATCCTCTCCTGATTCCTCTTACAAAGTGATAGTGGTTATGAAGTTACAAAGGTGTTGCAGTTTAAGACCAAACTGACAGTGCAGAGACTAGATGGACTCAGATATCAGAACACTTCAATCACATGCATACATGACATCGTATGAATTACTTGAATTGTCTAATCTGTGGGAGAGGTGGTACAGTCCAAGAAAGGAGCCAGGGTAGTTGGTATAATGATACCTAACACAACTTCCTTATCCTCTTGGGAAGATGGTGCAGTCCAGGATAAGTCTTGCTTTTGCTGTTGATACACCTGATACACCCATGCCCACTTGGAGCTGCATCTGGCAAGGGACATGAAGATCAAAAAAGGGTATCTACAGGTACATCAGCAACAAAAAGAAGACCAAGAAAATGTGAGTCTGTTGCTCAGTGGTGCAGAGTGCATGGTAACAAAGGACATGGAAAAGGCTGAAGTAGTCAATGCCTTCTTCACTATGGTCTTTATTGTTAAGACCGGCTTTCAAAAATCCCTGGCTCCTGAGACCTGTGGGAAAGTCTGGAGTTGGGAAGATTTACTATTTCAACAAACTGGACACACAAAAATCTGTGGGATTTGGTAGGATGTAACCACAAGCACTGAAGAAGCTGACATCAGCCAGCTGATATCGTTGTGAGGCCATGTATGATTATCCATGAAAAGTGATGGTGAACTGGAGACTTAACGAGCTGGTTCCAGAGGATGAGAAGAAAGCAAATGTCCCTCCTATCTTCCAGAGAGGCAAGGAGGATCCAGGGAACTAGAAGTGGGTCAGCCATATTCCAGAATGTTATTTTCATGATCTAGCCTTGGAAAACAAGAAGAGGTGGGGTTCAGTTCCTGACTGAGACAATCTAAATATCTATGCTCTAAAGAATGACATTCACCTCCACAACGCAGAACCTTAATTTTTGATGTCTGAAGATACTTGTTTACATATGAATTGGGTATCTAAGCTTCCATTATAGCTGGTGGTGATCTAGACAACATAGACGATGAAGATTTGAGTAATATTGGTACCCATATCTTGACTATATCTACACAAATAAGTTTAGGGTTATAAAATTTGAAACTAAATCTGACACAACATGTGGTAAGAGAAAACACATTCTTTCTAGACTTGATGTTATTTACAAAGGATTAAGCGGGTTTTTTTATTAAGTAACTGCTATATTCTATCTCTAAAATCAATTAAAAATACCATTTACATTGTTAGCATAGTTCTATCAAAGCTGAAAGCTCTATAGTGAATGTGTCATATATCAAAAATAGAACTTTTTGCATTACATTTTCCTTTATCCTTTCCTCCTCTTACATTAAACATAACTCTACTAGTAACCCCGATCATGAATATGCATGTTGTCTGGCAGAGCAGCATATTCAAACAGTTACCAGCTCCACATCCTGCTACAGACATTTGACTGAACACTAATTGTTTGGAATGGATATGCATGTGGAAAAACAAATAATAAAAGAAGCAAGTATGTTCAAATTGAAACTGACTTCTTCCATTTCTTTAAATTTCTACAGGAAAATTTTGTACATTTAAAGCCTCTGAGTGGCCCAACCAGTTAATTGTGACAAAGGCACTTTTCAACTTTATATCATATTTACAATAATTAGAAACTCAATCAGCTTTTATCTGTTAACAATTGTAAGAGTTCTTATGTCGTTTCTAGTGCAGTTTCTGAAGTGCATGTACAGAGCACAAAAAACTTACAAAAATTATAATGACCACCTATTATTCACAGGAAAAATTTACAAAATATCAAAAATATCATTTAGCTGTTATTTTGCACATGGAGTCCCTGGAGATTTCTATGATAAAGCTTGAAATTTGCTCACCAGTGTAACAACTACAGTAAAATACCTAAAGGAATGAGGAATTGGCTTTTTAATATTAGAATAGGTCAAGCAATGAGTCATCTACAGGTAAATATTAAAAGATAATAAGAAAAAAAAGGAAAAGGAAGTTAAAGTCTATAGAAGGCAAAGTATTTTTCCCATTCCCTCATTAAATAAGTGATCCAAAGGTATATCAATAAACAAAATAATGCCAATTAAAAAAAAAATTCTTAATATGAAGCTAGTCTCTTATTCTATGGGGCAAATAAGACAAAAATGGAGAATTAGTGTTATCAAGTCTTATTATATTTGTGGGAAGTTACATTTTCTCAGAAGAGAAAGGAAACCTTTTTTTAAGTCAAATTAGGATAAAATTAGTGCTAGGGAATAAATGATAAAGCTTTATTTTTAAATCTATAGTTCAAAACAATTTACAAATTTAAGTTCAATTTGTTAAATTACTTCAGAGAAAATGAAAATAACTGAGGTTATTAAGGTGTACTTTATGTTACTTTATATTATCTTTATAAATATTTTTTCAAAATATTTTGATCAATATTTCATAATAGGAGTAAAAATGAGGTTGTGATATGCTCAAGGAAAATAACTGCTAAGGAAGAATGTGAGAGTTTGATGCTATTTCCATTTGGTTCAAAACCTCATGATCAGGGTGAGCCTCTGGGGTGTAGGAATACATTGGGTTTCAGGTTTATTTTCCATTCCAGCTAAATGAAACCATCATTCTTGCTGAGCATTACATATGCTCATATGGCACCAGCCAGCAGAATATTCTGAAGTGCATGGCTTTCAATCATATTTTGAAAGCTCTTTTCTTTTGTAGAACTATCATTTACTGATTAAAGTAAGGATCTGGATCAAATGATAGGGCTCCTGTCACTTAGACACTTGCCATATAAGTCTCTACAGGTGAGCTAGTCACTGTGCTCCTTCTTTACTCAGTGAAGAGAAATAAGTACTTCTAGGGCATGATTCATCTCATCCTAAAGTCGATGTCAAAAATAGGTCAGGTGAATTTCTCCCTAAAAAGTGCCTCTTTTTCTCTATTGACTATAAAGACAACCTGAGGTGACTAGCTCAGCTGTAGATGTCTGCATGGTAGACAACTAAAATTTGATAAAATTGATGCTACTGTGTATCAGCAAGTAATACTGCAAGAGTTCAGATATCCAGTAATGAATGACCTAGTTTATGGTCACACTTAGGGACAAGGACCCTCTTTTCTGCATTGCTACTATTCTGTTCTTGCTTTACCCTCTTTTGAAGAAGATAACTAATTCTAGACAAGACTTAAGCAACCTTCTGTTAGACTTGAATTATCCAGTATCTCAGATGTGTATCTCTTCATGGAAATTATACGCAGAGCTGCTTTTCATATCACCTTCACTATTCTGCCATGATCTATAATACAGTGAGAAAGAGAATTAAATACTAACCATGAGATAAATGTATGAAAATGTGAGAAGTTTGTATCTTCAAGCACATCTAAGTGTCTCTTAAATAACAGCAAATATTAAAAGATTGGCATGGCTGGAGAATAGCAGCATTATTATTAAGAAAACCTTTTTCAATTTAACATTCTGACAAGTACTTAAAGAAAACTACTTCTACATAAATTGTACATAATAAATATTCATCAAGCATATGGAGAACAACTTCCAGTTAGATCTATGCCAGACATGTCACTGTTCATGCGGTGTAGAATCTATCTGCACATGCAATAAGCGTAGTGCTTGGGATTTTCCAAACACATGCAGATCATCCATCTAGCCATTGCAGAATTAGTCCAACATATCTTGCATCAGATCTACTATACATATACACCTGACCTATGGATGTGCAGTAAGATCATTGTGAAGTTGTGTCCTAGGATTTGTGGTCAATAAAAGATCAGTTGTCTTTGCTGAACAAGTTTCATCTAAATTACATTGGATCTACAGGTCATAAACCTTCTGACATTGGTTTGTTTGACTTAAATTCAGGCCACCTCAATAAAATCACTGATTCCTATCTTGACATTGTGAGTTAAATTTCGAGCTAAAGTAAACAACTGGTTAAACTAATGTTTCAAATAGGTAAGTCACTAAGACAATATCAAGGATTAAAA
>JAVJGI010000014.1:48863146-48886082 GCA_035590275.1 Ibycter americanus | reverse complement strand
CAAACTAAGTTATGTCTAAATCACCATACTAATCTCACTAATTTTACATAGTAGTTCACCATCTCTTCAACAAATACTCAGAAACTTGGTCTTAGTTCTCTTTCAAATGTAGGAAATTAGAAGTTACTGCTGTTGTACACCATTCACTCAGAGTGCTATTCAATATTTTAATTATCTGCTGGTGATTGCCCCTTGTACTTAGCCATTTGAGATCTGTTTCATTCTTGGATCTCTGCCTGTAACCTTAAAAAAGCATGCGTTTTCTCTGCCTTCCTACATGATGCTCATGCCGAGCTGTGAAATCATCCAGCAGAGATTTACTTGCTCACCAGCTTTACAGTGAGCTAAAGAGGAAGCACTAAAGGTATTCTGTAACCTTCTGGCTGCAGCGCACCTCTGCTTTCTGCCAAAAAAAGGTAGTGACAAAGGAAAAAAATATGTCTCCAATTTGATCTTTTCTTTAAATAATGGGAGAAAATCTGTCTGTCTCCTGCAGTTTTAGTTCCTCTGTAGCCGAGGATTTCATTTGGCATAAATTTTAAAGATGAACGCTTATGTGGTCAATATCTGCATCTCTTAGGCTTGCTATAAGAATAAAATGAAATATCTGTTTGCTAGATACATAACACTTTTGCAGTGCAGTGGTTTTGTACAGTAGAGGCAGATTGGCAAAGGGCAGATTACAGTGGGAAAAATAAAACATTGCTTCCATTTTAGATAGTAACGCTGACCCTTGCTGTAAATGGCCCATTAGCCTCAAGAGAATTGAGTGTTCGTACTTGATTGGTTTGAGAATATTTCCTTTTCATATCTGGATTTTTAAATTAAATTATGACTTTTAAGGTACTAAATTATTGTGTAGCTGAAAACTCAACACAATGAGAGAAGAAAGATGTTATTAAGCTTTTGATTTACTATCAGTTGCTGATGCTGTCCCCTTACTACAGTCTTGAGCACAAACTATAACAGATCGAAGACTTATTAAGGAGTTTTTCCATGTTAAAAACCGGCTCATTAGTAAGGAATATGTAAAATAGGGCAATTCACTCGAAAGGATCTAGGGCAAAGATTTAAATAGAGAACTGAGCCATTTGAATCTAAATGGTTATGCAGCTTTTGGACTACACAGTTTGGGAAGGCTCTTTTTAGTGAATAGATGTCTACATACAGCATCCACTGTATTATAAAGAGGAAAAAGTTAATCTAATAAATGAATTATGATATAGTTCCATGAAAAAAGGAAAGGAACTCTTACTTTTCATGTGTCTATGTTAGAATCTTCTACCCAGTATTTTTAAATGAAACTTCCTAAATCTTATTGTTCTGAAACAAGCCAGAGGCCAGAGAATGGGACCTAGATTTTACCAGCACAGAAAAGAGTGGTGTCATGTTGTTGCAAGTGTGAAGTAGACTGCATTCAATATTAACATTAATTAAATTCCTTTATTCTGGAATTAAAAGATGAAAAAAAGATATTCAAAGTCAAAGTTTTGAACATTTTCTGAAATGTGGCATCTGTGAACTTCTACTTGTACTGGATCCGCAGCTTTATTGCCTGGTATATAGAAAAATTTTAAGAGTTATGCAGCTTTCAAAGTAAGCTTGAATACGATCACCCTGAAGTACTGAGAGAACTAATGTACATCCATACCCATCTGTAGACATACCCTAGAAGGGCCAGTATATCCTTGAAAGAGTAATTCAATAGCACATTGATCCAATATATGTACACATTGTACAAATGGGAACAAGACCAGACTAAAGAACATGAGGAGCTACAAGGTACTTCAAAATTGTTTAATTTCTCAGACTGCTCAAAGCATTTTGTAAGACTCATCAGTTCTAAGTACATTTGGAGTATCAAGAAAATGAACTGTCAAAGAGAGATATTCTAGCTATATATGATTTCTCAGTCAAAAGAATTAAGAGCTATCCAGACAAAAGTAATCGTAGAAAATTGTATAGTCTATGTTCTGTGTTCTTATTGTGACAAACTACTCAGAGAGGTAGGCAGTGAATCAGATGCTTGCCATAAGTTTGGATTAGGTTTGAGATGTGCCTCTTCAGCTGTGTTACTTGTACTAGCTCTTTGCTTACTTTCTGGTTTGCCTCAAATTCTTAGTCACTGACTGTATACTTTACACAAATGTTAATTCATATCAGACTCTTTTCAGAAGCAATGCCCTTAGTTCCTTCAAAAAGGAAACTCGGGCATAGCAAATAGGAACTTCTCTACTGAAAAATAGAAATGCACTCTGTCAAGAACAGTTCCATCTTCCCAGCACAGTCAACAAACAATAATCCAGAGGGTCTTGGTCATTCAAACATCCCTACTTGCCCTTATGCCATGCCATGTTATGCAATATGTGTCTTTGGGGTCACTCTGGTAGATATCAGCACTATTGCACTATTGAGTCTTACTGAACTGAAAACAAACAAAAAAACAATAAAAACTCCTCCTTTCCCCAGATAATAACTGTGCCTGAAAACCACAGATTTGCTTGAGAATCAGAGAAAAGACTTGTATGAAAAGTTATGAAGTTAAAATATTGTCAACTTACTCTATAGAGTGATGATCTCTGCAGCAATATCAATAGCCAAACAAAAGGGTGGACAAACCGTGAGTATTTCTACCTAATTTTAAAATGGCAATGATATCAGTAACTAAAGGTAGCTTTATTTTGGAAAGTAACTTGTGAACAAGACCACATTCAAAGACATGTTGCTTTCAAAAATAAAGATATCTTTATCTGCTAGTTCGTATCTGATGATCTGGTATTGGAAGTGATTCTAAAAGAATCCCCTGTCATTTCTGACAAAGTAACAAGTGCAAACTTCATTCTGAGATATGGTACAAAATCTGCTGTTTCTTTAAATTTCTTTATCTCCACAACATATTTCTTTCTTACGTAGACTGAATATTAGCTTACTGGTTTTGTCTAGAAAGCAGACTTGAATACTGAGTAAGGAATTTTATTTCATTTTCATAAGGACACAGTACAGACACATTTCTCTTGGTCTTGTCAGCTACTGAACTGGTATTAGAACAGATACCCTTAGTAGTCCTCTATTTGCTCCACAAATTCTTCTTTCCAATGTGTATAAATAGAGCTGATGGTCACATGCTCTTGCTCATATCCACAAACAGTGGACACAAAAATATTAATATTTATGTTACTGTGAAATCCAGAAATTCTCCTGGATTCGCCTGTATGCTACAAAGACCATATACCAGGATATAATTTTCTTCCAGAGAAAACAACCAAGTTTTAATATGTAGGAACAATAAAACATAGAGGAAGGAGGAGATGTGTGACAAGGCAACAGCAACAGAGGAAGAGAAAATGCAGGACAGCAAAGCATACAACTTAAAATTTTGTATGGTTTTTATTAGAGGTATAAACTAATTGCTTCATAGCTAGTATTGATTACAAATGAAAATACATCTAATAACAGTAAAATTTACAAGTAACATCGAGCAAGCCTTCCTCATGTGCCTCTTTTTAATTCATGCTGGTATAGAGAACTTGCCAAAGGATGTTCAGGCTTCTGCCAAGGTTGCACAGGTTTCCAACAGTCCTTGTCATTGAGAAGGCCTGTATGATTGCTATAAACTAATGTGTTGTACAGAGACATTAGTGCTATACAACGACTAAACACTGAATTCCTGTCCCACCTTTTGACGCCATCAAGAGAGGAACAGACTGGTCAAAGAGAGACCAAAAATATGAATGTGTTTACATAAGTGTGTAATCAAGATTTAATTAGCAATGGTTGTTAAACCCAGAGGTCCACATTAAATCTGCTCAGGAAGTTCACAAACTTCTGGCTGATGGAAATTGGGATAATAGGGCATCAGAAAGATCCCTCTAGATTTTTTTTGTTCTATCTTTCTCTCAGCAGCTACTGTTGCCTATTCTTGGGGCTGCATACTCCAAGACAGCTCTTCGATCTCTCCCATTTTGATAATTTTAATAGTAAGAAATAATGTTCCTTCTCATTCTTTCCATTTTCTGATGAAGTATTCAGTCCATTGTCCTTAAGTTCAACTGCTACTATGTTGTGCACATGGCTTTTTTGAGAGCTTTAATTTCAATGTAACTCTGTGTCCAGTAAAAAATTTTTATCAAATTACATGGTTTCTGTTTAAACACCTCTATCACTAAGAATTTACAGGACTGACCTTTCAGATTTAGAATCAACTTGTCATACAGCATAAAGGCAAAGGGATGAATCAGAAAGCAGGCTAGGTGTGTTGTACACTGGCAGCACGTGAAGAAAGTACTTTGCTCTGAAAACATATTCTTTTGAAACTGTTCTATGTAAACACCTGAAAAGGACTTCAGGCATTTCTCTCTTGCCTGCATCTGATTTAGAATTAATGCTGAACCTCTTTCTACGTCAGATTCAAGAAAGAGCTGAAAGAAGACTGAGGAAGAAAAGTAAAGATGACTAAATGCAATTCCATTGTTTCAGATGCAGACACTGTTGATTGTAGACTGATGTCTTAAAATTGGCATGGTGTAAAAGCATACACAAGTTTCACATTTTTTTCTTGTTACACCTGTAACCATGACATGCTGATACGATACAAAGATATTGAGTGTGATTTGGACATGAAACCCTTCCCTTGGCTCTTGGAGTTTAGTTCAGACAAACCAGTTGAAAAATAAGTCAATGAGCCAAAAATCTTGGCAAGAAGAACTGACTCTTCTTTATTCTGCCTCCTCGCTCCTATTCAAACCATTATCACCCTCATATAGTAATATGAAAAGAAGGGTGGTAATAGGTGGTGTTTTAAGACAACAGTAGAGGACTGACAAACACAAAGTCTGCTATTCTGTGTAGCAGCTGGACAAAAGGCAGGATGTCCCGGTGCATTGCTGGTGGCAGTGGACAGTTATGCTTTGGCAACTGAACTAAGCTACTAGCATATTTAGATGTCTATAGTTTGGAACTGAATGCCATCCAAAAAATCCTCCTAATACTGCATAATTAATATTGTATTATTTTTGTAGGTTTCACTATTAGCCCTCTTATTCAGATTCTGAACACTTCATTTAAGCTCTTCATGTAATATTGACAAGCTAAATGCTATACTATTTTGAAACTGAAATGTCTGCTGTGTCACATGGAGTATCTAGGATAGGAGAGAAAAGACTGAATTATGAAAAAGAGAAAATGAAATTGCAAATGACAAAAATGTCTGGAGAAAGAATCCCACAAGAATAGCTGGAGTCTTTAATCAAATACTTTATCTGAAATATTTATCGGTTAAAGGTGAATACCTGCTATTATTCTTTCATTGGAATTGCTAACAATGACAATATCCCTATTTAAAACATAGGAATGTTAGCAGTTTTTTGGGTTTCTTTAATGCTGGCTAGGTTGGTTCTGGCTCTTGCCTCACATGCTTCCCTCTAACTATAACATTTTGTGGGTTTTTTTGTAGGAAAATTTAAAGTTTTTGTTATTTTACCTTTCTTTTTTTTTTTTTTTTTTTTTTTAAATTTCTTCAGATTCAACCTCAATGTCAAATTTATAACAGTTGGCTTTTACTCTTTAGTCAAAATCAATAATGTTTGTCTTTTTTCTGGAAGTGATATTATCAAACCTAGTGAGATGCATTTCCTGACACTAAAACAGTTGCATAAGGTCTTAGGGAATGTATTAGGTGCTCTGTCCATATCCAGGTAATTTTAGGGTGCATGACAATGCAGATAAGGTGGATAATATTCTGGAGCACTGCAATATGCAGCAGTATTTATTACCCACAGATTAAGATTTCTGCTTATGAAAACTTGAAAAAACTCTCTGTGGGAAATTTCAATCTTGCATTAATAAAGTATAATAGGTGAGAGTGTTAATGTTTTTTTTTTTCCCTTGGCATAACAGAAGTCATATGGGGAAGGAAGATGAATTGTGGGTGTTTTTTAGCTTTCCTGTCCCTGATCAGAGAGCCAGATATCAGCTAGACACATTGCAGATGGTATAAGTGAAGTAACCATTTGAATTTTGAGGTAGTGAAAGAATCTCTTCCTTTAAGTTTTACTGTTAAATGCTTTTGCAAGTCAGTTTATGATGATAGATCTGATCCATTGCTGAATGAGGTCAGGTAAAAGAATTCAACAGACTTTAAAAACCTTTGACTCTTATCCTATATGCACAAGAAAATAATATCTGAATCAATGGTGTTTCATAAATAGATTTACTAGAAGCAAAAACTAGTAAAGAATATATGGCCTCATATTTACGCGATACTAAATGCACAATAGACATAGGCTTACCTAAACAGAAAAGGATGTCAAAGTACCATTCATTGCAAAAAGTATTTCAAAGGTAATGTATAAGTGTACTAAAAGCTTAGATTTATGATAAGTTAAAGGGTAAATTGACCAGATTTTAAAATATGTCTCTAAATGACTGACTGTACAGTTACTTGAGGCTGGACTTGGATTCCTGTTAGCGCTATAGTCATTACAGGGCCATGCTGCCTTTTGATTTTACTGAAGTTATTAATTTTTAGCTAATAGCTTTGTGAATCAGATAAAATATATGTCACATCTCTCCTGCTCTCTGTCTTTATAACGTTATGGTCATATTGCAGTAAGAAGTACCTCAGAGCACCTTAACAGCTACTTCTGAAATTTCTATTGCATTTTTTGAGCACAGCATTTTAGCTTATATTCAGTGCTGGCCACTGTTTCTTCATTTACAGTGAGTGTGTCTTAACCTGGAAATTAATTTTGTATGAAAAACTGCACTTATTCGAAGTTTCATAAATGTTGTGGATGTTTGCTTCCCCCAAACCTTTTTGAAAGTTATTTTAGTATTATTTTTTTAGGTGCTAGAGGTGGATATATTGTACATTATAGAAAGGAAATTTTATTAGGATAGTTACAGAGTCACAGAATGGTTGGAGTTGGAAGACACCCGTAGAGACCACCTAGTACAACACCCTGCTAAAGCAGGTTCACCTAGAGCAGGTTGCACAGAGTTGTGTCCAGGCTAGATTAGATTGTCTCCAGAGAAGGAAACTCCACGACCTCTCTGGGCAGCCTGCTCCAGTGCACTGTCACCCTCAAAGATAGAAGTTCTTCATAATATTCAGATGGAGCTTCCTGTGTTGCAGTTTGTGCCCGTTGCCCCTTGACCTGTTGCTTGGCACTACTGAAAAGAGCCTGGCCCCATCCTCTTGGCACTTGCCCTTAAGATATTTGTAGACATTGATAAGATCCCCTCTCAGTCTTCTCTTCTCCAGATGCTCCAGTCCTCTCATCATCTTTGTAACCTGTAGTTATATAAGCTGGGCACTCATTTTAATTAACGAACATGAAAGATGAATGCCGTTGTTATGTAGTAGAATGGCATTTTATCTATGTGTTAAGCATGCCCCAGGACACAAGTTAAGTGGAGGAAGCGTGCACACATGCACTGGACATGCTGTATTTACTCTATGCATGTGTAGACACCTTAGAAGCTTAGGCTGCACCCAGAAGATGACTCTGACTATATCTGAATTATGGAAGTGAAGAGCTCATTCAAGCTGTTTCGGAATACATGAATGAAAATTATACTGCATGTACGTCCTTCACCATCCCTCTTTCCCCTCCCGTGTCCCAGTGAGCCTAGGATAAATGAACAGAGAGCAAGATGGGGTATACACCAACAGGGACCTTTAGGGACTGCCATAGTCCCACCTTGCCCTGGGTGCTGAAGAGACATTTAATGAAGTACACCTTCATTTCCACACAGACTCCACGGCTGAGTTTTATTTCAGAAGATGCAAACTTAAGACTCAGCAACATCATTTTCTAGGGACCAGATACTAGAGTGTTAAAGGTCCTAACAATTTAGCATGTAGAAGAGACTTAGAAAACTTAGAAGATACCCAGTGACACAGATGATGGAAATTCTACCCCACGGAGGCACTTGAAATATCACTACAGGTTGGCGCTGCCCTAAGACTGACAAACTGGAATATTTTCCTGATTATAGGCTGCTGACCATTTTACACTAAAAGTGGCAGGACTCTGTTTTGTCTCAAAACACAGCCAAGGTACAATGTGGTCATGTTATCTCTTCATTAATAATTTATGCTTAAAAATTGACTGAAAACTGGATTAATGTTTTCCCTTGTTCTTCTCTTTCTTAGAGTAGGCAATCTAGTTTCTTTAACCTTTTCTCAGTAATCATGATTTTTGTACCTCTGATTATTCTCATTGTTTAACTCATATGCCCATTGATTCTTCCTTTGAAACTTTTTTGAGGTATTGTAGTGGTTTAACCTCGGCTGGCAACTGAGCATCACACAGCTGCTCACTCGCTTCTCCTCCAGTGGGATAGGAAGAGAATAAGAAGAGTAAAAGTGAGAAAATTTGTAGGTTGAGATCAAGACAGTTTAATGGGTAAAGCAAAAGTCACGTGCACAAGCAAAGTAGAACAAGAATCCATTCACTACTGCCCATGGGCAGGCAGGTGTTCAGCCATCTCCAGGAAAGCAGGGCTCCATCACATGTAATGACTACTTGGGAAGACAAAACACCATCAATCTGAACATCTCCTCCTTCATTCTTCTTCCCCCAGCTTTATATACTGAGCATGATGATGTTCTATGGTATGGAATATCCCTTTGGCTAGTTCAGGTCAGCTGTCCTGGCTGTGTTTCCTTCCAGTTTCTTGTGCACCTGCTCACTGGCAGAACATGAGAAACGGAAAAGTCCTTAATTTAGAGTAAACATTACTTAGCAATGACTAAAACATCAGTGTGTTATCAATAGTATTCTTGTACCAAATCCAAAACACAGCATTGTACCAGCTACTGAAAAGAAAATTAACTGTATCCCAGCCAAAACTGGGACAGATATACACAGAACAGCAAGCTGCACAGCACGACAGACAGCTTGCTTGGCCTGGGCTGAAAGAGATGGACTGAGCAGCACTGTGTTAGCAAATGGGTGTCCCTCTGCTAGGGTGCCATGAGGGCTGATGGCTCCCTGTGGAGTGGGCACTGGGACCTGTAGGAGCTATGTGAGCTTAAGGTGAAGAAGGGCCCAGGCCACTTCTGAGGAGCCCCAGAAGCCAAATGAGCTTCAGGGGGAGGATGGCCAAGACCATTCAAGACCATTAAGGCCTATTAGTGCACTCGAGGCCTTGACAGCCACTTAAAGGAAGCCACTGATGAGGTCAGCTGTAAAGAAGAGATGATAGAGCATCAGCTGGGTCTATCAAGTGGTATCAAGAGTAATATTTTTTCTCTCTCTTGGAATCGCAGTCCAAGAATATGATTCTCTGTCATATCACAGTTCCTTCTCACTCTCCTGAATGTGAAGAGGTCATGCAATTCTTATGAGTTTGTGGCAGCACGTGGACACTTGAGTAGGTGAGGAAGAAAAATGAGCAGAGCTGAGGAAATTGGGAAACTTTGGGAGAGAGAATTTGGGAAAGAAGGAGGTAATCAGTTGTCAGAATAACAAAATGACAATATGGGAGAAAGTAAGCAGTATGCTGGCACAAGCTTTTAGTAAGATACTGCTGCATCTTTGTGTCCTTTCAGGAACTAGGAGGTATTTATCCCTCAGTTACAGTGTCTTACAGAGCTGTTGCCTTGATGATAAAACACACACAAAAAATTGATATTCAGGATTTTTTCTGAAGTAAGAATCTGTAAACTTGAGAGTTATCTGGGGTTCAGCAAGAAAAATAATACTCTTTACTGGATCTATTTCACAGCTGAAACAGTCAACGTCTTATTAGGGTCACTTATTTTGTTTGCAAATTGAAGACAGACATTCTATCCACTGAGACCTGCAGTTTCTGTTGTTGGTGTAAAATAACTATAATCCTCCTTGTTTGTGCCAAAGCCTTTCCCAGTTGCAACTGCCCCTTGAGCCTGACCAATTTTGTGTCGTATACATGTCATTCAGTTTAGGAAGAACAAGGCACTTAGCATGCATAACACAACCAGTTATTATATTCCGCCTACTAAAGACTAAACCAGTTTGTCCTGCAAATGTGGTCAGAATATTGGCAATATATCATTTTACACACAAAAAAAGATAATACAGACAGTTGTATTTTTATTAAATCAGATTACACTGGGCAACTACATTAATGTGAGTAAAATTATATCTTGCAAGCTAAATTTGCATTTCAAGAAACACAAGGGTATTGATTTCTTTATTTCTGTCTTCCATATGTATAGATGTGTTTATTAGTCTAAAGTGACGGCTTAGAAGTAGTTTGGTGGTTTGTTGTTTATTTTTCTTCCTTTTTTTAAGCAGTTATGGATTAACAGATAACAGTTGTAAAGAGGTAAAAGTTGTGATGTCTAAGACTAAGCTAAAAGAGAGCATCAAATGTCTCTGAAAAGAAGATAAATGAATCTTGAGGAAGTTTCTAGCAGTCCGATTAAAGGATTGATTCTGAGACTAATCTTTTTTAACATCAGAATGAAAAGCAAGAATGAGTTAATGAATTTTGTGGACGGCACCAAACTGGGAGATACATCAGAATACATCAGGAAGGGTATATCCAGTAGGAATAGATCAGACTGCTGCTGTATGAGACCCTGTTCAAACTGGTCTGTGTACCGTTTCAGTGATCCCTATTCAAGGAAGACCATCTCAAACTGATGTAGAGAATCATGAGTAGCATGGATAACTTGCTTTACTTTTGTCTAGTTTATTCTACTTAAAAAGAAAAAAAAAAAAATTAAAAGAAAGCTAACATTGAGACTGAATTGCTCTCCAAATGCATCACAAAGGGAATGTCACAGAAAGAGTACTTTAAGCTACTAAATACTATTGACACAAGAACAAATGAATACAATTTCACCATGAATACATTTTGAAAGGATGTTGAAAGTTGCTTACCCTCAAAGAATAATTTCTAGAAGAAAGTAGAAAAAAACCTACCAGAGTTCAAATTAGAGCTTGATAAATTGACAAAGGGTTGCACAAGATGCTTACCAAGTACTCTAAATCTACGTTCCATATTTTTATGATGAAGACAACATTATAAAGGGTATTTCTATATGGCACCAGTTAACACAGGCAGGGAACTATTTTATTAACTATTATTAACTATTAATATACTTTGCATCTGAAAAAGGCTACTGAAATGCTGTGAGAATACAATTATACTGCTTTCAGTACTTTAAACTGGAGTTTATCATGCATGTAAACCAGAAACAAGAAAGTCCTCAGTCCTCCTTCCTGTGGCTCAATTTTATTCTGCTGCCTACACCATTAGACCACTGTAAATGCTTGCAAGGCTACATGCTGAACCAGAGCAGGAAGTAGGTCTAGCTGAGAAATTAGCAAACAAAAGAAAATAAATTGCTATTTTATACTCAAGACAAAACTTTGTTCACTGCACATTCCACAAGAAGTTGTGCTAGCATAAGAGAAGGAGAAAGGCAAGAACGGAATAGGCAAAGAACAGAAAGAACTTTTTGTACAATAAAGTTTTAATCCAAAGCATTGCAAATTTTGATGTGGAATTAAAAAAGTTTTTAACTACTGCAAATTAAGTAAGCTTATGCAAGAGAAAGAAAATATTCTAAAAGTTAATAATGACACTTTTAGAAATACCTTCCCTTCCCTTCCCTTCCCTTCCCCTCCCTTTCCTTCCCTGCTTTGCCTTGCCTTGCCTTGCCTTGCCTTTTGAAATCTTGGAAAGCTCTAGAACAGCTTAATCTGGCCAACAGAATGAGCATGGGGCTAAGAGCCTTCAGGCCTCTCTACAACACAAACCTTCTGGTTACACAACAGGGTAATGCCCCTATTTCTATGCATTTGTCTTTTCTACAATATAGTTGAAATTGTCCCCATTTCATCTGGGGCTTTGTATTTGGTCTGGCTGAGGTGGAGTAATTTTCCCCATGGCAGCCCTCACAGTACTGTTGCTTGTATCAGTAGATGGAAAGGTGGTGATAACACGCCAGTGCTTGACTACTGCTGGGCAGTGCTCACACAGCACCAAGGCTGTCTCTCCAACATTCCCTCCACCCCCCAGTAGGCTGGGGGTGGGCAAGGTCTTGGGAGGGGGCCATAGCCAGGACAGCTGACCCAAAGTGACCAAAGGGATATTCCATACCATATGACATCTGCTTAGATATAAAAGCTAAGAGAAAGGAAGAGGAAGGAGGGGGCATTTGTTTTTTACAACATTTGTCTTCCAGAGCAACCTCTATATGTACTGAATCCCTTCTTCCTGGGAAGTAGCCGGACATTTCCTGCTGATGGGAAGTAGAGAATAACATCTTTTTCCTTTGTTTCAGCACGTGGCTTTTGTTATTGCTTTATTAAACTGCCTTTTTCTTGACCCACAAGGGTTTTTTTTTTCATTTTATTTTCTTTCCCCCTGTTCTTCTGAGGTGAGAAGTGACAGAGAGGCTTGGTGGGCATGTGACATCCAGGCAAGGTCAAACCACCACAGGCTTAAAGACTTGAAAAGTGCCTTTCATTTCTGGAAACCAATAAAGGAAAGCCTGTAACTTGTTTTTAGATCCAAATGTCTCCATGAACCACACAAGACTAATTAACGTTTCATTTTTATATATAAACCAACAAGAAATGCTGAGAGTAAAAAATTATTAAGAAGTTACTTTTGTTCTGGATACCCTTTCATACATCAATATTCACCCCAACTGCACATGATGATGAAGACATAAAGTAGGACATTTCAAATAAACTTCCAAGTCAGAAGAATACAGGAGTTGAAATATAGAATGAAAATGAATAACTACTTTAGTCTATCTACATAAAACTTGGATTTACATCAATTGAAATATATGTGAAGAGAATATATGAAACATAATGACTAAATAAGAGGAATTCAAAAAGTAATGTTTTCAAAAAATCTCTGAGAGTTTTAGTTGATTTGTGCCACTGAACATTACATATTCCATACATTTTAAATGAAAAACTTCATCTGCTTCAATTGCTATGCAAAAGGAAGAGCTGAAGAATTTATTAGATGGTGCCTCTTTACCTTGGGACCCTATGAATAAATAATCACATAAACTGATTGAACATAAGCTATTAAGAAAATGGGACTGAGGAAACTAGCATATAATAATCTGACTTTCACTGAAAGAGCAGGAACAGTACACGTCCATGAGAGGTGCATTGCCTATACAGAAGAGGAATTTGACCTTTTAAGCACTGGAAATATTTATATTTAGATGTTATTTTAGCAGGAATGAAGGGAAGAAAAAAATCAGAAAAAAACCACCTGTTCTAAAAGTACATAGGTCTGATATAATTTCTTGTTTTCTTTTACTTTCTAGGGAAAAGACAATAACATCAGTCGTTATCTCGATTTTAGTGTTTGAGAAAAACAAACAACCCCTCCATCATTGTATAAATTCATTTCCAGTGTGACTGAGTGAAAGAATGAATTCTGTCTAAGAGATATGAGCTTTACTGCTTTATATAGTACAGTATGTACTTTCATAGTCAAGTGATGAGAATAGTGTATGCCTCCCATACAATTAATTCCAAGTAAATAGAATAATTATGAATTATCTTTGAATGATATTTTAGATATTATATTACTTTTCAAATAGCTCAGATACTGAATTGTTACAAGTTACTCTCCAGGAACTTCAGTTAGAAGTTAAAAAATACAAAAGCTAGAACTCAAAAATTAATAAACACATAAGTAATTAAGAAGCATTGTAAAACTAGGGGGGTGTGTGTGTTTGTTTGTTTGTTTGTATTTTTTTTTAATCCTATATAAAAAAGGCAAGTTTAAGCCACCTCAGATTATAAAATCTAAACAAAACCCCATAGGAATTTTTCACATGGAAGAGTTTGATGAATTAATTGCAACTAACAGAAATTTAAATTTCTCAGTCTTTAGAAGATTTTTTTGGTTACTAATAAAGTAATAGACAGCTCTTGTTTCTTCTTTGAGTTACTTAATTTACTAGATTACTAAATTTATTTTTGAAGCTTGATGCTACTGTTATATTTAGGAGTATAATGTAGCATTTTATTTCCAATTAAAACTTTTATTTTTTTCAGGAGCTCATACAGACATTTAAGACATACTGTGATACATACCAGATGAGCCATCATAACCTTCATTAAAAACAACATGAAACTTTTCCAGAAGGGGGATATTCACCTGTTCCTCCAGTTCCACCTGATGGCTTATTATTCACCTGTATCAGCTATAGATTAAGTTATTGATTAGTTCATCCAAATCAGGATATAGTTGCAACTGAATCTATCTATCTATGTATCTGTCTAAGCATCTATCTATATCTGTCTCTATTTATCATGTAAGGAATTAAAAAGCATTGTAATGGAAGAGTTTAGAAAACTGACTAATCAGGCCAATTTTAAACTGTGAAATTAAACTTCACTAAATTTGGTCATTGACAATACACTTATTCATAATCATCAATTCTTACAGAGGATTCATCATCATCACTACACGGACAAAACTCCCGGTCTAAATCACAGCAGTAGGTGTGGGTAAGCACTACCATGGAGGTGATGCCATGTAGTTATTGCTGATGGTTGTGACCTTTGGCAGTTCTCTCTTGTGGAGGTCAAGGACACCTGGCCTCAAAGTTCTTTGGTGAGAGACTTAGAACTGAAATGGACTTATCTTGTTTTTTCACTCCAGTTTTCCCCTCTTATGTCAGATGCTTTTGTGTCATTGCTCCCCTTCCCAAAACTGGGGCTCTCCTCTGCTCCTGATTTTGTTTTGTTTTGCCTTGTCAATCACCATTCTTATGTGTTCAGATGTCAGTATTTTAAGGCTATTCTACATTTCTAGTGTAAATTTAAACTCATCAAAAATCTTTTAGTAATATTAAATATAGGAATAAATATGAAAGTATTAAACACTAAAAAGTAGTATCATGTCTGCGTCACACAAACATGAGTATGTACCTCAGGGCACTGGATCACTTTCATGATTTGAATAAAACAGACAGGAAATAAGGCAATAGAATTTAACCTAGGATTTTTTTATTTAAATTTAGGCAAATTATATTAAAGTACAAAATAAACTAATCTTGAATTTAAAAATGAATGAATGAATTTTCTTAATAATAGGTTATTAGTCAAATACAGAAATTGAGCAGCTATGGTAATTAGGATTAGAATAAAATCTGTGCTACAGAGTGACAAGTAAAAATCATACTTTAGATACATATGATACATACGTTGTTACTTGTTCGGCATTAAAATATTCACAAACACCATAACAGTTTGTAGTCAGGACAGTTCAATACTATCTTCAAACATGATGTAAGTCAAGAAAAAACCTTTTTTCTCCAAAATGATTGGCCTAGAAAAAACAAACTGAGGCCCTTTTCTGAACTCTGGTGTATAAATAAGATATTAAATCTTCAAATACTTAAAAAAAAAAATGTTACTGTAATACAAAAGATCTGTATCACCAAATAGAAGAGCAGAAAAATAGCAAGGATGGGGGAAGAAAAGCCCTGGTATCAGGAAAGGAAGAAGAGGTAAAAAGAAAAAAGCAGGGGAAATATCAGCACCAGTAGCAGACTGTGACTGACCAAACCCCTAGGTGTGGAATGTGACTCACTGAATAAACCCAAACAGTGGAAGGATCAGTGGAGATGGGCAAGGATGATGTCCCCAGCAGCTTAGACAGTAACGCAAAGCAGCTGACTTTATCTCAACAGAAAAGGGACTAGAAGGTGGCTTTTGTTATAGATGAACAGCTATCAACAGCTGAGTGGATCAACTCGTAATGCAAAAGTTTCCCTGACTCAGCCAGATCAGCATAGGGGGAGTGAACACATGGCTCAGCCCAACACAGAAAAAAAATTAGAGGACTAGCAAAACTATTTCAGTCACCAATGGCCTTGAGCTGGCTTCAACCCACGTATTCCTTCTGGGTGATATAGGACACGAATGTAGCGATGGTGAGCATTTTATAGGGACCAGTAATGGGAATCACATTGGCATTGTGATCGAACTGTGTATTGTACTTGCTGTATTTTGCTAAGGGTTGTTTATGTTTTTATTGTATTTTCAATATGTTTTGTATCACTCGGCTAAATCAGAAATCCTATGTAACATCAATAGTCTTCAAATAAGTAAATTTGATATTAAACATTGCACCATCCACATGTGGAATATCTCAAAGAAACTGGTCAGAGAGTATTGGACTCTGACACAGACTCTGGATAAGCTCATCACATCTTACCTGGTGTCCTTAGAGCAAGCCCCAGTCCAGGGGAAGGCTTTCTTCTGAGTCTATTTTGCAGCAGAGCAGAAAGCAGGTGGAGGGAGATAGGATATCAAATTGACACCATATCCTAAAAACGTCTCAACACAGATCTGAATCAGAGTATAGTCAAACGGCCATGCTTCGGATGTTTTAAAATGTTTCTACTGATGCCAAAAGGGGTTAAAAGTTTATAAAGTGAGTAATTATGATGGTCTGCCTTAGGACCATAGCAATGGAAGCATAGGAACAGAAAGTCCTTAGAAATGAGATGCTGCTAGTACTCACTTTGTGGTCAACTATTGTCTGAACAGGAGCCACGACAGGATATAAAATTAAACAATAACTTAGTAGTAGCTGATAGGATAAAGATAGAATGTTTAGTTGCCTTTGTTGATTATAACACTAAAAAACATATGGCTAGAAGGAGATTTTGTATGAATATGTAGGACCGCCTTAGTATAATAAACTAGACAGAAATTAGGACATGTGCAAGTAAGCTTGTATACAAGTGACAAATCACCTATTTTGATATAATTTCTTTTTGTTACCTTTTGTATAAAAGACACTTTACGTTTCCTGAAACGTTTGCTGGCTGAGTTAGATGCCTAGCACCCAGTTCTGCAATGAAAACTAAAGCTTTTATCAACACCTCTCTCATCTCAAACTAGTCAGTATATAAGATACTCTGGACAGCTAATTTGCTTGAATTAAATTATAAATACAGGAAAGTGTGTCTTGATTACAGTTTGTGGTTTTCTGTTTATAATTCGTTATGTTTAAATAAAAACTGTTAGATTTTGTACTGATTTTTTGGCAAATTTCCTTTAAGTTAAAAAGAATTCACCTTTATAAGACCTTAAAACTGCCGAAGGTGAAACATTGTAATGTTGTAATGACATACTATAGGAAGTATGCAAGTATAAATCATGTGGATATTTGTTTAAACTTAATTAAATAATTCTATTCTGTCAGCCTAAACTGATGAATTTCTAGAGTGGAACCCCCCCCACTTCAAAATTATTCATCAAATTACAAACTTTGAATTATCCCTCATCCAAAAAAGAACAATATTCAAACTTGTTTTAATACATAAAGCTCCAATGATAAGCAATTTTCTTTCAAGACACCAATTTATTACCTTTTCAGTTAGAAAGTATGCAACTGAAAATCATCTTTTTTCAATCATACCCAGAGGACTAGCAAGACTTCTTTGCACCATATCTTTCATACGTTATAATAATTGACCAACTCACAGCCTCTCTTATTAATCCAGAAGTTGCCGTCTTTCATAATTTCTTCATTAGGATTTGTCTTCACCATACATAACTCAGCAATCAGTACTCAGGTGTGAGAGACCAGTTAGGCCTGTTCGCTCTGGCTGAATCTTTTCCTAGGCTGAGGGTACATCAGAACTACAAAACCTAATTGTTTCAATTTCTTATGCGAATGCACATGTTGGACTTTGCCTTGGCTCTTAACCTAGATGAACCCTGGAGTTCCTCTCTTTCTGTCCTGTTTTCTTGTACCAGGATGGGGTGAAATGTAGCATTGTAAGACAATATTTGGCATGGAAGGGGTGCAAGTAAACTCGATGTTGTGGTTTGTGGTTAGGTGCTGAATAAATGGGAACTCAAAGGATTCTTTGTGTGAACAGTTTGGGGACCCAGTTGCTAAGATACATCTTAGTCATCCTGCACAGACAAGACTGGGTATGGCCTTAGTTCAGATAGACATTCTACTAGAGTTTCTGAGGACATAACCAATACTTCTTAATGCTAATTGATAAACTATGACGGAAGTGTGTCCTTTCTGGACATATGGAAGATTTTGACTGGAATACACTTTGTGGTCTTTTATTAGACCTGGTTATATCCCAGGCTATCTATGTTTTTCTTGGAAATAGTTTTCTTCCTGTTCTGTTATGTCCATCTTCAAAGTTTTGATTTTGTTTAGTTAATACTCGTATATTTTTTTCCCCCTCATATTTTTCTTTTCTTCAATTTAGAGTTTAAGAATGTTTACCAACGAAAAGCTATTTTAAAATATCTCAGTTGTGTCTTTTGACAAATTATTTTTTCCTTTCTTCATGATCTTTTCATTCCCTCTGTGGTGCTACAAATGATGTATTCTGAAAAAAAGTGATACAAGAAAGCTTTTAGACATTCATTAAATAATGCAAAGATGCATGCAACTAGACATGGTGTGCTTTGCTCTTTAACAAGGGAGTGATGTTATTCATCTAGCTGTACATATTAGAACAAAGGGATGGGATAAATCAGGGTCTTCACAGATTAAGGCAAATCAAAGTGCCTGAACTACAACTTCATACCTATGCTTTCATCAGTGGGTTAAGCAAAAAATGAGAGACCTTTTGTCACATTCAGCATTACATTTTGAACTGTAGACAAGAAGATTTTGCTCTTCCCTCATGCACACATGCATCACGTAGCTCATGCAGTCCTCCTAAATATACTCGGTTTCCTGTTGCAGTGTGAGATATAGTGTCCTAAGATATAATACTGATGTGACGTGGTGCGCTGAATTTGCATGGCAAGGTTTTTGTAGTGGTGACCTCTGAGGCACGGCCAGGGCTGTCCCGAGCTGGCTACAGTAGGTTCCAGCTGGCTCCAACTGACCCACCACAGGCCACAGCTGAGCCCCGCAGGCACAGTGGTGACACCTCTGTGAAAACGAAAGGTTCTTAAGAAAAGTTCTTAAGAAAGGGCAAAATGTTGCACAAGCAGTGAGGAGTGAGGGGAAAAAAGTGTGAGAAACAGCCCTGCAGACACCAAGGTGAGATAAAATGGAGGGGGAGGAGGTGCTCCAGGCACCAGAGCAGATGTTTCCCTGCAGTCTGTAGGAGACACCATGGTAGAATTATTTCCCTGCAATCTATGAAGATGACACCAGAGCATGTGGGTATTCCCTGAAGGAAGCTGCAGCCCATGGAGAGCCCATACTGGAACAGCTTCTCCTGGCAGGAGCTATGGCCCATGAGAAGCCTGCTCTGGAGCAGATATATCCTGAAGGACTGCAGCCCATGTGAAGGACCCATACTGAAGTAAGGGAAAAGTGTGAGAAAGAAGTAGTGGCAGAGAGGGGCTGGTATGGACTGACAGCAACACCCATTCCCTGTCCCACCTGCACTGCTCAGGGATAGGGAAAGGAGGTAGAGGGGTTAGGAATGAAAGAATGAAGTTGAGACTGGTAAGAAGGGAGTTGGAGAAGAAGAAGTTTTATTTTTTGCCTTTGTTTCTCACCATCCAACTTAATTTCAACTGGCTGTAAATTAAATTAATTTTCCCCAAGACAAGTCTGTTTTGCCCGTGACTGTAACTAGTAAGTGATCTCCCTGTCTTTATTTCAACCCATGAGCTTTTTAATCTTATTTTCTCCCCTGTCCTGTTGAAGAGGGGGAGTGAGAGAGTAGCTGGGTGGGAGTCTGGCAGCTGGCAGAGGTCAAGCCTCCACATTTAGTAAGGATTTAAGTAAGTAAACACAATGAGTACATCTATGCTGTTAAAATAAAAGAGTGAGGAAACAATCTAAGGGTTTGAACTCTCCATTGTACACCCAGCTCAACAGTCAGTCTGCTTGCAGTGAGTTTAGGTCCTCTCAAGACAATGTTCTGTTTTCATTCTAGAGACAGTTATCTCAAAGGACCACTCATAAAGGAGAGCAAAACCATGAGACTGCCTGAAGCTTTACTTCTTCTGCCCCCCCTTGCTACAAGCCCAGACTGAATCTCTCTGCCTCACAAAATCAAGTAAAAACATATACTTTGGTGGCAAGCAGCACAGCCCTCTCATTGTATCACATTTGTTGTGAATAAGAAGATACGTAACAGGCTTGCAGAAGCAGCACAGGGGACCCAAATACTACAAAACATGGATGTACTGTTTTCATCCTGATGCAACTAGTACTAAGCAGCCTGGATGCAAGCCAACCCAGAATGGCTGGTTTCATGACCATGGATTGATCCTGGTCATCTGTTAATGGCTATGGCTGAACTCACCGTGCTTAACGCAAGACTTCTTTCACATCTGCTGTGGTATCTGATTTTGGTCACTGTCAGACTTAACTTATCAAAATATCTAAGAGTTATTTTTCATTATGAACAACTTATGGCTTCCTTGTCTCTTCATATTCATCTGCCCTAACTTGTCTTTTGCTTCAGTAGTAAACTGTTTGGGGTACGTTAAGAACTATAGGAAACCAAGCCTGCTATGTTATTCTTAACAGGAACTGAGCCTGAACAGAAACCAGAGACATTATTTTATTTTATTGAAATGGATCTGAGACAGATGTTCTTGAACAGAACCAAATCAGAACAAATGCTGGAGAAATAAATATAGATACAATAAATAAGTATGGTTCCTGGTTCCCACATGTAAGACAATAACATGATAGGTTTTTGGTTTTGGTTTTGGGGTTTTTTTTTAGTTTATGTTAAAAACCTTGCCACTGAAACCAAATACAATGCTTCGTGCTCCTCAATTTTAGATTCATGATACTGTGTTCTTACACGAAACTAAAGGGCTGTATATTCTTCAACTGCCTGTGTATCTTGTACAAAGATGCCTTGTTCATTTGTTTCGGTTCAGGTTTGTCTTTGAAATTTTCATAATTTTTTTCCCACTAAATATTTGAAGACCATCTTTTCCAGCATGTGTTTCAGTAATTTCCATGGGTAATTCATGTGAAGACCCAAATCTTACCTTCCGAAACATTGCATGCAAGATGACACCCGAATTTCCCATTATGCTTTCACATAACTACAAAAAAGAGGTGGATGTTAAGAAGTAGTGTACAACTACTACTAAGGTAAATGTACTTCTTTAAGCACGATTCTTTCCAGTCTGGCCGTATCACAGTACAGTAAAAGCTGCAATACGTGCTATTTGTTATCAAAATCAGAGCGGAGAGCACAAGTGATCAAAGAAATAATAAGGAGATACATTAGAGGAATGGCATTTTTGCTGTACAAGAAAGAAATCTAGAGAAATGAAGATGTAAATGTGTCAAGCATAATACTGACACATCCAACTTTTACAATGTACTTGGGAAATGAAATTTTCTAACTCAGGTTATAAGCCCAAATTCTCTAGCTACTGAGTGGGGAGAACTAGGTTTTTTTAAGCATTAATTATGATAAACGTGGCCAAATAATTCAGTGCCTTAGACGCTAACGGGAAATGCCAAATAATGGAAGTTCATATACAACTCTACTATTTTCCTCTGTACAGGTACTAAGGTAAGATTAGTATTCACAGACTGAAACAGCACTTGAAGGTGAATGCCTGCAGTTTTCCCTTGGTTATGGAGGATCACCTTACCTCAGAACAAAATGCCAAAGAAATACAAATAGTGCAAATTCACTCTAACAAGGCAACCTGTCCTCTCCCTAGGCTTTGGTCCATAGATCCCTACTCTCAGTGTACTACTACAATGATTACTGTAATCAAATTTAGTTGTGCTTTCACCCCTTCTAGTGAAGCTACACAAATATGGGTAAAGAATGCAATTCATTGGTGAAAGTGAAAGAGTAAGGTGTGACTTTTTGGTCCCCATTTTAAGGCTTGATTTTGAACTTTGCATCTAAGACTCACATGATGAGGTACAAAAACAAATTTTGTGAGTTGTAACTTGATCTCTGGTCTTGAGTAACTCCTTCATAGATGACAAAGTCAAACAACAGTTTTCCTCCTGCCTCTGCACTGCTTGGAGATAAATGATGAAGTTTTTAATGTCCTCAGAGATATACTTAGAGACCAGATCTTCCTATTCTGGTGCAAATAGCATCTTAATAATTAACTCAGTGCTTTCTGTATGTTAGGTAAAATATCAGCTAATTTGATCATGTCTTTCAGTAAGTTTGGAAAAAGTTGACACCTGCTATACCATGTAAGTAAGTATTCAAAGATTTGGTGGCAAAGTGTTCCTTGACATGCCCAGCTTAGCTAGAAAGAGGGAACTGTTGGCATGGGGAATAGCAGGGTTTTAGTAACTTATGGTATTCCTATGGCATAAATACACAGCCTAAAGCCTGTTAGGCACCTAAAGGATTAGAGACACTAGCAGAATTCCCAGCAAAATGAAAACAGAGTTCTGAGCTAAAAGTTAGTTTTATGAAATTTCTTTCTTTCCTACTGCCATATTACTACATAGAAAAAACAAATATCCTGTTGTATACTCTACTCCAAATTTATGTGGTTCTCTGTAAGATTTGCATTGTTATTTTCAGTCATTTATTTTTACAGAAAGAATAGGCAAATGGATTTACAACTGAAAAAAAGGTAACTTAATAAAACTGCTATTCAGGGAGAAAGCAGTCTTTTTTTTTTTTTCTTTACTAAGTGAACAGATAGAAAATGTAGCACATCAGATTAGCAGCTGATAATTATCATTATACTAAAATGCTATGTTAATACTAACGAACCATATTCATTTAGATTTTTCGGACTGGAACACAATGGTAAGACAACTTGTACTTTTTAATGTAACCTGGCTTTAAAAAAAAAAAAGTTCAGAAAACTCATCAAAGTTAGCCTAGAAGTGATATAAACCATGATCTACTGACATGAAATGACATAAAATAACTCACTGTCCTGGTTTCAGCTGGGATGGAGTTAATTATCTTCTTAGAAGCTAGTGTGGTGCTGTGTTTTGGCTTTGATGTGAGACTTTTCAGTTTCTCAGGCCTTGTTAG
>JAVJGI010000014.1:48819123-48853873 GCA_035590275.1 Ibycter americanus | reverse complement strand
AGACTCTTCAAGGATACACGGGTATCTATTCAAGGCTAATATTAACAAGCTTGCATTCCGATCCCTCGGAGCAGCCGCATTTTCCCACACATTCCATTCAGAAAAAACACACCTTCCCCCCCTGCCACCACTCCCTTCTTCCCAGGTTTAACTTAATTCCCAATTTACCTACCTCCTCCCACCGAGCTGCACAGGGGAATGAGGAATGGGGGTTATGGTCAGTTCATCACACATTGCTTCTGCTTCTCCTTCCTCCTCACACTCTTTCCCTGTTCAAGCGTGGGATCCCTCCCATGGGTGACAGTTCCCCATGAACTTCTCCAGAGTGAGTCCTTCCCATGGGCTGCAGTTCTTCACACACTGCTCCAGCCTGTGTCCCTTCCACGGGGTGTAGTTCTTCAGGAATGGACTGCTCCAGTGCAGTTTTCCCTCAGGTCACAGCCTCCTTTGGGCATCCACCTGCCCTGGTGTGGGGTGCTCCATGGGTTGCAGGTGGGGATCTGCTCCACCACTAACCTCCATGGGCTGCAGGGCACAGCCTGCCTCACCGTGGTCTTCACCATGGGCTGCAGGGGAATCTCTGCTCTGGTGCATGGAGCACATCCTGCCCCTCCTTCTGCACTGACCTTGGTGTCTGCAGAGTTGTTGCTCTCACATATTCTCACTCTTCTCCTCCGCTGCAGCTTTTTGTGCAGATCCCCCCACTGCCACCTCCCCACCCCTCACCCACTTCTTAAATATGCTATCCCAGAGGTGCTACGACCATCACTGATGGGCTCAGCTTTGGCCAGCAGCAAGTCTGTCTCAGAGCTGGCTGGCATTGGCTCTGTTGGATGTGGGGGAAGATTCTGGTATCTTTTCACAGAAGCTGCCCCTGCAGCCCCCCTGCTACCAAACACTTGCCATGCAAACCTACTACATCCATTAGACCTAGTCTGCAAATACTCTAAGCTTGTTGGGGTTTTTTTTGACAGAACATTACAAGGTATTAATGAAAAATCTGATATTACCTGTGCCAGAAATTTTCTGCTGATCCTGCTTGAACTGAAATGATCTATAGGCTTGCCCTAACATCAAAATGTTGGAAAGTGTTAATAAAACGTGTAGTTCTAGATGACCACACTCAAGTGCCCTATCTTGTTACATCAGCTTCTAAAGCAAATCTTCATTTCAAAAGAATGGAAAGCGTTTAAGTGTATCTGCATATAGTAGGTGTTATACAGGTACAAAATATTGCAGTTTAATGTAGCTCTTGGGAGCTTATAAATTATTATAAGCCATGATCTAAATACTTTTTCCAGTAATTATCTTTCATGTAATTAACAAGGCAAAACAAGATTTTATGCTTGGAGAGTAGCAGCAACCAATTGAATAAGCGTTTAGTCCTTTAGCCCAGAAATAAGAAGGTACCTGAAGAAAATGACTAGTTCTTACTATATTTCTTTTTTCTTCTCAGGACTGTTCGTGAACATAAACTTTATAACACTATAGAAATACTGGATTTTGCACGTTGCTCAGCTAGTGACTTACATTGGTCCGCCCTCTTCATTCAGTTCTGATGTATATTTTCTTCCTGTCTCTAGAGAAAGGTCTTTTAATGGAGCCAGCTGCATTTTACCAGTATTAATACTTCATTGTGTGTTTTGCATAACATTCAATGAACATAATGTTAACAAAGTTCAGGTCATAATATACAAAATTATGACTCTCTTTATTTCCCACTCATTCTGTATCCAAATGAATTCAGCTGTATAACAGTAGAATGAAATTTGGAAGAATGAAACATTTCACGACTATTTCATTTTATAAATGTTTGCTCCAATTTAAATATTTTTTCTATGAAAATATTTTTATAACCATGCAAGTTAATATCCTTTGAAATATTAAGATTGGTTTTTAAAAAAACTTTGAATAAGTTGTCTGTAATTTTTTGATCATGCTTCAAAACCTGTAAAAAGTAAACAGCAGGGACTTAGAAAGAGTAGTGAAAATCAGTAGTTAAGCTGTTATATTGTTAGCAATTGTGTCAAGGGAAATGGTGAAGTCAGTATCTTTAAAATGTATCTCTTTGAAAGTCAACCAACTTAGAAACCAGCTACAAGGGGGACTTAGCTATGATTTGACACTGCATGTCCAGATTCACAAAACAGTAGGCAAGTAAAAGGGAATATGAACATCTTGAGCACAAAACACTGTGAAAAACATGGCCAAGAGAAAGGAAAACATGAAATGAAAAAGACCCAGTTTTACTTCTACTAAAAACAAGAACAACGACCGAAAAAACCTATCTATTTTAATGAAAGTTACACTGGATTGAAGTGGAAAATTACAGCAATTCTAAGTAACTAAAACCTTGCAAAAGAAAATAATCTGATTCTGATTTTTATTGTAGAAAGTATAAGGAAAAGACAGACATTTATGTTCAAGACACTTAAACATAATTTTATTGTTTACTGTAAGAAAAAGGACAGATGCAACATCATAAGAATTTCTTGTATAATTTTGGTGAAGTGAACCACTACATAACATAAAAAAAACCTGAGCCAGCTGTTGTTTTTGAAAAAAACAGTGCAAGTTATTTTTAAGCAAAAATTGAAGAAGCTGCACTGGAATGAAAAAAAAAATAAAATAATGTTATCCCCTTCTGAAAACCAGAGGCACTCTATGCTACTCCCAAAGAACACAAAGCTGACAGAAACAAAATCTCTCTCTCCTGTTTATGCTCAAGGCTATACAACAGAATATGTTTGACTTATGCACATTCAGTGTCTCTCCTGGCCTCCCTAGTTTATGACTGAACCTTTTACTCATTTGTGAGTGTGTACACCAGTAGACTTATCTGTCTGTACTTCCATCAGGATGCTTGGTCAAGTCCTTAACTGTCTATAGAGCTTAAGCGGGGTCAGTCCGACTGTCATCTTTCTCAGCTTTCTCACAGGTGTACACAAAATACCAGGGAGGATGTTCCCAGGCTGTCATCCTGGGCTTCAGAGGACAACCTAGGAGTTTGGCTCCTTGGGGGAGGTCAGATTGGAGCCCTGAATTAATACAAAACACAAACACATTATAGTTTACCTTGACCACTTTTCTGGTGCAGGTATATGAAGCACTTTGTAAACTGAACATGAAGAAGAACATTTCAACAACTTCATTTTATTTGAACCACATGACACAGCCAGAGACCTTCCTTGCAAGTGTTTGCTAACATATTTTCCTGCATTTTTTTTTCTTGTTGTTTCTGATAACAAGATGATGCACCTTTAGATGTAAACTTTCAAATAAATTGTTAAAAGTAGATTTCAGAAATATTGGTAGTTAGGAAGTATGGAAGCTGTTAGTCTTGCTTGCCCAAGGGCTGAGTAAGGATATTTGTCTGTATTTCTCCAGATTTTGTTTAAATTGACCAGGTTAGTTTTAGAAGTCCAACACAGCCAAAATGACAATATTTCACCTGGGATGAAGTTGTCCATATTGTAGTTCTCAGTGTTGACCTTAAGTATAAACTACAACAAACAGAAGAACTTCTTTGGACTTCTTTGAAAGCCATTTGTACAATTCTGTTGAACAGGATAGCTTTCTTGGCAAATTTTGTATGCAGAGAGAGTACTGCATACAAGGTTTATGAATACACTGTAAAACCAAAACATGCTGTTAAGTGACGGCAATACTGATTGAAACCTCTAGGATTTTTTTGAAATCTTTTTGTGACTCAGTACCCTGCAGGGCTTGATTCATTAATGATAACAACTTTATCACAAAATACCAGACTAATACCATAAACTATTGAAGAACTGGGACTTTCAGTCTAACTTTGCTGCTGTCATATGATCTTTAATGGGAAATAGGCTAATAGATGAGCACCGTTGTGTTTTTGTGGCCTTTTAGGGTTTATAAGCAAGAGTATCCTGTTATAAAGATCATGCAATCCTATTTTACATGTAGATCCCGATCATTTATGTAAATCTCAGAAGAATTGTTGACAAGATATCTGGTGAAGCAGCTTTTTTCCCAAATGTGAGTTATGCCTTCTTCAGTCTCCTTAGGGATAACATATCACCTTTTCATTAATATTGGAATGGTCAATAATTCAAATATATTTCAGATACTGGTATCATCTACAGTCACTCAGGGCACAACAACTGCAGATGCAAAAGTTAAACCATGAGGAAGCCCCTCATTACCAAGCAAACTGTTATTTAAGACCACAGAAATAGCAGAAACAGTTTAACCTTCTCAAATTTTGATCTGATTTCCCCAGGGTGCCCTGAGTTATTACCCAGTTGTAGAAGCTTTTGCATGCTAATGAAGAATTTTCAGATTGCTTTTTTAAAAGACAGACCAACTTTATAGGCTGGAAAATTAGAGGTGGTAAAAGGAGAAAACAAATACAGTCTGACAAGTGAATGACCTTAAGGGTCTTTTCCAATGTCAATGATTCTATGATTCTCTAAAATAACTGTGTGACTAAAGGTTCCACACACACTGCTTCCACCTACTTGTTAGTGGAGAAACAGTGGATGCAAGTTTGTGAAGTGTACATTTTTCACTCAGGTCAGAACTGGAGTTTCTTCTAGAGAACATTATACTTCATAACAAGGGAATAAAGATAAAACTGCATTGGAGAGTGGGGTGGTGTTTTGGGGGGTTTGCTTTGTTTTTTGACAATTCTAATAAACTTGAGGAGTTGTTACTCACTGATCCCTTAGGTCAACAATGCAAACCAGATAGCATTGCAGCTGTTTCCATGGACGTCTATTTCTTACACTTTTCTTCCAACAGATTTCAGTAGGATAAAATTCTCACCGTAAATTACAGATTCACGCCATACTAAATGACTTAGTTACTTTATTTCAGCATATTGGAGTGACTGTAAGATTCCTACTTTAGTAGAAAAACCTCAAGGTATAGGAAGACTTTTTTGCTTAGAATTCCAAGCACAATGCACAATCAACATGTGAAGATAAGTCTTCTGAAGAGAAATCTTAATTTCTTTTGAAGTTAGGTATGATTTTTTTCAATTATTTTGGCTGATATTTTATTCTAATTCGGGTCCTAAAAGTTAACTATTTAAATCTAAGCTGTTAACCTTAAGCCATTCCATACTGCAAATTAATAACCAGGTAAATCCTCAAAGGAAAATATTTTCAGCATAAAATAGACATGTCTAATTCTTTCCATTAGCTATAAAAGGAATCTAGGATTACTAGTTTGTAGATAACTCTGACCCTTAATTTAACAAGGCAGCCTTCTAGCTTTGAACTTGTTGGCTATTATTCTTCTTTTCATTAAGGCTTTGACAAGAGACACTCTTACAAATCCAGCTATTACAAATGAGCAGGTGACATTTCCCTTCTATTTTTCTAGTTAACTGCTGGTGGTCTCCATCCCTCATTGTCTCCTGGCAGGTATGTCCTCATCACAGTTGATTCAGTGCAAAGTCCATCTGCTTATACTACCCCCCATCACTGCCAGCTCTTTTAAAAGATAAATTCACTAAATTTTCACTGACGTTGTTCATCTCCTTTCCTCCCTCTCTGTGATAAAGGTAGAAGATCTAGCTGTGAGACACTACCAAAAGTTGAGGAAGATACAGAAAGTAGTGGATCATAAAGTGTTACAGCTAGTTATCTAGCTGAAAATATAACTTCTACACATTTGAAATCTCATCATAACCATTCTTGCACTATATTAATCCAGCTATACTAGTGAAAAAAAGATGGTTTTCACAATGTGTATACTGCGTGCATTGTGGCAAGCCTACTAGACAATTAAGAGTTGAATATACAGTGCTTTCATTAATCACAGTTTAAGACAAATGCTGTGTATAGCAAGCATTGAAGGTGTCTCTGGGGAAAAAAATGTTTCATCTTGGCATAGATGTTCTTAGGATATTAGAGAGGTTCTGATTGTCTTACTCATGACAAACAAAGCCAGTTAATCACATTTTTTTCAGTAAAAGGCACTCTAAAAGTAGCCCAGAAATTTCTTTTAGAAATATAGTTTCCTGTTCTAAAAATAAAATAAAAATCTAGAGGCTTGCATTTGTTAAAAGGAAAAATTGTTTGAAGGGAAAAAAATGGCTAATGAGAAAATAGAAATTACTAAAAGCATTTAATACTTTAAAAAAAAGATACTGAATGTGCATTCAATTTAAAAACACAGAAAAAAAATAGTGTTGTTTCTAATTTTTCTGTAGTATTTTACACTGTGTTTAACTTATTGTGAGTGGAAAAAAGAAACAGGAAGTAGTAATGCCTATGTAATAAGATTCATATTCTAAGCCCATTCATTCAGTTGAATTTCAACTTCTGTTTATCTGTTCATTAAAAATAGATTGGACCCGAAAATGTGTTACATTAAACTTCACAGAGGATGATAGCATCTGAGACTTTCCCTTCACTAATTCATTAATCACATGCAACTGCACTACTCTTTTCTAGGCTCTTCATCTTCCTCCTCCTGCTTAGGGAACAAATTGGAATAAAAAGGAGGTCAGAAGTTTTTGGAGTCTTCTTTCATGTGATACAACTTACCTTGTTTTGTGCGTTTCTTCCCTGCTTTCATTAGCTAAAAATGTCTGAATTAAATGATGAAGCATATGTCAAAATTCTTTATAATGTATTGAAAAACTGGGGATTCCAAAACTAATCTAAGTTTAAATGTATGGAATTAGATTGGGCTGTAATGTTTATGAAAATAAAATCAAGATACTTAACGCTGGGAAAGCAAAATGTCTTTGCAGAAATAACACTGTTATTTTCCTCTTTATAACTCAAGTTGCTACAGAAAGGTGTTCTGAATAACCACTGGGACATCCCAAATTAATAGAGTCTAGATTTCAGGTACATAAAAGGAGTTTGAAAATGCAAGGTGAAGCTTATCACAGTTTATGACAATAGAAGAGAAGCTAGCTTTTTCTCTCATTGGACTAACATAAACATTAGCATTACTTTAGAATTTCAGAGGATTTGTTTGTCCTAATTAATGGCCTACTTTTAATGTGTATCATTTATTGAAAAAGGGGGTGTGTATGTAGAATAATTTTGTATATACGAGTAATTCACTTATACATCCGTAATTTAAAGGTGCTTCATCCATATGTGTCTCAGACTTACAAAGGTGGGTGAAACAGCTACATTACCTTCACAGGGTATTTGGGTAAATAGGCATATGGGTCCTTTAATGGGATGAAACAGAACAATAGGAAATCTATGAGGGCATGCTCGCTGCAGAACTGGTTTTCGTTGGTTTGCTTGTTTTCAATCTATTTTTTCTTATTCTAGATTTTCTCCACCACCACCATCCCACCCACCCTTTCTTTTTTCTCCTTATTTTTTTCTTTTTCTTTTTGTCTTCTTGCTTCTTAGGGCAAGTACACAGGAACACTTGAGAACAGGGTACTGCTCTTAAACCAAGCTTTTCTGTCCCAGAGAAGTGCACTCTTACCAAGTCACAGAGCCATGCTCCTTCACCTTCACTTTTTTCATGGCCACAGCAACATCTCATTGTTGATGCACAGTAACACACCTTCAATGTAGGGCCAGAGTTTTCTTTCAGGTGAGTCTTGTCATTAATGTGGAAGACAGAAAACTCATTGGAAAGGTGCAAGCTGACAATTTGCATCTTCTTTCTTTCTTTAGGTTTCATTAAAATGAAATTGCTACTTTGTTAAGTTATTTCTCAAAGGAGGTTATTTTTCCGAAAGTGTTCTGATTAGGTGTGTTTGTTGTTGTTTCCATTCTACTGTGGAGCTACAAGGTACAAATTAA
The DNA here is from genome assembly GCA_035590275.1 of Ibycter americanus. Classification (NCBI taxonomy): domain Eukaryota; kingdom Metazoa; phylum Chordata; class Aves; order Falconiformes; family Falconidae; genus Ibycter; species Ibycter americanus. The sequence goes on along the minus strand of JAVJGI010000014.1, from coordinate 48,846,104 downwards.
CCCAGTGTTATGCTCCACATTTGTGCTTTGTTTGCAGGGGACAGAGGTGTGAAAGCACTGGAATTGTATTATATATGCATATAAGTTTACTATCTATATTTATTTAAAATTTATACATGCATAGCAAGTGGTTGAATATTTCCTTAAAATAAGGAAAGAATTTGAGAGTCTCCTGAACTTCACTAGCCAAAAAAAAGTGCAGAGACATAGAACATATTCTGGGGAAGTAGAAAACAGGATAATTACTGTCTTGTAAGCAAAGAGAGACTGAGCAAAAATGATACTATCTTTCCTTCATTGTCACTGTGGCCAGTAGCGATACTGCAATAAGCAGAAATGAGCTAAAAAACCGGAGTAATAGGGATACTTGGTAGACCTGAAATAAAGGGTTATTCCACAGAAGTAAAAAACTGGCTTTGTTAACTAAGAAGTAGCAACTTTTATACAGTCATTTTTTATTATCATCTTTGCACCGCAGAATGCAAACAAACCCCTATTTTATTTATTCTAAATAGGAGGAAAACCTGAACAGATTTGTGTTGCAATGTGGTCTCATACAATTGTTCTGAGATATTTTCCCCATTTAATTTTGCATTACAAACTCCTCAGATTTTATGTATCAGCAGTGTAACACTAACCATTTTAATTACAATGAGTGACAAGTTTCCTGCATTGATTAAAATGGAGACACCATCTTATGAGCTCAGATTATATAAACACTTGACTTCTGCTAAATATTCTGGTAACATCCAGGCAGAGTAAATCTGTTTTACCACTGAATAGTCTATATTTACTGAACCGGTCCACTGCTTTAAAGTGGTTGTTAATGGGCAACCTTAGCATAGCTGACACAGTGGAAATAAGTGGTGGGAAATAAATGCTTCCAAAAGTGCTGTGTGCCATGTTTCTGGCATAAAGCCAAATGTCACTGAGACATTTGGCATTATGACTTTGTGATATAAAAGCAAAGAGTATTATATGTCATAGAGATTTATATACCAAATAGCATCAAAGAGTTAAATAGTTGATGGTGGGGTTTTTTTTACATTTTCAGTGCAACAAATTTCAAACATCACTGAAAGCTTACAGCTTTCACTTTTTTTAAGCTAGATTTTGCTTACTAAGAAAATAATTGGCCATAGAAAATATAATTATATTTGCAAATATAACTTCAAAACCCCCAAAATGGTACAAAATATTTTAATTTCTGGGATTTTTAAATATTTATTTTAAATTATTTTTATTGGAAATAGAGTGCATTGATATGATGAAATTTAATTTTATGAGAAGTCCTTATTTTGTCTGATATGCATACTATGTGTGAACTAAGTACAAAATGTCAGTCAGATATTTCATAGTTTAGATATGCTGAGCATTATCATTATCTAGCCCTGGATGCAATTTCCTCTTATCAAAAAAACTCCAGCATGTCATATATTCAGTCTAACTTCTTCAATGTACTTATCAATCCTTAAGCATATTTTATACAAGCACAAATGTTTATTCTCAGATGTTCAGAAATGCCTATATTTCCTGTATTTTCTTTCAACACAGGGTTCATTATTTTCTCAAATCTATTACTCATTCATTTCAAAGGAACATATGATGTCCTTTGATTTTTCTATAAGTATCTAGGTGTTGGTCTTTGATATTTGGATTTAAAATGGCCTCTCAGATCATTAGAAAGCGAAATGTCTGCATTTGAGGTCAAATTGATGTAGAATTGTCTTCTCTTTTCATTATGCAGCTTGTTGAATTATTGTAATTTTTGCTTCCTCTTAAGCACAAAAATTAATTCAGTATTGCTTCAGTTTTCACTGTGCGCACTTTGGGCACATTGGTGCTTAGTAACACAAAGAACAGTGGATGATCTGTTCTTTGTTAGTTCTGGGAGTATTTTCATTTAGTTTCATGATTTAATAATAATGAAATACTGGTCAAACAGAATGTTTGGAAATCTTCATTTAGTGCTTTCTGATGTGTATTTCCAAGGACATGACTTTAGTGTCTACTCTTTGAGAACAACAAGAGAGTATTAGACAATTTATGACAATTTTAATCTGAAATGGCAAATATAAAGTGTATATTTGCATCCAGTAGGCATTTACATGTGCTATATCTAACATTTATATGAAGTAATTTTAATGTGTATAAGTTTTGTGCAAATCACAAGAGACCTGCTGTAATATTTAAGAAGTGTCATGTTGGCATCATGGACTTCTTATCTCAGCATACCAAGTATCTATAATTGTATGAAAATTATCTTTATATAACAAATGATTCCTTGCAAAGAACAATAGGACGGAAGAGGTAAATATTTAAGAAAAATACATTGTCTCCTAGTAATCGTAACAAGGCTGTCTTGGGAATGATGTGCTTCTTGGATTGCATGATATCATTTTTGAGGGTAGCTGATTCATGTGGACTTATGACCCAGAATATGTCTTCTCTCTGCTGCTGCTCTTGTTTGTAGTCCCAGCAGGTGTTCCAAAGATGCAGACACACACGCACACACATGCACACGTACATGAACACAAGCAGCCAACCTATCAGCGCAAGCACAGAGAGCTTTACGCACTGTCATGCAAACATCAGTAGTACTCATGTAAACACGAACGTGGACTGCCCAGACTTGTTCCTCCTTCCTGGCTGATCAGGACTGGCATTCCTTAATGCAAACATACACAGAAAAACACACACAGTGTCTAGATGCACAAACACATCACATTCATGGATCCCTCAAATATTAGCATGGACTCTGAACCCATCCAGTACCCATGGTCAGACACTTCCTTGGTCAGTGTCTCAGACGTTGGGTATCTCCAGACACAGGTTTCCTCCCACTCACTGTCTAGTCAAGCTTGATGGCCAGCTAGTCCAGCCAGCAAAGCCCACCCATGCATCTGGTGCTTCCCCTAAACATCCTATTACAAGTTTTCTACACTCCCATAATAAGTTTTACATAATCCCTCAAGACACTTCAGATATCCCAGGATAAATCTGCCTTTCCCAAGAGGCCCATGACAATCTTATTTCCCCTTTTCTTAACAGTTACAAAGTTTAGTACGAGCATCTCTGGAGCTACACCTGAGGGGTTCCTTCAACAGCCTATCAGTCAGTGACCTAACAGTTCTGGTCTTGGTATTGTGACCATTATCCTTTGTTTTCTAGGGTTTGCATACCTGTGTGTTTAACCTATTTTCCTGTCTCTTATTTATTTTTTTTAAATGCTGAATTCTTGTTAACTATTCTCACAAACCAGAGGTCCTTACCATAAAGGTACCAGGTACCCTTAAATCCCACATATCGTTTCGATTTCACATACACTTGCAACCCTATCTTGAAATCAAGAAGACTCCATTTGTTCAGTAGATAATGGAATAGTATGATTAATACAGAACCATGGACTAAGTATGTGAAACTACAATATGTTAAAATTAGCCAAATTTAAGGGGCATTCCCCTTCAGCTTGAAATGAGGAGATAATAGCAAGCCTAATGTGCTTAAGAGCAGAATGACCATAACCCATTAATATGATGCAGCCATGAAAAAAGAAACCCTAATTTTAGAATATATGAGGTGAGATATTTCTGGCAGAGATGGTAATAAAAACGTCTATCTTTGCTTCAATATGTCTCACCTGGTGGGATGGCACTTAAATTATTATGGACAATTCAGGTCACCTACATTCTAAAAACAGAATATATAAGGAAAAGGGGCTCCAGTATTTCAGGATGAGACAATAAAATGCAAGTGTAATCTAATAGAAGGAGGACTGTGGGGGATAATTCTGTTCACTCCTAAAAAAAGATATGTAAGCTATTGAGCAATATTAGCACTAAAGTAAAGGGACACAAACTGGACATTAGTAAGTCTTGTCTTTAACCCTCAGAAAGATGATATTTTAGAACCTAGCTTCCACGCCAGAATAGAGGGAATAAAAGTCTAAGTACTTATAAGAAGACTGTATGATATTAGACAGCACTGGATTCTGCAACAGAAGGTACAATTTTTAATCCTATATTTTCCTTGTTACAAAATGATGGTAGACAATGATCAAGGTCTTGGAGCCTGTCATCACATTTTTCTGAGAGAGGTTAGTGGGAGAGAAGAGAGTGATCTTTGGATAAGCATCTACTCCTTCAAAGACGCTTTAAGCTGTGTCTCAGCTGTAGTGGAGATCAGCTCTGTCATGTATCTTGAGCCTCTGATCCCTCAGAAATTTGGCCCCAGGATGTGATGTGCAGTGATTCTTCATTTCACTCAGTGCCCAGAGAACTCAGATGGAGAGAAAGGGAAAGTACATGATGAATACAGGACATAGGCAGGACATATACTGCAGCTTGTAAAGCACTCTGAGTTTTTATGAGATAGGTGTAGTCTTTTTTATATTTAGTGAAGAATTAGAGAAAAAGTGGTTTGTGGGGATGTGGGGGTGTGAAGGTGTACGTCGTGGTAGCAGAGGTTTAAGACAGGGATCAAAAGTGTTTGCTTGGAAATACAGAACACAAAAATAGATGCTTTTGCTGGGACTTTTATAATAATAGTAATAATAACATAATAAAATTGATGTAATTCTTTGTCCTCCATTGCTGAAAACCTTAATAGTAATATGGGCCAGCATTTCAGCTGTTCTATGTCTTCAGAGCCAGCCTTTCCTATAAAGTTCTGACTTTAATTAAGTATAAGGACAAGAGCTAGAATGTTGCAAGACCTGCTCACTTTTTAAAAACTGATGCTTGAAATAAAAATACAGTACATATACAGGTGACTAACAGGACTATTTTATCTAATTATACCTCTCCTAATAAGGTAATAATGCAGCTGAAGTCCAACCCGAAAAAAAAGAAAATGACAAGGAAAGATATAAGATTTTACTATAATACCTATGATTTACTAATTTCAGACTGAATTTGAAAGTCTAGGAATGCCAGAGTGAAGTTAAAGAACAGTCAGTTGTTTATAGCAGGGACTATAAAGATCTGTCACGATTTTAAGAAATGTTGCCAGCTGGGGTTTAAAAGCTTCTGAGCTGAAATGCAAACTGATTTCATTTGTGGAGTTACAGTATCTGTGTGCTAATAAAATACTTCTGCTGCTTCCTTTTTAATGTTGTGGACCACTGGAAATATTTCCTTTTAGACTACAGCATATTCTCCACTGCACAACTCTTAAAAATAGCTGAAATACTCAACTTGTATCTAACTGACACTGCATAACTATAGCAACAAGACCTTGAGGAAAACCACCTGGGGAGAAAATTCTTCAAAGAAAAAGGTGATTCAAAAAATGGGTTTAGGGAAAACCTTACTAAAGCTATAAAATAATCTAAACAGAAGAATCATCAAGGCATAAAATATACTTCTTTAAAATCATCCTGAAAGAAACCAGAAACCTTACAGAAGTGACAACTACTCTGAGAAACAGGATAATCCATACATAACACGGGGAATATTTTGGAGTAGTGTGAAATGAAGAGAAGTGGCAAAGTCGTTCATGTAATCAGAAAAAACAGCGCAAAATACTGATTACTTGTGACTAGATTCAACAGACAATTACGGCATTGTTATCCTAAGCATCACACAATGTAGCTTTTACATGTGTGAGTCCCAAAGCAAAATTTGGCTAGTGTGGAATGCCTGAGCTCCTAGTCTAATGCACTGAAGAATTAAATGACTCAGAATGGCAGAATTTATAGCAATCAGCCTACAATTGCCTGAAGCAGCTAGCAGGAGACTTTGTAAAGAGAGCTGTGTCTCCACATTAACCCTTTACATATGCCCAAAGACCTGAGCTGCAGGGAAAAGCTATTTCAGCACAGAATTTGCAGCCCACAGGCGTTTCCTCATTTAGGGAGTTTGCAAGAATTCAGCAAAGGAGGATTACTTCTTTCTTTCATAAGACATTAGAGAATCTTCTTTCGGAAAAAAGCCTTTAATAAATAGCGCACTTGTGTGATATATGGGATTCCTGTTCCAGTGTTTTCATAACACAGTTCAAATTCTATACCCTCAAGAAAGTGTTACAAGCAGAGCTATATGCTGCTCTACCATGAAAAATAACATCTCTTTTCCCGTCGATGCTGTCTACATTAACAAAATAAATTACACTGAGTAAAAACAATTAGATGGATATTAGATGAGATGCAAGAAGGAATTTTAACAATCTAACCCAGTAAAAGCAGTCTTAATTTGGGAGAGTAGAGCACTATGTTTGATGTATGTTCAAGTGGAATTTTTATATTTTATCCAATGACTGTCATGACCAGAATCAAATCATAAGCTACTGCAGCTGGATGAAACACCTCTAATTCTATGTTTTAGTAATGCCAGTCTGCCTACAGTCTTAATATCAAAAATGATCATTTGAGCATCACTACTTTCAGAGATACAGACAGCATGATATAAAGATGAGATGTAAGTATTTCTATTGGTTTTTTTCACTCCTTTCTCTGAGAGTCAACCTAGGGATAAATGGAGACAACTACAAACTGTATGTACACCCCATATAAAACCCTGCCCCGCTTCTGGGAGACAGCAGCAACAGTAGTTCACAAGAGAGTTGTTTAGTAGGAAAACTTCTGTACAGCACCAACCAGGATGGTTTATCCCACTCCTCATCTTGAGTGAGTCTGGGATATACCACAGGGGAAGAAAGACTCACTTTTTACAAATTAACAAAGCAAGTTGTCAGGGAAGAATTCTGGTGTTTTTTCTGTTACTCATTTCCCACAAACTTTTGTTCTTTTTTAAGGTATAAAAAGAAAAGGTAAAAAAAAAAAAAATTAAAAATAAAAAAGGTACAAGATGTTATGAGACAGAAGACATACTTCAATTTTGTAACAAAAATATAATATTTGTTTTGATTAATATTATTCTAATTCTATTAAGAATTGTAATATTCTGAGCCAAAAACTGTCTTTAGCAACAAACATGTTTTTGCTTGTAGGATCACAATTTGCTTTTCTAACTAACAATAGATACTATTCTGCAATACAATGCAGTAATCCTTTTTTGGTGAAGATTTATTTTAAGAAATGGTGAAAGCTTAGAAACGACATATTTTGAAAACATCATCAGGTTATTGGCTGCTATTAGCAAGAGAAACACATTTCATCTTTACTGTGCAAAAATAGAATTTGAAGCAGAGATCTGTAGGAATTTCCTAGACATTATTTGAAATAATTTGAAAACTAAAGGAGCCAGGGGTCCAGTTCTCCCCTCAAAAACAGTTAAAGTATTCCCTCCATAGGCAAAGTACCAAAACAGCTGTTCCAGGCAGAGCCTGCAATCCCATCTAACTGAAAACACATCTGAAACTCTCTTCCTGTTCCAAATAGCATGCTGTTATACTAAAGGTGGGACTCTCACATCTCAAAACAGCGGCAACTACATTGCAGACACATAAGTCTTCTGTTGGCTCTATCCCACTCTGCCTCATTTCAGTTTTTATTTAATTCTTTTAATGTACTAGGAGGTCTTTGGGATTTAGTCTCAATGCATTAATAATTTAAATATAATCATCATTTCGTGGAACATCTGTCTTTCTTCTATCACTTGAGCTAGCTTTAATTCCTCTGGCAGTTTAGTAGCGCTGAGGTTTGAAGTTCACAGTATAACTCAGTTGAAAGTTGGTGTGAAATGAAGCTGTAAAGTTCGACAAACTATCACAGAGGATTATTCAACAATATGGATCTGAGTCAACAATATAGAGAACAGCAATGCAGATAAGAGAAAGTTTTTTTCTCTCTTTGAAGTCCTTAGCCGTTATCCTTAGACCATGGGATAATTAGATCATAAGCTAATTGAAACATACAAATTAATTGCACTGATTGTTATTTATATGAGGTGATAGTCTCTTCCTGACAAATCTGCTTTGATGAGGCAAAGGAAGCACTTGACATTTTGCCATTGAAAGTTAATTGCTCTCCTGCACCAATTAAAATGACACAGTATTTGAACTGAATTGCTTAATGTGCTGTTCAAAAGTAAAAGAGAAAGCAATGCATAACCTAAGGTGTCCATGCTTTTAGAGCACAATGTGTCAGTCTGACCAAACTTGTGACAAGTCTAAAAATCCTTTAGCAACCAATGATTTTTGGCAGACAGTTCTTAATTTCTTAGGAAAAAAATTATGATCTTTCAGTAAACTAATGACAGGGTGATGATTCTTCAATGCTGGCATCAGCTTTGAAGGAAATTTCCTGGAACTTCTTAGACCTAGAGAAGGAAAAGTAAATAATGCAAGTAACAAAGACTAAACTTAAGAGTAATAGAGTAGAAATGGCAAGTGAAACAAATGAGCTTGACCATGACTGCAAGCTGTTCTGAACTCCTTGCTGTTCATCTTTATTACAAACACAAGGGCAGCAGTACATCACAGAGCATCAGAATAAATGCTCTTATGGTTCTGTATGTGAACAGGGATCACAGGATTCTAATGCCCCACACACCAGTTCTCCCTTTGTAATACGATTGATAGCCCATCACTTGTGATTCTTCCACCACTGGTTACTTCCAGAGAACAGCCTAACAGGCACTACCAGCCAAATAGTGTCTTCAAGTGCAACAGTAAATGTAGCATTTAAAGTAAGTAATATTTACTAGACCACAAAAAAGTACCATTTTATCTATTCACTGTTTATTATAAAAAGTATAAGCAACTCTGCAAGACAAGGCTAGAATGAAGGTTTCTATTTTGTACTGTAACAGCTGATCTAGATATTCATACGCTTTCTTCATTTCTTCATAGCAAGAACTTTTCTTCCCTTGTGCGTTGTTTCAGTTTTAACATGAGAACTTAAATTCCTCTTTCTAGTTAAACTGCCTTCCACCTTCACTGCTCTCTGTAGCTGGACAGTTACGCTGTTTTTGTAATAGATGACAGAGGACAGCACTTCAGGCTGAGATATCAGTATACACACAAACAGAAACAGAATGACTTCTGGAGCGAGGAGGCATCCAGCTCCTCCTGCAGACAGAGACTAACACAATGTTAACATTCCCAGCCATACTGCAGGCACACCACCAAGTCACTGCCCCCTTCCTATCATCGCTGTGGATACATATTTCTTTGACTTGATGGCCTGAAGCCATAAACAGATTTTGCCTTTCAGCTTCACTGAACACCATCAGGACTGCTTACTTGAATGCTTAAAGCACTCTTCTTTATCTTAGTCTGCTGGGCTATTATTTTGGGGTGGGGTTTTTTTGTTTTTGTTTCTCTCCAGTTTTTGAACTTCCATGTAAGGTTTGTAGGCAATTTGCTACTGGAAATAAGTTCCAAATGCCCTCAAAACACAGCTCTAATAATTATCTACTAGCAAATACAAAACATCACTGTTTCATTGTGTCCTGTTCTTTATCTTTTGACAATATGCTGCTGTTTATTGTGAAAGAAACCCATGATGGGCGATATTTTTTTTCTTCAGAAATAAATGGCAAAACTTCACCTGAGTTCCATAATATCAAGGTTTCATACCTTGATTTTTACTTATGCTCAGTGTCTTATATACCACGTTATTCAACCAATTAAATGCATTTATTCTCTGTAGTATTACAGTACCCAATTATTAGGATTTTAAAAATACTGGTAACGCTTGAACTCAAATTATTTCAAAATACACTTGTGCATTTCAGCAATTATCAAGTTAGAATTATTTTTAAAAGGATAAAGATCAAAAGATAGAATTAACATATTAGAAAACTTGTTCTGTTTCATATTAGTATTTACAGTTCACGTGGTCTGGTTTTGCTGCAGTTGAACAGCTAGAAAAAATAGTTGATTTTAATTCTAGAGATGTTAAATCATGTTTTGGCATATTCTTCACTATCACATTAATCAAGTCAAGACATGCAGTAAAACTTCCCTTCAGATATTTGTTAATACAGCTAAAATCTTGCAAAATCAGTAGAAAGAACTATGGTATTTCAGTTTAAAGAGTTGCAAATAGAAAATGGCTCTAGATTGCAAGCGAAAAATTGAAGGAAACATTTTAACATGAGGTCTGTTGAGCTGTTTTCTCTAATTGAAGGAGCCAGCTATCACAGAAATGCTGAATCAGATTTCTTTCATTCAGCTACTCCTGAGAAGGACGAGCTCTCGGTGGGTGAAACGAGAAATTGATTAAATAAAACCCTGGCACCCTGGTCTTTTTTAATAAAGCTTTATTAAGCCAATTCAAAGAAAAAGATGACTCTACAGAGTTTTTGCTGAAAATATACTGTCACAGCACTACCAAACTATCAAGCTGCAACAAGGTTTTTCCACACAAGATTCCAAAAGTTCATCTACTGTCCATGCTGTTTCTTCATCCTCGTCAGGCCAGTCCACCCTGCTTCTTGCCTCTGCTGCATGTGGTTTCCTGGCTTCTCCTCCAGCCAGCCTCTCCTCATCTCTCCTACATCGCTGGGCTCTTCTCCACCCAGTCTTCTCTCTCTCTCTCTCTTTCTCTCTGTGTATTATCAATGTTCATTAACCCTCTACAGTTCCTCTACAATATACCACCAAAAAAACCCAGCTGTAGAAACATCTTGTGAACTGGGCAAAATAACAAAATCATTCCAAACAGACATCCTGGGAACTATTCAACTCACCTCACTCTCTCTCAGTATTGTGAAAGTTATTGTAAAAGGAAACAAAAAATTGCCAAAAACTGTAGGAGATTAAATTGTGATTTTCTCTGAGTCTGATGAAAGTGGGACTCTGAGATCTAGGACACGAAAAAGAAGCTGCTATACAAAATATATTCCCAATGGAAACCTGATGAAAAGGTGCAGCTGCAGAAAGTAGTAACAACTTCTTCTACTCAGGCCACCCATGCTGGCTAAAGTGATGTCCTGGTTCGAGTTGGGATAGAGTTAATTTTCTTCTCAGTAGCTGGTGCAGTGCTGTGTTTTGGATTTGACGTGAGAACAATGTTGATAGCACATGGATGGTTTTGGTTGTTGCTGGTGATGGTTATACTAAGTCAAGGACTTTTCGGTTTCTTGGGCCCTGCCAGTGAGAGGGCTGGAGGGGCACGGGAAACTGGGAGGGGACACAGCCAGGGCAGCTGACCCAAACTAGTCAAAGAGGTATTCCATACCATTGAATGTCATGCTGAGTATATAAACTGGGGGAAGAAGAAGGAAAAGGGGATGTTCGGTGTAATGGTGTTTGTCTTCCCAAGTAACCCTTACGCGTGATGGAGCCCTGCTTTCCTGGAGATGGCTGAGCACCTGCTTGCTGATGGGAAGTAGTGAATGAATTCCTTGTTTTGCTTTGCTTAGGTGTGTGGCTTTTGCTTTACCTATTAAACTGTCTTTGTCTCAACCCATGAGTTTTCTTACTCTTACTCTTCCAGTCCTCTCCCCCATCCCACTGTAGTGGGAGTGAGCGAGTGGCTGCGTGATGCTTGGTCTCCGGCTGAGGTTAAACCATGACAAATGACAAGCATAAGAGGAAAAAGTCAGTCAGTTTGCTATGAGATAACTTTATCAAATTTTTCCTCACTCTTACCATAGAGTTTTATTTTACCATGACCTCACAGATTTATGAATTTACTTCTGGTATAATGAACTTACTTGTTAATTATTGGTAAAGTTAGTTTGATCAATGAGGTAATATAGTCATTGACTATAGTCAGTAAGTTTCAGTTACCAATAATAAACTTACTCTTTAATTCAGGTTGTCAAAAGATGGGAGGCAAAAACTTACTCAGCAAATACTTGTTTATATGTTCATTATATATTTTTGCAATTTATTCGTATTATTTCTTGACATTACTCCAGTGTGGGTTCCCTCCCACAACATATGGTCCTTCACAAACTCCAATGTGGGTCTTTCTCATGGGCTGCAGTTCTTCAAGAACTGCTCCAGTGTGGGTCCATTCCATGGGATACAGTCCTTCAGGAACAGACTGCTGCAGCGTGGGTCTCCAATGGGTACAGTTCCTGCTAGAAAACCTGCTCCTGTGTGGGGTCTCAATGGGTGGCAGCTTCTCTCAGGATATATCCACCTGCTCCAGCACGGAGTCCTCTATGTGTTGCAGGTGAATATCTGGTCCAATGTGGTCCCCCATGGACTGCAGGGGCACAGCCTGTATCACCATGGTCTTCAACATGGACTGCAGAGGAATCTCTCTCTGCTCCAGCACCTGGAGCACCTCCTCCCCCTCCTCCTTCACTGACCTTGGTGTCTGAATCCTTGTTTCTCTCACATTTTATTACTCTCCTCTCTCACAGTTGCTACACAGTGTTATTTACCCTTTCTTAAATATGTTATCACAGCGTCACTACCAACATTGCTCATTGGCTCAGTTTTGGGCTCTGTCCAACATAGGAGCATCTTCTGGTGTCTTCTCACAGACATTAGACCACCCCGCTGTCAAAACCTTGCCATGTAAACGTTACACAATTCTTCCAGAAAATAAACAGTTAAAAAATATGGAGGTTTGGCGCTTGGTAGTGTTTTCTGATTGTTTTATGTTTCCAATATGGATGAAAAAACATTTTCAACCAGGAGAAATATAAAAGAAAAGGGAAAAAAGCAACTCTGCAAGATAGACGGTGCTGAAAGGGTCTGACTCTGCAGGAATTTTGGTGACCTTACTGTCTACTGTCAGACTCTTATGTGGTTTAAAAAGCTACTGATGCATACAGTACTGAATGAGTACTAAATAGTATTGGGATAATGATGGGTAAGTGTATATGCCTAGATATTAGACTTTTTCCCATTCTGCTAAAAGAACTTTCGGATTGAAAAATATTAAGTTCTGTGTAACGGGAAGTAAACTGATTTAGAAAGAATGCACTAAGATGATTTTTCATTTTCCTGTGTCTGCTTCATAGTCATGCAACTTTCTCAAGTCTTGATGAGTTCCTCTTCAGTACAGCTAAGATTTAAAGAGAGCTGCAAGAGAATTTTTAACTTTAGACACTGCTTGGAGCCATGGATCTCTTTTTGCAGTGAAGCTTAGTATGTGTGTCTGGAGAAGAGAGAGGATGTTCATTCTTCTTAACCCAGCTGTGGCTGTCAAATCCCTATCAGACTAAGCAGCACTTTATTATGAAACTAAACATAAAGAATTTTGGTATAAGGATATGATAACCAAAACAATTTTAATGCAGTGTACTAAGAGGAAAACAGGTCATCTGTTCTGTAGCAATAGGAAAAAGGGTAATGGTTTTAAACTAAAAGCGGGTAGATTTTAGGAACAAATTCTTTACTGTGAGGGTGGTGAGACACTGGAAGAGGTTACCCAGAGGAGATGTGCGTGCCCCCTCCCTGAAAGTGTTCAAGGCCAGGTTGCATGAAGCTTTGAGCAACCTGGTCTAGTGGAAGGTATCACTGCCCATGGCAGGGGCGTTGGGACTAGATGATCTTTAAAGGTCCCTTCCAACCCAAACCATTCTATGATACTTGTTATTATATTTCTATAAAACTTTCCTCACCGTTTTTTCTTCTTAGTTTAACATGTCCACAAACGTATCCATATTTTCAGCATTTATATACTGAATTCTGCAGTTGCTAAAGATCTAATTTTTTTCCTAGGTGCATCCAGAAGTCTTATCATGAGGCTGAACTGTACATGAGCTGTTCAGTAATGGTTCACTTGACCAGTGGGCTCAATTCTCTTAGAAAGCACAATGCCATATGACATGAGAATGCACATTTCATGACTGAGGAACCCATGCTCACTAGGTCCACTCCAACTTTTGCTTTCACATCCAGAATTTCTTATTTTTATATCCCATGTTGAATATTCAATATTAAATGAGAAATGATGAGAAGAAAACACAAAACAAAATAGATCAAATATTATGCGTCACAAAAATAATGCAACAGAACTTTAGATCATGAAAAAGACATGGACATGAAAAATGTGGCTATATGATTGCCTAACTGTTATGAAAAGGTGTTGGTTGGTCTGTTCGAGCCAGATTCTGAAACTAATATTTGTTTGCAGTAGTTCACAGAATCACAGAATATTTGAAGTTGGAAGAGATCTCTGGCAGGCACGTGGTCCGACCCCCCTGCTAAAGCAGTTGTCCAGGACCATGTTTAGATGGCTTTTGAATATCTTCAGAGAGGGAAACTCCACAATCTCTCTGGGCAACCTGTGCCAGTACTTGGTCACCCTGACTGTAAAAAACGTGTTTCCTAATGTTCAGATTGAACTTCCTGTGTCTCACTTTGTGCCCATTGCCTCTTGTCCTGTCACTAGGCACCACTGAGAAGAACCTGACCCTGTCCTCTTTTCACCCTCCCTTCAGGTACCTTGATAAAATCCCCCCGAGCCTTCTCTTTTCTTGGCTAAACGTTCCCAACTCTTTCAGCCTTTCCTCAAAGGAGAAATGCTCTAGTCCATCATCTTAGTGGCCCTTTGCTGGACTTTCTGCAGTATGTTCTTGTACTGAGGGGCCCAGAACAAGACACAGCACTCCAGGTGTGTCCTCACCAGCAATGAATAAAGGGGAAGGATCAATTCCCCCAACCTGCTGGCAATACTTTGCCTAATGCGAGCCAGAATGCCATAGCCTTCATTCCTGCAAGGGCACACTGCTGGCTCATGTTCAACCTGGTGTCCACCAGGACCTCCTTTTCTGTCAAGCTGCTTTCCAGCTGGTGACCTCCAGCATATATTAGTGCATGGAGTAGTTCCTTCCACAGGTTCAGGACTTTGCATTTCTCCTTGTTGAACTTCATGAGGTTCCGTCATGCCCATTTCTCCAGCCAACCGATATAAAAGAAGTAATCAATTCCAAACATATTAATTCTTAATTTCAGAATTATGTCATCAATAATAGAGCTGTCATGTGTTCAGTAAGACGAGTGAGAAGAGTCAAATGCTTTCACAGAATGGTTTACCCACATTGCACAGCTCAGGATGAGCAGCATAAGGACTAGCATATTCTAATAGTGGCTTTACAAGGTAAGTAAGAAAGGACATTCAGGTGAATTCTTTAGCCTAAAGATACATGAATTCTCTTCTGGACCATGGTAGAGCTTCCAGTGGTAGGGAAAACAAGGAACTATGGGTTAACTTTCTATTTTATCTGGTTAGATCACTCTCCAGAATCATAAAAATTAAAGTTTATAATGCAGGAAATGGGTCTGGGAATCCCATTCCACCGTGTTCTAGCCTATATCAAGATGTGGATCAAAACTACCATGACTCAGAAGACACTGGCTTCTATAATTTTTCTGTGGAGCATGATTCTACAGATGTGTGTGCAGTGCTCTGGAATAATCCCTTTTTGCTCCACATTTCCAAAGATCTTAGGAAACACACCATTCCTGGCTCAAGTTTAGATATGAAAAAAAGCACAAAGAAACTGTTCCAGTCATGTCAACAACTCAGTCCTTCACAGTGTGGAAAGAAACATAACCTTGGACTCCTACAGAAACATAACTATAAAAAAAAAAAAAATGGTAATATGCATATGGAGTCTAGGCATTTTCTGGGTTCAGATAGTGGCTGAGATTTACATCACACATCTAAGTTCTACCAGTCTCCTACATAAGGCACTCAGTTACTTTCTGGGATCCGGCCTATATTGCCCAAGCAGATCCAATGGCCTACTATAGACTTTACTGGAACTATTTTTAAAATTAATCATTACTCATAGTCTCGATCTACACTGGTGACTGCATCCATCTTAGGAGAGGTGTCACTCCACTATGTGGTACAGAATGATTCATATCTCTTTGGCTTAGGACTAGCTGCTTCTGGAACATATAGATGGCATCTGCACTATAGGTCATATAACCCTGGGCAACTGCAGTCCCATGTAGCTCCTGAGAATCAAAATAGTTTTCTTTTTCTGTTCAAAGTGTCTGACATACTGTGCAGATTATGTTACAGTAAAGTTATTTTTATATTTTTCTTGTTTTAGGATGAGGTATTAGGTAACATGAGCATGACTTAGGGTCTGCTAGGGTTTGAGTATATTCACTAAAGTAGAAAGAACCCAGTCTGGTGCCATTTCACCAATGCTGGATTTGGAGAGTGGCACCAGAATCAAATTCTAAAACCATGTAAGGATTTGTTTTGGGGGCATATGTTGACTCATGTCAACAAAGAACCTGGGAAAAAATTAATATTTACATAGTATCAATGTGCAGAGACAGAAACAAAATGGTAATATGAGCAGCCATAAAGATGGCCTGTTAGAAGGCAAAAGTTACTGAACAGAAAAGAAGTCTGCTGAAAAATACTGACAGAGAAACTGCCTGCCAGCCTGGGAGCTGTGACCCTGGGAACAAGGCCTTGGAAGCAGAGACATTCTTGAAAAGTACAGCTGGGTTTGTAGAAACCAGAAGCATCATGAAATAACCATTAACAACTGCAAAACCCAAGAAGCTGTAATGGCAAGTTATCATCTGAAAAAGTAGGAAGAGTCTGGAAAATAAAACTGATCTGAAAGAAACAGGAAACATCATCATGTGTTGGCTGTTACAGGTAAAAAATAGATATTTACAGCATGTATTTGGTGTTCAAAATTCTGATGTCCTACGCCCTCATGTCTTTGATATAAAAAAGACTTAGTTTTTATGCCAAATGCAGCCTCTCTCTCTGAGAACTTCACGTGCTGCATGTAGTATTCCTTTCCTGAAGAGGCTGAATTCTCTGCACAAACTTCCTACAAGAAACTGGACCCTGACTGGGGATGCCTGGCTGACTCTAGACTCTGTGAAGTGGATCATCTTTGACGTGAAACTCTGTTACTTTATTGGTCCCACTTTGGTCCCACTTCTAGGGTTGGGTTGGTTTGTCCTCCACATCTGGGATGGTTGGGTCGGTTTGTCCTCCACCTCTGGGATGGTTGGGTCCCCTTCTGGGATCGGTTTCTCCTCCCCTTTGGGATAGTTCATCCCCTTCTGAACTCTAATTCACTTGATACTGGTATGTACCCATGTAAGTAACGTCAGAAGTACATCCTGCTGTTATATTGTTAAGTTTGTTTCACTAGTTATAACTTTCTGATAACTGGTCGTGGTATACATCTATTTGGTTGTTGCTATACAATTCATTGTTGCTATATTATTGATTGCTACTAAGGCTGCTGTCATTGATTGCTGCCATACTATCGGTTGATACTATATCATTGGTGGCTGATAGTAATTTGTAGTAGTTTGATATATACTTTTATATATATTCACTTTAGTAAGTATAGATTTACTTCCTAGTGGTGATTTTGTGGTGGTATACTTGCTAGTGGTGGCCTGGGGATATCTGTGGTAATCTGTAATGAAGCAGAGACATTTAGAGGATAAAAGCCTTTGTGTCCCTGTGTATTACGGAATCCTACGAACCCACAGCCATGACTCCTGTACATCCACAGGCCGAGTAATCTTTTAAGTTGTGACAAATGGTGAGATAAGCTACTTGACAGTTTTATCCATTTTAAGTGTGCCAGAGCCCAGTACACTCTGACCAGGCTCCTTGAGATATTCCACATGCGGAGGCTGTAATGTTTAATATTAATTTTTACTTATTTTAAAGACAGTTGATGTTACATGGGATTTCTAATTTAGCAGAGTGATTCAAAATATACTGTATAACACAATCAAACATAAATGACACTTGGCAAAATACAGCAAGTGCAATACACAGTTCGATCACAATAACAGTGTGATTCCCATTACTGGTCTCTGTAATATGCTCACTGTCACAGCAGTGGGCATCCTTAGTTGCGGGAAGGAAGACACTGCTTGAAGCCAGCTTAAGCTCTTTGCTCTCTTCGAAATTCTTTTGCTAGTTGTTTAGTTTTTATACTCTGTGTTGGGCTGAACCCCATATTCAATCCCCCCATGTTGGTCTGGCTGACTCAGGGAGATATTCACACTTTTATAGAACTCAGGGAGAAATATTTACACCACCAGTCGATCAACTCAACTGTTCATAGTTATCTAAAAGAAAGGCCGTGGTCTGGTCCCCTTTGTGTTGAGATTGAGTTTAAGTGAGTTTCTTTGCATTATTCTCTGAGTTTTTTGGGCACATCACCTTGGCCCATGTCCACTGAGCCTTTTTCCATTGCAGGAGTTTATTAATCAGTCACAAAGTGACATATCAGGGCTCCTATTAGAAAAAAAAAACACCACCACAACAACATAGAGAAGTCATTTGACTATCACCAGCAATAAAATATTAGTCTAGTCTGCAAATATTCTTTCCTAAATAGAAAGTTTTCTTTATTAAGAGTATTTATCCTACTTAACTCTAGATGATAAAAAGTCACGTGACTTTCTTTAAAGGTAACAGGGTGACTAAACTTTAGCTCTAGGTGGTTGGTCGATTCTGGGTGATAGTGGTTGTACAACTAGGCTAATTGCATTGAGAAATCACAGTCTTTCAGTAATCTGTAAAGTTTTTATTTCAGCCTAGTAGGTCATTGAACAACAGTTTACGTATAGTTTTCTTATTAGGAGAGAGAACCATGTTGTAATAAACGGCTAGCAATTTACTAGCAACTTTCCAAGTTTTCCAGTTTTCCCATACCATCTCCAACCACTTCTTCAGCTGTGGACAAACGTGCATCTGACATTCTGTTAGGATAACTCTTCCCAGTATGTATCACCTCCTTGCACTGGCGTTTCAATATGATAAATTATTTGTGATAGTACTATAATGACATTGTAGGGGAAAAGAAAGGTCTTGAGAATTTTTTTCTCTATAGGAAAGGAATGAATCATATGCTACTGGTGAGTAGGCAGTAAATAGATTTCCCAGAGGAATTGCACATAATTAAGAAGCAATTAACACACAGTCTACAACAAAGGCTAAAAGAATGCACTATGAGAGTGGACATTATTGAAGGACACACACAAATATTCCTTTGTTATGATACAAATTTATGAACTCAGATCAGTTTAATTCTGATAATTTCTAAAACTGTTTAATTATCCAGTGTCTGATGGTGTTTGAATGCACAAAAGCATATTATCAACTGACTCTTATCTTTTTGTGAGTCATCAGGACATTGTTCTTAATTCTTCATCATTGTACCATTGCACATGAATACACAAAAAAGCAAAAATATTTCTGTTAAGCTTATGCATCTCATTAATGCAAAACTTTCATTTCAGTTTTTGGAAAGATGGGAAATTAGATCTAAATATGCCAGATCATAAAAACACAAACAATGTATATTAATACAACAGTCAACACAGATGATGCAGAATTTGCTCAGAAAGAATGATTCATAGTTAAAAACATAAGGTTGGTAGGTGTGAAAGGGGACGTTGGTGCTCTTGAGGTAGTCTGATAAATTTAAAATTATTTTCTCCACATAAGTAAAATCCATAGTAAATAAAGATTTTTAAGGTGACTTATCAAAAATCATTATGAGGTAAGGAATGTGAACCTAGTGAAAGTTACAGGAAAGTGCCTGTATTGTCATACAGAAACTAGTAAGTAATTTCAATGTCTGGAAGAGAAGACTGTTATCACTTAGACAACAGATGACCCAAAATTTCACCTGCCAACCAATGCACCAGACTTTTATTGAGTGCAAGTGTTCCTAAAAAAGATTATTGTGACCTTAAACAGCATCTCCAGTTTTCCACCCTTAGTGGGTCTGATCAGTCCCTTCATCCTTCCTGCATTATCCTGCATCTGTACTCCTTGAAATGCTACCCTGAATATGCCTTTTAAGAAATGTGGCTGCCTACCCACAATTTTGCTGAAGGATCACTGTGAAGTACTCGCCTTTGTTCTCCCATTTGTATTTGAGCAACTGTAGACCCCTGCTGAATGAGTAATTCATACTGTCCCTTTTCACGTCTTTACATTTCCAAGGGCCTTCTCTCCAAGACTGAGTTTCATCACTGATTTACATAAACTCCTTCTGCTAGCAACTAAATCCTGAAGTCTCTCTTTTCTAGAGTTTTATCGTAGGACTGGTAATGAATCACATGTTCCTTATGGTCTCATTTTCTTTAGCTGGGAAAGGAAGCTAAAACATGGGAAAAACCCTGCTGAGCTTTAAGCACCTTGAAAGGCTACCCTGGAGGAAGAAAAATTGCAAAAATAAGTAGAATTAATAATTTATAACTAAAATTCAAAATTGTTTGTAGAGAAACAAGAATGAAATGTTTCTGTACTGCTTCACGTGAAAATTGTCTATGAAAACTGATTGGACTAGAAATGGTACATAGCATCACCTGAACTGATTTATTCATTTTAGAATGCTCCTGAAGCTGTGCACCAAGCAAGGCACAGCAATGGCATTCTGGGAGCAGGGAAAACTCTTGTTGCTTCCAGGTGCAGCTTGTCAATTCCATATTCTGAGACCAAAAAGAAAACTGAGGCTATAGCAAACCTGGAACAACAGATTAAACTTCCATTGCTCATTTTAATCATTGTGAAAGAGCACTCCCAGTACACATTTGAAATCCACATTGCTTACAGTTCTGGCCCAATGCATACTGTGAAACATGGAAACTGCTTCTAGAACCTAAGAGGACAAGATGCAAGTTTCACACATTTTTAATTCATTGGTCATTAAATAAAATGTCAAGTTAAGGTTGTGGTGAGCAAAGGGAGGATGCCAGCAAGGAAAAATGTACAAAAAAATTAATTTCTGTCAAGATCCCAAGTTGAAATTAAAACTAAATAAACAAGCAAACACAACAGATTCTAGAGCAAGCAAATAAATCCAAGGACAAACTGAATTATCCTCCCATTTTTCTTATGTATGTATGCACTATTATGGAGAAACAAAACTTAACCCAGTGAGTTTTGGTGTTATTTTTCTTCTTCATGCTATGCTTGCAGTACAACAACGTATTTCAAATGACAGCATTGTTTGTAGAAGTCCTAATCCCACAAAAATGTTGAAATGAGAGTCATATTCTGGGGGACTCTTAGATACATATTCTCAGTAGATTGTTATGATGACCCTACGTCAATTCATTCTTTTTCTTCTGTTGTCTCACCATCCTTTATTCATTCATTGAATCCCCACATGATTTCATTTAGAACTTCTTTTGACAGCATGATTTCTCTGATCTACATGTTTGTGAGCTTTTAATGACCAGCAGGTATAAAAAGTATGTCTTACCCATGCTCACTGCCTGAAAATTTGTTTTATTTATAATTGGGTCCCTGGACTCCATGGGGTTAGAGCTTAATTTAATTTAGGTGTAAAACAGAAGTTAATTACAAAGGCAAACTGAAGATAAATCTGAGTAAAACAGTAGCAGAATCTGACCCTATTGTACATTAGTCACATGTATCTGACAGCTTTTTTTTGAAGTTAGGGACAGGCCTGAATTTGGATATTATTCAAATATCTTTGTTTTCTTGCTTGATAGCAAACAAAACCAAAAAAACTTACAACAAACCACAATAAGAACTTATATCAAAATTTTCATACTTTTATCATGCTGTGATACTACCCTCATCTTTGAGTTCTGAAATTAATAGTCTGTTCTGCATTTTACATAGATTTCAAATTAGATTCAAGCTGGCTCTGATCAATCAGTCTAGACTGAAAGAAAGAAGGAGAAATGAGACAGAAAGAGCAAGCATTTTTATTGCTGCAGTCACAAATTATATAGTAGCTTTAATAAGACAAATAAATGGCAGATGAAAAGATGACACTTTCTTATGCTGCTCATCTTTAAAGATATGACTATATTGACTCAGAAAAAATAAAATTCTGTTAATATCTGTACTACTTCACAATTCATTAAAAAATCATTACTACAAGGACTTAATATAAAAGAGACATTTTTCTTCTGTTTCCATCAAACATGTCTGTCACAATGCATTTGCTGTCATGTTAAAAAAGCCATATTTCTGGAAAGTAGCACTTGTGGGAATTCCATTACATCCTAACATGGTAGCTGGCTAGCATTGTGACTACCTGAGGGCATTGCTTCCAGGCAGCTGTTTGAAATATTCATAATGCCACATAAATCAGTTCTGGTATGGTTCTGCATATGTACATAGCATATTAATGTTGCAATTCTAAAAGGGGAAAAAAAAAGAGAACTTTTTTTTAATACTTGAGACTGAAGAGGACAACACTTAAATTATTTATTTTAGCATCTGAGAGTCTAAAGTTTAAAATAAAATTAAAAAAAAAACTCAAACAGTTGTTCATTGAGTAAAAGTCAAACAAATGTCTTTCCTGAAGGAAGTGATACTTCAATCATTCTTCAATCATTTAATCTTACTTTCCTAAAGATATCTAGATTCTCCGTGACACAGTGAAGAATGTTAGTATTCCTTTGAGGTCTTCTTGGATTATGCCAAAATTTGCAAAGCCATTTTCCTAATTTCTTAGACCTTTTGGTGCTGTTCTTTGGCAGAACAATTCCTTGGAGTGGGTGTGAGTCATTCTGAAAGCATGAAGTTTGTGAATTCAACTCTAGGAGCAAACTCAGGGCCTAGCTATTTCCATCTCCCATTGATTTACATTTGTAGAAAAAATAGGGTACTCTGCCAATGAGGATAGAACCTTTCCAGATATAAGAAAAAATAAATAAATAGTTTTTCACTTTAGAGGATCTTGGTATTAAAAATGTGCTTTGAAGATGTCTCTGTAGCACAGACAATGTTGAGGAGTTAAAAGGAACATTGATTCAAGTGTACAGTGTGGAAAAAAACCAATTTGTAAGCTTATTCAACAGTACAATAGTGGCTTGAAGATTTTGTAGTCTATTTGAAATTTGCAGTGCAGCACTTCAGGGGGAAAGACACTCAGAAGCAACCAAAACATGTTCATTGTCCTTATGCTTAGTAATGGGCAACGTAATTTTAGTTTTCTTAAGTGGTGCTTCTGCCAGAATACTGCTAGCAGAATATTGTGAAACTATGTCCTGTCCTTTAGATAATGAATAAGTATTTTACATGAACTGTTGTTTCATTGTGAATACAAATAGATATTGCTGTAAAGAGATTTCTTGACTTAGCTATCATATTTCAACAGCAAACAAGCATCAACCTGCGATTCAACATTGAGGATACTAAGTGGTATTTGTAATGACATTGCTAGAATTTAATCATTAATTAATTAATTTAGAAAGAATAACAAGTGTTTCCTTGTATTATTGTTTCATATAAAGCACCATTTAGCTGTCAAAATACCTGCACTTCTTCCTTTCTTAGGGGATTTTGAACAAGGTGCCTTAGAACTAAATACAAAAAACCCAAACAAACAAAAAACCCAGATATCCTGACAGTACCTACCATATATTCATAAACAGTGTTAACTGTCACTTTCATATAAAATAACAAAAGGGTTCTAATCAACGCTTTCCATATGAATTGAAATGGATGTCCCGTAAGACCAGAAAGGTTTTTCCCAGTTGCAGGAATGTCAACCTGCTGATCTTGTTCCTTAGATTTCTGAGTATGAGATAAGTTTCTATTGGACTACTCCCTACTCCTAATTTTAAATCCTGACAAATGTTGAAAATATGAAGATGGAGAGAATAAGGAAGGAAAAGGAACATCTAGTACCTAAGCAGGAAGTAGAACCTACAAATCCAAACTTTGGATTTGAAATGAAATTCAATGAAAATTTATTTTCTACAAAAATTTTGCACTTTTCTCTTCTTGTTTTTTTTGGTTGTTTTTTTTTTTTTTTACTCTGCTGTTTCACAGTACACATTCTTCTTTTCACGATTTATATCCATACTATTATGCAACTTTACTCCTATGTAAACCCAGGTCTAAGAGCCTGCCTTATCATACACTCGCCCTACAGGTCGATGGCAGCTTCTGCTTCTGCTCCTTTGAGAATAACGGACATGGTGTTCATGTATATCAAAACGTACCCCCACACCTGAGACAGTGTGCCAAATCTGGATATGCCAGGTTTAGTCATGGTACTGTGAATAAATCTCAAAAGACCTTGTAGATTATTCATTATAACTTTATGCTGCATCCTAACACAATGTTTCTCCACTTTGGTTATCTGCTACAAAAAACCTGAGTCTCTCTGGTCTGCAAAACAGTCCTTTCTTTTCCACTCTTTTCTCTGTCACCATAATGGATTTTTAGAGAGGAATGACGTGGAGTGCTGAAGACACCTAGGTTCTTCAGAACATCTCTAAGAAATAAGCGGGTTTGTTATGCTGAAAAAGGAAAAATGTCTACTTTTTCACATGGAATAGTGTTAATCCAAGTCTTTATAGCAATGAAGATGGCTTGCTTAGGCACAGATCCAGAGGTAGCCTTTGGGAGCAGATTTTTACAGGTGCCTCTAATACAAAAAAAGTCAATGTGATACTCTCCAGTCTCCGGGATTGATGTCAGCACTCCATATCCATAACCCAGAGCCAGAACAAAACACTGGGGTCCATTGGCTGTCAGAAAATCCATTATCTGCATGCCTTGATGTGGTACTCATGTTGCTGGGAGGGGAAACAGGGATCAACAGATCAGGCATGCATCCTGCTATAGATACACACGTTGTATAATATTAAAGTTAGGTTGTCAGCTAATACGTGTTGTCAGTATGAAGGACCTTTGCAACCCACCCTTACATCTCCTGATAGGGAAACATTAAGCCTAACAAAGATCTTTATCAGAAGATGTTGTATGCTTCAAAGTACAGCTACTTTCATACCACTGAGGTATTCCCTATCAGTTTAGGTAATTTAATGGAGTTTTAAAACCAGCAGAAAAGCCTATATCATACATTAGTAAACAAAGTAGCATACTGACTTTATATTATACTTAGTTTGAAATGGAACAAGCTCTATAAAAGATTCCAATAGTGAAGAGGTTTTATTCTTTTTATTATAAAATTTATTTTACTGACCAATTACCATGTTCAAGATACACATTTGTCATGAGACTTCATTCAGACCAATTAATTAACCTGAAAACTTGTTATGTCACATTTTGAAAACATAACAGAAGCCTCCACAGTTGTTATGATGGCAGCTGAAGTGTGTACTCTCAATTCATTAATAAAATATGTAGCTTCATTAGTTCCTCTGTATTTCACTTTTGTAAAAGAAAATAATCGTGTTCATTGCATACTTTAATATGAAAGGAATCTCTGCAAGGCATACATAGATCATGAATATGATGTCTCAACTATGTAATGTGTAAATTCAAAGTAACAGATTGTCTGCATAAGAAATTATTCTCTAGTGCTGCACTAGCATGTCTAAGAAAATCTCCCTCTAATAATTCCTAAAATGGGAAGAAAGCATATAGGTTGCTTTTCCAACAAAACTTCTTTCAGTACATTTAATTTATGTAGTTTTGAAGCATCAGTTCAACAAACATATCTGAATCTTTGAAATTGTCCTCAGTGGTTTATATTTGAAAAAAAACCAAACAAAAAACCAAAAAAAGGAAGTATGGTTTCTGTTTATATTTGCCCGGCTGCATTTTTAATGTTCTCATTTGGTTAAGGGAAAATCAAAACCCATTTCTATAATTAGAAAATTATAGCAGGGCATCAGATAACTGAGTATGTTTACGGGAGATGTGTAGGAGATTTTGTCTTTGTGCCCAGATAATTAACAACCTTGTCTACTTAATCTCCAAAACGCTGCAAGTTTGATTTGATGAATTTACCTTGCAGTAACTCAACTTTTTAATTCTGTTTTTTTACAAATTATTATTAAATTATGACTTACTGGGAGTTTATTAATAATAAAGAAGATAATCTTTCACCTGTAGAGTTTGAGTTCCATCCAGCTCAGCAGGAATTAAAAGCTGTTCCTATCTAATTAATTTCGGTAGTTCATACATGAGAGATTTTCAGTTTGAGCTCCAGTGTCACAAATTTACCACCATACTTTCACTAATTGCCAGACTCCTCAGACAGCAAGAGCTTTAAAAACTCACTTAAACTGAACTCTGTACTATCTGCCTCCTTTATAAGGGTCAAGCCTGACTAAGAAAGCATGTGGGGAGCAATCTTTGCTACAGACCTGTAGGCACACAAAGAAATGAATTTTTTGAGGCTGTCAGGATAGAACCTCTCAGCCTCACTAGCTCTACACCATGCTTTGAAGTTAATGTAGTAGGTAGATTGTAAGTAACTTAGCTGAGGAGCCATGTTTTCTTAAGCATATTAAGAAAAATAGTCTATCATTTGAAATTCAGCATTTCTATTCAGCAGTCCCAGCACTGAGGACAGCAAAAGCCTTAAGCTCCCGCACACCCTGCAGCTCTCCCTCACTGGATCTTTTTTGTTCGGATACCTTTACCATAAGCAAAAAGACTCTTCAAACAGACAACTGAAGAATTATTTATTAACACAGCAATTATTTATTGGCAAATACATACAATAGATAGCTAGGAATAGCATGGCACTAAGCTAAACATTATATTAACATGCTCAGCACTCTGGATGAGACATCCAATGAGTTTCTGCTGGCCAGGCACGTGCCAGTTACTTGAGGTATGGTTGTTTCCTTGGAACAGATTGATCCTTTATGTTGTTGTGCTGTTATCCT
Organism: Ibycter americanus; assembly: GCA_035590275.1. Taxonomy (NCBI): domain Eukaryota; kingdom Metazoa; phylum Chordata; class Aves; order Falconiformes; family Falconidae; genus Ibycter; species Ibycter americanus. Next base: position 48,819,686 of record JAVJGI010000014.1, on the reverse strand, counting down.
TTTTTTTCCCTTAGGTTGTATATCCTTTCATATCCATATATTTATATCCACTAACTTTCCTCTTAAAGCTTGTCCTGGTTTTTTGGCTGGGATGGAGTTGGTTTTCTACTTAGTGGCTGGTGCAGTTCTGTGTTTTGGATTTGGAGTGAGAACAGTGTTGATGGGACACTGGTGGTTTTGGTTGTTGCTGGGTGATGTTTATACTGAGCCAAGGACTTTTCAGTGTCTCGGGCTCTGCCAGTGAGAGGGCTGGAGGGGTATGGGAGGTTGGGGAAGGGGTGTGTGTGGCTGGGGCAGGTGGCCTGAACTAGCCAAGGAGGTATTCCATACCATATGATGTCATGCTGAGTGTATAAACTGGGGGAAGAGAAAGTAAGGGGGTGACATCCAGCATTATGGTGTTTGCTTTCCCAAGTAACCATTATGTGTGATGGAGCCCTGTTTTCCTGGAGATGGCTGAACAGCTGCCTGCCCATGGGAAGTAGTGAATGAATTCCTTGTTTTGCTTTGCTTGCATGCATGGCTTTTGCTTTACCTATTAAATTGTTCTTATCTCAACCCTC
>JAVJGI010000014.1:48769818-48811328 GCA_035590275.1 Ibycter americanus | reverse complement strand
CCCCCCCCCGCCCCCCCCCCCCCCCCCCCCAAGCACGGGAGAGGTTTATAATCTGGCATTTTCTTTGTTCTTTGCTACTATAAAACCAGATCACAAACATTTTTAAGTAAAGAGTAATTTTGCAAGAAGCTTAAATTTTTAGTGACTACAATTGTTCATGAATATAATGAATAGTTTTACCCTGTCTCTCCATTCTGCTCCCCCGAACTACAGGGAAATTATGACATTTTGTTAAGATTTTATTTTAGCATTTTCAGTATAAAATACTTCATAAACCCCCAACAATTTAATTCTTTTCTCCACCAGAATATTTTAGAGTGGTTCTGAACTTTTTTCTCTCTGACAGTGTCAGAGAGGAACAGAGGAGTGGTTAAGGACTTTGTGTTTGTCTAGTTTGGAGAAAAGAAGGCTGAGGGGTCATCTCATTGCTGTGTACGTGTTCCCGAGGAGGGGAAGTGGAGAGGGATCTGCTCATTTCTTCTCCCTCATCTTCAGTGATAGGACATGTGAGAATGGTTCAAAAATACACTGGGGGAGGTTTAGACTGGATATTTGGAAGCATTTATTTACCGAGAGGGTGGTCAAACACTGGAACAGGCTTCCTAGAAAGGTGGTTGATGCCCCAAGCTTGTCAGTGTTTAAGAGGCGTTTGGCCAATACCCTTAATAACATGCTTTAACTTTTGGTCAGCCCTGAGTTGATCTGGCAGTTGGTAGATAATTGCTGTAGGTCCCTTCCAACTGAAAAATACTCTATTCTATGTCACAGACAGGTATGTAGTTTGCATTATCAAAGTTCTTCCTTTGTGATAGCTCTTCCTTTATTCTCCTGAGTCAAACTGAATCTTAGGAAGTTACTTTTATTTTTTACCTTAAGATTTTTTTTTTCTTCACTGTTTTTGTCCTCTCATAAGACTTACTTTCAAAGTATTTTAAGTACATTTCTTTTATGATTCAATCTAATTTAAGCTCATCAAAAATCAGATTTCAGTCTTTTTTCATCAACCACATCCCAAAACCAGAGCAGAAGCATGGTGAAGTTAGAACAATAGAAATTCAACCATCAACATGATATCATCTGATGTATTGTTCTTCTTTTACAGAATTGTTGGTCATCATGAATTTGAAAGGAATTGGTTCTAAACCGTTCAGTATGGAGTTGCCAAAGAACACATGAATCCAGGGAACCAGTTGACGTAATTTAAATGGTTAGAAAGACACAGAGAGAGAATAGTGAGTTCATTAGAATAACCTTGGACTGAAGTCTTTCAAGATAAGAACAGTTTCAGCAAAATACTTTCAACCCAGTAGTTTAAATATGACTAATGTCTTTTTAAAACGAATTTATTTTAAATTAACCAGCATGCAAAAACTTGTGGAATGCTATCAGTCTGTATCAATAATTAAGTATTTCACAAACTCATAATTAATGATCATTTAGTCGAATCCTTTGTTCAAAGCAAGATTAAATTAAAAATTAGAACAGGTTGCTCAGGACCTTCTGAAGTCAAGTCTTGAAATTATTCTAGGACAGAGATCCCACAGCTTCTCTGAGAAACCCTGTTTCTGCTGTTGTTGGTTTTGAACCAACTTCCCATATGTCTTATAATTCTGTGGGTTGGGGTTTTGGTTTTTTGGTTTTTTGTTTGTTTTTGGGAGGGGAGGATCAGTACTATGGCGTATTTTCATTTTCGTTAATATAGGCAAGATATGTAACATAATCAGCAAACTTCTCACTTGTGTCAACATTTGATAACTATGAATAAAAGAGCTGGGATGAGGAAGGGTTGATTCTTATTCTAAACTGGCCAGAAATAGGCACATTTTAATGTACAGTTTGCTTACAGACTGGTTATTTAGATCATGCTTTAATAATTTATTGTATTGAATTCATGATTTATGAATGGCTATCACAGATATTGTTCTGCTTCTTAATGATGTCAATGTTTATAAGGGAGGAAAACCTGAAACTGCAGGACTCCTACTTATATGTCAAGCATATGTTTACATGAGCCTTTCAAAAAGAATAAAAATTTTAAAATTATGGCATTTTTCGAAGGAAGACTCTGTTCTAGTTGTATGCTTACCTATAATGCATTTATTTTTGGACATGCAGACAAAAGCAAGTGCATGGAATTTGCATGTCTGCTACTTGTCTCCAAATTTAATTACTCATTTCTACCAATTAAACCTCAAAAATTGTTTTTTAAAATTAAATATGACATTCTCAGTAAATATTCAATAGAAACACCTGCCTTTTAAGGAACTGTGAATTTGTGCTTCCTCCGCAACCCTCCAGCCTTTATTTCCAGTAACCCTGCTCAAAGGATAACCACCAGTGGCAGCATTTGTAATGGATGCATCTGGCCATAATGGCTACATCTGGCTCAAAGTGGATTCACAGGAGACAGATAACAACACAATAGCCATGGGCTAATTTGAGCAATGTACACACCTGACGACAGTGCTGGTCAATGTCCGTCTCAAGCCAGGTTTGGAAGAAACTAATGTCTTTATCCGGGAAACTACAGGCCTGTCAGCCTGACCTTGGTGCCGGAGAAGATTATGGAGCAGATCATCCTGAGCGCCATCATGTGGCATGTGCAGGACAACCAGGGGATCAGGCCCAGTCAGCATGGGTTTATGAAACGCAAGTCCTGCTTGGCTAACTTGATCTTCTATGACAAGGTGACCTACCTAGAGAATGAGGCTAAGGCTGTGGATGTTGTCTACCTAGACTTTAGTAAAGCCTTTGACACCATCTTCTACAGCATTCTCCTGGAGAAACTGGATGCTAATAGATTGGATGAGTGTACTCTACACTGTGTTAAAAGCTGGCTGGATGGCAAGCCCAAAGAGTGGTGGTGAATGGAGTTACATCGAGCTTGCAACCAGTCTCAAGTGGTGTTCCCCAGGGCTCAGTACTGGGGACAGTTCTGTTGAATACCTTTACCGACAATGATCTGGATGAGGGGATTGAGTGCACCTTCAGTAAGTTTGCAGACACCAAATTGGGTGGGAGTGTGGATCTGTTTGTGGGTAGGAAGGCTCTGCAGAGGGATCTGGACAGGCCGGAGCAATGGGCTGAGGTCAGCTGTATGAGGTTAAACAAGGAGAAGTGCCAGGTCCTGCACTTGGGTCACAACAACCCCATGCAACGCTACAGGCTTGGGGAAGAGTGGATGGAAAGCTGCCTGACAGAAAAGAACCTGGGGGTGCTGGTTGACAGCTGCCTGAACATGAGCCATCAGTGTGCCTAGGTGGCCAAGAAGGCCAACAGCATATTGGCTTGTACCCAAAACAGTGTGGCCCCCAGGACAAGGGAAGTGATTGTCCCCCTGGACTCGGCACTGTTGAGGCTGCACCTCAAATACTGTGTTCAGTTTTGGACCCATCACTTCAGGAGTGACGTTGAGGTGCTGAAGCATGTCCAGAGAAGGGCAATGAAGTTGATGAACGGTCTGGAGCACAAGTCTTATGAGGAACAGCTAAGGGAGCTGTGGTTGTTTAGTCTGGAGAAGAGGAGACTGGTGATCTTATTGCTCTTTACAGCTGCCTGAAAGAAGGCTGTGGGTAGATGGGGGTAGGTCTCCTCTCCCAAATAACTACTGACAGGACAAGAGGAAATGACCTCAAGTTATGCCAGGGGAGTTTTTGATTGGAAATAAAAAAAAATTTCTTCATGGAAAAGGTGGTCAAGCATTGGAATAGGCTGCCCAGGGAAGTGGTGGAATCGCCGTCCCTGGAACTATTTAAAAAATATGTAGATTTGGTGATTAGGGTCATAGTTTAGTGATGGACTTGGCAGTCCCAGGTTAACAGATGGACTTGATGATCTCAAAGGTCTTTTCCAACCTAAATGATTATATTATTCTATGGTCTATAGTTGATGTGCAAATATGACTATGAGTCAATCATCTTATCCCAGAAATAGTGAGCAGCCTTTGTGGTTTAACCCTGGCTGGTAATTAAATGCCATGCAGCTGCTCTTTCACTCCCCTGTCACTCAGGGGGATGGGAAGAAGAATCGGAAAGGAATGTAAAACCCAAAGATTGAAATAAGAACAACTTAATAATTCAAATAAAATAAGAATGAAACAGCAATCATAATAATAACAGTTATAATGAAAAAGAGGGAGAGGGGGGAAGAATTCATTCCAAAGGGAAGGGAGGAAAGAAAACAAGTGATGCATAACACAACTGCTCACCACCTGCTGACCTATGCCCAGCCAGTCCCCAAGCAATGACTGGCCAGCCCCAGCCAGCCTCCCAAGTATATATGCCAAGCATGACGTTCCATGGTATGGAATACCTCTTTGGCTAGTTCGGGTCAGCTATCCTGGCTGTGTCCCCTCCCAATTTCTTGTGTCCCTCCAACCTTCTTGCTGGCAAGGCCTGAGAAACTGAAAAGTCCTTGACTTAGTATAAACATTACTTAGCAACAACCAAACCCATTACTGTGCTATCAACATTGTTCTCACATCAGATCCAAAACACAGCACTGCACTAGTACTGAGAAGAAAATTAACTCTATCCCAGCCAAAACCAGGACAGCAGCCCAAGAACCCAGACAGCTTTCAGGCACGGTAGCGGCTGGCACTACAGGATCTCCCCTTGAGTAGGGATGCCTCTCAAGATCACACCTGCCACAGAGATCCCTTACACCTCGATATTGAGAGATTCCTTACCGCAGCAGATCCTCCGTAAGTGACTAATAGCTTGCTAAATTTTGTAAGCTTCACTAGTATTATATCTTAGATTGATTGTGTACATATCCCTTAGACATAAACCATTGGTCAAGTCTGGGACTAGGATTGAATCCAGCAGCAGCTAGACTCCTCCGAGTAGGAGTTCAGAAAGCAAGGGTATCCTCTCTGAACCTCATGATTCAATGGGAGGGTCTCCCTGACGTAGCTGACTTATCCTGTCCTCTATGCAGTAAATAATCGAATGTACCTTGCTGTCAACTAGTTAAACTGCTGTCACATTTACTATCAAACTTTGTTAAATCACTGTTTTATATGAATAAACATATTATTGCTTCTCTTTTATGAGTGAAGCGCATCACTCCATCTGTGACAGGAATGCACGCTGCATGTGAAACGAGTCATGCAAATTACTTTTGAGATATTTACTGGCCAACAGAAGCATCAGAGCAAATTGTATGACAAAATAAATGGAAAACATAGGCAATTATTTATGGCCTTTAGGTTATTATAATTGACAATTAAAGGAAACAGAAAAGCAAAAGATAATAGCTTACTTCCAGAGCAGACACAAATAACTTAAAGAAAATGTTGTGAATGGAGAAAATAATTCAAATAAATCATTATGTCATCAGTTTCACAAAATGAAACTCTACAAATGACAACATAAAAAAGGAGAAAAAAAGGATATGGGAAGTGAAATTAGGACATGGGAGCAGAACTATTGCTCTTAAGAGAAATATATATCACTATAGCTGTTGTGCAACTACCATTTTATATGTCCATACCTCACAGACAATATAGTTATCTGCTTTTATATTAAAATTACTTGATTATAGTTCTGAAAATTTATAGCAATGTCAACATTTTTTAAGGTTTTAATGTTCAGTAACTATCCCAAATTTTTGCTAAGCTAAGATTAAAAAGCTTGACATTGTTCAACCTAAGCTCTTAAGGATGTCATGCTTCTCATCATGACAATAAAACCCACACAGAAATTCAGACCTTTTACAAGACATAAACATGGTAGCCATCTTCATTAAAAAATTGCTGACTCCTCACTAAGTATATAATTATATAGACAGAGAATTCACCATTTTAGGCAGAGAAATTTAGGCCGTTCTTCAGTGTGATAGGTTTAAGAACTATAGTTGCCAATAATTCTGTAACCACAAGTTAAAATTAAAACAGAAAATGGATCTGGAGAAATAAAGTGAACATTCTCCACCAACTACCCTAATACAGTCACCATACCAGAGTCTAACTACACTATCACATAATTTAACCCACCGGTTCATTCTTTGCATGCATGATTGTGCTTATTGCAAATAAGTTATTTCACTCCCAGTTCTCTAATAGCTGTTTTCAGAACCTACACTTCTCTCCAAAAGAACACCATTGTGAAGTTCTGGAGCTAGTGGCCCTCATGCCACATCTCAAGGCTTAGAGTGTACAGGCTAATCTTTTGTGCTAGAAAAGCACAATCTGATGGTCTGCAATACAACGGTGGCATTATTTAAAATATTTTAAATTGAAAGAACACGTGCACATACAATCTCCTTAATAAATTGGACATACAAAATCATTGAATGCTGTTCATAAAAATTATAGGGCCTAATAACACAGCATGGATGTGGCCAGTTTGCTCATGAAGGGCTAATGAGCCATTCTTTATCACTTGACTTGACCAGGATTCATTCCTTGAAACATATGCATTTAACAGTGTACAGATAGACTACCTACCTGAGAGCAGAATATAGATCACGTTTCACGTTCTATTTTTGTGTTGGAAGTTATTTGGGAAGAAACACTTGGAATTTACTCTTTTGGGTTTTTTTCTCTGACACATTTTATTCAAAAACTTGACTGTATCCTATTCATTTTTTCAAAATAAAGTTTAAAATGTTTGTTTCCAGAGACAGGTGTGAGATCTGGCTTAGATGTTTTCCAACAAACCATACACAAGGCATCTTGACATGGAGTTGCAGACTTAGCCTTGTTTAGAATGCTCCTGCTGCCTTATTCTGAAAAGATTTTCATTCACCCCTCAGGTTTGGTATCTCAATCTGGTTTACTGACTTACCTTGTGTGCCTAGATGCTTCAAAATCTAATCAAGTAGCTATGGTACATCAACGAGATGATCAGGATTTGGTTCTCAAGCCAACACTGATAAATCTGGCATTGCCAAGCCTAAAGTTTTAGGCTGATGTTAGTACTGTTACTCAATGATATGTAAAATCATTTCTTTTGAAAGCTGTCTCATCTGAGACAGCAAGGAAGTTGCGCATGTGTCAGGTATTTCTTTTGTTATCATGTACCAAAAGTGCATTGACCTGCAAGTCAGTCTTCAAAGGAGTAAGGCTCAACCTCTTTTTAATAAGTCTGCTGTTTTAATGGATCTCCCATTTTCCAAGTCTTCCACAGTTTGACTTTATGTAAACTTCTCTCCTGCTGCACTGAATGACTTCTAGATTGTCTCCTTTCCATCTGCTGCAGTTTGTGTCACTAAAGGCAACTTCCTCCATACTGATACTTACCTAGAGAGTAAATTCTGTCTGCACAGGGTATGTATTTGTTCTTTTTCTAATGTGAAGGATGGCCTATGCTTGCACTTACGTTTACCTTGCAGCCACATTACTGGAAGTAAAAGTGTTTGTGCTGCTGGAAAATGTCAAAGGATATGAAATTATGAGTTTGTAATTTGTATAAGTACACATTTAGTTGAAGTATTGATAGGCTACAAACAGAAGGTGGGGTTGCGTCACTTAACTTTAGACATCTATAATATAGAAACCTACCTTTGACCTGGACATTCTAGTGCCTTTTTCTATTCAGGCATTTGAGATGCAATTTAACCAATGTATGTTAGAGATGGGCTAAATGAGACAATTTGCCCTCTGAAAGTGACTGGTTTTCTTCACTGATTCAAAAATACCTGATGGGAGGGGAAGGAAGATTAGTGAGCCAGGCTTTTTTTCAGTGGTGCCCAGTGGCAGGACAAGAGGCAATGGATACAAACTAAAATACATGACATTCCGTCTTAACACAAGAAAAAACTTTTTTACTCTGATGGTAGTCAAACACAGGCTGCCCAGAAAGGTTAGTGTGTGTCCATCCTTGGAGATATTCAAAACTTGACTGAACACTGCCATAAACAACCTGATCTACCTGACCCTGCTTGAGCAGGAGAGTTGGACTACATAATCCAAAAAAGCTCCTTCCAATTTCAACAATTCCATGATTCTGTGAATTTATTGCTCTTGGTTGTTATCAACAGGTATATTATCTTAGCTGATATCTTATGACATTTTTCAATAAAATATTCTTTTCTAGTGATAAAACAATTACAATTACGTGGAAATAACAGTAATTATTTTAAAATCCTTTGATTGGTGATTATCAGGATAGCAAAATGCGTGACGTTTAAGGAAACATTCAGTTGCTCTACATTTGCTGTAATAGCTTGGTTCTTGAGAACCGTTAAAACCACTGATTACTCCTCCAATCTGAATCATCAAAAACAAACAAAAGACTTTAAAGATGCATTGAAGGTGTGATGTGATTAGAATCATCTGAGCTCAACAACAAAGTCATAAGCAATTAAAAATATAGCAACTACAGCAAATAAATGTAGATGTGTAATTAAGTTAATATTGTGTAAACATCCATAGGATGTCTTCCAGGTTCACAGGAAACCATTAAAATGCTAGCAATGCCAATGAGACAATGCAGCACAAGAAGCAGAGGCAGAGGAGCTTAATCATATTAACGTAAGCACTAAAAGGGCGATAAAACAGCTAGTGCTGTGCCATTAAAAAATTAAAACTCCTTTTTGCTGATAACATAAATAAATAAGAGAAACAGCTGTATTCCTACCTTTGAAATTACCATTTGAAAATGTAACTGGGCAGTCTTAAAAAATCATGGTAATGAAAAGTTATTATAAAAACATCCAAGTAAGTGTATTAAGCAAAAATTGAACTATTTTCTTTTCCCTAGATGCATATAAGTGCTATCGCCCCCAAGGCATCATTACATTGGTTCCACAAAGGCTTAAGCAGTGATTTACTGCTATGTACACTATTAAATCACTTTGTCTTTTGGTCTCTTTCCAGTAACAGATACAAATTAAAAGTACACCTCTAATTTGTCTTCTTTTCCTTTTGGAATATTAGCATACCACTAACATTATACATTTCTTTTTTTTAAGGGAATTTCAGTAGTATGTCATTATTTATTCATTTTAAAGATTTGTAAACTACAGCTGTCATGATCCAAGTGTTTAAGAAATTGTGGAGAAAAAAAATGATTTGGACTACTAATTATTAATACTTTTAGCTACTATGCAGGGGAAAATGATTAACCACCTTCTTGTATAATGTGTCTTCTCTCAAATTAGAGAACAGAAATATCTTTTTTTTTTTTCCTCTTCTTCGTAAATAAGGAATTTGGATTTGCCTTTTGATATTGTTCCTATGTAATTCACAGGATTTATTTGATTCCTAATGTATTAAAACTCTTTACTATCCTTATTTCTATCAGACCTTTCCTACTTTCCTTTCCAGAAGAAAGGCTGTCATAATATCATTTATTTTAACATAGATTGTTACTGTGTAATTTTTATTTAATTTGTTAAATAATTATAGTTTAATAATTATTCAATTAGAGTTCAGTATATATTTAATAGTTTAAAAACAGAAGTTGTGGGAAACATGTGCCTTCATGAACTGACCACTGGAGACCAGGAGAGACACGCTAAGGCAATGGAAAAATCGCCAGACACTTATATATGGGACACTGAATCACACAACCTAGCATCTATTAATGTGAGAGAAGTTGAGATGATTGGCTCCAAGCAGATCTAGACATCTAAATGTAGCTGTCCTGGTTTCAGATTGAATCTGATCTTTATAACCAGGTAACTCAAGACAGTTTCATAACTGTTTATACATGCCGAAAGAGAATTATTTTGAGCAGGAACCATTGACTGCTCATTTGCAATAACGATGTTTGCTTAAACACTTCAACATCTCTGTTCCTGTCTTCATACAACATCTAAAGATTTTATTTTGGCTTGATATGAGTAAGAGCATGTTTGTGTGCATATAAAAAAATATACATATATCTGTATAAATACACATGCATATCTCATATACACTTAGAAGTCTTAAAAGCTAAATTCCCTGTCAAAGACTGATTTTTTCTTGGGGAGAAAAAAATAAATAAATTAACTAGATACTGGAGTTAGATATTCTGAAAATGGTGAGATGAAATATATTATCTATTCTGAAATGAATAATTCATAGAATCACATCAATACAGAATCACTGATGTGGGAAGGGACCTCTGGAGATCACCTAGTCCAACTTCCCCACTCAGAGAAGGGCCATCTAGAACAGGTTGGTCAGGGCCATAATGCCTCTTCCTTACACCCACCAGATATTTATACACATTACTAAGATCCTCATGAGCATTCTCTTCTCCAGGCTGAACAGTGTCAGCTCTCTCAGCTTTTCCTCGTATGACAAATGCTTCAACTCCTTAAGCACCCTCATGGTCCTTCATTGAATTTGTTCTAACATGTTTACATACCACTTGTACTGGGGAACCCAGACCTAGACCTGACACTGCAGAAGCTGCATCCATTCTAACACTTTCCTGGGTGAGGGTTGTGTGTGGTGTGTGTGTACGAGCATCTGAGTGCCAGCAACTGGAACCAAACCATGAGCTGAAGGGCTGTGTTTCCATGGCACGAATGACTGGAGCAAGTACGAGTGTGTAAGTGCATATGTGATTGCTACTGAGGATCAAGCTGGAGCAGCCAGTGAATGGGTGAAGTGGCCTGGGAGCAGGGTGAAGTGAATGAGAGCACTGAGAGGTTGGCAGCTTCCAAAGTCCTGGCCAGCTGCATGTGCATGTGTGTGACAGCCTGTACCAGCAACCGGAATGGGGCTGTGGTCTCAGTGGCTCATATGTCCAGGTGCAAGCAAGTGGGGATCCCTGGGACCCAAGGGTCAGCTACTGGGGGGACTGGATGTCTGAGCCCAGTTGGTGGGGGGATCTGCATTGTACATATGTATTACTAGTGGACCTCCATCCTTCTCAGCGAGAGAGAGGAACAGGTCAAGTCTGTTGATTTTGCCTGTGTTTGTGCGACTTCTCTGCATGTCTGCCTGTGATCTGTGTGGCTGGCCATGTATATATGTATTTATGTATATACGTAATATATATGTGCACTCTGAGTGCACATGCTGGTAATACACCTTCAGGCTCACTACTGGGTAGACCTGGGGACATGAAGTGACAGCAGCCTTGCCTCTCAGGCTGTTGAATCTGGCATGATAGATCTTCCTCTAATTGAGCACAGAAACATCCTTGATCAAACATCCCTGAGTGATGAGTTATGACTTTGACCAATTTTAAAAGACTGCGTCAAGTACACACTACAAGCTACTAAACTCTAAAACCTAAAAGATTAACTTCGTAATTGCCTTTTGTCCATGATTTTTACTTAGAGACAAAAAATTTCTGGTGAATTAATTTATTATGATTATTCATAAGTGTATCTGCTTACAGATTCTATCTACCTGTATAACCTCTAATCTTGTCTACAAAAGTAGATACCAGCCATTAATTTCTTTGTACTAATGAAGTAAAACTTCATTTTGCATTTTTTTACCTAACAAATTCCAAAATTCTTAAGATCACAGTTATCTTGAAAATTAGCAATATTTTAAACTATGTTTTAATATAATTAATATAACTGGTACTTGTCCTCATGATACTTTAAGTGACACATCAAACTTCAGATATTCCAAAATCTTTTCTCTTACCAAACTTCTGCTGGAACTAGAAATATGTACTGAATCACTAGAAAGTTTGTATCACTTGAAATTTATAAAGCTTTTCCTTCAAACTGAGAACATCTAAAGATACAAACTTTAAGAGACAGAGTATGGCCTTAGGAGAAAAGGTTAAGATACTATATTAAATTCTATATTTTATATAGAAATATAAGGAGGTATATAGAAATATAAGAAATATAAAGAAGTTTCCTTTAAAAATATTATTGGAAAATATACACTTCACTTCCCAATGATAATGCAAGTGTAGATATATAAGAAAAAAACTACATATTTTTCATGAAAGCAAAGGATTTCTCCTCTAATATCCAAATATTTCACATCTTTTATGCTGCTTATCGTTGTTCATTAGAAAAATATTGCAATGAATATTCCCAGTTAAGCTAGATTTTTAGCTGATAAATTAGGTCTTTCTTTGGCCACTTTCCCCCTCTTTTCCCTCCAAGGGACATTGGAATAATGGGTATTCTAACCTTCATCACAGTCCATTCACCCTCCAGCTATAAGAAAATTACATAGAAAAATACAACTTTGAGCATTCAAAGTTTGTATTAATATATTGTTCAGTGCAAGAGAAAATAGGTACTTTTTTTCTTTTAAACTACCTTAAAAGATCACCTAATAAGAGAGATGAAAAGGGCTTTTCCTTCTAGATCCATTTAAACATTGCATTAAATTCAGAAGTGGTTTTATCAGTTGCCAACCCTAAGTACTTGAGGTCTCAAAGGCATACACTAGGCTTCAAATTTCCATGTAGGTCTATAATAAAATGCATGAACCTACTATAACATAATACCATTTAAAGATTTAGAAGTATTTTGGATTAATTTTTGTCCTGCTGTAAGATTTTTCTCCTCAAAATAAGATATTCAGATACATAACCTGATTTCTTTTATGCAGTTAAGTAGAAACTAAAATTCTAATGTCTTCTCTCCCCAAAAATGTCATGACTCATATGTTATCTAGGACATGAAAAATCACCCCAATTTTTAGCTACTTACTTTAGGTCACATAAAAGTTCGTGTCACTGTTGTCTCTTCCAAAGACACAAGGTGTATTGTATTGGTTGCCCTTATTTTGCTAAAGGTGCCAATCTTTATATAAAAAAAATATGTGTATATACACACACACACACATACATACGTGACTCAGTCACCAAGGCAAGCGGCTCCAGTGCCAGCACAATGCACAACAGAGCAGTCTAGCACAGTGCACAGGAGGGTCTCCTGAACCAGGAAACCTCAGGGGAGCAGAAAATGAAGCCAGGAGCCTGCACTTGGTGTGACAACGGCTGACAGAACCTGGGTAGGGTCAGAAGCAACAGTGGCCAAGCTGCCATACATGCATAAAAAAGCCCTTAGGGATCATGGCCAGCCAGGAGCATCACCAACAGGATGGGCAAACAGGGTATAGTGCAGCAGCAAAGGCATGGCATGGCAGTTTGCACAGCAGTTCCCATCAAAGGGTGCACAGGAAGGGCACTGAAGCTCTGCCAGCTCCACCAGGGAGCAATGGTAACCACTCAGCAGAAAGCCATGACCTTTTTAAGCTTTGCACCCACCATGACTGATCCAGCTACCCAGACAGAGCTCTGGTGGGAACACGCAGCCACCCAGGTGCCGGGCTGCAAGACTGTGCCCTACTTTTAGGCCAGTACTGGATGGCAGCATTGAGCACAGCTGTGGGAGGTGTGCCAGGGTAGAGGAACTCCTCCTCTCAGTGACAGAGCTCTGGGAGGAGGTGAGTAGGCTGAGGAGTATCAGGGAGAGTGAGAGTGAGACAGATTGCTGGAATTGCACCATACCTTCCCTGGGACAGGCCTGTCAGGCAAACAGGTCATATGATATGGAGGATTCACTGTCATCTCTCTGCCTGGCTGATCACAGTGACTTAAGGGGTACTGGGCAATGGCGACAAGTTCCTGCCCAGAGCAGCAGGCATGTCTCCTGCGTGTCTACCCCACCTTCCCAGGTGCCCATGCATAATAGATACAAGGCTCTGCAAGTGGATCCGAACAATAATGAGGACGGTGGTTCATCTAACTTGGAGGTGTTGCTGAGATTAAGTTGTCCTACACCTTGCATAAAAACTGCTTCCATAAAGAAAAAAGACAGGCCATTGTCGTAGGAGACTCCCTTCTGAAGGGAACAGAAGGCCCGATACACAGACCAGACCCACTTCTCAGGGAAGTTTGCCGCCTCCCTGGGGCCCAGGGCAAAGATGTCAAGAGAAAGCTTCCTACCCCAGTACAGCCCTCAGATTATCCATTATAGATTTTTCAGGCAGGCAGCAATGAAGTTTCAAAAAGGAGTCCAAGGGCAAACAAGAGAGAGTTCAGGGCCTAGGAATGACAGGTTAAGGGATCAGGAGCACAAGTAGTATTGTCCTCTATCTTTCCAGTTGCAGGGAATGATGAGGGAAGAAGCACAAGAGCCAGAAGATCAATATCTGGATCCAAGATAGTTGTCACTGGCAGAATTTTGGGGTTTTTGATAATGGATTGGTTTACATGACAGCAGGCCTGCTGGCAATAGACAGGGTACATCTGTCTCAGAAGGGGAAAAGGATCATTGCCCAGCAGTTAGCAGGGCTTATTGAAAGAGCTTTAAACTAGATTTAAAGGGGGAAAAGGATAAAACCAGGTTTGCTAGAGATAAGCCTGGGAGCAGCATGCCTGTGTTTGAGGGATAGCGTGCTAGCAAGGTCCTTTGTTCTGTTGTCTCAGTGAAGGCAGGGGATGGAGATCCATGCACCATCAAAGACTCAAGTCTTACTGATGGTGTTAGAAACCATGGAAGCACATGAGAATGGTCACGTAAGAATTAGGGCTTCCTGCCCCAAAAAGGTGGTGGGATCAATAGCCCAACAGAAGTACATCTGCACTAATGCACGCAGCATGGGTAACAAGCAGGAGGAGCTGGAAGCCATTGCACAGCAGGAAAACTGTGATATAGTTGCCATCACAGAAACATGGTGGGATGACTTGCACAACTGCAGTGCTGCAATAGACGGCTATAAACTATTCAGAAGGGATAGGCAAGGAAGGACAGGTGGTGGGGTAGCTCTGTATGTTACAGAGTGCTTTGACTGTCTGGAACGTAATGATGGTGGTGATAGGGTTCAGTGTTCATGGGTAAGAGTCAGGGGGAAGGACAACAAGGCAGGTATCATGGTGGGAGTCTGTTATAGACCACCCAACCAGGACGAAGAGGCAGACGAAATATTCTATAAGCAGCTGGGAGAAGCATAAGCAGCTGGGAGAAGTCTCACAATCACTAGCCCTTGTTCTTGTGGGGGACGTCAGCTTACCAGATGTCTGCAGGAATTAAAATACAGCAAAGAGGAAACAGTCTAGGAGATCCCTGGAGTGTGTGGAAGATAACCTCCTGACACAGCTGGTCAGTGAGACAGCTAGGGAAGGTGCCCTGCTGGACTTGCTGTCTGTGAACAGAGAAGGACTTGTGGGTGATGGGATGGTTGGAGGCCATCTTGGCTGTAGCGATCATGAAATGAAGAGGTTTCGATTCTTGGAGAAGTAAGGAGCGGGATCTGCATGGATCAGCTACCTTGGACTTCTGGAGGGCAGACATCAGTCTGCTTAGATGACTGGTTGACAGAGTCCCTTGGGAGACAGTCCTGCGGGGCAGAGGAGTCCAGGAAGGCTGTACGTTCTTCAAGATAGAAATCTCAAAGTCACAGGAACAGGCCGTCCCCAGGTGCTGAAAGACAAGCTGGTGAGAAAGTAGGCTTGCCTGGCTGAACAGAGAGCCTTGGCTGGAACTCAGGGGAAGAAAGGAGAGTTTATGACCTCTGGAAGAAGGGGCAGGCAACTTAGGAGGACTACAAGGATGTCGTGAGATCGCACAGGGAGAAAATTAGGACTAAAGCCCAACTAGGACTTAATCTGGCTACTGCCATAAAAGGCAATAAAAATGTTTCTCTAAATATATTACCAACAAAAGGAGGACTAAGGAGAAACTCCATCTTTTATTGGATGCAAGGGGGAAACATGGGGACAAAGGAGGAGGAAAAGACTGAAGTACTTCATGCCTTCTTTGCCTCAGTCTTTAATAGTAAGACCAGCTGATCTATGAGTACTCAGCCCGGGAGCTGGGAGACAGGGTCAGGGAACAGAATGAAGCCCCCATAAACCAAGGGGAAATGGTCAGTGACCTGCTACACCAATACAGACGTACACAACTCTATGGGGCTGGATGGAATCCACCCAAGGGTATGGAGGGAGCTGGAAGTAGTACTCACCGAGCCACTTTCTGTCATTTATCAGCAGTCCTGGTTAACTGGGGAGGCCCCAATTGACTGGAAGTTAGCAAATGTGATGCCCATCTACAAGAAGGGCAGGAAAGAGGATCTAGGCAACTACAGGCCAGTCAATCTGACCTCAGTGTCAGGGAAGATTATGGAGCAGATCATCCTGAGCGCCATCATGTGGCATGTGCAGGACAGCCAGGGGATCAGGCCCAGTCAGCATGGGTTTGTGAAACGCAAGTCCTGCTTGGCTAACTTGATCTTCTATGACAAGGTGACCTACCTAGAGAATGAGGCTAAGGCTGTGGATGTTGTCTACCTAGACTTTAGTAAAGCCTTTGACACCATCTTCTACAGCATTCTCCTGGAGAAACTGGATGCTAATAGATTGGATGAGTGTACTCTACACTGCGTTAAAAGCTGGCTGAGCCCAAAGAGTGGTGGTGAATGGAGTTACACGCAGCTTGCAACCAGTCTCAAGTGGTGTTCCCCAAGGCTCAGTACTGGGGACAGTTCTGTTGAATATCTTTACCAACGATGATCTGGATGAGGGGATTGAGTGCACCTTCAGTAAGTTTGCAGATGACACCAAATTGGGTGGGAGTGTTGATCTGTTTGTGGGTAGGAAGGCTCTGCAGAGGGATCTGGACAGGCTGGAGCAATGGGCTGAGGTCAGCTGTATGGGGTTAAACAAGGAGAAGTGCCAGGTCCTGCACTTGGGTCACAACAACCCCATGCAACGCTACAGGCTTGGGGAAGAGTGGATGGAAAGCTGCCTGACAGAAAAAGACCTGGGGGTGCTGGTTGACAGCTGCCTGAACATGAGCCATCAGTGTGCCTAGGTGGCCAAGAAGGCCAATAGCATATTGGCTTGTACCCAAAACAGTGTGGCCACAGATTGTCCCCCTGGACTTGGCACTGTTGAGGCTGCACCTCAAATACTGTGTTCAGAGGCTGCACCTCAAATACCGTGTTCAGTTTTGGGCCCCTCACTACAAGAAAGTCACTGAGGTGCTGTAGCATATCCAGAGAAGGGCAACAAATCTGGTGAAGGGTTTAGAGCACAGGTCTTACGAGGAGCAGCTGAGGGAATTGGGGTTATTTAGCCTGGACAAAATAAGGCTCAGGGGTGATCTTACTGCTTTCTACAACTACCTGAAAGGAGGTTGTAGTGAGGTGGATGTCCATCTCTTTGCCCAGGTAACAAGTGATAGGACAAGAGGAAATGGACTCAGGTTGCACCAGGGAAGGTTTAGACAGAATATTAGGAAAAATTTCTTCACTGAAAGGGTTGTCAAACGTTGGAGCAGGCCGCCCAGGGAAGTAGTTGAGCCACCTTCCTTGGAGGTATTTAAGAGACGTGTAGATGTGGCATTTAGGGACATGGTTTTGTGGTGGACTGGGCAGTGCTAAGTTAATGTTTGGACTCAATGATCTTAAAGGTCTTTTCCCAGATAAATGATTCTATGATTCTATGACTTTTCCTTTATTTCTTTACACTTTCATTCTCTAGTTCACTTAACCAAACTGCCCTTCACTGCTCATTTCACTTTTCTTATTTTTTGTCTTTTAATCTTTTCAGCATCCTGAATTTTCACAGCAAATGAGGTTATAACTGTCTGTTATGGGGGGAAAAAAAAAGACAAAAGAAGTAACACGTAAGTATAGAATTTATTAGCATATGTTGTCCTAGTCCCTTTTTCAGAATACAAGAAAATAACCTTGACACTAAATGATTATTTTTCATGGAAATATTAATTTTATGGGTTTATTCCATTTATCTAGGTCACCTCATAATGAAATATACTAGGTCACTTCATATCAACTTAATTCTTAGACAGAAAATGGTTTAAAATTTATTTTTCTATATGCTTTAAAAGAATGATGATGCTTATTTTTCCAACATATTTTGCTGTTTTTCACTGTAGAGAACAAAATTTACACTGCAGAGAAGAAGACATATTTTAACCCAATATAATTCCATGTTCTTATTTTGGGGTTTTTTTTATCACAACCTTTAACAAAGAAAAGTTTTTCAATACACTGCTATACTTTGAAAAGTGTTCATGAAAACACCCATGCTTTTTTAAAGTTACTCCCATCTAAAAGTGAGACACAAAGTTTAATTACTCTTTCAGTGGATGCTACTTTGCATTAGTCAATAACAAATGTCATTTGTTATCATGCTGGTCAGTAAGCAGGTTTTCTTTGGTTCTGTAGAAGTGGCCTACATTCTTCTCTAGTTTGATTAATCAAAGTCAGGTTTGTGTCATCTACACAATGTGGCCTCAATTTACTTGTTAATGTTAAGCGGATGTTGAAAGCAGAATGTGAAACAGATTCCAGTAAAAAAAAAAAAAAAAAAAAAAAAAAAAAAAAGCAGCAAGAAACATTCTGCTGTGTTTTATCCCTGTTAGGCAGGTAAGCCCCACGCAGTTGGTTGGTCACTTCCCCCGCAGTGGGATGAAGGAGAGAATCAGAAGGGTAAAAGTGAGAAAACTCATGGGTTGAGATAAAGACAGTTTAATAGGTAAAGCAAAAGCCATGCACACAAGAAAGCAAAACAAGGAATTCATTCACCACTTCCCATGGGCAAGTAGGTGTTCAACCATCTCCAGGAAAGCAGGGCTGCATCACACAGAACAGTTACTTGGGAATACAAACACATCACTCTGCATGTCCCCTCCTTCCTTCTTCTTTCCCCAGCTTTATATGCTGAGTGTGACATCATACGGTATGGGATATCCCTTTGGTCAGTTGGGGTCAGCTTGTCCCACTTGTGTCCTCTCCCAGCTTCTTGTGCACCCCCAGCCCTCCTGCTGGTGGGGTGATGTAAGAAGTAGAAAAAGCCTTGACACTGTGTAAGCACTGATCAGCAACAGCTAAAACATCCCATGTTAGCAACACGATTTTCAGCACAAATCCAAAACAGCACCATGCAAGCTACTATGAAGAAAACTAACTCTATTCCAGCCAAAAGCATTATACTTAAGCAAAAAAAAAAGACCCAGTCTTGTTAGGAATTTATTTTTTTTCTGCTTACTTGTTTCAAACCTGACAATTCATAAAACAATTATTTTTTTTAGAACCTAAAAAGCATAACCTAGCCACAACATAAATACCTTAAACAGAAAACGTACCTCAGAACTTAAGTGATATTGTCTTGTCCAGCAGCCAGAACACACACAACAAAACAGCATGAGTTTTTCAGAGCAATAAGGTGAAAGTCAGTACCAGAGAGAATCTTTCTGAGAACCACTGCTTAGCCATATGATTTTTTGTATGATGTTATGCATACTGTTAACTATGTGGTACTATTCTGAATAAATTATTTTGAAGCAAGTCCAAATGGAAAGTCATTATACTGTACAAAAATATATTTAAAACTCAAAATATTTATGCTTTATGAATTTACAGTGGATGTAAAGTTAAATGAATTTCTTCCAGAAAAAGATAGCTACACATGACCTCAGTGAACTAAGCAGTGTGAAACAGCCAGCTTATGGGAGAGCCAAAACCCAGGATCTGCTACAGATCATTTCTCTGATGAGAAGGGTGGCATTTATTTCACTAACACATGGTCCATGTTGTGAATTAGGTGTTTAAAATGAAACTAAGACCAAGACAGCAATATTGTCTGCATGTTTCCCATGACTGTTTAACCTTACTGGTATCCAAAAATATTAAATTAATTCTTTTTTAGCCTGAGGTTCCCTGGGCATCTAATTGCACAGGAATTCCCAGGAGCATCTATCCTGGGAGATTAGTGTTGATGTATATTCAGGGAAAGAGAATTAAAGTCCCCTGAAAGACCTTGCGAGGTTCCATGTAGCACAACTAATTTCAGCATTTGTGTTGAGATGCCTAGCTCTAACATTCAACCAGAAAATGGGAAGTTCTTAGTCTCAAAGGAGGCTAAACAGATGCGTTTCTGGGGAATATGACAACGAGTAAAGAATATTTTAGTCAAGCATAGTCTCCACCTATCTGGAGAGAGAAATAAAAACAATTGAGAGCAGGAATCAGAGATCCATGTTTTTGAACCCAGCTAAATAAAAATCAGATTCTGTGTTGTCTTCTTTATTACCCATCAATGACTTTTGTATGTCTACTTGCACATAAAAATTCTGGCTTTTTTAAACGAGGATTGGATGTCGTCATAGTCATAACACCCTCCTGGGATGAAATGCATCTTGCTTCTCACTTAGATTGAATGAAGCATAGAACCAAGGACTTTCCACATGCTGTATTTCATTTAGTTCTCCACAGACTCATTAAAAGAGATAGGTATTTAACTTACCAGACTGGATCAACCATGTAATTTGTAAAAATCCTTTGCCATCTGTTTTAAAAGTGGCTGTCTCTCTGCAGACTTTCAGATACATTTAAAACTTCTTCACTGATATCATAAGGTAATCATATAAATTACAATGACACATATATCTGAGCCAAAAGCATAATATTTTGGTGAAGTAGCACCTAAAGCAGTCACCTAAATTAATCCTAATGGATAGTATCCAAGCATCAAAAGCTTATAAACTCAAAAATATACACTCATGTCTTTCCGATAAAGTGTAGTTAAGTTACTGTCATTTTTATCTGAAAGGGAGTTAAAACTTCCAGAAAGTTAACGAAAGAAAGTCTGACTGTATCATGTGATCATTTTTGACGTCTTGTTCGCATCTTACTTGGAAGACCTACTTATTGAGAAGCTCTGTAGTGTTAAGTACAGTAAATAGAAGTTACCTTTTCTTAACATGTTTGTTGGTACTCACAAATTCAGAAAAGGCGTCATCACCTTGACTAAATGTTGCCTGACTGAAACCACCTTTCCAAACAACAAAAGGTCCTATTGCAGACAAGCAGATACCTTTTGATCATACATCCATATCGCAAAGTTTTCTGTATATATTTTGAATTTGAAGTGCAATTACCTTGCAAATTGAGACAATGTAACAGCACATTCTCTAGGTATTGAGCTCTTACATTCCAAAGACCTGTAAACTAGGTTTCATCAGAAAAAGTGATGCTGCTGAAATAAATGGACACATGTACACTAGCTGCTTGGAACATGTAAACTTAATTTAATATCTGAAACAACAGTTCTGCTGTTTTATCTCTTTTCGTCACTAACAGTAACCGACAGGGGGTATAGCAGTTTGCTACTTAATGAGTTATAAATGATCTAATTAAGTGTCTCCTTGCAATTGTCTTCACACTTCATTAGTGAGGTGGTTGTTTATTAAGCTAGGAAATTTATTGTCATTCTAATAATTCATTCAGTTTTAGTTAAATTTATAAAGGCTTTGATGGTATCATTTGAATGCAGATTTGGCAAACTAGTTAAAAATATTTTTCTCAAATTATTTATTCTTCAATAACACATATTCTATTTTTTCTTGAATGGATTGAATAACATGTGGAGGCTGTGTATACAATATGTGTTTTAAAGACTATTTCATCCAATGTATCTTGTATTCCACCAGATTCCTTTGTCCATTCACCTTTGGAATATGAAGAAAATTACATTTCCTACAAAATACTTGCATTAACTTAATAAATCAACTGACCAGCGATGCGTCAGCAAGTCCATCATAGGCCAGAGTGGAACAAGGAAATGATAGGCTCAGTGGAATTTGGATTATTAGAATGTTAATATTTTGTTTTAATTCATTGCTGTGTTAATGGTTTAAGACAGACATTAGAGGAGCAGCTTAAAGATAGGTTGTGAATAATCAAGTAAATAGTCATTGGAAACAGCTATAAAAGGAAAGTATTATACAATGACTGCCAATTCCTGTATATCAGGAGTTAGGTCAGAAAGGCAAAAGCAGCACAGCAATTGAACTGGGTATCTTCCAGTTCAAAGGCTTGTTATTTACAGATTCTGTTTCAAAGAATTACTTTGATTTTAGGTATCTGTTTTGTTGAGTAGAACTAACAAATGAAGTTTGCGGTGTTCAGCAAATACTCTATGGAACCATAGACTAGACAAAGCCCACCTCTAAGCTTATCCTTGAATAGTCAGTGTACTATTTTACTGGATGTGGTATTCCTGCAAGGTCAGTCTGCAGATTGCTGTTTGTCTCCAACGACGGGTAAAGATCATAGTCTTGTCTCTCCTTTGTTGTCTTTTGTGAATACCATAAAAATGAAACTTAAAAGCTTTTTTTCTAAAACTGGATTAGAGTTTCAAAATTCAGTGCTAAATCTAACCATAAAGATGCATTTTATTTTTTTATTGAAGAAATGTTTTTCATGTAATTATAAAATTGTCACTTTAATATCTTCATAAGTCCACATACATCGTGTGAGAATAGACTGATATGATATTGAAAAACTGCCAATTACATATTTTAAAAGTATACTTGACAGACCATTAGAAATAATTGCCTTACATGAAACTTTCTTGTAGACAATAGAATCCAAAGTGATGAGAAATAAAAAAAAGTATACCTACCAGACATGGAAACATGTTTAGGAAAGAGAAGCAAATCTGTGATATCTTAATGGTACAGGCGAAAAATTGTTTCAGAAGGCAAGCTAAGCCCAAAGGAATCAGGGACTTAACAATTATGTGCTAAGAATACATATTCACTAGAACTCAAGCCAAAATTCAATGTACACCTATATTTGGATTTAACTAGATACTTTTAGTCATATAGAAATTAGATCTGTACTTACTTCTTTCTCACAGTCCTCTCTCCCCATGTGTTTTTGGAGAGTTGGGTCAATTAGTAATGTTTTCATTTATGAGGGCTATTATTCCACAAGGTCCCTATGATGAAAGAGCTCAGCTGATGAAAGATTTAGCCACAATCTGCCAATCAATATGAGACTCTGTGTTAGAAGACCAGCAGGGATTAACCTGCTTTAAATTAAGTATTGAAAATGGAGATAGGCATCTCCCTAAACATCTACATTTAGTCATAGTTCAGTCATCCTGGAACAATTAATCCTCTGTACACAGCTGCTTGTACTGTAATGGAAAAACTTTTATTATCAGAAATCCATATTCTTTTAATCTCATCTGACCATGTAAATCCATTTTTGTCCCCTCAGATTTTCTCCGTACCTAAATAAAGAGTCATCTTCTCATAGAGGCACAGAAGCATGCAAGTTGAAAAGGACCTCCAGAGGTCACACAGTTCAAGATCCTACATAAAGCAAGTCCAGTTACAGCAGGTTGCTTAGAATCATGGTGTCAGATTCTGAACATCTCCAAGGACATTACCAGGAAGCCTGTTCCTAAGTTCAATCATTCACACAGTGAAAGACCTTTTCCTTACTTTTGTCCACTGTGTTTTATCAACATTGTGTGTCTTCCACTGTTTATCTCAGAAAATTCTGCCTCTGTTTTGTTTTGTTTTGTTTTAACACTCTACTATTGGAAGTTGTAGGCAGCAGTAAGATCCCCATGGTAGCCTTCGCTTCTCAAGGCTGAACAAACATAGTCCTCTCAGCCTCTTCTTGTACATCATGGGTTGCAGCCCCCTTCTTACACTTTGATGGCGTTCTGCTATACTCACTCCAGGTTGTTAGTGTCTTTTTTGTACTGTGAAGCCCAGAATGGACACAGTCCTCCACATGCAGTCTTCAGGCACCAAAAAGAAGGGAATAATCACTTCCCTTCATCTGCTGGAAGAAGATTAAAGGATTAAACTAACTGTTTATGGTGCAATAGCTTTCTTAAATTGTGTAGCATTTCTCCTTCGGATCCTGAATAAGCACCCCACTTTCTGTTTCTGTCTTCTGGTTCTGCTGTGTCACTGAATGGGTGGCCCCTTGTCTGCCTTCTGAGCTTCTATGGATAGCTAAATGTGTCACATAAATGAGAACCCCTTAGGGACATCCCAACTCTCCTTTCAGGAAAGCCACAGTTATGGAATACATACAGACTATACATAATCACAGACTCTTTAAAGAAATGGGAGTTAAAAAGAATGGGAGAGGGAAGTGATTTTCTCCCTTTCTTTCTAAATTTACCATGGAGAAAGTCACCACATGAAACAAAGACATAATCAGTTGAAAAGTACAGATTGGTACTGAAACAGTTAGCAACAAAACCCCACTATAAAATGTAAGCATAGCCTAATATTTCACAGTCATCACATAACCAGATATATCAGTGTAGAGGAAGTACAGGAGGAGACCTCTAGAGAGGCCATTTAAAGGGGGTCTGCTAACCCCATTTTATATTTGGGCTTTGCTGCTATTCCACCAAATAATTTCAGCTGTTAACAGTGTGTGTGGTATGCACATGTGGAGAAACCAGTCAGGGACCAGATACTCAAAATCAGAAGTGGCAAAACAAACACATTGCAAACATCGGTTACAGTATAGCCTCAGCCTTCTAAAGTTTCTTGGTACAGGGACTTCTAGCCAGAGGTCAGAATAACTGAGTAAGAAGAAGAAAGATCCTAATGAAGTGTTGTCTTTCAAAATTGCCTTATCTTTTCTTGTGTTTGCCATCAGCAGAACGTCTAACCCATCCACCCCGAAATGGTACATACACCAGTATTTTTGTCTACTTGTTAACTTTTAGATGGGAGAATGCAGTTCTGAAGAATCCCTGGAAAAATGATGAAATAATATTCGATACTGAATGATAACTGTTGGGTGAAATTCACCATTAACCAGAGGAACTGTATGCAATTATTTCTACAGCTGAGGAGTTCAAAAAGAGACATATGCTTCTACAGTGTGTTGGTCAGCTTCATGCCTTGATTTTTCTTTGAGTAAATATAATCTATTTTTCCTATTTATAGATCGTCTCTTTCAGTTTTTGTACCCTTCAAATATTTCAATTTTCTATCCTCATTAGCAATTTCCTGTAACCAGTTTACAGTATCCAGATTATTTATTCTTAAATATTCTCATTAGTTCTCCCAGAGAGTGAATTGGTTTTATTTTTCATTTCTAAATTTTTCCCATTTGTCAAACTGTTTTTCATTGTGATGTGTCACAGTCCACTCAGTGTTCTAATAACTAATCTATAATACTAAAAAGAAAGGAGTATCTGAGTTTTCTTCCCAACATTTATTTCTGCAGTTCAGTGTTGCTTTATTTTTGGTTGCTACAGTACCTTGAAGCTCACATCTGGTTTGCTATTCTCTTCACCCCTAGCCTTTATTGCCAAGAAAAGTTCCTCCCTTACATGGTCATTCTGAATTGTTATTCCTCAGATGTACAGCTTACATATTTCGCAAGACTAAATATAATTTTATTTCCTGCCAATAAATCTAACCTCTCTTGGCTTTGTTATATTATTTCTTTATCCACAATGATATTTGCAATACATTCCAATTTCATATGATCTGAAAATTTAATTAATGGGCCATTTACTCCTCCATCTAAAGCAGAAATCAAATTGATAAGTAAAACTAGGCCTAACATCAATCCTGACTACACCTCCTTGGACACTGCGATTTAACATAACTTTGCTGATTGTCCTTCAGCCAGTTTTCCATCTGTGTGATGATTTCAGTTTGAATTAGTTTGTAAATAACAATTAGAGTTCTGTATTAAAAGTATTAATCACAAGGTGTCGCAGCACAGGCAGGTTAGTAGGCTGTAACAAGGCTTTTACCCTCAGTCAGCTTCTACTGTCCGTGCTGTGACTCTTTCCTCCAGAGGTCAGACCACACTGCTCCTCCTCCATCCAGCCCCCTTCCCACCATCCTCAGTGCTATTTAACTACTTAGCGGGAACGAGCTACAGCTGCACATCGTCCATGTCAATCAACTCACTGCCTTCGCGGCAAGGCCACAGCTGCATATTATCAATGCTAATCAACCTACTGCCTGTATTCCTCTACAATAAGATATTATAGAAGTTGAATGTTACTTTTGCAGCCAGATTGTATTTCAAGTTATGAAATCTTGCAGACCTAATTTAAGTGCCTTTGTTAGAAAGCTGAAGTCGTGAAATAGCAGAGGTTATTTTAGACCTCTGCATGATGCTAGCAGATATCATACAAGTTCAGCAGGAAAATGCAAGATTTTTCAGCTCCAGCCTGGAGACCAGACATGATACCCTGTAGTATCAAAAGTGGCATTAAGCACTAATATTTAAAACTGAATCACTTTATCTTTCATCTTTAGTCAGTGGGGTGTGGCAGTCACGTGCAATCATGGAATCATAGAATTACTTGGATTGGAAAAGACCTTTGAGATCATCAAGTCCATCTGTTAACCCAGGACTGCCAAGTCCATCACTAAACCATGACCCTAAGCACCAAATCTATGCATTTTTTTAACACTTCCAGGGATGGTGATTCCACCACTTCCCTGGGCAGCCTGTTCCAATGCTTGACCACCCTTTCCATGAAGAATTTTTTTCCTAATATCCAATCTAAACCTCCCCTGGCATTACTCG
The DNA here is from genome assembly GCA_035590275.1 of Ibycter americanus. Taxonomy (NCBI): domain Eukaryota; kingdom Metazoa; phylum Chordata; class Aves; order Falconiformes; family Falconidae; genus Ibycter; species Ibycter americanus. The sequence continues at coordinate 48,785,116 of JAVJGI010000014.1, read as the reverse complement.
AGGCCAGTTCCTCTTGTCCTGATGTTTCTTACCTGGGAGAAGAGACCTACCTCCACCTGCCTACAACCTCCTTTCAGGTAGTTGTAAAGAGCAATAAAAGAGTCTCCTCCAGACTAAACAACCCCAGTTGGGTCAGCCATTCCTCATAAGACTTGTGCTCTAGACCTTCACTAGCTTTGTTGCCCTTCTCTGGACGTGGTCCAGGACCTCTACGTCCCTCCTGAAGTGATGAGTCCAAAAGCAAACACAGTATTTGAGGTGCAGCCTCAACAGTGCTGAGTCCAGGGGAACAATCACCTCCCTAGTCCTGCTGGCCACACTGTTTCTGATAGCTTAACATATTTATGGTGTCTGTTCTACCTCCCAAGGCCACGTTTTGTTAACTGTTTGCAAGGATTTAACTAACATCCTCTGTTTTTCAAAATCTTTCTTGTTTTTCACTATAGATATTTACTTTTTTGGTTTTCCCTCTCTTTTTCTTTCCAAAGTAAATAATTCTTACATCAAAACAAGGACACTTACTTTCTGCCTGGTAGCTTTAAACTGACGCATGACACCAATTCCAGACCCTAAAAAGGAAGTTTTCTTCATTTAAGATTATTCCAACTTTCTTAGTGCAAAAACTGCGCTATCATTCGGAGACCCTCTATACTGAAATATAGAAGCAACAGCACAAAGAAAAAGGGGAAAGGAAGCTGGTATGTCAGGGAGTTGGCTTGATACAGTACTGCGATGTAGCTGGTGCATATGTCAAGATCAGACATCAAGAAAGACTTCCAGGTTTTTCAGTCTGTGTGAATTTAGAATAGAAAATCCATCTCCTGAAATATAACTGCTGAAAAAGCAGATGAAAATCAACAAAATCTCTTGTAGTACTGTATCTGGTCAAAATAAAAAATTGTATAACTCCCTTCTTTTTTCCCCTCAGCATTATATTTACAAAATTTACTTTCTTTACTATCTGTAGTTTCTTCTTTACCACAGCATATAATTGTTTAAAAATTAATCAGAATAAAATGAGGTATCACCTATTATTTCTCAGAAAGATTTTACTTTTTAGATACCATGTCCTCAAAGCTCCTGAGAATAAGCTGTGATTTGTAGCAATACCCAAAGCTTTCTTACTTGTTTGTTATGTTTAGTTCTGTAGTGTTACTAACATTCCTGCATTATTTATTTGGTTTGGAGCTGCTGGAGAAACAATCAGAAATAAATCTCAATAACTCCAGAAAAGGAGCTTACCAACATACTTTGAAAGGAAGCTTGAAAAGGAAGACAAGACATCTCAAGTACATGCTGAAAAGGCCTATTGCAAGATTCTCTTCATAGCCTGGAAGTGAAGTAACATAAAAGGATTATGCTGCTTTGGACAAATAAAGTCCTAAGGAAGCATCTGAAGCCACTGAAATAATTCCGTTTTCCAGAAAACAGTAGAAGACTTAGTTACCTGGTCAGCTAGATATGCAGATATTTTTTTAAAATTATTTTTTCTAACTTTTTTCATAGGTTCTTCTCACTAGAATTTATCTTCCTTTATTTTCTTTTTTTCTTTTTCCTTCCCAATAGTATTAAAAGTTATTGCAGGCATAAGTGTATGCCTGTTTTTTGGAAGCTGGGATGTCACCTGTCTATGGAAAAAACCCCAAATCCTTCTTAAAAAATTCAAACCAACTTAAAGTTTAAAAAACTTCCTTCCAGGAGATATTTTCACTCATTTGCTGTGAGCTGTGTAAAAGCTTGGTGCCAGACATCTCTCTCATTATGGTGTGCATTTTAAGCATGGGATAAGAGCAAAACCTTTGAAAATATTGGCACTGATTTAAAACTGAGGGCCCAGAACCATAAACTATGTAGCGATGGGGTGACTAACCAAACCCCTAGGGTTGGAATGTGACTCACTGAATAAGACGCCATAACAGAAGAAGGCTCAGTGGAGATGGGCAAGGGTGATATGCCTGTGAAGCTGAGAGTAATGCAACAAAGCTGACTCAATTTCAACACAAAGGGAACCAGAAGGTGGCTTTAGTTATAGATAAACAGCTATCAACAGCTGAGTGGATCAGCTGGTGGTGTAAATGTTTCCCTGAGTCAGCCAGATTAACATAAGGGGGAGCCAACACCTGGCTCAGCCCAACATAGAGTACAAAAACTAGACAACTAGCAAAATAGTTTCGAAGACACCAAGTCTTGAGCTGGCTTCAACCCACATATTCCTTCCTGGTGACTAGGGACACGAACATAGTGATGGTGAGCATTTTATAAGGACCAGTAAAGGGAATCATACTTGTACTGTGATTGAACTGTGTGTTGCACTTGTTGTATTTTGCTAAGTGTCACTTACATTTTTATTGTGTTTTCGGTATGTTTTGTATCACTTGGCTAAATCAGAAATCCTATGTAACATCAATAATCTTCAAATAAGTAAATTTGATATTAAACATTACACTCTCCATACATGCAATATCTCAGAAACTGTGATCGGAAAGTATTGGACTCTGACAGGTGGTCAAGTACTAAACCAGCCTCAAGAACTCAGTCCTAACCTGCCTCGACGAGGAGCTCTCCAGGCTGGCCACCTCGGCCTTGGTGGCTAAAACTGTCAATAACTGTAGTCAGGCTGCATACTCACAGGTAGGATATGATTCTTAAGGATTGACTGCTTTGAAAATGCAGTCATAATGCCTGATAACATACAAGAATAGCAATTAGTGTGATGTTAATATTAGTCAAGTGTTATGAGACTGACCTTCTTTATCAGTCTTCTAAACAATCTCATCATATATACATCTAATTCCCTGATATTTAGATGTATAGATATTCAGTTGCAACAGGTATTGCAAAGTTCTTTCTGAAGAAAAGCCTGAGAAGGGACTTTTTATATACCTTTGGTTTGAAGAATCACTCTCAATTGCTTCTGTTTGAAGCCCTCAAGGGCATAAAAGGAACACACCTGTGTTTGCCCCAGTTCTCTCCCTACTGCAACTCTTGCCCACCTGGTGGGACCAGCTGTTTGCTTGGGGAGCACAGCTGGCTGGCCAGGGACAACAACCTGACAGACCTTGGGCAGGGGAGGGACCAAGAACCCTTTGTATCAGGAGGTGGGACAGGGGCACAGGCCACTCCCCTCTGTAGGGCACCAGTAGGTAGATGGCACGGAGGGAGGGAGAGATGAGAAACACATTCCCAGAGCCCTGAGTAAGGTCCTGTGCCAAGAAGGCACCTGGCATTGGCACCCTGCTCTTTCTGGCGTGGAGCCTGAAGCACTGGTGAGCTATGGTCACACCCCCCAGCCCAGCAACCCTGAAAATGACTGACAATGACAACCTTTGGGCCCAGAGGGGGAGTGGAAGGGTAATTTCAGCACAAGGGCAAAGGTGTAGATGCTCAGAAGAGTGCATGTTGGAGGTAGGTTGTAGTGGGCTAACCCTGGCTAAGGGCCAAGCTCCCACCCAGCTGCCACCACCTCAGCAGGACAGAGGGAGAAAATAGAAAGCTCATGGGTTGAGATAAAGGCAGGGACATGTCTCACTGATAACTGTCATGGGCAAAATATTCTTGACTTAGGAAAATTAATTTTAAACTGATTAAAATAGATTAGGATAGTGAGAAACAAAGTCAACTATGAAAACAAGACCTTTCCTGTCCCCTCTCCCAATAGGTAACGGAGGTGTGATCTTAGCAGTAAAGTAGTAGATATTCAAAATTGTACATGTGGTAAGTAGGTATGACAGTTTTATCTGTATTACTACTAAATCTCTGTGTTCATTAGATAATTTGGGGTTGTAAAACATGAATTGGTCTAATATTCAATTCTTAGTTTTCTATATATGGCGCGTTCCTTTTTGCCTGTAACACGATTCTGAGTGTAACACTGCTACTCTTCCTGGAGCAGCTGAAACATTGCCACAGAGCACTAGCAAAGGTTTGGTGATAGATATCCTGCTATAAATTGCCTCTTTTTTAAAGCAAGTTTTTGTATGACGAAAGCCAGATGTGTGTACCTAACTCAAGCCCACACACATCCCAACATGCAGTCACGTTAAACTAACATGACAAGACAGACAAAGCCTCTCCCTTTTTGTTAGGGCCATTTGTTTATCCAGTTTCTGGTAAGACAGAAGTAGTTACATTGCTAGACCTTCCTCTGATGTTTTAATAGTAAGAAGTAATTACATTTGTTTTCTGAAGTTGTTTTCCCACTCTTTATTTTATCTTTTTCCTCAAAATTATTGCTGCTCACACTGCACTAAGTAATTTGTGTTATTGCTGATTAAATAAAATGGTCCTCTCATGCATCAGCATGCAGATCGCTGTATATGATACGTGACGAAGTAATTGGAAAGAAAAACAGTTGTAGGGAAGGCTTTGTGAGAACTGCAGTCTAAATGTGTTAATAGAATAATTTCTAGTCACCTGTGGCTTACTGCTTTCTAATACCTATATAATCAACAGGCCAGTCAATTAACATTTAACCTACTTATCTATGTAGGGTTTTTTAAATAGACTTTTATTTTCCAGGTACTATTTCATGTTTCCCAGGTACATTTCACTGTGTGAAATAGTTACTGGGTAATCATATATACATAGAATAATAAATAGTAAGACAAGAATAATTTTGTTTAAGCTATTAAAATCATTGTTGCATAATAATTTTGGCCAGGAGTAAGATTTTAAACAATTTAATTGTAGCATCTGTAGCTAAAAAGAGGAATTTAAATAAAAAGCATATAATAGGTTCTGCTCCAGTACCATATCAAATAGTTGTCCAATACTTGACATATACCTATTTTTCCATAAGTTTAGAAAACTATTTATTCACTAGTATTAATAGACTTAATATCCTAGAATGAACATTACCTTAATACTATTCTGTATCATCATCATGAATAATGTGAACCTTAGCATGATTTGCAGTTATTGCCTACCTTCTTTGTCAGTTATTCTTTGCGACTTTTATCACTTAGTATGAAAACCTGCAATGTAAATGATTTTATTCATGTACTGGCTTTGGCTGGGATATAGTTAGTTTTCTTCTTAGTAGCTAGTATGGGACTATGTTTTGAATTTTTGACCTAAACAGTGTTGATAACACACTGATGATTTAGTTCCTGTCAAAGAGTGCTTCCACAATAGCAAGCTTTTTCTGCTCCTAATACTGCCCTGCAAGTGAGCATGCTGGGTGTGCACACAGACAGAGACTTTTAACCAAGGCCTGAAGTGACAAGAGAAGGGGCAATAGTGAAACCGAAAGGGGGTGGGTTTAGATTGGACATAAGGAAGAAAGTTTTTATGGCGATGGTGGTGAGACACTGGAATAGGTTGCCCAGAGAAGTTGTGGACGCACCATCATTGAAAGTGTTCACATTCAGGTTGGATGTGGCTTTGAGCAACCTGGTCTAGTGAAAGATGTCCCTGCCTGTGGCAGGAGGATTGGGCTAGATGACGTTTAAAGGTCTCTTCCAACCCAAACAATTCTGTGATTCGTGATGGACTTGGCAGTTAATGGTTGGACCTGATCTCAAAGGTCTTTTGCAACCTAAATCATTCTGTGATTCTATGATTCTGTGGTTCTAGGAAGTTGAGAGAGGACACAGCCGGGACAGCTGACCCCACCTGATCGATACCCCATACCATATGATGTTGTGTTCAGTAATAATAGCCAGGGAAACGAAAAGGAAGGGAGAGAGTCATGGTGTTTGTCTTCCCAGGTAACTGTTATGTGTGATGGAGTCCTGCTTTCCTGGAAGTAGCTGAACACCTGCTTGCTGATGGGAAGTAGTGAATGGATTCCTTGTTTTGCTTTGCTTGCATGCGCTGCTTTTGCTTTTGCTATAAAACTGTCTTTATCTCATCCCACAAGTTTTCTCAGTTTTACCTTCTGATTCTCTTCCCAGTTCTGCTGTGGGGGAGTGAGCAAGCAGCTGTGTGGGGCTTAGCTGCCTACCAAGGCTAACCCACAAAAAATAGAAACCTGTGGAGTACTGCAATTTATCTCTTTCTCTATTAGTCCTGAACATACCTTTTTGAACTGTGATCATTACTTATGTTTAATTACAATACTGAAAGGTATTTTACATGAGCACTGGGTGGTCCCCTTTTTATGATATGATTAGATTAATATAAGTACTATAATTTCAGAAGAATTCCAAACTAAAGCAAGTAAGGCCTGCTATAGGAAAGACTCCTTGTAGCTGTCTTCACATATTGGGATGACTGCAGATGAGTTATCCAGAAAATGGAACCAATTAACTTATCTGATCAAAGTTTGTCTGTTTTTTAGGGAAGCTATTAACAAATTGTTTTTGACAGTTTAACACATTAACAATAATGAATGAGAACAACATATTTTCTAGACTTAATCCATAAATATTTCCTTTTTGAAGAACCAGACACATTTTACCACATTTACTTTAATACGAAACTGAACTACAGTTTCAGTTAGCTTTCTGATTTTTCTGTGGATGAACACAATTACCCAAAAATCTGTCAAACACTACCTATAACAATGGTTTTCTATAACAGATGGTTTGAGTCTGCAAGACTTCGTAGCTTTTGCTGTAAGTTTATGATTGACAATTGGAACTAAGTGACAAAATTAACAACCTCATAGATAAATAAACCATGTTGATGGAAATAGACATGTAGAATAATAAGATTCAAGTGATGAAACAAATGCTATCAAACCTTGACTTTTTATTATATTTCATTATACTAGTTTATGGTACACCATAAGTGCTGTTAAAACATTTTAAATGTGTGAATTTAAAATCTAATCCAGGCATATCTTATCTTTGTCCATACTCTGTCCCTTCCAATAGGAGTTAGGAAAGTTTGAAGGATTCAATACTGATTAAGGACTCCCTAGGGCAGAATATTTGGTTCTGATTCTCATCTGCACTGTTTCCTTTTGTGGTTTTAGGGAAATCACTTTAATCTCCCTCTATTGCCTGTTCCAATCCTTTGACTATCCTTCTGTCTAATGAAGAGAGAAGTGGAATCCCAAGGAGTCGGTTTGTCAGAAGGTAAAACACTATTGGCATTAAAATCACATAAATCCTAGAATCCAGCTTTCAGGATTATGTTCTCTAGTTTTCTTTCATATTGTTCGTATTTGAAAATAGAGGTTTAGGTATTTAAATTTGATATTATAATTTCTTGTAGCTTTCTTGGTAATTAGAAAGGTGCAGTTTTGCATCCACTTGCAAGACGTCATCTTAGTAATTCAGACACAAGATGAATGTACTGTAACCAGGGTATGGTTAACAGAAAATGTGACTATGTAGTATTTCAACATACACTGGACTGTGCTTGCTAATAACCTATTAGAACATTTCCTGGCACAGATTTGACTCGTTCCAGAAAGCACTTTCCTATAGTAATTCCTGGACATTGTTTATCTGTTAAATTGTTCTTGCCTAGTATACAGCATTTTGGAACCTAAGGCACTTTATCAGCATAGAAACAGGCTGTATCATGGCAGTTGCCTTCAGTGCCCAGGAAGAGTTCTGAGCACTTTTAGTGCAGCCTTAGCACTGTTAGTGTAGATACAGCCATGAGATCTTGCAAAAATGTCTCTTACTACTGAGCGCAGAACTTCAACCTGAGAACTAAGAGTTGTACTTAAAAATCAATATGTATACAAGATTAAAAAAAATTATTTTAAGTTCTAATAGCCTGCCAGGTAATATTTACCCTTCACATGAATTGAATGAATGTATGTACTTGCAAGCATAATATTTTCTAAATTCAAATATGGAGGAAAAGTGAATTGCTAACATATTTGAATGATCAGAAAATAGCTAGTCAATCAACTTCCTTTGCTGTGTTCATAGATTTTTCTTCTCAAGCATATTAACTTAATTCTGTGTGCATGTCCTGTTGTGACTTCAATGTCGTCCACATTCTTCATCACTTTTTTTCTCCATTTTCAGGTAGACAGGGGTTTGGAACTCATTACTTTTCTCTGGAGGGTACCCCAGATAGATGTATTGGTTTCAGCTGGGATAGAGTTAATTTTCTTCTTAGTAGCTGGTGCAGTGCTGTGTTTTGGATTTGGTGTGAGAAAAATGTTGATAGCACACTGATGGTTTTAGCTGTTGTTATGTAATGTTTACACTAAGTCAAGGACTTTTCAGTTTCTCAGGCCCTGCCAGCAAGAAGGCTGGAGGGACATTAGAAATTGAGAGAGGACACTGCCAGGTCAGCTGACTCAAACTAGCCAAAGAGGTATTCCATGTCGTATGACATCATGCTTAGTATATAAACTACGGGGATTGGCCCGGGCCAGCTCATCGTTGCATGGGGACTGGCTGGGCATTGGTCAGCAGGTGGTGAGCAGTTGTACTGTGCATCACTTATTTTCTTTCCTCCCTTCCCTTTGGAATGAATTCTTCCCCCCTCTCCCTCTTTTTCATTATAACTGTTATTGTTGTTATTATTATTATTATTGTTCTTTCATTTTTATTTTATTTTCAATTATTAAAGTTTTCTTCTCTCAGCCCTCGAGTTTTACATTCCTTTCTGATTCTCCTCCCCATCCCTCTGGGTGAGTGGGTAGTAAGCGAGCAGCTGCGTGGCACTTAAGTGCCAGCCAGGGTTAAACCATGAGAAGAGAATATAAAAACATATAAGTATTATCTGCCACCAAAACCCTTAATTCTTTATATCCTGTATCTAAGAAATATCTTATTTATAGCTATACACCTTCTATTTCTGTGTGTTCTTTATAAGTGCAAACACCGACATTTTGCTTAATACAGTCACCAGACACTGACTTTGTGCAAAGTATGAAGTATATTTTGGTGAGATTATTAAATATGGGTTAAAAAAACAAACACATTTGAGTGACTTACCTGAAGTCGCCAAAGTAGTCAGAAGGAAAACTGAGCCTTCTGATGTAACTGCAAGAGTGTGTTCTGTCTGTAATAAGCAAACCAGAATACTAGGTCTCTTTGCAGGTAAACAGAAAGCAGGATCACTTTCAAAACTTCAAAATCTTTTTTTCTGAAATATACCTGCAATATCATTCTTTATTTCACATAAAACCAAGCTCATTCAAATTTCTCATTCAATGGAGCATTGCTTTCAACTTTATACCCTTCTTCTCTGACTTTTAAACAATGCTTTTCACAAAGAACTGGCAAAATACATACTTATTTCATGATCTTTTGATATTGAAACCTTTGTTCCTCTTTGAAGTTCACCTATCTAGCATTGTATATTGTCATTGCTTGCAATACCTCATGAACAGACACCTAGAACTTCTGCCTATGAAGTTACATCTACCTGCAATATTTTAAGAAGGTAGGCAGGTATCAGTCCGTTGTCCCTCAGAAATAATAACCCTTGCTACTCAGTCTTTTTAAAGAGATGTTTGAAATAGAGTCAGTTTGCTGTTCAATTCATGATAATATAATCAGTAATATCGTTTTACTTGCTTTAGGCTATGTAATAACCTAGTAGCAATAATAAATTGGTGTTTTGTACGTGTACATGTAGTTGTACGTGCTTTGGGCTTTGTAATAGCACAGCAACAATAATAAATATTTAAAGTGGTGTCAGCAAGAGCCTTGTTCTGGGGGGCTTAACACTGGAAGAAATAAAGAATCCCATAGAGGGGTTAAAGAGATAACAGTTACAGGACAAAGCTGATACTGCTTTGTGAAATATGTGCTAAGTTTCAATAAAAGTTTATGTTCAGTGTCATATAGTTTATCATTGACAAGATTAGAATTGCAAATAATTAGGATCCAATACACATCTGTACAACTCAGTGTAACAAGTTTCTAAAAACACTGTTGTATGAGTCATTACTTACCCAGCAGCAGTTGCCAACTATTCTTCTCTAACTACCTTTTAAACATTAAGCACTTAACCCTTTACTGTGTTGATAGCAGTTCTTACCTATGAAAGCTTTCCAATATAGGTACAGAAATACTCATTTAGCTTTCCTGCTATTCTTGGACAACATTTTTTTCAGAATTATTTTTTTCCTATTCTAATTGTGATTCGTGAATGTATTATATTCATGTATTATTTCATGTATTATTTCACTCTTTCTTGCACCCCTTTGCAAATGTTTAGGGCCATAATACAACACCGTCATCAGATAAGAATGTTAATAAATGTGAAAGCTGTAAGTGCAATAACCATATAGAAAGAATGATATTAATGTTACTTGAATTTCCATATTTACAACACATGCATGAAAATACACTATAGGTTATAAACACAAAAAATGTAGGTATCTAATGTAGGTTTCTACATATAAGCCAGGTTATCTCTGGAGAGTCAATGGAGATTCAATGTGGGATTCAGTTGTCTAAACATACTCACCTGATGCCATTTAAGACATTCTATATAATACAGAAAGTCTACTTAAGATTGGAAAATATGGCACAGGATGTACAATAGTACCATACATTTCTGGACATAAGGCCTAATTTGGCTGCCCATATATGGGTAGCTAGTGTCATTTGGTATTCTCTTGGGGATCTTGGCTTGTCTTCAGTTGGTGTTCAGAAAAGACGTACATCTCCCATTGGTGTTGGAGATGTGTACAAGGGTAGTACATCTAATAGAGGGCCAATAGAAGACTTTTGCCTAGGTTGGCAGCTGGATGTCAGGAGAAATGTTTTAAGGCATCTCAAATGGTGTGAACCATCTGTTGGTGGCAACTGCATTGGCCCTGTTTGTGACATCTAAATCTAGATGTCTTGAATCTGGAGCTGAGTGACAGTTCAGAAATTGTGGATGTCACCAGTCAGCTTTAAAGGGTCTGGTCTGAAAAACAGTTGACATGAATCACTCTGGTGCAATTGACCAGGGAATCAAGAGTCACTTTCTATGTTGGATTAAATCAGCAGTGTAGATGTCATCTAATGTTCTCCATCCATGATGCAGGGAGTCTACAAGATTAACTCAGCTGTACAAATGTAAATCATAGTTGTCCACACCTGACTAGATGGATCCAACTTAGAACAGCTTATATGCCACTACTGATTCTATAATACCATGTAAAAATACTGGTTATTTTAAGATGACTGTCCTGAAACTTCTATTTATGTCTTCCAGAGTGTAATTTCCTATGCAGTCTTCTAAGTTTAAACAATTTCTTGAAAGGTCAGATGTTGACTACTTTGATCCATTTCAACATTTATAAAAGGTGATGTTTAACATGGCTTCCTGATAAACCAAGCGCCATCATTTTTACAAGAAATGCTTGCTATGTCAACCTCTGAAACACCAGCAATTCTGAACACAAGTGACTTTAGGCCAATTTTAAACATATATATACATATTATATATATATATTCTTTCCTAAATCATATGTAGCTGAAGGAAAGCATTTTATACACACAAGTCGCTACTAAGGAAACAAACATCTCCAACAATTAAGTGCACTGCTCAGGAAAAATATATTCTACAGACACCACTTCTATAACAAAAAATCATAACAAAGAAAACAAAGAAAACAGAAGTTGTAGAGACATTTCTCTTAAATTGGAAAGCGGAGTAATTTGGTAATCCACACTTCAGGACTGGAGAAAACATCATATAAAATAAAACAAGTTTAAAATATCACATCCTGTTTTAAACTGTTGATTTTTGTGCTTTATATACAACACGAAAGTTAGGAAATACCAGATAACAAAATACCTCAGAAGAGAGTTGCACATTTATAGTTGTATTTTAAAGTTGTAATTTTTACCTCATGTAACTGTCTCAAATGATACTAAATAAAAAAACCCAAACAAATAAGCAATATTTCATCAGAATGTGTTTTTTTGTTCTACATTTTAAGTGACTTTATGCTGCCAGTCACTTTATCTACATATTGTTCAAAATGTTTTTTCTCCTTCAAGTTTTCTTGCGTACATTTCTGATTTCTCTGAAATGCTGAAGACATGCAAGAATACATAACTGCTGAAACCCATTTCTGCTTCCTTGCTGACATTGTTTCTCTTCAGGAAGATTCTCAGTCATACCAGGCCTGTTCACCAGTGACCATATCTGTGTTATGTGCTTGTACTGGGTGCGGGTGTCCAGCTGTGGGTAGCCAGGGGCTTCAGGAGTGGCCTCTGTGAGGCGGCTGGGGCTGCCCCGGGCTGGGCACAGCTGGTTCCAGCTGGCTCTGACGCACCCATCACAGGGCACCGCCAGGCCCCACAGCCAAGATAGTGGCACCTCTGAGAAAACATATTTAAGAAAGGGCAAAAAATGTTGTACAGGTAGTGAGGATTGAGGAAAAAAAAAAGTGAGAAACGGCCCTGCAAGCACCAAGGTGAGAGAAAAAGGAGGGGTAGGATGTACTCCAGGCAGTGAATCAGAAATTCCCCTGCAGCCCATGGAGAAGGCAACACCAGAGCAGATAGTGGCACTGCAGCCTGTGGAGGAGTCCATGCTGCAGGAGTTAGATATTTTCTGAAGGAACTACAGCTCATGGAAAGACCATGTAGGAACAGATTTTCCCGGATAGGAACTGCAGCCTGTGGAAGGACCCATGCTGGAGCAGGGAAAAGTGTGAGGAGAAAGAAGCATCAGAGAGGAGATATTATGTGCTGACAATAGCTCCTGCTCCTCATCCCCCTGCACCACTTGGGGTGAGGTTGGGTGGGGGTAGAGGAGTCACCAATGGAGGAAATACAGGAGTTCATCGTCATTGTTAGGATATTCAGTGGAGGCTGTGTTATTCTGTCATAGGACCAAGTACTATATGCCTGAAAAAATGATGAAATAATATTGGGAGAATTCTGTCTAGTAGATAAGATTGTAAAGGCAAACTCCTTGATATTTATGAAGGACTTAGCTATGATAAGAAGGGCCATAGAAAAGCTTATGAGGAACTTAAAACTCTTCCTTGAATACATATTTATTAAATCATTTATATATATAAAAACCTCAAACCCTCGGGGTCACACATAGAACAAGGATGAAGGAGGAGTATTGAATTGTTTCTAATATGAGGCCATACAATTAAATCTTTGTCATTTATATATATATACACACCAATAAAATTAGTTTTAACATGAGCCTTATTTTTCCTTTGTTTTCCATATATTTGATGCATATATAAATACATACAGTAACTGTCTCTAGGAAAGTTCAGCCTATCTCCTTTCATCTGATGAAATCTTACTGCACCAATACTTATCTGCAAGATAAATTCTCTTAGTTCAACATTTTGATTAATTTTTTGTTTTCTTTTCTAAGATCACTGTATTACATTGCCTCTGATACGGAATGCCGGCTCATGCACTTTGTTTACTCCCTTTGTTCATCTAATTAATGTCTCTGTTAAGTAAGGCCAGCAGTCAGTTTGACGTTAGTGGCAGTTCAGTAATTTGCATTTACATTAAAGCTCCGGTTCTTGCTTTCTTAGCCTTGTTGATTGGTGCTGTTCTTGGTAAGTACTGATGGTGCCTTTTGAACAACAGGTTTCTTTATGGACTAAAATTACATACAACATGAACAACAAAGGGAGATTGTCAGTGAATTACTCTCACACTATGCCATTAAGCAAGTGGCAACGCTAAATTAGGTTTTTATGTCCAAAGGTGGTAGCAGAAAGCTGTTACACTGTTCCAGAAGCAGAACTGAAAGGAGCTGGGATAGAATAATAGAATACTTTGGGTTGGAAAGGACTTTTAAAGGTCAAGTAGTTCAACCACTCCTGCAATGAACAGGGACATCTTCAACTAGATCAGGTTGCTCAGAGCCCTGTCCAGCCTAACCTTAAATGTTGCCAGGGATGGAGCATCTACCACCTTTCTGGGAAACCTGTTCCACTGTTTCACCACCTTCATTGTAAAAAATTTCTTCCTTATATCTAGTCTAAATCTACCTTTTTTTAGTTTAAACCATTGCCCCTTGCCCTATTGCAACAAGCCCTGCTAAAATGTCTGTCTCCATCTTTGTTATAAAGCCCCTTTAAGTACTGAAAGGCCACAATGAAGTCCTCCTGGAGCTTTCTGTTTTCCAGGCTGAACAACCTCAACTTTCTCAGCCTTTCCTCATAGGAGAGGAATTCCAGCCTTCTGATCATTTTTGTGGCCCTCCTCTGGACCCACTCCAACAGGTCCATGTCTTCTGTTTGCTGAGGACTCCAGAACTGGATTCAGTGCTGTAGGTGGGGTCTCACCAGAGCAGAGGGGCAGAATTGCCTGCCTTGACCTACTGGCCACGCTTTTTTGATGCAATCCAAGTTATAGCTGGCTTCCTCAGCTGTGAGCACACAGTCAACTCATGTCCAGCTTTTCATCCACCAGTACTCCTAAGTCCTTCTTAGCAGAAGTGCTCTCAATCCCTTCATCCCCCAGCCTGTGTTGGTACTGGGGGTTGCCCTGATACATGTGCAACTTGGATAGGTGAAGTTCAAATCACAACTGCAGTAATTCCCCACTACTCTTTACTTCATGTTGTGAAATAGTATTAGTAGCATTTGAAAGTCCATTGCCAATATTGTTTCTTTACACTCAGCAGTCTGCTGACAAGTTAGAGAGCTTTCATGTCCCCACTTCTACAACCTGACTTCCACAGAATGAAAAGGGTGTACACAGCCCAACTAGCTCATAAGTTATTTTAAACTGCTTTGGATAATTGTAAGCCCTCCAACATGTGAACGGACTGCTGACTGTATTTGAGTGCACCTGGCAGGTAAGGGAAGAAATAATAGCTGTCCACAGTAACTGGTCCATTGCCAGCCAATTTCTAAGCCTTACCAGTCTGTTGTGAGGGTGGGAAAAAGGTGTTGCTCAGCTACAGAAATCAATTTCTAACGTTTGCTTGTGAACTGGTTCAGCACTGATCGATATTGTAATGTAGTATCTTTAGAGTATGTAGATCTTTTTGCAGCTTTTCCTGTTGTCGTGGTTTAACCCCGGCCAGTGACAAAGCACCACCCAGCCACTCGCTCACTCCCCCCACAGTGGGATGGGGGAGAGGATCAGAAGAGTAAAAGTGAGAAAAATCATGGGTCGAGATAAAGACAGTGTCATAGGTAAAGCAAAAGCCACGCATGCAAGCAAACAAAACAAGGAATTAATTCACTAATTCCCATGGGCAGGCAGGTGTTCAGACATCCCCAGGAAAGCAGGGCCCCAGCACACATAATAATGACTTGGGAATACAAACACCATAATGCCAAAGGTCTCCTCCTTCCTTCTTATTCCCCCAGTTTATATACTCAGCATGACATTGTATGGCTAGTTCAGGTCAGCTGCCCTGGCTGTGTCCCCTCCCAGTTTCCTGTGCCCCTCCAGCCCTCTCGCTGGCAGGGCCCAAGAAACTGAAAAGTCCT
>JAVJGI010000014.1:48749086-48769639 GCA_035590275.1 Ibycter americanus | reverse complement strand
CCCCCCCCCACCCCTCCCACCCCCCTCTGTGAGAATGATAGTTAACATATTTTGGGACAGGACAAAACAGCCAAGAAAAAACAGAACATGTCAAGGGAAAATGTTAATCTGAGCTCAAAGTACTGACTGAAGTCAATATTGAAATCAGAGTAAAGATGTTCAGTTTAAGCAACAAAGTGTTTGGTTAAAGTTATGTCTCTTATCTTGATTGCTAAAATTATAGAATAGCTATACAGATTTAAAGTGATGGCTGAAATGTCAGCATGTAAAAAAAAAAAAAAATTATTGATTCATATGTGATAAGAATTTTTCATGCTATTGTGGCAAAATTTGTTTTCATATAACATGTTCATAACATGAATACTACATTTACTTTCTTTTTAAATCTTTCTGCTTTTAAATATACTGGAAACCTGAACAGATATATAGGCAATGCATTTAACATAAAAAACTCCCTATACCACCAAAATTAGAGTGTGAATTATCAGTTTATCTCTGAAATAAAACCTCCTGAATACAAAAACTGTCATACTGAACTGAGAGTGATCCATCTAGTCTAGTATCTGGTCTCTGACTTTAGTAGTAGCTGCAATATGAATTTATATATTAATTTTCAACAGGAAAATATTCTTCTAACTCCATTAGGTGGATTTATATCATAGGCATATTTAAAGCAAAACAATAGTTGTTATAAGTTTTGTCAAATGCTCAGAAGTCTAGAAGTACCCCCCAACAACATGGATTGCTAGCTGATGGGGTGCAGAAATGCTGCCCCAGTACACCCCAAGAGAGATGGGACCCATGCCAAAGGGTCTGCACCTACAGGTGCCCTACATCTCCCAGCACAGAGTTTGGGGTACTGATAAGGTGTGATCACACTCCCAAGCCCAGCAGCCCTGAGGACAACTGACACTGTTGACGTTCAGGTCCAGAAGGAGAACAGCAGGGTGATTTCATCACTAAAGCAAAGTGGTAGATACTCAGAAGTATTGGTGGAGGAAGCTGCATAAGTTTTATCTATACTACTACAAAATCTTTTCTGTATTCATTAGATAACTTGAACTGGTAGCACATTAATTGGACTAGCATTTGAGTCTTAGCTCCATATATACAGTATGTTCATTTTGCCAGTAACAAGATTTTGAGTGTACCAACTGTTTCTTTTTGTGATATTCAGATTTTTAATCCCACTAAGCACACCTCCTTCTCACAGAGGGAAAAGAAAAAATTTTTCTTTCCCCTTCATTCCTATGTCTTTGTAGAAGCAGTCCCTATATATTTGCACTCTGTTTATTCATTGTCTTGACCTTCCCATTTAATAATCTATATATAAAATAATAATTATATAGATATATCAGTTGCATTAACCAGAAAAGAACAACCTGTTTCATGCTGGACTACATCAGGGACAGATGAGGAGGAGATCTCAGGGGACATTTCCTCCTTTTCCACTGTGCCATGTTAAACGATATGACTAACTATAAAATTATGCAACCTGTCTTTGCACTTGAATCACAGCTGTTATATACCATTCAAGGATTTCTGCCACACACCAACTGCACTACCAGACTGATGGAATGCTCTCAGTTCACTCACCATTGATTCCTTCAAGAGATCGACAAGGGAATCACTGCAGTAAGGAAGAACACGGCTTTTCTAGCTTACCATACTGTATATTTAAAGTGCTGTCTCAGCAGGAAGCACAAAGGGACACATTCTATCACCTCAGTTTAACTCTGTGTCTATTAAAAATGAGCTATGTTAGCCACAACATAAACTGTTGATCACGTCTTCTATGTCCCTGCAGGGTGTCTGAGATCTAATGTTTCTTCTTGGGTCATGGCACTATTCCTGGATGCGCTTAGGCTAGGACCACCTAACCTGTTGATTTGTCCTCTGCACTCTAGCACAGCAGTCACTCTTTGCAAGCTCTTTGTAATCTGCTAGGGGCTGTGCAGAATTTATGACTTCTTTCTAATCATAGATTTCATGATGTCCACCACAGATGATATGTGACAGATCGTCCCCAAACTATTCAATCTCACACAAGCTACTGTGACAGAAAAACCTGGACTGGATGCAAGAGTTCAAATAGTACTGACAAGTTGTCGTGTGAGTTGTGAAGACACTATTCCACATACCTATATGTAGCAAGGCCTGCCAAAAGACAAAAATTCGAACTCTCCTGTGGCTTTGTTATTGATCATTTTCACATGTGGTTAATTCAGCTTCATTTTCTCACTACCTGATACATAGAAAACTAGCTCAGCTTGAATGTTACAGTCAATTATCCTGAATTCTTCATAAAAATACGGTGCTCATTCTCCTGGAGTTTCTGGGGTGATGAATGTACTTCGGTGGGCCTTTGAAAATGCTATAGAAAATTCTCTTTAAGTACAGCCTTTCTCATTTATCTTTGTCTGGAAATCTTCCTTTTGCTTATGGTCAGTGCTGCAGAACATATTACTCAGTCTTCCTGCTGTTCTCATTTGTGGGAGAAATAAATTATGCTTTTTCCCCTGAATCAAAGGAATCATCAGCAAAGGTTACCTTGTTACATTTTTGTTTTTAGTATATGTACATGGCAGGAAACAGAAGTCAAGATACATAAGCAGGAAGACTGAAGAGGTTATTAGAAGAATCTAATCAGTTGTTCCTCATGTACTAAATGTTCATATGTGTACAGTTTGCAAAAGCACACAGGCAGTAGGAAGTTGGGATTTCACAGTGCATGCCTGTGTCAGCTTATATCCATCATATTAACTCCTTCATGAGAGTGGTTTACTATTCTTTTTATGCAGTCTAATATAGGATTTCACAGAATCATGGAACAGTTGAGATTGGAAGGTGCCTCTAGCGATCACCTTTCAAATGCCCCTGTGCAAAGCAGGGTCCAACTCCAGTAAGTTGAGCACTGTCTTCTCCAATCAGGTTTTGAATGTCTCCAAGGATGGAGAATCCACAGCCTCTCCAGGCAACCTGTGCCAGTGTTCAATCACCATCACAGTAAAAAAGTTTTACGATGTTTAAATAGAATTTCTTGTATTGCAATTTGTGCCCATTGCCCCTTGTCCTTTCACTGTGCACCACTGAGGCACTGATTTTGGCTCTGGATACTTAATAGATATTCAAATTTAGTTAGGATAAACATCTGTTGAAACTTTTAAATAATCCAGTACCGGTTTTCTCACTAATTGAGTAATAATTTATGTGAAAAGTTAGAGAGAAATTATGTGTAATGAATCAGATTATGCTTCCCACCCTAAATACAACCTTTTTCTTCTTTCTCCATTGAGCCAAGAGGAGGGAAATAGTTAGCAAACAATGTTACCACTGCTTATATTTACTAAAATGTCAGACAGTCTTACAAGGTTATGGTACCTTGCAAAGATACAAAATAAAAAAATTATGATCTGTGCAGTGGCATATGATCAAACTGACATTCATTAGAGATTAGTCTCTGAAGTACTTCTGTATTTAAACAGGAACCTCTCTAAATGGACAGGAGTTACATAATAAAACCTTTGATGCTGAATTGTTCATAGAACTGCTTAAGCTGAAGTGAGTTTGTTTCTCATCAACCTTTATTTTAGGACACATTATTGCTGAAAATATACTGAAATCTCTTTTTGTTTATACTCCTATGTTTGCTCTAAGGGTTGAAATTGGGCTGTGTTAAAAACATAACTGTTTCTCATGAACAAAAGTAAAGTGATACTGTGTGACTTAGCCTAGACATATTCACTGCCCAAACAAATCCTGTATTTACAAAAAGATCAACCACTAATACCTATTATTTATCTCACTAAAATTGCTTCTGATATAAAATGAGATTTTGGTTTGACTTTTATGTAGTGAGGCAAGGTCAACAGTATCATTCCATACCCTCCTCACCCAAAGTGTTGCTGTGATTAGGCACACAGTAGAAAAGGCTGTATGGTCTTTCTGATAAAATTCTATAGCATCCAGTATCTATCTGTGTAGCTCTAAAATAATGCATATTTGTGAACATGCTTGTAGGCTTGGACACAAGGAAAGAATAGACAGCCATGGCCTGTAGCAGAATTTGCTCAGTTAGTCCACTAACCACAAACTACTTACCCTTCATTTTTTAAAGTGATGAACACCAACATCACGTAGCCTCCTTCATCCTGACATCGAAGAAACTTTTGGATTTGTTATGTGCTCATTACAGGGTTCTCTCCAGCTGGTGAAAGTCACTGGAGAAGAGCAGTACTCTACACAAGTAAAGGTCCTTTGAGAAATATTGGCTGCCAAGCGCTTCAGAGAAATCTACCCTGGTCCAGAGATAATATTGGCAATTTTGACAGTCCAATTTTTCACTAAAGATCCTAACACTAGAGACTGTTTTTGGAAGTCATGGTCATATTTTAGATAGCTTGCAAAAATTGACAGTCATCAAAAAGAACACTGAAAAGTAAAAAACCCAGTTATGAGCTTTCTTAAATTGTATGAAGAGGAGTGACACTATTGCAGTAAGTGCCATTGCAGCCATGCAATGGAGTCTGGATTCAAGTCCCTGAAATGATAGCTACAATTTATCTACAACAGTAGTGATCCTTCTAATAACCTTAATAGACAGTGCAATAAACAAACCACACTCAACTGTCTAGTATATCTACAAAGAGGCAAAAGTCCAAATTAGAAGGAGTATTAAATTGTTGATACAGAATAAAAATTTTTCTTCCTTTAACACTAATTGCTTATAACTGAAATAAATAAAAAATATCAAGTTATTAAAAATGTGCTCTTTGCTGCTTCTGCTTATGGTCTAATTATTCCAACACTGTAACAAGAAAACAAACAGGAAGACAATGTATTTCACTGATCTTTTTGGCCATTAACTTTATTGTGAAAAGATTTAATGAACAAGTAACAAACACTGTGTGCTTCATTGAGTATATCTGATCAGGCAGGGTCTCCCCATGCCTCTGGTTCCAGGATAGGGTTTAGAACACATCAGAAGCAGAAAGAAAGCATTTCCCTGCAGCCCAATTAGATGATTTTCTACTGTCTGACTCCACATTTCCTGCTGGTTAACATAGGTGCAAATCTTTTGTTGTTATTTTAGATCTGTTAAAAGGCACATCCATCTGAGCGTTCTAGGATGTAAGTGGATGATTATCGTGCTCGACATTGACATTACAGAGTGACTTTTGTACCCTCAGGTTTTTGAGTTTATAATTCCAGTTGGTTTAAATATATAAATTGCTTTCTTTTCTGTGCTGTGATTTCAGTCTAAGTGAAAAAACCCAACATGGGAGGCAAGTCTGGAAAACATATTATTACCTTGAAGCTGTTTAGAAATGAGTAGAATTAGAAAAGATGCATAGGCTTATTCATAACACACTCTTGAATGAGCTGACTTCTGGCTGTGCTAGGCTTTTATTGTGTAAGAGTGTAGTCACTTCATACCTGAGATTATCACACTGACAAATATCTTAAAGCTCTGTGTTTTGGAGTACCCTTTGACATTCAGTAAAATACATAGGTCTGCAGCATAAACAACTGAGAAGTTGTTGTTTCAGTACTTTTCCCTTGCTACTCTACTATTTTTCAGACCCACAGCTCCTATTTGTGAAAATCCTTTTCTTACAGGAAGAAGCTTAATGTAATTACAAATTCTATGAATTACACTTGTGGAGTAGAGAGGGCGTATAATTACAAAAGTTCTAAAATGCAGTAAATTGGAGATCTGTAATTTCTTACTTCATGTCTTTTATAAGAGCTCAGCTACAGAATTGCTTTTTCCTTTAATGTACCTGAAGCTTCCCATTGTTTGCTCTGTTTTAGACTTCTTCCAGACTCTTGGAAAGATAACAATTAAGATACATGCCTCAGTTAAGTACTATTTCTCCCATTTCACTGAGGCTTTGTTGGTAAATTTGCCAAATTCTGCATTGTGAAATAAAGGCAGCAGAAATAGCCTACAACATTGAAAATAATATTTTAGGAGTATCCACCTGTTTTCTTGCATTCCAGAGTTCAGTAAATAGATAGTCAGGAGTTTGCTAAAAATACTTTGTTAAAACATTGAGCATTTTTAGAGAGCAAAATAAGTCAACTCTGTATGGTGGACTAACCAGCTATTGAACAGACCTACAGAAGTTCTTCCCTTCAGTTTGCAAGTCCATTCTTTGTTTTTAAAGCCATGGTCTCAAACTGACCGAACATATAAGCTGCTCATAGCACAATATTTCCTATTGCCCCCTCTTTTTTTTTTTTCCCCCAAAGGGGGAGGAGCAGACAGGTTAGGAAAAGAGGGAAGACAACTAATCTTTCATTGATCAGACTGTGAATGAAGTAGCAGAAACTGAGATGTAGGGGTTCTGATATACCATGGATCAGGGCACAGCAAAACCAGGGCTTTCTCCTGCAGGCCAGGGAGCAGAGGAGGATCACACAGCCAGCACGGGCCTCACCAGCCAGAGCCCAGTCACACAAGTAGGCAAGCAAGGCAAGTAGGACAGGCCCAGAGATTGTAGCTGAGTCCATGCAACAGCCTAGATCATGAACTGAAGCTGGAAAGTCAATCTGTATATCATGGTTTGGCTCAGGTCCAGTGATGACTGAGCAAGTCTATAGTAATGGAGTAGGGCTAAGGTCAAGCTCTGTCAAGGTAAATGATTCTATTGGTTGAAAATAAAAAAACCATACATGCTGTCAGGTCCAAGAGGGTCTGCAGGTAGACATCCAGATCAGGGGACTCTGGAGCTGTAGTTATTGCTGAAAAGCAATATTTCTTCAACATAGCTCAGATAAGAACTGAAGCCCTCAGGTTGAGCTTAAATAGAGCTCCTGGGCCCATGGGTATGGGTAAGGCCCCAGGTGAAGCTGGTGAAGACCATTGGGGCCTATTAATGCACACATGAACTTGGCAACATCTATCTTTGTTTCAACTTGTATGTTTATTTCCAGCCAATGGAATCATTTCATCATCATTACCTATTAAGCTGCAAAACAGATAATGGGAATGTGAGTGGTCACGTTGTCTAAGACGGAGATTAGTAGTGATTCCTGGGACAATGAAATGTCCCAGCTGAGTCTAGTATATAGTTACGTAAAAGATTACACAGGGATTCACCAACTGGCAGTTTAGAAATCCCACCCTAGCATCTTTTGCATGTAATAGTTGAAGGAAAGATAAAGAAGATTTGATACCTGTTTCACATATGCTCCATTCCAGCCTCTGAAAAAATATATTTGACAGTAACCATAGCAGCAAAACTGATTAGGCATGTTTGAATGAACAAATGATGGAATAACATTTTTTTATTTAGAGTTTCAATAAAGGAAGCTTAATACTGTAAACAAGTATATTCAATTTTATTCTAAAAAAAGTCAAGTGGATTATATAGCTGAAATGGTCATACTTGTAACAAAACCAAAATATTAGTTTTCATACACTATTAAGAAATGGCATTCAACATTGTGTGGCTGAACTCATGAAAGTAACCTTCAGGAGAAGTAGGCATAATTTTTTTCAGACCTATCTTATGGCCTATACCTGTGATATCTTTTCAAGCACTTTCTGCTTCTGCTGAGCTGTTTCCTACAGAATGTGTTACTGGGAGACAGGAAGAACAGATGCAAAGCAGATGTAGTGTTGCTACTTGATGCACTGCTGTAAACCACTCAAAACGCAAGAATAGCACACCCTGGGAATCTATAGGTGAACAAGGATTTCAAGAATCCCTCTTTGCTTATCTGAAGCAATACAGTTATCCTTATACTGCTAGATGTTTGCATACTGATCATAAGCAAGCAATTTAGTGGCTATTGCAGTACAGGAAACATCCTTAGAGTGAATTAAGCACATTGACATTTATCTCAAACTCTTGCCCTTCAAAGATTTATAAAGCAGATAGGGAAATTCCTTTCTCCACGTGACTTTTACAGTAGTGCATACATATTCCTGGAAACAGGAGCTGAAACATACTACTAATCATGTCTAAAATAAGCCTTGCTAGGTTTTAGAATCTAAATTCCACCTGTGTCTTCCCAATGGTTTCCTGTGAATTATGATAATATTTAATCAAAAAAATTATACACTCAGCATAGGGAATAAACCAGAAGAATTAGAGATCTCTGTGCAGTCACAGGGCCATTATCTCACTGCAATAACAGAGACATGGTGGGATAGCTCACATGACTGGAATGGTGTCATGGGTGGCTGTGTACATTTTAGGAAAGACAGACCAAGAAGGCAAAGTGATGGAGTTGCTCTTTTTGTGAGGGAGCTCTCCCTAGGGGTGGATGCAGAATGAGTTGAGAGCTTATGGGTGAAGATTAAGGGGCAGGCCAACATGGGTGACACTGTTGTGTGTGTTCACTACAGGCCACTTGATCAGGAAGAGGGAGTTGATGAGGCCTGCTATAGACAGCTGCAGGTAGCCTCACCATCACAGGCCCTGGTTCTCATGGGGGACGTCAACCACTCTGGTATCTGTTGGAAAGACAGCACAGCTGGGCACACACAGTCCAGGAGGTTCCTGCAGAGCACTGGTGATAACTTTTTGATGCAGGTGGTAGAGGAACCAATGAGGTGGGGTGTGCTCTTAGACTCTGTATTCACAGACAAAGAAGGACTGGTTGGGGATTTGAAGGTTGTTGAGTCTCCCTCTCTGGAGATACTCAAAATCTGCTTAGGTGGGATTCTGTGCAGCCTGCTCTAGGTGAACCTGCTTTAGCAGGGAGTTGGACTAGATGATCTCCAGAGGTCCCTTGCAACCCTGACCATTCTTTGATTCTGTGATTATTGTATGCCTGTGTTCCAGCCTGGCTTCAACCCTATTTCTTCTAATAGGTATGAGTTCAAAGCTGTGAAGAAATGTAAACCTCAGTATCTCCGTTCCTGGACTACTTTTACACTCACCTAACATGACAATTTGTGGGAGTGTTTAAAATAAGAGAGAAAGACTGTCATCCATATCCAAGTATATGAGTTAAGTAATTTGAGTTGTAAGCAGGGTTTTTGAGCCACTCCTCATCTGGCATCAATTGGAATCAGTGAAAGAAGCATGGAGAATTCCCACTCTTTATTTCAGCTAACCAGACACAAGCCAGTGGAGAGAAAAAAAAAGACACTATTTCATGTTGCCTAAGCCAATAAGTTATTCTTGGTGGTTTGAAATACAGAAGGTATACTACTGACATGGCTGAACTTCACTCTCTCACTGAAGTTCAGTCAAACTTTGGTCTATCTGCAATCTTCCTTGTAAATATATCCTTGGGTATCTAGGGCAGTCTAATCCTTCCTAATTTTTGGCTAATGTAACTAACCTGAGACATTTCGGCTTGATTCAGTTGCCCACGTGTAGACATGCAGTACCATTTGGATGCTAAATTATTCCTCACAGCATTCATCTACTGCTCCAGAAAGATGTGTCTTTCAAAAAGCCTGTGTCAGTTATGTGGACTTCACCTGACTCGTTGGATGCTCTAGGCTGTTCTAAGTGGCATTAAATGCCCACACTTTAGCAGTTGAATCACTCTCTGAGAGTCTTAAAGTTAAATATGGCTCTCATTTTGGTTTTCCATTTATGATATTAGTATTGTAGGATTTTAATAAATATGACCAATATGGCACTTGGGTACCAGAGGACCAAGTGCTACACAAATGTTTGTGAAGTAACTAATAATTCTGTTTTCAAAGTAAGCTTTTGAAAAGTATGTGGTTAATAAAGCCAATTGCTTCTCATTGAACAATAAGCATAAAACACGGTAGCAAATGAGAAGAGAACTGTAAACTATGCATGCAATAATGAACAGGCACACTGGAACTATGCTTATGCAGTTAAGAGCAAGCACTTTACACATACACTGATAATTCTGCAGAGAACCTTAATTTCTTTATTTTTTCTTTGGGAAGGTTGAGTTTTCAACCACAATAAAATTATTTTGAAATAATTTATGGATTTTTTTTTTTACTTTTCAAGCAAAAAAACCCATCTATGGTAAGACCTCATAATGGCATCAACAGCAAATTTTAAGGAGGATGTGGTGTGTTGACCCTGGCCAGCAACTAAACACCCAGCCAGCTGCTCACCTCCTCCTCTTCTCCCCTGCCCCCAGCAGAACAGGGGAGAGAATTGGAAGAACAAGAGCACTCTTTATCTCATGGGTCAAGATAATGACAGTTTAACAAGTGCAGGAAAGAGAAGAAAAAAAAATTGATGCAAAGGCAATCATTCACCACCTCCCACAAGCACACTGGTGCCCAGCCAGTATCCAAGCAACAACTACCATGGATAGAAAACTCCCAGTTTCAACTGCTGAGCATGATGTTATGTGTCATAAAATATGTCTTTGGTAAATTTGGGACTGGTGACCTGGCTGGGTACTCTCCGAACCTCTTGCCCATACCTAACCTACTCACTGCTGGGGGCAGAGAGAAAAACAGGAAAAGCCTTGAACATTGCTCAGCAATAGACAAAACACTGGTGTGTTATCAACACTGTTTTAACCTCAAATCCAAAACACAACACCATACAAGCATTAAGAAAATTAAATCAATCCTAGTGAAATCCAGTACAGAGGACTAGAAATTTTAGGTTCAGGGCACAGACTTTTCTTCAGATAGCAGAGGAAATAAATGTATGAATACAAGAATGATTATATAAATAAGATCAAAGGCCTTTACAGTTCATACACTCTCTCTGATAGTTGCTTGCTGCAGATATCTGAGGAATAGTGAAGGCATGGCACAAACATGTCAATACTTCCCTCAATAGGCTGTCATACTTACAAAAATTTCTAGCGCAGAGCCACAGTGTAATCTTTGTATCTAATTATCCATGGCGCTGTTGTCTTCCATGAACTTTTGCCATCTTTGAAGTTTTTTAAACTGTTATCAGCCACAACATTTGATACACCTGAAAGTTTGTTATTTTATACATGTAACTAACTCATAGACAATTAGATTCATTTTCTTGATAGCTTTACATATATTCACTGACTACAAAAAAATTATGAGACACCACTGTCTTAGATTCTACTCCAGCATCTGAAAACCAGGAATTTTTCTCCACTGCCATGAAGGAGCTAGATTCTGTCCATTTAATTCTTGTTATCCCCTGACTTTTCTTCAACTCCTTCGGTCCCTTGGGATTACTCAGCTATTTACGCAGTATTAGCTTCTTGTCTCAGTCTCCTAGCTATGGCAGTGCCAGTTTTCTACAGTGTCTTAAAATCATCTAGTTTTTTAGTTTACTCTGTCTGTGCTTCAGTCCCACAGTCCTCCATATGTTCCTTATTCTTACCCTTTTGCTTCATCCCTTTCTCTCTCTTCAAAACATGCATCAAAATCTTACTGCAAACAAAAAAACATAAACCAAACAAAAATAGAAACAGAAAAAGAAAAACAAATATAAAGGAAAATCTGTCATCCACTAAACTGAGTAAGATGTTTTCATGAAAAAAATACAGTAGATAATGCACACATTATTTTGTAGTGTACATTGCGCTTCTGGCAATTACTCGTCTTAAATTATATTTAATGCATATTTTTTCTGTTTATGATACTGTTTTATAAATAGATATTACTTAGACAATATATATTTATACATATAAATATTTACATAATTTAATACTTTTTATTATTTAGACACATAGTAATAATGAACTATCAGCTGAGTATTACTAGTCACCCATCTCAAGAATACTGCAGAAGCTGAGGAGGCTTATGTGTGAGTAATGGGAACAATCAAAGCCACAGAGAAACTTCTATAATAAGAAAAACTGAAGAAGTTGTCAGTGTTTATGTTACCAAAAAAACCCAAACAAACCAAAACCAGAAAAGATATGACAAGCCTACAAAATAATGAATGGTTCAGAGAAAATAGATCATGAACTTCTTATTTTCTAACATATAAACGAAGGAACATTCACTAAAACTGAAGACTGAGAATTTTAAAGCCAATCAAAAGTTAGTACTGAAAAGTTTATTTTTGAATGCTTTGCCACAGAAGTCTCAAAGGATGAATCTTTATATTTCAAGGGGTGGGGTGGGGGTTGGGGGGGAAATAGTACTAAAGTTATTTTATTGTAATTAGCTAGAAAATAGTCCCAGACAGGAACACTACGCTCAGGCTTTAAATTCCTCTAACTTTTAGGGGTCCGACTTAAATGTGTATGTTTCAGACTTTCTCCCATATCAACATCTAGAGTATCCTGTCATCTCCTTTCACCATAAAACAGCTGGGTCTATTCCACCAGAGTAAGAATAACAGAGAAGATAAGCCTTACACTTGAGTTCAGTAATATGGTCATTTATCCAGGCTAGATTTAGTAAGGTGAGAGAGATGGATTTCTCAGCCATTGAGCCAAAAACTGTGTTACATGTCTACTTACCCTCCAGTGCTCAGGAAGAGTTTGGTATCTAGGAATGGGATACAAAATTTCATGCAGGCTGAGGAAAAAGTCTTCAAGGTCTTCTTGTCTATTAGAACGGTTATATTTAGTGTTTGTTTTTTCTCATGGTTTAAGAGGAAGACATCTATCAAATTAATTAAACAGAAGCCAGAATATTACAAGGATTTTTTTGAAACAAAGAAGAAATCAGCCTGAAAAGAAGTATAGAAGAATCATTAAAATATGTTACAGACTGGGGGAGACCTTGTATAAGAAAGAATAGCAGTCAAAATCTGGTCTGACATTGCCAGAAGTCATACCACCAGCATCATAACCTCATGCTGGACCTGACACAGCAGCCTCCTTGAGGGACATCAGGAGGAGCCTGCACCAAGCTGGTCGGTTGTTATAATGTGATGCAACAGCTAAAGATCCTCACTGTGACTGTACATGTTGGATCTTGTGGGGCATTTTCTCACTTGTGAGCGGTTCAAAAAGCTGTAGGGAGTGGCAAGGGCATATAAAGCTCGAATACCCATGTCTTCTATAGGAGAGGCAGGCAAGTAAGAGAACCTGCTCCCAGAAGAGGGGATCCGCACTTGTAATCCACACTTCGTGTGGAAGGGGGAATGCACGTAACAATGTGTTCATGTAAGGGGGAAGAATTAGTTAGAGAAGGGCGTACAGGAATTTTTTAGGTGTTGATTAGCATTTTGTAAGTGCCTACAGTCATGCTTTATCTCTTACTATTGATATTGATCCTGAGTTATCACTGATTGCTGATTAATTATGTATTGTTAGTGAATTAATAAACTGTATTGATTCTGATTTTGGCTTGAGCTATGTGAAAGGAGTAGTTTTTTCCCCGTGATACTCCTGGATTCATGTTAAGATGTAACCTGGATGCATAAGATATCCCTTCCAATTCTCTAATCTCCGTAAAAAAAAAAAGTTGATTCCTTGCAAATTTCTCACAAACCTTAGAGTATCTGAAATGACAGAGTAAGCCTATATTTAGGCAAGAAAACCCCTTTCCCAATGCTGTTTTCAACCTAGAACCTCCAATTATAGAAAATCAGTGGTGTTACTTCACTGTTTTAGGATAGTTTTTAACTATTCTAAAATCCATATAATCCATTGCTATTTCCCCACCAAATCTTACCATCAAAATATCTGCGAAGTTCTGTTCCCTGAAGCTGAAATGATTGATTGCCTTTAGACCCTGAAGAAATTAAACAAAAATGTTATCTAATGGCCTGGGTAGGTGGTAATTTGGAGACACCGCTACACTGTTAGCAGACCTTTGTGTAAGAACTCTTAACATAATTTCAGTAAGAACATGTATTTATAAACACAAAAAAGAGGGCAGGATTCTTGTTTTAATCAGATTTATTTTATCTTACAGTTTTTCTTTGTCTATACAATTTGTTTATGTCACTGATCTTTGTATTACTGAACCCAAATAGAGATAACTTTTGAAAGAACATGCAGGACAGAGAGAGTAAAGGAAGTAATCCAAGAAAAAAACAGGTCTTTAAAACATAAAGTCTTATATTCTTGTTTAGGAAGTTTCTAATTATGATTTCTGGAAGCTGGAAGGCTGTGTGGTTTCACGGTTTGCTCTTGTGCTGTTCTATATTACTGGTCAGAGTCTCAATAACATCAGGCTTGATTGGGTACTTGAGGCGTTACTATGCTTGAAAATTATATTTTGCATGCTTAGCAGGAGTGACATGTCAGCATTACAAAAAAAGGCATGTCTGTAACATAACAATGTAAGAAAAATGTTAAATCTGTTCAAGTAAAACCTACCTACCTACTAATGAATTAAACAGAACTTCATGAAAGCTTGTGTTGCAGTCTTCACGCTTTTCACAGTTATTGATGAACTAAAGAACACTTGTCATATATATTTTATGAATATCTTTAGTACAATAAATATTATGAACTCATTTTTGATCAAGTGCAGCTGAAACAGTGATACCAATGTAGGTCTAAAATAAGAAATGGTTTATGTTTTCTTTTTTTAAACTTAATTATTCTTTAGAAATACTGTTTATGCAATTTTCAGAGATAAAGAGCTTTGAAATACATGACAACAGAAGGTAAAATAATTGAAAAATCATTATAATTTAGTATATAATTAGTATATTTTCACATGTGTAATCCACTCCTTGATGAATACACTCTATTTTAAAAGAACCAATATTTGAAAATACATTTTATATAGCCAGTACCCTCAGATGACTCTTGCAAAATCAGAGATAATGGTAGAAGGGGATCAAAAGCATGGATGCCACTAGTAGAAATAAGAGTTTTTTATAAAATGCACTGATACTTCATTTATGTACATCTAAAGCATGTGTGGGTTTAACTGTTGTTGAATTATGAAGATGAGGAAGCATTAGGGTTTATGTTCATGAAATCTCACTATAAATATACTGTCCTGAACAAACGTATGAGTTTAATCTCAGAATGTGGAGTTATGAGCCTTGGAGAAGGTCATAAAAATATTCAAGCAGAAACTGAACTATAGGTGAATTATACCGTGCTTCAACATATTTATTGATAGACACCAGCATTTTACCTAGCACAGATTGATCCTACTTCCACAGGTGGTTTAGAGGGGTCCTTGTAGAAACTGAAATCTGCAAACCTGTATGTAGAGTCATCTCTTGGCTATGCAAGTAGAACAGATTTCAGGGGTTGCTTCACTTACGAGAATAAGCAGTCTTATAGTCTTAGAAAGATGCAAGACATTCTTTAACTCTCTGCAGAGACAACAGTTCTGCCACCCTGCAGCACAGATGCTTTGCTACCAGCAACAAAGGAAATTTAAGGAAGTTGAAGCTAACAATTAAAATATTATTAAAATAGGACTGGATCAATGCTAAAATAAAACTATGAAAATTTTCTTATGAAATGTGCTCAAACCACACGCTTTCAGCCTATTGGTCTGTTTTGCTGATTGACTGGATACCAAGCAAAAATGAATTCTCAGTCAAATAAAAGAATAAATGCAGTTTATTATATTACAATATAATAAATGAAAATAGCATGCAATATGATAAAAGGAAACAGTACTAGTTATTATGCACAATATAATAAAAAAGCAATAGGAGCAAAGCATCAAATCATTACTGCAAAGCATTACAGAAACTAAGAAAAGGATACATCACCAATTACCACCTTAACATCATCCAGGCCCACACTTCAGCTGGGAAGCAGTGTTGCATCTGGCACCAGGAGTCTCTTGGTAACTGGGAAAATTCCTACTCAATGTGTTAACCCATAGGTGAGGCTTCTGGCCCAGTCCCGGGATCTTGCCCACCTTTATACTCAGTGAAAGACAAGAATAGTTTACATACCTAGTGTACGTAAACTTTTAAGTTTAGGTTAAGTGCAGGCATGTACTGTCTCATGATTTGTAAGGTTCACATACACCAGGGACGTTGGCCAGACACCTGAGCATGGTAGAGTTACTGTCATGACACAGCTGCACACAGTATCATTGTCTGGATGGTCCTGCTCATATCTTGCTTGTTCCGGGAGCTCAGGACAAACACCACCTGCTCATTAAAGTTGCCCTTGAGCTCCCTGTCCAAGTTAAACAATTCCTAATTAAAGACAAAGACTTTTAAATTGATTACTGCCTATGAAAATTTTCACCACAACTGTATAAGTAACACCTTCCTTTAAATGCTATCATTGCACATAAAGACTTCACACAAGAACTGGGACTTACTTGCAACAAGTACTTAAGACATACTACTACTACAGCAATGATGACAAGGAAAGTGTTACTGTCGTCTCTCTGAAATTTGTTCTTAAGGCCTTTGTCATTCCCTCTGATGCCAAATTAATCAAGTATAAGGACTGTCTTGGAACAGAAAGCGATAGTGAAAAGCTTTCCATGAAAGTTTATAAATATGTCCACAAGTTTGCTGCTCCCTAGAAACAAATACAGGTATCATTTTTATGTGTTCCTAGCCCTTCCATATGAGCAAAGAGCCTAAAAATTATGCACAAAACTACACAAAAACTTAGATCCAGGAAAAAAAAAAAATCATCACAACCAACAAAAAATGAGGGACAAAGGGAAATTTTCTCTTTAAGGAGCAAAAACTAATTTTACTATACTTTTAAGAGTTAATTCCCTTGGTCTTTCAAAAAATACTATAGCATACTTTTGGATCAAAAGAGATCTAATCTTAATTTATATGTTAAGAAAGTTATCTCTGAAAGCCTAAAATATCCCAGAACACTTCTGTCTAGAGCCTCAAAAAGAAGAATAGGGAGATCAACAATTTCAAAGGAAGATTCAGCTACACAAACCTGGGAAACATTCACTAGCAATCCAAATTCCCAGAAAACATTTTGATCTCAAGAAGATCCTGACTGATCAACAGTTTCACTGGAAGAGTTCTAAAGGGCTACTGTACTTCATGGTTCTATGTACAAACAGTGTTTAGGCAGCAATAAAAGCTATAAGTAGTAAGTACTGAAGGCTTACGTCACCGTAGCACTTGGTACCTAATAAATGGTTCCTTTCTCAGTATATTGAGATATTGACAACAATTGATCCATCCCTTTTCCACAAAGGTGAAGGGAGTTATAATGGAGAGGAGACAACAGTAACTGATATGATTATTCACAGTAAGGAGAAGCTGCGGCTTCCAAGACAGAAATCTAGTCCATTTTTTCGCTGTATAAGATTTCCTAACACCAAGTAGAAGGAACGCTTCTGCATAGTTTCACTTTTGCTGTTTCCATTTTTGGCCCCCACCTCTATTTAGCACTTTATTTTACCCGTTGGAAAGAAGTGCAGTGGAGTTCTTCTAGCATGAGAATGGGTCACAGCAGCAGAAATTGCCATCTCATGTAGCACACACAGCTGTCTATGAATAGGCAAAGCTTCTCACTTCATCACTGAGAAAGACTGTTGAGTCAAGGCAACAGAAAGTAAAAGGATAAAGGACATTCATTTAAAGCCCCAGTCTTGGATAAAAGCACCTTCTCCTAAAGGCAGAGTAATCTAAAACTATGTAATATAGATACTCTAAAGAGTGGAGTGGAGGGAAGGGATTTTGGAAAGGATACTTCATTGTGATTATCCATTTCCCTCCCCCCATGAAATTCTTCCAAGCTTGAAAGTGCTAGTGACACTTCATCACACCTAAACAATTTACATAAGCAGCAGCAGCCACCACCACTCTCCAACCTTTAATTCCCATAAATAAATATTACCAGCATCCCAGAAATCAGCATTGTAATTTCCTACTTTGGGCACTTAACATGTTTTATTTTAGAGACATCCTTTTAAAGTTATATCAGCTCTAGAGGAGTCTGTTTCTGGAACATTATTTGTGACAAAGGCGAAGTAAAGATAGTATGGAAAGAGGAGGCAATACACACATCAACAGCAGTTTTTTCATGCTAGTTACACAACAACACACTCTTAGTCATGTAGGGTAAAAATAATGAGATACACAAGATGACACATGAAAAGGACCTTATCCTCTTCCCAAAAATTAATGCATGAACACTACTTGCTTAAAAGTCCAAATTGATTGTCATACTAGGTTTGTGTAAAGCTTTAGGAAAGAATGGTGTGAGGGCTTTTTATAGAAAATTATACCAAGTGAAGGCTATTTCACTAATTAACACCCTTTCCCAAAGAAATCCTTATCTCCTTCTAAAATAAGCTTCTTTTAAGGAGATAAAGAACCCAAACATTTGCAGAGCCCTGACTTCAACATCTGTTGGTATTCCCTACACACAAGTGTGCGTCTGCATGCATGTTTATCTGAAGAGGTCATCAAGGGCTTGCTTGGTTTATTCATCGTTTTAAGGCTCTCCTATTTGCAAAGCTTCTGTTAATGTCAGTGAAATCTAACCTAGACAGAAGTTTCAGAGGGCAGATATTTGGCATGCTACATTTAGAAACCCAAGTACAAAGTTGATGAGGACACTTCAAACACAGGGGATTACAGCGGAAATAGGTCTCCTTATACCAAACTGGCTATTGAGCAGATTCAAGGAAGAACCCACTGAGACTGCCTGATTCTATTAAAGCTCATATTCTTGCTTTATATTTTTCCACTGACAAAATCAATTCTCCTACTTGGCAAAGCACAGCACAGAAATAACACTTTATTTTTAATACAACAGAAAAGGAATGGAAAAGAGACATAAAACCATGTACTGCATGACCTATAAAAAGCAGATACTTACAGTTCGTAGAAATTGTATTTCATCTTCCCCTCCTTCACCCCCTTCAGCCATGGCTCTTGAGGAGTCAGCTCTGCTGAGACTCTCTGATCGCCTCCACCGTCAGCTCACTGCGCTCAGCCCCGTAGAGCTCCTCTTCTCCTATCAGTATTAGCATATAGCTAATCCACAGCCATATAGGGAGCTCAGCTAACTCCACTGCACTGCAGACTGTCAGTCAACCCCCTCACTGCCAGAGCCAACTGCGCTGCTTTTCCAGCTCATAGCAAGCAATTCTTTTCCTTTTCTCTCTACCCTAGAGGCAAAAAAACCCTCCTGGTAAGGTATTGCAGGAAGCATTAGGTGCATCACTAGGTGTTGATTATTTTTCCTCCACATACTGTCTAGTCAAAAGAGCAGCAATGGTGAAGTGTTAATGAAAGCAGAGCTTGTGCTTCCATTTTCACAGATCAGGGTACCCAATTTTGCAGTGAAATGTATCAAATTCAGCAACTCTGAACCTACTGATTTGTGCAGCAGAAGGATGTAAATCAGATGATCACAGGACAAGCTGATTTTGACAGCAGATATTTTCAGCTTGCTTACAATAACTTCCATTTCTTGCTTCTCTGCATAAGCAGCTGCAAATCTGATTTCCTAGATGACTTAATGATCTCAACCTACTATGTCTAGTTTTTTGTGCTATCCTTATAAATGGTATTTATACATATATCCTAAGGACTCCAAGGTTTTTATTTGTATGTTTTCAGAACTGCACCTGAATATGCACAGAGGATGGTAGAAATTTACTTCAAAACCTATAAATCACAGTTATGTTAAAGTAAAACTTAAAATAACTTCATATTCTAGTTAAATAATGAAAAAAATTGTAATTAGTAAAAATCGCTAGTTATTACTTCAATATTAGCAAACAAGCAAGAATACAAATAGATGACTGTAGAACAAAATTTACTTAAGGGAAGGGAAGAAAAGAGAAAGGACACAAGGAAACAGAGGAGAGCACTGAGGAGGCTCTAGCCAGCCAAGTCACTATACGATCTTGCATTTTGTGGTAAGGTTGCAACCACAGCCTACCCATACATTTCACCCCTGAAAAGCATTACGCAAACTTTATGCTGTCCATACGTACATAGATACAAACCCTCATAGTACCATATGTATAGTCTTTTTCCTCAATAAAAACATGGTTTTCTTTTACAAATGAGAAATGTAGGCATGAGGGTAAGGAAAGAATAGCTTTCTTGGGATCACAAGGACAAGTGCAACAGTGAAAACTGAAACTAGATTCTCTATGTCTGCAAGCTAATACGTTAATAGACAACTGTCCTCTGGACATGGAACCCAATGCCCCCCTCCACCTCCAAGTAATAGTATTCTGATTTTTCACTACTTAAAGTAAACATAGACACAAGCCAAACAATGAGGTGCCCAATAGTTTCTCTCCTTGAAGGGAAAACTGGTTTGAAAACTGTTTTATTTCACTCCCTCTTACTACCCGGAGAGACTCTGTCCAAAAAATTACAATCCCATTACTCAGCAACAGGCAATTTTAGGCCAAAAGCAACTCAGAAGCCTCTGGCTGACAGTCACACAGGCTGGCCCTGCCAGTCCATCCATTCCCGTTCCCCCATCTTGTAGTTTTTGTTGGTTGCTGTGAGCAAGGAAAAGATAGCTTTGTGCAAGACAAAGGCAAGGCGGCAGAAAAATATTTCTCTGAAGTGCCAGAAAACTGATTTTGTTGGTGTTCTGAACATTCAGGTTTGTGTTTGGTTTTTGCAGTGGTTTTTTACTCCCAGTCATCTTTGAATGCATGTTTTATCTCTTTCCTCACCAATACACGGAACAAAACTTTACAGATCTTATTCCAGGAGGAAAAAAAAGAAAAAAAGAAAAAAAGAAAAAAAGAAAAAAAGAAAAAAAGAAAAAAAGAAAAAAAGAAAAAAAGAAAAA
>JAVJGI010000014.1:48732640-48746111 GCA_035590275.1 Ibycter americanus | reverse complement strand
CCCATGGGCAGGCAGGTGTTCAGCCATCCCCAGGAAAGCAGGGCTCCATCATGCGTAACGGTTACTTGGGAAGACAAATGCCATAATGCCGAATTTTCCCCCCTTCCTTCTTCCCCCAACTTTCTGTTGCTGACCATGATGTCATATGGTATGGAATATCCCTTTGGCTAGTTTGGGTCACCTGTCCTGGCTGTGTCCCCTCCCAATGTCCCGTGCGCCTCCAGGCCTCTCACTGGCAGGGCCCAAGAAACCAAAAAGTCCTTGATTTAGTATAAACATTACCCAGCAACAACTAAAACCATCAGTGTGTTATCAACATTGTTCTCACACCAAATCCAAAATGCAGCGCTGCACCAGCCTCTGAAAAGAAATTAACTCTGTCCCAGCTGAAACCAGGACAAGGTGCTATATTTTTCCGGCTAGGGAAATACAGAATGGGTCAGTATATGTAGTATATGTGTTTTGGAAAGGCTTAAAGAATTAAATGAAAAAATTAGAAATAAGAAAAAGCTCTTAGAAATACTGAAACTTTTAAGGGAGTTATTCTATTTTTTTCTTTTTTTTTTTTGAGGGGGTGTTGAAGTTCAACTTTCTGTATTAATCACTGGTTTTGGATGTAGCATACTGAGATATAGTAGGATGTTACTCAGAAGTGATGTTCGTAACATACTTTGAGTTTCACAACGTCTTTCTCAGGTGTCATGTAAGAGTTATCTCAGAGAAATGTGTTTGGATCTGTGGGACTAAATATAAACTTCAGTTGTCCCTCACACGAAGCTACTGTGAGCCCTGTATACAACTGTCGCGTATGTGTGCATATGCATAGCATAAGCCCTAAACCGGTGCTGGTATATGGCTGAAAACAATACTTCAAGCTAATCTAGAGACTTGGAGGATGATGTGAACTTCAGGTCTTACTACTCTGCATGGTCACTTCCAAGCAGGCACTTCTGCATCTGTATAGGTGTTTGCAGACTGCATGCCATCACAATATTTTCTTTGTTCTCGTCTCATTCTTTTCAGGTTTTCAAAAATGTATGTCA
This sequence comes from Ibycter americanus, assembly GCA_035590275.1. NCBI lineage: Eukaryota > Metazoa > Chordata > Aves > Falconiformes > Falconidae > Ibycter > Ibycter americanus. The sequence continues at coordinate 48,745,068 of JAVJGI010000014.1, read as the reverse complement.
AATCTCTTTGTAGCAAACCACAGGAGTAGCCTTTATTAGCAGTTCTTGGTGGGTGTTTTGTCTCCTGGTTTTTATGAGTTTTCTGTGGATTCAGAACAGACAACAGCAAAAGAAGGATAGATGATATCTTATTCTTTTTAGTCAGATGCCTGCTGTGATGAAGCTGTCACTGATAGAGAAGGGAATAATAATTGCAAATTTTGTGAGGACTTATTGAAAGGAATAATGTTTTGTATGAGAAATCTATTATCTGCATAGTGCTTGCCTCTTTTGAGAGATACCTGTCTTATACAGACTTATGAATGGCATAATTGTGGAAATTCTTGAGCAAAAGGATGTGAAGGTAAAGAATATGATAGATTTTAAGAGTTGTCAGACAGATTAATGATATCCATGGTTATTAATTAGCTTCTGTAATAGAAAGAGCCTAAATTACTGACTGGAGGAAAGTGAAAAGGAATAGTTGGTGAAGGATTGTTTTTAAGCCACACTGTTAACTACAGGCAGAAACAGGAAAGATAACACTGAGTGAAGTCAGATATTATTTTAGCCCACACTTAAGATCAGTGGTTATGTGCTCTGTTCAGTTGTAGGCAACTGACTGAAGAAAGTTTCCAGGCAAGTCTACTGCTAAGAGCAACAGTCTTCACTGATCTTGCTGCCAGTAGTTATACGCTAACGGGTTCACACTTAACACCTGTCTCCTTGTCACTAGCCAGATTTCTGATGGTTGTGCCTCCTTTCTACTTGATCTCATTGTCAAACCCAGGTTTATTATGAAAAGGCTGGAAATAATTTCTGATCTTTAGAGGAAAACTGTGGAGTGGTATTCATCTCTACTTTCTTTTGCCTTTACACTTTCAGTTAGTTAATCATAGCAGGGCAAAGGACAGCAAACTTGTTCAAAAATAGATACACACATTCTTTTGTGTTTTGGGGGTGGGGGTGGTGTTTTGTTGTTTGTTTTGTTGTTTTTGTGTGTGTGTGTGTGTGTGTATGCAGTTTTGGGGGTTTTTTTGGTTTGTTTATTTGTTTTTGTTTGGAGCTCTCCAACAGTATGAATAAGGTCACTAACTTGCTGAACTTTGTTAGACCATGCAACCTTTTCCAGGTTTAAATTCTTCATTTGCCCAGAAATATCTCTTCTTCCTCTTTATTTATCATCCTGATCCATCAGTAAAGGATTATGGAAAGTATTCACAAGTGAATTGCAATCCTCTTGTGAAGTTTATTTTTATTATTACTTGGAAAGTAAATAAGAACCACAATATATTTCTATAACTAAACCCAGGAAAACTATTTTTCCTTCCAGCATCTGCGAATATTGTTCCTGTCAAGATTTTCATCAAATGTTATTCACATAACTTTATGTAAAAAGGCATACTCTTTACTTTCATTGTGTTCAGTATGTATCCTAGTGTGACTCTATCTCTTGAACAGATAATTTTCCTGTCAATGCCTGTACTAGGCATATTGACGTATGAATACTGAAATATTCTACAGCAAAGGAGAAAGAGATATTTTGTTGTGTCATCTATATGGATACTTTCCTAAATAAATTGTATATACAGGCTAATTAAATAATTATTTTCACATTTATTGTCATTTCTGACATAATTACAGTTCTATGCTTTGTTCAAAGACACGTGAATGTCTCTGTTTAGAAGCCTGCATATAGTTTCCTAAAATAAGTAAATCCACTACTTCTTTCTTACCGCTCCCCATTGTTTGAACAATATCTTGCTAGCGGTCTGAGATTACAGTCCTAATTATAACACAAGATTGGACAACCCTCAGGTGGGGTTAATTTGTATAACTCAATTTAATTCTATGGAGCTGTGCTGATTTATGGTAACTGAGGATCTGTTTTCACATTTGCAATTCCATTATTCTAATATTCTTTTTAATTAGTCTATATTCATTTTTATTTAAGAAAATTTAGGCTTTCTAAAGATAAAACAGTGGATTCTGGTTTCACTGTTATTGATCTAAAACTAGAATAATGTAAATTGCTTCAGTCCTTATGTAACTAAACACAATCTACCCGTATGCAGTGAACAGAATAACAAGACTCAAACATGGAATCTTCCTCAGGGAATAGCTATTAGTGTAAGGGCACTATAATGATTCTTTTGTTTAAACAAAAACTGCTGACACAATTCTATGTTCTGCAGTGTGGGTTTATTCAGCTCTCAGCAAGCCAGCTGCATGGAGTTGAGCTCCTTCAGAGAGCCCAATGGGAAAAAAAAGCAGGAACCTCTCAGTGAACGAGTGCCCTATGGCTAAAGTGTATATAAAGTCTATTATCACATATCTTTCCATTTTAAAAATCCAAATTGAACATGGAAATAAAATAAATGTGAACTTACACATCTAGGGTCTGGGAAAGTTTTCTAAACAACTAAACCTCCAGGTTTAGTTCATAATAGCAAAAGCATGGACTGTCCTTTTTCATGATCATGCCACAGGAAACAAAGCCAAGCAGAGAACCAATATAAATGCACTGCTGGAGTCTTGTTCAATGCTATGTGTTATTTTCTTAGATCTGAGAGTTGGAGGGTATGGAAATAAAAGCTTTCTGTAGAACAGCCCATATGGTGTATTTATAATGTGTGATCAGAACAAAACATGAATTACTGTGACTAGTCCCTGAGTGTATATTTCAGTGATTTTAATTAGAGATAAGAACATTTTCATACCCTCTGATGCCTGTCACAATTCTTGTCGTGATATTCCAAAAATTCCCCTTCTATTTCTAGCAAAGTACAGTTATTAAGGAAAGTGGACTTAGCACTGCACGTCTTGAATCTGCTTTACACGTTCTTTCATTAACACTACCACAGCCATTGCTCTTTTGATAAGAAGCTCTTGAAGTGACACAAGTACAATCAGTCTTTTATTAATATGTGAAATAACCCCTGGAAAAATCAGAACCAATTCCTTCTAGTTCTTTATCTATGGTTTTCTGGTGCACTTAGAGTTGTTATCTGCAGGCTTCCCATAAAACAACTCGGGGATCTTGACCATTAACTGACTAGATTAGATGCCTGCTGGAGCTTGCCATAGCATGTGGTCTGCAACCAGAGTTTCTCTTCTTATGCCCTCAGTTCTAACCATGCTGTGGAGATGGAAAGTGGATAAGGCTGGATTTTGAACTGGAAAATGCACCTGCATTCTGTACTGCCCAGTAAAGTTCAATGCTTAGCTCCAAACTTTAAATTCCATTCTATGTTGTAGGAAGCTAGATGTCTGTTGTTTGGGTTTGGGGTTTTTTGATCTGACCATAAATTAGACTCCATATATCATTCTCTTTCTGAGTCTGTTATTTAGACTAGGATATTTCTCTCTCCCGCACTATTTTCATTTGAAGTTTGTCCTGCAATGCTTCATACACCATCACAAACAGTATCCAAACAATAGAGCCTAGTTTTCTGAAAATTAAATCAGCGACTATATCTTCTGGTCTTAAATGCTTATTTTAATTATTTATTTTATTTGCTAATTTGTTTTATGCATTTCATCCTCCAAAATAATATTAATAATCAAAACACAAATGATATATCTTCTGAATTTCTTGCTACAGTTTTCTATATTTATGTAACTTAAAAATTGATGTATTATAGTTGTAAAGCACTGTAAAAAGGTGTGCAACCTCCTAATATTTGGAGCAGGATTTGATACCAGATAAAATTTCAGGACTGGATCAGTCACATCCTTTAGCATAGCCAGGAAGGTGAAGAATATATTCAGAAAGAGACTAGTGACAGTACCAGTAGAATCAGGCAATCAGAAACAGCTGAACAGTGTCAAGATCTCATGAGCGTAAGGTACCAAAAGTAACAAAATAGACATATCTGGTAGATGAGGAGAAAATGAAAGCAGGAACATTTCTCAAACCTCTAACCTGCTCAAGATCATAGTTAAGACAATAATATAAAGAAAGATAAAGCTGGAAAAATAGCAGAATAGCAGCAAACATAAGTTGCACTGTTCTCTCTTATTACCTTATTACCTTATGACAGCATGGGACTGAAACAATGCCTAGAAAGACAATGACACTTGTTAGCAGGAGAGATCACTAAAGCCCTTCTGCTATGTAACAGCTATGTGTGGTGCTGATGAGAAGGGCGCATAGAATCTAGGATTACAGAACTGTTTACTTCTCAGCATCTTCTGGATGAGAATATAAGGTGTTTTAAAGGAAAACTGAAAAGCCCTCCAAAATACAATATATGCTTGCAAGTTTCTTTCTGATATTTCCATTGGTACTATGGTGCTTTTTTGTCTCTTGTTCTGGACAGTAGTAAATGTAATCCATAATGAGGAACAGCAGGGGAAAAGGCTGTGGTTTTAAGAATCTGCAAATGGACAGAATAGCTTTCCTTCCATCTCATTTTGTGTATAATACAAATGTCTTGTATAAATTTTTGTTTCCTTTCCAGAATGTGCAGTAGTACTGAGGTTTTGAGCACCACCAGACCAAATCTGGTTTAATTCCTTTCTGTCCAAGATCACACACTACTATTTGTTAAAGAATTCACAACAGAGATTTAGATTATACTTGATAAATTGAGGCATTCAGTAGGTAGATACATACATACTAAATACATGATTTAAGTGTGCACTTATATGTCTATACTCACTACAATCTCTTTAACCCTACCATTGCTACTTCATAGGTATCATTGTTGAAATTATAGTTGGAAATTTACAGAGAGTTTACAAGAATGAACAGTATATCAAGGCATACACTTCTCATACAGAATTCACTACGAAAAACATCAAGCATCAGTAAGTAGATGCTGTACATTTTCTGATAGAAAGGAACTGAAAAAAACCCCAACAACTGAAAGCAACACTATTTTCTCTTAAGTTACCTTCATGAACTTGTATTCTGGATTTGTAAATGCTGATATGATATAGGTCCTTCAAGATGGTGTTTGTCCTCAGATTCAGACACTGGAACTTACAGTGTCTACAATATAGCTGTTAATAGCCTTTTGGGAACTCTGCGCTTTTGTTTTGTTTGGGTTACCAACTGAACTTTTATTTAATCTTACTTTTATGTGGCATTGGGCATGACCTTAAAAATGTCAACTGATGTTTGCACTGCAGTCTTAACAAAGGCCCTTTAGGACTAAGTTGAACACATCTATCATTTTATTAGGTGATGGATGATAGTGAATTGGACTGAGTACAAACACACAAAAAATCACTTCAAAATGGGGAAAAAAAAAAAAAGCCTTTCCCCAAGAATATATTTTGATGTAGGAGTTGTCTATATTCATGAGTCATACAGTCATGGTACTACAGATAACTATCTTACACATGGATTCTGAGTCAGCACTTTCAGACGTATATTTATGCTACCCTGCTCACTCACAGCTACTCAGCTTACTTTTATTTTAAGAATTCTGCTTCAAAATAAAACATAAATATACTATGAGTTTTTAGCCACATTCTTTGGATTTGCATTACATTTCAGGTTACTTTTCACAGAAATACTGCAACAATTTATCAGATATGAAGTATCAACAGAATGCTGAAATCCTTTGTTTCAGCCAAGATCCTGGCATGTGTTTGATACTCTTATTCTCAAACATTTAGACTTTTGCATAGGTCTTTAAGCTGTATTAATTAGCATACATTAGCATAAATTAGCATAAAAGCATAACTTAGATTAAGAAGTAATGCTATAAGGAAATACATGAAAAAGGAAATAATCACAGATGAGAACACTTAAGAGGTGCTGAATATCCCTCAGCTGACATTTAGATGTATTTAAACACAGAATGCTGAAATTGGACTAGTTAGCACTAGTTTGACTTCAGTCTATCAGAATGAAGTGCACTTTCTTGAACTATTTATATTCAGATAGCTTTACATTAATGATTTTATGATAAAAATATGTCTGACATAGAACACAGATTTGACATTTGGATTCCAGAGCAGAAGCTGATCAGTTTTATGGTTTTCAAATATTTTTTATTTGTGACCCTACCAAAATTTTTCAGTGAACGTCCATATGAAATGTAAAGCTACTTACAGTAATTTTTTTTTTTTTTTATTAGCAGCAGTCATGGACAACATAGTTATACAGATCACAAACTGGTTTCCTTCAGTATTCTTATTCTCTTGAAATGAATTCTGCTGCTACGTTTCTGACTTCTGCTTATCTTCCCACCTCCCCATGAACAAATTTCTTCCTTTCCCTTCTCCCAGCTTCATCTGTTCTAGCACTTGGCTTGCTGTTTTCAGATTTGTTGTTATTATTCTTTAAGATCTAACTAGGAATTTAATGTCTCCAGTAGTGCATCTGTGTTGCTTAAGTGTTTCCTAACAAAATCATCAGGATTTATACACTCTTATTCTCTCCTGCATAGCTGATGACTTGAACTTTTGATAGAATAACACTATGATTAACACTATTGAGCAGACACTAATAGATAGCATGGCCTACAAATTCAATAACAGAAGGGGTTGAGTAGGAAGATGTAAGTAGAAATATTATGAGTATTGTGTCTGAGATGAGCTGTAGGCAAGATGTCTAGTCAAGAGAGAAACTGGCTAAACTGTGAAAAAAGAGGAAACAAAGCACTAGCCTGAACTCAGAGTTCTTACTACAAAAATTGGTGTTACACCCATACTTGATTAAAACCCTTTACAGCTACCATCCAACTGCAGTCCTGTTCTGTACCAGAAAATCTAACTCATTTATCAGTTCTCATTAACTTCTTGTCCAAATATCATTTAGGTTAGAGTTGATAATAGTAAAAAAATGGGACTTAGGTAGATTTTCTTGTCTTGGCAATGGGAGCAAAAAGCTAAAAATTTAAGTTGTACCTGAACACCTTTTAGATTTACAGCTGCTCCTTTTTTTAAGTATTTTTCCTCAGCACTTTGAAGGAACTAGTGAGTAACAAACAGGACACAGTAGTTTTTATGGCAATTTTGCATGGGAAGAGCCAGAAGAAAAAGATCTGTGGATGACTCCTAGAAGCAAGTAAAATTGGTGAATTTTGAATTTGGACAGTCAATGAATGTTATTTTGGTTGTGGTATTGCATTTTAGGTCACTGCATGAGTCAGCCAAGACCTGCTAAGTTGTTGCTTCTTGATGTGAAAAGGATTGGCTTGTCAAGGTGATCCCAATGATGAAGCAGAGCTTCCTTTGGCCTGAGAGGATAAAAAAGCAGCTGCCGAGCAGCCACGAGAGAAAGTGTAGTAAATGATTAGTTTGCATTTGGAGTGGGAACCTCTAAAAGTATAAAATTCACTTCTCCCTGCACTCTTTCCTACGCTTTTAGGTATGTCTGAACCTGAGGTATAATTAATCAGCAAGACCAGGTCTCACTTTGTTGTTAACTTATTGAAGAGGTACTATAGAGTAAGAGAACAGGAAATCTTTGGGGGTGGAAGAAGGAGGTGCTGGTAGTAGTAAATTTGGCAATTATTCAAAGTGACTGCTGAGTCTGTGATACTAAAGATGACCAGATAAGGCTATTTGATATGGAAGAGCAGAACTAATTGTCCTAACCCATGCTGGTGACGATAACACAGAGAAACATAATAGGAACATTTCAGGGGTGAAATTCAGATTGCTAGGGGCTCTGCCCAGCAGGGAGTCCAGTTCTCATGGCAACAGCTTGTGTAATGCTGCCAGATACATATGCAAGACCTGAAAAAAACTGTACAGGAAAGATGAGTTTCACATTAACTAGACTGCAGCCAATCTGCTGGTAATCAGAACAGAAATATCATGGAGGAGTATTTTCAGTAAAAGCAGAGCGAAAGCCAAGACACGTGGAAGAGGACCTGGATTTGATATAGTCAACATCTTTTCACAGACAGAAAGGAAGCATATATACAGAACAACAACTCTGTAAGTTCAGCTACAGAGCCCTGCCTGTGTCCCTGGGGCCTTTGGGACCACAACGCCAGACCCCTCAGTGCAGGGTGGTGGGTGTTGCTCCTGAGCCTTGGGGCATGAAAGTCAGCCTAACTAGAATAATTGATTAAGATTGGAAAAAAATGTAGGATTTTATAGTGATTTTTCATAATGCAGAAAGGTCGACAGAGACATTCCTCAGGATGGCTAGTATGACCAATTTTATCCAGTATCTTTATTAACTGCCTGGAAAAAAAGCACATGGGGTAACGTCTGTTTGGAAAAGATACTAAGCTCATTTAAATATTATATTGATGTCTAGGAGGTGTGAGAAGACCTTACAGAACTGTGCCTGTGGTTGAAAAAAGAGTTGTGTAAAAAATCGTAAGGTAAATGGTAATAAAAGAGTTTGCATGTTTCTAAGCACAGAACTGACAGTTAAAACTCAGGACAGAGACATTAACATTGTAATTTCAGAGATACACAGCAAAAAGATGAAAGGCAATGGTCAGAAGTTGCAAGAAAATACATGAAAATGCTAATAAACATTAGAGGAAAATAAATTAACCCAAGGATATTTAAACCCTGGAAGAAGTTACCTGGAGAGGTTGTGAAATCTTCATCCTTGGAGACAGTTAAAATTTAACCAGACTCAGCTGTGAGCAGCTTGCTCTGAATAGGTCCAGCTTGGGCGAAGGGAAGACTTGGGGAAAGATAACTCCCAGAGATTCCTTATAGCCAATATTATCCTTTGATTTGATTGTTTGAAGTAAGATGTAGCTGAGTGTTATGAAATCATGAAAGCAGCGGACACGGTGATCGCAGAATTGTTATTCAACAAATGTCAATATACTAGAAATAGGAATCACTTATTAAATCAGTTGACACGGAAGAAAAAAAGTATTTCTTCTGGGGGTACAGTGAGTTGTCAGCAGCTAGAGTCCTTTGACGGGAGGAATATTTTGTTCAGGTTGATGGTTTCTTCTTCCTTGCTATAGGGGCAAGTTGGAACCATTGTGACTTACCTGCTCTAAATGAACCTGCTTTAGCAAGGGAGTTGGACTAGCTGATCTCCAAAAGACCCTTCCAAGCCCAACCATTCCGTGATTCTGATTCTGTGTCATGTTTGCTACCATCCTTTCACACCTCATTGGTCTGCAGGTCCATTTTACATCGTAACTTACTCTACATGCTACCTTTTACATACGTTAGATACTAGTTATGTTTTTCTTTGTTACCACTTTCATCCACCTCCAAGTCAGTATATCTCTAACTGACTATGGATGAGTTGTTTATAGCTGCGGCATCTCCAGTGCCAGGCCTGTGCTGTATCTCTTATGACCCCATGTGCTCCTCTACACCACATCCTGAAGACAGAGAACACCACCTCTGAAGGCCTCTGCCATCGCATCAGGCCTGTCTTTCTCTACACTCCATCACTGTGCTAGGGTTATAAATATTTTATTCTGCATAGAATAAGTGCTTCTTCCTGCCTTCTATATAAAATGGTAATTGTACAGTACAAAGATGAACAGAAGTAAAACCAATTGGCCTTAGAAACCTGATCAATTACAGAAATAGCTGACATAACTAAACCAAGCAAAACAAAGCTGCAGGCAGATCAAAAGAAGTTCCAGCAGAGCAGGCCTGATGAGCCTCAATCCTGAAGCCTTGCAGACTCAGTAAAAAGCTCATGGCCTGCAACTAGCAACAGCAATACTGCAATACAGTGCTAAAACATTACACCAAGGGGCTTCTGATTAAACTCAAACATAAAAAGAGAGCATAGAAGAAGCACGGTCGAGTAATCTGGGATGAAAATAGGGACACTGTCAGAGCACACAGGAACAGTGAGAGACAAGGATTAATAAAATGGGCTTGTAGTGAGGTGGGTGTCGGTCTCTTTTCCCAAATAGCCACTGATAGAACAAGAGGAAACAGTCTCAAGTGGCACCAGGGGAGGTTTAGATTGGATACTAGGAAAAGAGTTATCCAGCACTGGAACAGGCAGCCCAGGGAAGTGGTTGAGTCACCATCCCTGGAAGTATTTAAAAGGCATGCAGATGTGGCACTTAGGGACATGGTTTAGTGGTGGAATTGGCAGTGTTAGGTTTACAGCTGGACTTGATGATCTTCAGGGTCTTATCCACCCTAAATGATTCTGTAATTCTATGATTCTATGATCAGCAAAAAACCCCAAAGAGTAGGGAAATTGTGGGTCCACTGACAGTCCACATCAAGTCCAACTCCCTGCTCCTTGCAGGACTACCTAAAACTAAACCATCTGACTAAGAGTGTTGTCCAGATGCTCCTTGAACTCTGACAGGCTCGGTGCCATGATCACTTCCTTGGGGAGCCTGTTTCAGTGACCGACCCCCCTCTCAGTGAAGAACCTTTCCTAATGTCCAGTCTGAACTTCCCCTGAGACAGCTTCATTGCATTTCCTCACATCCCATTGCTGGTCACTGGAAAGAGGAGATCAGCATCTCCTCCTCCACTGCCTCTCTTGAAGAAGTTGTAGGCTGAGATGACGTTATTCCTTAGCCTTCTCTTCTCCAAGCTGAACAAGCCAAGTGACCTCAGCTACTCGTCTTAAATCTTGACCCTGAGATCTTCCACCATCTGGTGACCCTCCTCTGGACAGAATCTAATAGTTTGATGTCCTTCTTATATTGACATGCCCAAAACTTCACACAGTATTCGAGGTGGGGCTGCACCAGTGTAGTGTAGAGTGGGATAATCACCTCCCCTGACTGGCTAGTTGTGCTGTACTTGATGCACCCCAGAACATGGCTGGCCCTTTTGGCTGCCAGGGCAAACTGTTGACTCATATTCAATTTGCCATCAACCCAAATCCCCAGACCTTTTTACGGTGGGCTGCTCTGCAGCCATTTGTACATACAAGCAGAATTACCCCATCCCAGGTGCAGAATGCAGCACTTGCTCTTGTTAAATTTCATATGACTGCTGATTGCCCAGCTCTCCAGTCTATCCAGATCTCTCTATGAGGCCTCTCTACCCTTGAGGGAGTCCACAGCTCCTCCTAGTTTAGTATCACCGGCAAACTTACTTAATGTACATTTGTTTTCTGCATCCAGATCATTTATAAAAACATTGAAGAGCTTTGGCCCTAAAATTGAGCCCTGGGGAACCCCACCGGAAACTGGCTGCCAGCTTTGTGTAACCCCATTTACTATAACTCTTTCAGCCTGACCCATCAGCCACTTGTTCACCCAGTGTATTATGGACTTGCCTACCTGTGTGCTGGACATTTTGTCCAGAAGCATACTATGAGAGACAGTATCAAAAGCTTTTCTAAACTCCAAGAATATCACATCTACTGGTTTTCCTTGGTCAACTAGATGGATGACCTTGCCATACAAGGAAATTAAATATGTTGAGCCGGACTTTCCTCTTGTGAATCCATGCTGAATATGACCAATGACTGCCTTGTCTCTCAAGTGGTTTTCTGTAACTCCCAGAATAACCGTCTCCATAGTTTTACAAGGCACTGAAGTGAGACTGGCAGGCCTGTAATTACCAGGGTCTTCCTTCTTTCCCTTCTTGACAACTGGGACAACATTTGTCAGCTTCCAGTTGACTGGGATCTCTTCACATTCCCAAGACCATTGAAAAATAGTGGAGAGAGGTCCCATGATAACATCAGCCAGCTCTTTCAGTACCCTGGGATGAATCCCATCAGGCCCCATAGACTTCTGCATATCCAGCTGGAGCAGGAAGTCTTGAACAAGTTCAGGGTCAGCTGGGAGTTTATCATCCCCCAGGAATGCTGTTCCAACACAGGGCTCCAGGGGGCCCATCATCAGTGTTGAAGACAGAGGTGAAGAAGGCATTAAACATCTTCACTTTGTCTACAGCCCTATTTGTATGGTGACAGATCTCATGAAGCAACCTTTTGCTGTTAACATATTTTAAAAAGCCCTTTTTGTTGTCCTTCACTGTACTGGCCAGCTTGAACTCTTGAGTTTTGGCCACATGGATTCTCTCCCTACAGTGGTGAATAGCACCTCTGTAGTCCTCCCGTGTCAACTGTTGTCATGGTTTAACCCCAGCTGGTAACTTAAGTACCACGCAGACACTCTCTTACTACACTCTCACCCAGAAGGATGGGGAGGAGAATCGAAAAGGAATGTAAAACTCGAGGATTGAGATAAACACAATTCAACAAGTAAAGCAAAAGCTACACACACAAGCAGCGCAAAACAAGGAATTCATTCACTGTTTTCCACAGGCAGGCAGGTGTTCAGCCACCTCCAGGAAAGCAGGGCTCTATCATGCATAACCGTTACTTGGGAAGACAAATGCCATAACACTGGATGTCCCCCCCCTTCCTTCTTCTTCCCCCAGCTTATATACTCAGCATGACTTCATATGGTATGGAATATCCCTTTGGCTAGTTCAGGTCACCCGTCCTGGCTGTGTCCCCTCCCAGTTTCCTGTGCCCCTCCAGCCCTCTCGCTGGCAGGGCCCAAGAATCTGAATCAAAAGTCCTTAGTATAAACATCACCCAGCAACAACTA
>JAVJGI010000014.1:48687921-48708826 GCA_035590275.1 Ibycter americanus | reverse complement strand
AAAGGAGGTTGTAGGAGGCAGGTGGGGGTAGGTCTCTTCTCCCAAATAACAAGTGACAGAAGAGAAAACAGCCTTAGGCTGTGCCAGGGGAGGTTTAGGTTGGGTATGAGGAAAAGGTTTCTTCCCTGAAAGGGGGGTCAAGCGGGGGGGCGGGCGGGCGCTGGGGCGGGCAGCGCGGCGGGGCCTCACACCCCATCTGAAAAGTGTGTAGAACTTACAGCAGCTGACAACAGACAAATAATCAAATAATCGTGCGTCATTTCATGGAAGCTATACCAGTTTGAGTTTCAAATTAGCAGCAATTTCTGCTTTACATCAGAAGGAATCAATGGATGACGCTCACAACTGGATAATTTTTTTTCACCCGAAAAACAGACTGCTCACTGGAAGACTACATCAGGGTTATTGCCTTCATGCATTTGCAGCTGCTGCTTCTACTTTTCCTCAGGTGAGAAAGAATGGAAGAGAGTAGAAGGATTTTGCTGAGGGTCAGTAAACTTACTGTACCCCTTGCGGAGCAGAACTTTTAATTGGTTTTGCACTTGCACGGTGCCAGCGCGGAGGCTGCTGGGTTACAGTGTAGCCAGGATCCAGGAAGTCATGCAACATTCAGTTAAACAGAACCCCAAGGGTTTCATATTTTTAAATTAAAAAATATTGAAGGACCATAGAAATTAAATTTATTTTTATTTGAAGGAAAGTAACACAGCTAGAGAACGTTTTTAAAATTAAAACATTCTATGTACCAAGAAAGAAAAAAAATCACCACTTACATACTGATACAAGAAAAGCAGACGAGGAGCCACATAACTTTTGAGTGATACCAGCTTTACCATAAAAACTTATAACTTCTCATTTATGCTGACATTTAAAAGATTCTTTTCCTTAAGTCTTCCTCATGAAGTACTAACAAAGACATGAGTGCCAAAAAATGGGTTTTACATATAGTACAAAACATCCAGAATACTGACTTTAGAAGGAAAAATAGGTAGGACAAGACAAAAAGAATCCTTTTTCCCTACACTTTATTTTAGGTATTTTAAGTCAACTCAAAAATCCCACAACTTTTTAATAGTGGTTTTTTTTTTTTTTTCTACTGTGTGTCTGTCATTAATGAATTTGTTTATTCATGTAAAAGTTTCACAAATGGTAGTGCAATGGCTATTTTACACAAAACTCTTATCAGTTTCAAATTAAGTCAAAAGTGACCTGTAAGAAATCACATATTTTAGTGAATAATATTTTTAATCTCCTCCCCCAATCAATAAATCTAAAACATACTCCACCTCCTTCCGACATATTTTCAGCTGATAAGCTGATAAGCTAGGATATCTAAGGGAATATTTGTAATTAATAACTAAAAACACTTTTATTAGAAATCAAGAATGTTTTATAAGCATGTTAAAATTAAAGGGTTTAAATTTAAAGTAATTCATTTAAAAATGGATTGACCTAGGGATAGCTGCTGTTATAGCCAGTCTTCTTCTGCTGATATAAAATGACAACTGAATGCACTATTAAAAAAGTCTATAACAATAATTTTCATTTCTAACTTCTTTATTCTCTGCTTTACTAATCAGTGATATTTAACAGGTTATTGTATAAAATACAGATCTCAAAATATGCTTCCTTGATAACCTAGTTTTCTGAAACTTAGATTTAGTGTCTTACTATGGCCAGCATTTTTTCATAACTTGTCTAGAATGTCTAGAACAAATACTGTTTATAAGCCTGGGAGTGGGGGGAAGGAAGGAAGGGACGGGGGGGAGAGAGGGAGGGAGGAAAATGAATCCTGCCTAAATATCTTCTTTTGTTTTGTAAGAAACTATTGGGATACAGTGAGAAAGAGTAACCATCATTGTGAAATATACCAGTTTTTCAGTGATTTTGGAAATAAATAAATCTCTAGTTGTAAAGATATAAAAATTTGGTGGAAAACTAGTGTCTGTTTTTATTATATTTCTTCACTCTATAAAATTAATGAATTTTTTCCACAGGGCAGTGGAATGTGTAGATGCAAAACTTGGAGGAAAGGGGCCTTTGGCAGCAGTGAACTTTTAGCACAACAGATTGCCTGAACCCTGAACTTTTCCTAGTGAAAACAGTGAGCACTCTGTTTAAAAATTTTTTATCCTGAAATACAAAAGCAGTTTATTAGGACATTAAGATATAAAAAGTTTGCTATAAGTTGGACTTCACAAGATGGAGAACATACGATTTGTTAAAAAATTAAGTGTGTACAGTTAATGACATTTAATTTACTGCTGGAACAATTTTTCTTAATGCAGAAACCAAATTACTGCCAATAGGGCACTGTTACATTCCCCTCATTTCTAGCTGAGATAGGCATAAAATGCTTTGTCTTGGTTGTCTTTCTGGCAGTGTCTTGAAAATCATAGTAGAATGACAAAGAGTTTTGATCAGAAATTTTTTTTAATGATTTCTCTCCTGTTTGATCATGATTTCTTGTTGTATTCATTCTATCTGCAAGTCTCTACCTGTCAGGACTTGCCTGTCAATTAGTGTGATGGAAAGGCCAATATTTGGTCAGATAAAGCAGTATGTATTTAAATACAAAGACAAGGTAATAAGTTTAAAGGAATGGTGTGTGACATTATTCAGCAAAATTTTCAGTTGTAGAAAAGGTCTTCCCTGTAGAATTCTGAGACAGAAAGTTTTTTTCTTGTATCTCTGAAGGAATTAATAATTTGTTTCAGACTTTGTTGCTGTTCTGCATATTAAAACCAATGAGAAATACAGACCTATGTACTAGAATTTGAAGGTAAAGGTTTCCATTTTTGCACTGACTATTCAGAACAAAGGTTTGAACCTCTGTCTTCCATGTTTCATGTAAACTGCCTAATGCTAGAGTCCTTTCTGATGTCCATTAATACATAATTTAATAGAATTTGCTTGTTTTATAGCAACACTATCATATTTCTCTGTAACACAGACATGAAATGATAGATCTTTTAAATGCAAGATAGAGCTTGAATATAAAAGTTAAGGTCTGTTCTTCCTGGTTCGAGCATTATCACTGGCAATAAAGATTTCATGTTTAGAACTGAAATAGTTGTGCTGATGATACATGAACAAAAAAGAAACCCTGCTCTCATTCACTTATATATTGCTTCTACAATGCCAATGGGAGGGGGGAAAAAAAAAAAGTAATGAAAATTCATTTTTGCCGTCACAGAAAGCATTTAAGTTTAACAGAGTGCAGTAATGTTGACTAAGAAGATTTCAATTTGCAAATATCCTTCTCTGTCCCTAACTGGTCTTTAAAATATAACCAAAGGGAAATTCCATTATCTGTTAAAAAAGAAGAGCAGAAGTGTGAAAAGTTACAGGGAGAATCTCAAGGTCATACGCTCTACCAAAAATTAAATTCTCAGTTAAGCCTTCACAGATTTTCTGTAACGCTCCAGCTAGCATTTATTTCATTCTTTCGGCAGAGGTTCACAATCTTTATTAACTACTTTATGTTTCCACATACGTGGAAACCAACAATAAACTGTTTTTCTTGCTCTGAATACATTTCTTTAACTGTTGGATTTAAACCTCACAACTTCTGATTGTATCTTCCAGTTTCCTACAATACACATGAAGTAGGAAATCATTGATTTCACTCAGAAGCATCAAAATATGTTCTCTCTCAAGCACTGGAAGAAACTGTCACTTGTCCTTCAAACACTTGATGACTACGCATTCATTTTCAGGGAAGTTTCTCCTTTCCAGATGGAAACTAAAAGGAAATATAACCTTTATCAAGTCCAAGATTTTTATTTTTGCGTTCCCACAATGGTTTTCTAGTCTGAGATCACATATCAACAGATGATTTTCCCAAAATAAGAATGTAGAGAGGGAAAAATAGATTCAGATTTTAGGTTTGGGAGATCTTTGACCTCATCTTTTTTTCCTAAGATAATGCAAAACATAAAACTTTAAGCCATCTCTCTTCTATCACTAGTAAAATACTTTCTTTTGGTTATTTATTTTTCACATTTCAGGTCTGGGCCACTGTATCTTCTTTTTCATTTGTCTCTTAAACAGAACGTACACCTTTTCATCTTTTAAATTAGATCTCCAAGGCCTGTGAAGTTTACCACAAAGACAACATATCTTTCCCAGATAGTTTTTAAACTCTTAAGATTAATTTCTTATGCTCTTTGACTTCTTCCCAACTTGTAATTTAATTTTATTTTATTTTTAGGATTACTGATCACAGCATTTTGTTACAGTTCCACCAACAATACCTTCAAAGATTATATCATCTTCATACTCTTATCTAAAACGCAGTTTTAAATATTTCCAAATTAGTTTTTGTTTGTAACATACAAAATATCATTACTGTCTTTGATGGAAGCACTGTAGAGGATAAGTGTATGTTCCATCCATCTGTACATCTCCAGTGTTAGAAGATGAACTTAACATACCAGGAAATATAACCAAAGGAAGAAAGATGTCAGCCAATAAGTAAGTGACGCCCTAAAGAAGATTTATGGCACATACCTAAATTGATCAAATAATTAAAGAAAATCAACTAGCTTTTTAACACAAAAGGATGGTTTTCTCATGATCATTTCTCCTCTAGAATACCAGGGAATTTTCAATTTAGTATTTTGCAGCTTTGTTTAAAAATTTCCTAATGGCAAATATAATTATTATGGTTTAGTTTGTATTATCTGAACCAAAATATTTCTGATAGTTAAGCTGATGAAAATATTTTGTTTTCTATTAACTAAACATTAATATGAGTTTCTCTGGGTTGATACTGTGACTGAAAAAAATTGTCACCCAGGGTACACAAGCCTCCGTTGTCTTTCATAGGCTGGACTCCTCACCGTCAATTCTTTGACCTTAGATTGGATGAATTCACTAGCTAAACTACAAGAGTAGTACTAGAGCAATTAAAGTGAATAGGTTTATCTAGAAGAGGCTAAACAAATTAATTCTGACTTGATTTGATGAATTAAATGAATTGTCGTGATATTCTATGAAAGTGTAGGATTTTTTATTGTCATTCTAACAATTTCGAGTGTTAATTATTATGTGGGGGGGGGTTTCTTTCATATGCATTCTTCATGCTTCATTTATCTCTAATAACTTCGTAAGGTGTTCTTCTCTCTTTCCTATTTCTAGATAACATTTTGGACCAGTCTGTGGCTGAGGTGGGTTGAAAAAGGTATTAAGATGCAGTTTCAGATTGTCACTGTGGAATATCAGGACAAATCAATTTTACAAAAAAAAAAAATATTCTTTACAATCCTAGATGGAAAGTAATAACATCTCTTTTTTTTTATGTTTCTCTATGAAAGTCAAGTAAATATGCCATAAATATTTTTTTTTTCTTTATGACGAGCAGTAGGGTATGCCTTTTTTTCATTTTGGTGTTTCCTAGAAAGATGTTTGCTAACACTTATACATCCATGGTACTATAGCCTTTAAAAATTAAAGATTCAAAGATCGTTATTAAGGGGGGGAAAAAAAGCCTACCTGTGACAAAATAGGATGTTTTATAAGAAACTGGGAAAATCCTGATATTACACTTTGACTTTGGTGTAGCATATTTTTTTAGTATGCTAAACTAGTTTGGGAGTGTTCCGCTTTATAGATGGCAGTTGCTAAATTGCCTCTAAGTAGTCTATTGATGAAAAATGTAAAGTTCTTTTTGTCTCATTAAAAAGATCCTTTGTCAGCTTTCTATTCTGTTTTAATTACTCTTCAGAATATTTGAGCTTTCAAAGGGAACTAATCACTATACTTCCTACAAAGGGGAATTGTATCTTATTGGACTGTTAGAATTCCTACAACCTGTCAACAAAATACTACATAAAGGCAAAACAGGCAACGTAATTTATGTAGACTTCCAAACAGCTTTTGACAAGATGGCCAACAAGAAACTATTACAGACAATTAATAACCATAGATGAAGGTTACAAAATTTTCTCATGTCAAAAATTACATGGAATACCTAAAACAAAAATAAGTATAGATTATCAATTTTTAGTATAACGTAAGATTAATAATAAGGTATTTTGAGGTTATATACTATTTTCATGAAGTTATGTGTTTTCATTAATGACGTAGAAATGAAGTTAACGGTGAAGGAAGAAAATCTCCAGCAAAAAGCGTTTTTAAATGGATCAGTTCTAGACACATTGAAAAAGTTCAAAAGGTCAAGGAAGTATTACTGCAAAATGTTGTGTTTTGAAGGAAATACTAGAATTGCTAACATATTTTCCATGGAAATAGATTAGGATATGTAAGAAATATATTAACCTACTTTTATTAGAGTTAATATAAATTTGTATTTGGACTGTGCCTGTTCACAATCTTGATTCAGAGAAACGAAGAAGCAATCAATCTAAACAGCAAATTAAAAACTAGTTAGAAGTAGTGCCTTTCAAAAAAATCAAATACCTTGTAAATTGCTATGAGACATAGGTGAAAGACTTAACTTCAATGAGAAGTTTTATATGGTCACTAAAGCTTAATTTTAACCAATATTTTGGTTCAGAGTGTTAGCATGGATTTCAAGTTAATGCCCTGTTTACTGCCAGTGGGTGACTGCTGTTTGGTTCACTGTGCGCAGCTATTCCATTGCGTGCAAGCTAGTCTTTTGGAAGCAAATGGAATCACAAATGCCACTCCAGTTGCATTTTAAATGTCCTTAACAGAGATGTAAGAGTGTGAACCAATGACTGTCTTTCTGGACAGTCTTGAATCAGTTACAACACAGGGACATCCCAGATTAAATGTAATATAAAGTAAAACCACTGAATTGCAAATGGTACCTGTATCGAAGCTTGTCGCCAGCTGTTTCCATACACTAATATTTTTCTGTTAAGACTAATTCCTTCCCAGTATTAAAAAAAAGCCCACAAAAACACACAACCAAAAAAGTAAACAACATGAGATTTAATAGTCAGTGCTGTTTTCACTTACCTTCAAAGACATAAAACAAGTTTTAAGGCAAGTTATGGTCAGAACTACATATCTAGAGAGATAAATTATGAAATGTAGTTAGTATTTGCTTTTTATTTGTATAATAAATGGGTAGATTTAGGTTAGATATAAGAAAGAAATTCTTCGCTATGAGGGTAGTGAGACACTGGAACAGGTTGCCCAAAGAAGTTGTGTGCATCCCGTCCATGGAGGTGTTCAAGGCCGGGTTGGATGATGCTTTGAGCAACCTGGTCTAGTGGAAGGAACTGGATAATCTTTAATGTCCTTTCCAACCCAAACTGTTCTACAATTCTATGACTCTGTGATTAATTATTATCTATTAGTTAATTTCATTATTAATTCTCTACTATTTCTTCTTCCTAATACCGACTGCTGTAAGTGATATGACACTTTAGTCCTCTTTTGCTTGAATTCCATATAAATTGTTTTATTCTGTGTTGCACTGGGCAAGAACACTGACATAAAGGATTATTATAGTCAGCTGGTTCATAGTATCTTTTAAAACTGTGTTAATCTGCTCCAAAAGGTGTAAAATACCAGACTAGGTCAACATTAGATTCAGTCTTTTCTGAGGATGTCTGCATTCTCAGATATGTTAGTGTACAGACACAATATAAAAGAACTGTGGTGTTTCCAAGCTTAATGAAACATTTCGTATTTGCTTTTAGTCTATGGATTTTGGTATGCTTATTTTCTTTCATATAAATTTTTACATCATTGCTCTGCAGTTTCCTTCACTAATGAAAAAAATCTCAGGAGACAGTACTCATATACAGAAGTACTCAACAGTTTATATTTAATCTGACAGGTTATGAAGTAAAAAGACCTGTGTAACACTACTTGTAATCCTGAAGGAAAAAATTATGTGGTGAAACTTTTGGAATGCTTCTTCATGTTGGACAGATCTTCTCCCTGTCAATTTATTGGGGGTGTTTCATAACAAAAGCAATTCGTACAAATAATTTTTAATTTCTTTTAAGAATGAGAATGTTTTTCATTAACAGAAATAAAAATCAATAAAAAGGAGGTGTATTCCCCCACAGCACTTGAACCTTTTCCTTAACAAGTGACTGTTTGCAATAGTTGGGTTCTCACATTTGCGTATATAGCTCTGGGCCTAAGGATTTGACTACTCCAGTTCTGATGGTGATGGTACTTACTGATATTTGGGTAGAAGAATATTGAGAAGAAACATTAAATCAACTGGAACATATGAAAGTAAGTTTTTACCATCACCAGTCAAACAACAAAAACTGACTTCCTGATAGACCAGGCTAGAGTTGTGTTCAGATTAAAAATCTGATGAAATCAACAGCTATTTTTGCTAATGTATCAGAGTACTTTTTGAATTACAGTTTAAAATTAGTTTAGATAAATTCAACTAAATACATGGTATTTCATTAAGTTCAGCTCACCAAAAAGTGCCCATAAAATTCTCATAAGACTCTGTATTTCTACTGAGCAAAAATCCAAGCAGAGATTAAGTTAATGCTCCTGTATTGCCAAAATCACTGCAATGTATTTCTATATAGATTCAAAATAAAACAGGGAAGATCAGCTGTAACTTGTGTCACTGTACAGTAGAAAGGGATAACAAAGTGTACCAATTCTGTCCCAGAAAAGCTCAACTGAACATGCTTGTTATCCTATCATACCTTACCATATAATTTCCCACACACATTTTCCAAGTCTACACTTAGTTAAAACATTTGAATTGAATTCTCAGAGATTCTTCAAGGAACTCCTTTATCTTTATATTAAGAATATATCATCTATTATTATAGTAACAAATTAACCTTACAAGTGATTTGTCAAAATGCCTACTAACAAAACATCTCTAGCACACGGTTGCTGTGTTATATAGCAAATACTATGTTCCTTCATCAACTACAATTTTATCTTAGTAAGATGCTATATTTGTCATTCATTACTTAGCCCAAATCTGCCTGTATGCCTTACAGAGAAATTAAAAGAAATCTTAATGTTGTCAACTGTTTGAAACAGTAGCATTCAAAATGTTTTTGAGGGACTGTTCCCTAATACATAACAAGATCCAAATTATAATAAGATTTTGATTGCAGGAAGGAAGAGGAATGTTCTGAGAAGAGGCACAGATTTTAATGAGAAACAAAACTTCTTTCTTTCAGGATAGAGACAAAGTATTTTTTTCCAACCCATTTTGGAATGTTCACCACTCAGAGAACTAATGTATTTTTATAAGAGAATCCCAAAGCAAAAGTCCCTCTTATCCCAGTTTCAGAAGTATCTTAAACTTGACTTCAAAAGCACCAAGAGCAAGATATTATTTCACTGTGAGTAAAAGTTACTGCTTCCCTGGATCCAAGTGACGGGTTCACACAAGGTCAGTATACTGAAAGAATTCACTCATTGCAGGATACTTCTTACTACTATATTAAGCCATTTTGCATCACTATAAAGCAGTTAATTATTCTTCCATGGAAATAAAAGGAATGAACTGGAAGAATTCCTGAATTTTTATGCAACATACACAGAGGGATGCATCCTCAAACATATGAGCTATATTAGCAAAAGATGCTTCTAGAGACAGCAAATTCCAAGCAGGTGACAGAGAGTGCTGCCAGTTCTAGTTGTTCATCACCACATGGGAAAAAAATAAATCATAAAAGGACAAGCTGGGCAACAAAGCCCTATAAATTTAATTCAGAGCCAGGGTGATCCCTATAAGTTTTTTTATTGTTCTAACTGTGCTGACCAATAGAAGTTATTTCATTATTCAGAAAAAATTGTACATGAACAATTTCTATGAGTCCTAGTTTCTCTGAACTAAAATAGAAAAAGGAAAATTTGTTTGCATCAGCACACTTCTGACTTTAACAGATTCTGGTGCAAATCACTTTCCTACTAAAATGAGCTGGGAATGATTTTCTTTGTTATTGATTTTAGATCCTATGACTTAGTGCTTTATGCTTTTCCTGCTTGATGCAACAGATCAGCATTTTTCAAGACCAGTGAATGTATATGCATGTATAGAACCTTGTGTTTCTCTTAAACTATTACTGTGGATAGGGTAATACAGTATTTTGCTTATTAAATGTGTTATTTTCTTTGGAGTGGTATTTAGAGATAGTGATGTATGAATGTTAAACTCTATTACAGGTATCTTTTTTTTCTTCTTGAAGTCGTTAATTCTGGTAAGGTATTTATTCTCTATACATGCTTTTGTGACCTATTTGAAGAAAATTTTTAATGGTATAGTTGTATGGCCAGTTTAAAAAAAATAACACAACACAACCATCCCTCAAAAAACCTAGAATGTCAGTGACCATGCAGATGAGAAACAAAGTGAGAATGCCAGAATACTGTGTTGAAGTTATCTCCTGTAGGAAAAGTTTAATTTAGAAGTTGCCATTTTAAAGGTGCTATACCCAGTAACATTCCCTGAAGGTTTCTTCAGCTATTGCAACCATGTCTTGATGATATGTTGATTTCATTTCAGCATTTCTTAAGTACTGTAGTTGTTAAACGGTGAAAAGGCAGCAGGGACTTTTTCATACTGCCTGCAGTACACGTGATTTTCTGTAGTAGCTCTCAAAAGCAGCAAGGTAGGAAGTTTTCATCAAACACAGAAAAAAGACATTCAAACAACTTTAAATAACTCAGGCACTGGATCCTACTCTAGATATCAGCATTGGAATGAGACTTAGAGGCAGGCCAATGTGCCAGATGTGCCTCTGGACTCCCACCCTACACAGCAACAATAGCACCAGTGAAATGGAATCACATATATTTTACTTTTTTAGATCTCTGGCATCCATTCAGTTAAAGACTGTCACTTTTGTTCAAATTCAAGCTCTTGACTAGAAAACTATTCAGACATAGTATATTGCTTTCCAAATACATATACATAAATCGCCAATTTTATTTTCCAGTAGTACCAGGCATTTTAAAGACTTTCAAATATTTCTTCTTCATAGAGTTATCACATTTTCACAAGCAATACATTCAATCACCAGCTATAAAATGTTCTTATCTTAATTGCTTTCTACTGTATTTGTCAGTGCAATAAAAGCATCATAATATTATGATATACAAAGAACACAAGAAAAAAGAGAAATACAGAGCACTTTTCCTAATTTTGCAGGATCAATAAACTGGAAAAGTATTATGAGGCTTTAGCATAATGCTACAAACCTTTTAAAACATTCCTGTATTAGATTTTTATTTTAACTCCATTTCCCAAGGTTTAGTATGAGACTCATTTCCAAGGGTCTGCACCTGTCATTGCTATTCTTATTTTGTGATATAAATGCATACAAAAATTGTGCAAGATCTGGAATGTCTTTCTTCGGCTCACCAGTACATTCAACCTAGTACATTTAGAGGTTTCGCAGTATTTAGGTTACTGCAGACCCAGAATTCCTTTTTTTATTTTTCTTATGTTTTAAGATAGAAGTCTTGCAAATATAGGAAAAAATATGGCAGAAAGCAACCTGATTAGTCAAGACGTGTTTTAGTAGAAGTGGGAGAAGTAAAGCATATTTTAAGAATTTACTTCAAAGCTACAGAGGAAACTTGATTTACAACACTGTGTATACTATGCCAAATCTTAATACTCAGTCAGTACTCAGTCCTTTTTAGCTAAATATGTTCTGCACCATGTACAATCATCCATATAAACTAGCTTCTAGAAGGAATTTTAAATAATGCTCTCTCTTGCCCCTTCTGAAAGAAATGTCTAGCATTTATGATACACCAACCTGAATGTCGGAGTAAATAGTCTTTCTGTGTATTTCTATTTCATAGAATACTTTTATTCTTCCCAGCATGAGTTTCCTTTGCATTTGCTGTTCATTTGCTTCCTGTAGAACTGCCGAAAATACTTCCTTTATATATCCAATGCACTTACCCATCAAACATCTAAATACTCTATTTTATACTGATACCTGAGGTGGTGATCTGAATAGTAATACTAATAAAATCTGTATTAATAACTTTATAGCAATATAAAAATATAAAGTTTTCCATCTTTATAGAATTATAAGTAGAGAAAAGTCATGACTATTTAAAATAAACATTATGTGAAAGATTTCTTTTCTAATTCAGAGAAATATTCTTAAGTTTTGCAGAAGGATTTTGTCATACAGGCATGCTTAAGTAGTGTAACCTGCTTTTTAATTTTGGCTCATAATCTGTGGTTATAGATGTCTTGATCATATAGATGGAGGCCCAGCCAGCATGGGTTTATGAAAGGCAGGTCCTGCTTGGCTAACCTGATCTCCTTCTAAGAAGATGATGCACCTAGTGGGTGACAGTAGGCTGTGGATGTTGTCTACCTGGACCTTAGTAAAGCCTTTGACATCATCTCCCATGGCATTTTCCTGGAGAAACTGGTTGCTCATGGCTTGGACGAGCATGCTTTACATTGGGTAAAAAGCTGGCTGGACGGTTGAGCCCCAAAAGTGGTAGTAAATGGAGTTACATTCGGCTGGTGACCGATCACAAGTGGTGTTCCCCAGGGCTTGGTATTGCGGCCAGTCCTGTTTAATATCTTTATCGACCATCTGGTAGAGGGGATTGAGTGCACCCTCAACAAGTTTGCAGATGACACCAAGTTGGGGGGGGGAGTCTTGATCTGCTTGAGGGCAGGAAGGCTCTGCAGAGGGATCTGAACAGGCTGGACTGATGGGCGGAGGCCAATTGTATGAGGTTCAACAAGACTAAGTGCCAGTTCCTGCACTTGGGTCACAACAACCCCATGCAACGCTACGGGCCTGGGGCAGAGTGGATGGAAAGCTGCTGGGCAGAAAAGGCCCTGGGGGTGCTGGCTGATGACTGGCTGAACATGAGCCACCAGTGTGCTCAGGTGGCCAAGAAGGCCAGCAGCATCCTTGCTTGTAAGTGAAACAGTGTGACCGGCAGGACAAGAGAACTGATTGTCCCCCTATGTTTGGCACTGGTGAGGCCGCACCTCAAATACTGTGTTCAGTTTTGGTCCCCTTACTTCAGGAGGGACATAGAAGTGCAGGAGTGTGTCCAGAGAAAGGCAACCAATCTGATAAAGGGTCTAGAGCACAAGTCTTATTCTGAAGGAGCTGGGGTTGTTTCGCCTGGAGAAAAGGAGGCTCAGGGGAGACCTTATCACTCTCTACAACTACCTGGAAGGAGGTTGTAGGCAGCTAGGGGTAGGTCTCTTCCCCCAGATAACAATCAACAAGACAAGAGGAAATGGCCTAAAGTTACACCAGGGGAGGTTTAGATTGGATATTAGGAAAAATTTCTTCACTGAATTGGTGGTCAAGCATTGGAACAGGCTGTCCAGGAGGGTGATGGTATTTAAAAGACATGTAGATGTGGTGCTTAGGGACATGGTTTAGTGATGGACTTGTCAGTTCTGGATTAGCAGTTGGACTTGATGATCTCAAAGGTCTTTTTCAACCTAAATAATTCTATGATTCTAGAAGCCACTGTTTAGCTATAAACCTGTCAATAGAAATGTCTCTAATTATTTTTTTCCATAATTATTAATTTAACTGTTTAATAAATTAGAACTTACTTTGAATCATTTTTAAATCCGGAGATATGAGAGAAAATTCAAGTTGACATATATGGGTATTTAACTGTCAAATATGTGTTAGCGCTGAGATGATAGTAAAGACTACCAGTCTGCTAGTGTCAGCCGATATACGTGTAGACTATCAGCTTGGTCTGAAAAATAGGACTTCCATGCTTAAGGAAATATAGTCAAATGAAAATTCTTCAACACATCACTTTACTATACCTAAATTTGTAAAACACTTCAATTTAAGAAAATAGTAACAATTCTAATCACTCTTACCCATTTACTTCTGTAGATTTTTATTTTCTGCAGACATGGTAGACCTGATGCCTCGATGATGACGTTGATATTTTTTAATGGTCTCTGCAAGGTACAGAATATGTGTATATGTAAATGTTAACATACCATTCTCTCAAGAGAACTTGAACTGTGAGAAGAGATCTAGACACCAGGCACTAACATATGAATGTATGCACTAATGTGTTTGCGTACCTAATTAGGTACATAAATTGACATTTATACTTGTAAAATACATATGCCTGGGACTGTTACATGTCTGGCACAAAAAACCTATCCATACTATTAAGCACCATTATTCTCCAAAACAAAGTACAGTTTGCAAATGGTACACTGGAAATGGTACCTGACCTGTACCAGCTCCAAATCATACCCAGGAAATGCTTGGGTAAATACTGGTTGGCATGGTCCAGAGATGTGCCTGGGGATCATTTTACTGGCTTAATTTTACAAAGAAGTGAGATCCAGTGCACAAGAACATTTGCAGGCAGTGTCCAATTTGCTGGCATAGATACAGCCTAGCTGAAGCAGCATTTGCACAGAGGGTACCTAAATTCTTAATGTAAGCAATGGAGAGTATGCAGGTTGTTCTGAAGATGTTGGAGAGTCACAATCTGCCTTCCTAAATTAGGCATCAAAATCAGATGGACTAGCTCCATCTAACCATCTAACAATTCATGGAATCTGTATTATAAAAAATGAAGAATAGAACTAATGAACACATAGCTACTTATGTGTAAGAAGTTGAAAACTAAATAGCAAAACACAAAGTATTGCTGATCAAAAGAAAAAGTTTATTAATATGGGATACTACAGTAATTAAGTCAGAAAGTGAAAAAAGCATGGAAAGACAAGTGAAACTCCTTGATTATAAGATGCATAAAGAGAGCCTATCAAAGTTAACCCACAGGTTTAACTGCCAGTATGACTCTCATTAACATATTCTGTTAATATTGTGGTCTTTTAGGTGAACCAAAAGTTTACATAAAAACATGGTGATGTCAGTAGATTACTAGTAATTAAAGCAGTGCTTTGGAGGATGTTAATTCATACAGTACTTTTAATTTATAGCTCTAGTAGAAATAATGAAGAAGCTGGAAACAGACTACGCACTGTAGAAACATAGTTTTATACCCGCCAGTCACAGTATTGTTCGGTCTCATCCTCTCAGAATTTCATCTTTGTTTGAGATTGTGCTTGACTCAGGCAGCCACTGCAAAGGGTTATTTTATGCTGAAATGAAGTACAACAGAGCATTCAGTTTTACAACCAGATGCTTTTACACACATGCTCCAGTCATCATAACCCCGTAGCCCACTCTTACAATGACAATGCTTAGTCTGTTATGTTCTTTTTCTCACATGGAACACTGATTTCACGAAAATGTGTTTATTTCACACAAATGGTATACATAATGTGTTTTGAACTCCAGTTGCATTTCATAGCCAACTTAAAGATTTTTATTGTCAAGCTTATAAAATTAGCTTTACTAGAACTATGAATATGGCAGATAAAAGGTATTTAATATAATATAGACGTGATATATGTTGTGGTTTTTTGACTTGTCACTTGAATATTCTTTTTTTTTTTTTCAATATTAAAATGTTGTATTCATATTCTTTTTCAGTGAGGGTTGGGTTTTGGGGTTTTGGGTTTTTTTAATTGTTTGTTTTGTTTTTCAGCTACTATGCTTTTTATGAGGAACTTTCAGTTTATATTTTCTTTGGTGCAAATCAGCCAGAAACAAATACTATAAAAAAATAATAAATGCAATGTCTTGCAAAAGGACACTTAGTAGTATAGAAATGTTTGGGTGTTTCCAGTGCTAGGCTTTAAAAGTCATGTTATTTGCTATAAAAAGATGAAAAATTAAATCTTACATTTGTCAAAACAAAAATAATCTTAATCATAAATTGTCTTTACAAATCCACATATTTTACAGCAGAATGTGGGAGGGAAAAAGACTAAAAGTGGAATTCACACCAACTCCACTATCTAACAAAGTTCACCTTCCAGTAATAGTCTATAATCAGTATCGATATATCTTGAAGACAATTCACATCATTTATCTGCTTTGAAACTGAATGAATCACTAGCTGGAAATGTCTTCCATTAACTTGGAAGGGAGCTTTGGCGTGACACTGACTCCACAACTCAGAGTTGAAGTGTCTTTGAATCTTTATTTTGAGTTATCTGATCTGTAAAATGACTATGAATCAGAACTTTAATTTTCATTTTGCAGTGTTATGAAATACAAAATACCTCCTGATTTCAGATTAAGTGGCTTTAATTGCATTTCTATTTATTTATTTTTTATTTATTTTCAGTGAAGCTTAGTTAGTGGGAAGGAAAAAGAAGAAGTCTTCTTGGACTACCAGTTTTTGGATTCAAATTTTGTAGCTAACATACTTTATAATTTTTTTGTGTGAGTATGTGTCTTATGAGCACTTTCCTAGAATGTTTATACGCTCCCTGACAGGTAGGCACAGATTCCAAACCATTATGTCCCAGTCTAGATCTAGTATAGATCCTTTATGGCACAGTCTGTAACACTGTGAGATTGGTTACGCACATTTAACCTACAAGGATATTAAACTGCTTTAAACTGCACCCCAGGCAGATTTTTAACCTTGTCCAGTACATAGCTGTATTCTTTATTCTTTAATTTCCTTTCAGAACTTCCATAGTTCTTTCAGCCAAAAAGGAGAAAAGGAAATGGAGGAAGACAGAGTGATAGAAACAAGTTTTCTTTCCTGTAGAATTCCTGTCTGTTGGAGATGCAGCATTTACGTAAAAGTTCAAACTCTCTTATTTAACTTTGTTGTTCCTACAATGTGTGTGATACTTTCTTAATGCATACTTAGTATAGAAGAGCTGTGGAAATATACAACAGTAATTCAATAAATGTATGTTTAGCTTGAGTAGGTGAAAGCTCTATTATGTCTAAAGACAAGAAAATCTGTAAAGATGTTTAATGCAGGAGAAATCTATAGTAAAACCTGTGAAAACAGTTTTTTATATGTGAATTTATTGTATTGAAATACCCATTTTTTATTTTTATTTGACTTGCCCCATTCTAAGCACAGGCTCAAATACTGTGAGAAGGCAATAAACTGCAACAAATAAAACAAAAAAAACCCCTCACATGGCTGTGGTATAAGGTCTCTCACACTCTACAGTTTTAGCACTCATTGACACACCTATCAACTGCACAAAAATATTGTAACAATATTTTTCTTCACACAGAAGGTAGTTTCTCTTCTTAATTACTAATTTTCACAAGGGTTAACAGATTTTAAATGGCTTTTTCATACTCTGAAAATTCTGATAGGTAAAACAGATTTCTGACCATGATGGAATATAGGAATATAAGTTCACTTTTGGCTTTATTTTTTCATTCAGTAACTCACTCGACTCTTTCCACTGAGTAAATGGGGTATCAGTCAGGAAAAGTGATTCATTTATTGGAATGTGAGCTCACACATGGACACTAGAGTGTCAGCAAATGCTGTTGTATACTCCAACCAATTTAGTACCTAGGATTTAAAGTAGCAACATTTTATTGAAGTACTGTAATGACAACTTTGTTAACTGCCCACAACTGTCACAAATATTTTCAATCAACATTTTACTTCATGAACCCAAGCTGTGTAAAACTTTCATTACAGAAAGCAAGCCCATGCAAAACAAGGTTCTGTCATGTTTCATTTGTGAATGCAATACTCATCTCAGTTCTCTGGCAATATCCAGAGCACAGGAAAGGTTTTGGTAACATGTGACAGACCCTCCTAGTAAATTTATTTCCTTTCTTCCAAGTCCTTGAAAATAAAACCACAGTGCCCATCAAGTGGGTTGTTATTTTCTAGCTCATTGTATGCTTTTGGCAAATACATTTTACTTCCTTTCTAAAGCTTTCAGTACTAAGGTAGGACTGCATCTAAATAAGGGTGAAAAGGGCACATACAACTGCCAAAAATGTCCAGTCATCCATGAGAAATGTTCAGCCTCTTCTGTTTTTTTAAAGATTGCTTTCTGACTGCATCATCTGCTTGTGCTTTTCTATCTTTTCTCAGGTATTCTTTTGGAGACAAAAGTTGGAAAAAGGAAAGGCTGCAAATTTCCTGCCAAGCAGAGAAATTCTTATATAAACCACACTATCATTTGGAGAAGGACTTTTTCTCATTTGTTTCTTTAGGGAGGGACTGGAGAGAATCTCTGGAGATTGTCCTAAAGAAAAAAAATCAGTAGGTCCCCAAAGAAATAATGAATTGCCATCCACTTCCACAAAGGCAGGAATCTTTTTCTAGGTAAATGATTTGTCCCACATGCTGTCTTTTAAGTGGTAAGTCTCTTTGGATGTCATAAATGAGGATGATTAATACAAGCTTGTCAATTTGGGGGTTTGGTTGATTTTTTTTTGTTTGTTTGTTTGGTTTGGTTTTGTTTTTTGTTGGGTTTTTTTTTAATTCTGACTTGCTCTGACTTCTATGGCTACCCACAGAATCTGCTGTTCACAGTTTTCAGAGCCTGTACATTTTTACACTTAAGTTGTGCATAAGTCACACAAAGTGAGGGATTTGGCACAGCTTTCACAGTATATCCAGATTTTTTTCCTAATACCTTGAAAATTAAAAATCACTCTGTTTCATTTTCCTTACAGTCCATTTCTTTATAGTTGAAAAAAAATACCCACCAATTAAAAATAGATGGGTAATGATGGTGTTAACTGATAAATCTCAGTAATAATAATGATTAGAACATGATAAAGATGGGGAAAGGGTAGGATATGTGAGGAGAAATGTTTTGTAAACAAACCTACTTATTTGTGGATTTTTTCAAAAGGAACATAGTTGATCTATACCAAAGCTTGAGGAGTGGGACAGAGTACCTTGTGCACGGTGCTTGAAAAACATTTGTAAATACTGGTTGAACTTTTGCTACTGCTAAAGCAGTCTGTAGGAACCATTACAGAGGTGCAGATAAGCCTTAACTATGTCTTCTTTACTTTTCCTGTACTCCTTTTGACTTTTGCTCCAAACTCTGTTGCTCCTGAGAGAAACTAGAAAATTCTCTACTCTAATAATAAATTAGAAAGGGTTAGTATATGCCCATTTGATTCTACTTTTGGAGACAGAGGATTAGGACAAATTAAGCTTTAGGCATGTCATTATTTTTACTGAGGTTTGAAAACAATCAAGATCAAATTGTCTTGGAGACTTTCTCCTGCTCAGATGTGCATGCACAGGCGAGTAAGGTTTCTGAGAACTCTAAATACACAGGGGCAGGTGAATAGCTGTCTTCTGGGGTATGATTCAGGTCATTCTAAAGATGGAGGTGTCTAAAATAGGTCAGGTGAATCAGGGCTAAATGCCAGCTCTTTTTCTGCCAATAATAGGTTATTGAGTTACTACCTCAGACCTAGTTTTCTCTGTGTTTTAGTGATAATGATATCCTTTAAGTATCTAGAGTTACGGAAGTCCTAACTCATGTCCAAAATAATGCTGACTTTGCTGTCTATTGAGAGAGAAGCAATTGTACAAATGGTACTCATTTGCTAATCCTGCTTAAAATGCTACACATACACACACACACACCCCAAAGAACTGTAAATCCTTTTAAACATCAGCATTTTTTAAAAACTACATCTTAGTGACACTGGGTTTTGGTTTTTTTCCCCTCAGAGCTACATTTCAAAATCTCTACAGTGATCCGTAACAAAATGTTGCTACCTTTTGAATGACTTTGGGTTTCTATGTCCTCTATAAGTATATATTGACTATATGGTATTAATCTTTATACTTATATCTAATTTTGTAGGAACTAGGACAATAATCACAAAAGATATCAACTGTGAAATTATGTGAACAAAAGTTACACAGAAATAATAATTTAGTAAAATGTAACAGTTTTTCTTATTTCTCATAGAAGAAGTTTGGTTTGGTTTGGTTTGGTTTTTAAACCCAGCAATAAACAAAGAGTTATATATATCCAAATGGATGCAAACAGTACTTGGCTGAAATTTTAATGAAAGACATAATGATTTGAGGGGGGAAATCAGTGGATCCAAGAGAGTTTTCAGCTATAAATTTCCTTCATGTTTTTCTGAAGTATGCTTACATAAAAGGGACCTGCTTACCATCATCCTTTTTTGGAGGTGGAAAACTGTGTTTCATTGTCAAAAATATTGCCAATGATATTTCTTTTGTATAACAAAGGTATTTAAAGTTCAAGTGCACTGGCAATATAATACATATGTAAAATATGCAGAAATAACTCCCAGTGGCTTCTCTGAATTTTCTAATTCCCTCTGAATCATTTATTTGTGTTGATTAATCCTAATCATGCAACCAGACAATGGATACAAGGACACCAGCAGGTGCTACCTGTGCAGTCTTTTGCACCTCAATCAAGAATGAACATCTGGTAGGCCAAATGTGCAAGTCTGCTGTAAATATTACCAAACTCAGAGAAAATCTGAAGAGAAGCAGAAGAAGCACACCCTAGGCTTGGCTAACCTAGTCCTTGGAAATACTCATTAATTAGTGAGAATCTGATATCTTGAGCTGTTTCATACCAAAATCAACAGCAACACTAGACTTCCTTTAACTGTAGAGCTTTGTTGTCTATCATAAATCTGCTTGTTGCTATTACCTATTCTAAAGAACTAAAGTTTCTCTGTTATTCCCATAATTATCTCCAATTTCTGTAAAGCTAACAAGTAAGAGTAGAGCTTTAAAAGTGACAACACAGAGAAAACTGAGCTAAATTATTGATGCATATACTGGGTCAAAATATATTTTAAATATGCTATAAAAACTCCAATATACTCAGTGGGACATGAATATCAGTATAAAATTTGTGGAGGAAAAATAAAATAAAATCACTCCTTCGCTACTGGATCAGGTGTCCGTAGAAATCTAAGTAGTAAAAGTTTAAATAATCCTGGAAGCAGGACTGTGCTGGTTTAACCCCGGCCGGCAACCAAGCACCACGCAGCCACCCGCTCACTCCCCTCACCCAGAACGATGGGGAGGAGGATCGGAAAAAGAATGTAAAAGTCAAGGGTCGAGATAAGAACAATTTAATAGGTAAAACAAAAAG
>JAVJGI010000014.1:48669062-48679722 GCA_035590275.1 Ibycter americanus | reverse complement strand
ATCACAGCCAAAACACAGCACAGCACCAACTACTAAGAAGAAAATTAACTCCATCCCAGCTGAAACCACGACATTCTTCTAAATGCTATATGTGACTTGTAAAATTTAGGTTGTGACATTGAGTAGTTAGATATAGTTAATCAAAAAAGGGAATAAGATATTCGTATACACAAAAGCAAGATTGATTGATTGATTGTTTATTTATTTATTTATTTAAATTTGGAGACATATTCAAAGATCTGTTAACTCCATGAAAAATATTCGTTTTCAATCATGGACCATAACTTTTTTATTGCCAAGTATAGCAATAATTTTTAAACATGGTAAAAATAGGATGCTATATCTTAACTGCATAACATAGGAATTTATACATAGCTGAAGACATTTGAAAGGGTTGTTATTCTTCACCTATGTGAAGGCCTTCACAAACTAAACTAACCTAAACTTACTTCCTTATACTAGGCAATATCATTACTAGATAAAGGGAATTTATGGAATTTATGGAAGATATTTCATAACTCATTTTGTAGAAATTCAAATTTAATATGCACTTTTAGTTTATATACAATTTTCTTTGCATGCTATTGTGTTCTCAACTG
This sequence comes from Ibycter americanus, assembly GCA_035590275.1. Classification (NCBI taxonomy): domain Eukaryota; kingdom Metazoa; phylum Chordata; class Aves; order Falconiformes; family Falconidae; genus Ibycter; species Ibycter americanus. The sequence continues at coordinate 48,679,123 of JAVJGI010000014.1, read as the reverse complement.
CAACAGTGTGGCTTATCTTGAAAAATAAATGTAATATAAGCTTGCAAGAGGAACAGGGGAATGATCATCTTTATCATTCCAAAGATGATCAGCTTATGGGAATGTATACATTTCAGAGTGGCTTGATTCCAGATGGGAAGTAGTTTGGCTTTCTTGAAGACAGCTCAGGTTTTTGTTTTTCATGTCCATGATCTTAAAACTGGAGAAAATGGTGTGGTTTTCTAATGAGGAAAAATAAATATCAGACTTTATATTACTTTAAATATGTTTGCAGGAGTTTTAGGGAATCAGGACTGAGGTTGTCAAAGTAATTTATTTTTTTTTTATATTCACTGCTGAAGAAAGCCTTAGTGCATAGTGAGTGCACTGTAAAAAACAGCAAAACAAAGCAAGAAATAGACATCAACTCTCTTTTCTTATGAAACCTCCCCCAGAACAGTAAATCTGGAAAACTTGAAGTCTGGAAAATTATTTTCATTCCAGATTTTTTTATTATGGTTTTAATTTTCAATACTTATTAAAATTGAGTCTTACAACAGTTCTCTGAAGACAAATTTAACCTTTGTGATGTTATATACAGATTAGAATGTGAAAATCTGCAGTCTATAAACCTACAGAAATAATACTCTACAATTTTAATCTAAATTAGACTCAGTTAAAAATCTAGGTGAAACTACTTAAATAAAACATGATACTGCTACTAGATACTACTAATTTTTATATGCTCCCGTTTGTTGTAGTGCGGTTCAAATTCTATCCTCATGGCATGCTTTGTTTATAATTTTGACTTAGATATCTTAGTTAATTTCAGGAGTAGATTCTCTGACATAAGCCTCCAGTATTTTGGTTTTTCCTGGTTATGTATCCCAGTGCTTGTCATTCTGGCTATGATAGATCCTCACCTAGGATTCTAATTCCCTCATTTTATTCACACACACCTAATTGAAGAGGATGCACACTCCCAGAGCACAGATGCTTCACTTTTGGTTTGGCTGTAGTGCACCCCAACCTTACTTTCATAGCCCCAGCTGTAATGCTCTAACATGGAAAGACGTGCCACAAGGAGAAAGCTCCATTCTAGCAAGTGGGAGTCAGCAAATGATGATGAAGTCGAGTCCACTGAAGTTCATTGCAAACTGAGAGTCTGCAGAGAGTAGACATAAACTCCAAAGCCAGAAATATTTTCCAAAAGGTGAAGAATAGAATATGAAATACTAATTGAGGTGGCAAGCAGAAAGAATGAATCAGAGTATTTATGAGATTTTTTTATTTATTTATTTATGGAAGGATGTTTTTTTTTTTTTGTCCTCATGCTACATAGGCTCAAATTAGCTTGCCTGGAAGACAAAATTTTTTCTTTGTGAGAAAAATGGATTTCGGTTTATGTGTGACAAGTCAATATGCCAGGTATTCAAGAGAGTGTTTTTAAAGGATCATAATTACCATTCCAAGTAGTAGTAAAATGTGTAGTTGGACCATATGTATTTGACTAATGTCCTGCATTAGTGATGTAGAAAGGAATGGATAACCTGGTTTTATCACATTCCAGATCAGAGATGGAAAAATTTTGTCCAGCGAGATATCACAAGATTATTCCAGCATAAAACTGATATCAGGCTCAGCTCTGGAGAGCAAAGGGAAGAGAAAATTCAGTGCATATTAAGCCCTTACTCTTGCAGTCTGATTTGAAGGCTCTTTGAGAGGCCTTTCCTGTCAAATGGTGCACCTCTAACTACACCAGCCATCTAAGACTTTGCCAGCACCTTTTCTTTTAAAGTTACTTTTCAAAATTCACAATTTTTTCATTAATGATTTGGGAAGGTTTAGAAAAAAATTATATTCCCTGACTTGTTTCCTGTTTCCAATAACCCTAATTTTTAACCACTTGGAAGTGGAATCTTCTGAAGTAAATCATCACCTACTAAGTAGCAGGCAACTAATTTCAAGGACTTTACTAACATCTGTTTTCTACAGTATCACATATGAAAAAAAGCCACTTTTTTGGACAGAAATGAATAGTTAATTCTCTGTGTGCCTTCTTACACTGGTGAATAATAAATATAATCAAAGTCTCGGGTATTATGGAATGTAAAAGGAATATGCTGACTATTAAGGATTATCAATATACAGTATATCACAGGATGGAAGATATGAGGGGCAACTGGAGACATATTAAAGTGAATCAGCCAGAAATCAAACCTACTTAGTCTGAACATCCTGCTGTGAATATAATGAAAGAGAATGAGTTTCATCCAAACACACTGAAGATTACAAGCCATAAGACAGATAAAAAGCCAATATATATTGAGAAGTCATTTCAGTTTTATTACTTTTAGCTTTTTTTAAAGATTCAAAACTTGTAGATGTTATAGCAGAAGTGAGTGAGATGAGGAAGTAGGGATTTACATGAAGAAACAATAATATCATTACAAGTCATGACTGGAAAATAGTAAAAAAGGGACAGGAATGCAATGAAGTAAGACATCGGTGATGTCAGAATCTGTGGATTGAACCGCTGAACTTCACCTATAAAAGGTCTGCTATATTCTTCATAAATTTATACCGAGATTTTTTTAAGATGTTAACATGAATGCAGATATATTGGGACAGGGGAAAGAGTTCCATCCAGGAAACCCAGAAAAATTCTGAGTAAGAATACTAATGCTGCCAGAAGTATTTACATTTTCTGACACAAAGGGAAAATACATGCTTTAAGAACTTGAGAACCATGCATTTTTTTCCTTTTTTTTTTTAATCTCCTTTTTTTCTCCTTACAGTTCATTGTTGCCTCTTCTTCTTGCTCCTGACAAGATTGCCGTGAAGCTGGCTAAGCAGAGTCTTCAGTTTCAATTATGCATACAACCTTGGAGAGGTTAGAAGATGTTTTATCACCTGCAAAGACAGGCATCAATTATGTATGTTTAAACCAGATTTTCTAGGAAATTAGAACGACAGAATGTGATGGAAAATACTGTGTTCAAACCTTTTCCTCATCCTTTACCCTGAGTATTTTCTAGCAGATATAAATTGATCATTGCTTTTGATCACTAATATAGTTGATTTTGAACACTAATACAAATGAAGAGCTTGTATATTGTTTGCAAAACCCCAAAAAATCTCAATTCTTTTATTATTTTAATCTTCTAAGCAGATTGCTTGAATTCTAAGCAGAATGAATAAAAGCTATTATTTTACTTAGGTTTCACGATAGCATAACCCTTGAAGCTAAAGAAATTACTGGTGTGTAACTGGAGAAAAATACAGAGAAAACCAGGACCTTTTCTGAAGCCTTTCCCCCTTAAGATAGTTGCTATTTATCAAAGGGAAAATCAGCTCACTCTATTACTGTGATAAAAATAAAGTCACAAAATTAATTGTGGCAATTTGAGTGAAAACAAATGTGCTGATGATGTCTAACTGCCCAGAGTTCTGAACTAGATTTTTTTTTTTGAAAGAAAGATGAAATAATGTTTTAGTCAACAGATTTGGGGTACTTTGTTTCTGTGTTATGCCTCATTGTTTTGAAGAGAAAATCTTCAGCCCTAGAATACACCTTCTTTTAGAAGTATATTAGCATTACGTATTTAAGCCCAATGAACTTTTGGTGGGTGAACTATTCACTGTAACATGCAGTATTGGTCAGCCAGAAGTGTTCTGATTTTGGACTGTACTCAAGTGAAAGAGCAGAAAGCAGTAGCTCACAGAAATGAAAGCTTAAAAGAAAAAAAAAAAAAGAATAGCATTTTTATTTTCATGTAAAACAATTTTCATTAAAGAATTAGGTAAATTAATAAAGTATTTCATTTCAAAATGCGCAAAACACATTGATTAACTCCCAAAAGAGACTTTCTTTTTAGCTGGATGACCAAGCCCTAATTGTTATCATCATTTTAATTCTGGATTTATTTGTTATAGCTTTAAATGTTCCCCCATGTTCTAGTTTCAGTAGAGGCCTAATGTAGGAAGTTCCATCATCTAAAAGTGTTCATTTGCTGAAAAATTTGTTTTCCTGTACTTTTTAAATTTTACTCAATGAACCTTTTATGTAAGTTAAAGAAAGCTGCCCCATCACTATAGCAGATCACATTAAATCAAATTAAGGTATATTATTAATGTACTATCTTATATAATATACCTTGTTCTGGGAGACAATGTTATGAAAAGAGGCAGAGAGGGACATCTGAAAATGTTTTAGTTTATTCTTTAATTCAACTGCTAAAAAATAGTGACATTAAACCCAGACAGTAGACAAACTAAAAACCCCAGGTTTCATAAGGTAAGGCTATTCTTTCTTCTATAGCAATGATGTAAAATAGCATTTGTTTCATGGTCTGTGTTCAAACTCATAAGTTATTAAGGAATAGAATAAATAGATGTTTCATACAGTGGCAGATTTTAGATTTTTCAAGGATATTTCTAGCGTTTTTATTTGTAAACCAAGAAATATTCCTACATATTAAACTTTCTGATCTGTGGACTTTGTATACAACATTGAATATGCAGTGGTGGCATAAATATTTGTCTGTAAAACTTTAAGGACATGCTTATACTTACACAGTGAAGTCATCCACTGGAAGGGAAACTATAAATTTATACAGAATTTTCAGAATAAGAGTCTACATCTTCAGGAAATGGAATCTGAGAGTAGAATTTTTAGTGTATAGTGAGAGGCAAAATTATCTCCCTAAAACATATATATTTTTTTGCAATTCTGATTTCCTTCAATAAAGACAGTATTTCATAGAGCTATCCAACAGCTGCTATGCAAAGAGACTATGAGCGGGGATTGCTTCAGCAGTATTTCACATGAAGGCTAGAACTTCTGATGTAATGGTCAGTCTTTAAATACATAGTGTGAGCATTACTTTCAAAGACATTTATTTGCTTTTAGTATGTTTTCAGTGGTACCTGAAGCATTGTAGTAGAGACAAACATGGGTGGAACATACATTAGCTAAACTATTAGTCACTTCACAGCTCCATGTTAGCAGGTAGTCAAGTCTTTAGGAGCATAAATTACTTATGTTATTTTTTTCTTTTTAATCCCTCTTGATTTTACAGAAAGAAACAAGTTCTGTTCCTGTCTGCATGTATACAGAAAACATAATTCTGATGCGTCCTCTGAAACCAGTCAAGGAGATACAAAAGTCTTGAGAACCTTTTCTTCAAACATCTGACTTGAAAACTTTACATAGACATATGCATATACTTTCTCTTTTTGTCCCTCTCTCACTATGTATATAGGACTACAAACTTTATATATATAAGGTTATCAAATACTAGGGATGTGTTTAATAAAAATGAGAATACAAAAGTGTACAGAAATAAGGTAGCACCTCTATGGATTAGTTGTACTTGCTTTATTTAAGCCCTGTGCAAGTCTTAGAATGAAATAATGGAGGTTTAGTTTAAGTTGAGACTTAATTTGTGTTTTCAGTGCTAATGCTATTTATACATTAGGTACCTTCTGTCTTTGTTCTTCTCCTTAAAATAAAATTATTTAATTTACTTTTTTATGATCTGGAAATTTCAAAAAACACTAAAGAAATTTTGGGGAAAACAATTAAGGAGCCATGCCAAGATTAAGATTTATTCAGATTATCAAACAGTTGAAATGATAATGAAATAACATCAGTAAGAAAACCATAAAGAAGATTTGATTTCCTTGCGTGACATTCCGAAAGCTAGCTCTGGCCTTATCTCAAAGATTGAAAGTGATCTGTCCTAGATCTATTGTATGGTAGAACATGAAATTAGGATGCAGGTGACAGAATGTGTGCTGAACTATGTCCATCCTTCATGTCAGTATGTCTCTGCATGGAATTTAACTCATCTACATATAGCGGCTTGGTCTATTTGGTTTGCGTAGGCACCTAATGCCATTTAAGACACCCTAGAATAGCCAAGATATGGGTTGGCAGATATGATTTAGGATCTGTGGGAAATCTGCATCACCTGTTTCAGCATCTGGAGACATACAGAGTACCACTGAACTAGTATTTGATAACTGTAAAAGGACAATTGACTGATGCTGCAAAAATGAAAAAAGATGAACAGTCCCAACTGATAAATCTGTATGTTTTCATTCATTTTCATTATCTTCTGTTTCATCACATAAATCTATATTTCAGATTTTCATTCTTGATCAAGATGAAAGACAATTTTGAAATATTGGACCTTATAGTGAACAATGTGGAAGAAAAGATATTTGGGTTTGGAACTAGTTATTCATGATATAAATATAAAGGTAAACATCACAGTAATTTTCAGGGAACTTGGAAGGTGGAGCACTGGTTTCAGAACAGAACAGTTAAGAGACAGAAGCAAAAAGCTACTCCTTGGACATCATCCCAACACCAGTTGCAGTGGCAGCAACTCTAAAAATACTTCTGTATTAATGACTCAGTTTAACATGACAAGAATGAAACCTTTCACCTTATTAGCCAGTATGTGGCCCAGAAAAAAAAGTAAAGACATTTTCAGGTAGCTGAAACTGGTGAAGGAAGTTATTCAGCAGGGCAGATCTCATCTTGTGTCAAACAGCTTAGCAAAACACAGCTGAAGTTTCTAACAGCTCATGCTATCTAGTTCACTCCCTTTCTTCTCTTTCTGATCACTGCTTTGACAGCATCTATTGTATTACTGAAGAACCCATTTTCATTAAATGGCTATGTTGATTTGGAGTGACAGTGCTTTTCAGTCACATTAGCAAATGAGTAGTCCTCAGCAGTTTTGTGAGACGTGTCAAGAAAATGTAGTACCTTCAAAAAATTCTGGAATGACATTGCTGGAGTCGTAGGGTAGCTGTATTACTACCACTACTGCCTTTTCTGCATGGGTCAAATTAAATCCTTAATAATAATACAAATAACAGCAACCTGTTTTAATCCTAGAAATATTTATTGGGAAAAAGATACAGATATTTTGTGTAATTTTAATGGCCAACATGATCAAGATGAGATTAATACTGCCCCTACCATGTGATTATGTCAGATGAGCAGCGACGCTGTTTGGTGTGCATATTACTTACTCTTTTCCCAGCTGAACATTTGACTATCTGATTGTGAGACAGTCATCCACAGCAACAAAGAAATAATAAAAAGAAATTCCCCGAAGACTTTATCCTTAAATTATGCTTCAGAATTTTTTCTGTGAAGAAGGTTGTTGATGGATGAGGAAAGATCCTGATAGTATTTCATTCCACTCCATTGCTACAATTCAGGTGATATCTGCTGTTTAGTCAAGTAATTTTCCTATATCATCCACTGTGCTGAAAGGAACAAAAATAATTTCTAGTCCCTAAATGGCAAGCAACAAGTCAGACCTGAGGCTTTTCAACTGCCTGGGAAAAATCAGGGTAGGTTGGCCAGTTCTGAGATTACTTGTGCATTGAGTCCATGTGAGTTGCTGTCATTCCAGTTGTGGTATTCTGGGGAACAGATGGAAATGGGTAATTTAAAGTCAGGAGTAGAGACCTGTTCCTGTACAGGAATTTCACAACAATCTTCCCCTTAAGTAGCAATGAGAAGTGAATTCTTTCTCAGCTGTTTGGTGTGGAGTGGAACAGAGAGCACAAATATCTCATATACCAACCCATCCCAAAAGTGACACCTGTTGTCAGTCTGATTTGAAAAGGATAGACAAAATTCTTCTAAAGTATTCAGAGAAAGCCTTAGTTATCAAGACTGTAGATACACTAATACTGGTTCTTACACCTTTCCAGTTTAATATTTGTATACTTGGATATATTTGTAAAAATACTCATGAGAACAAAGAAGACATTAAATAACAAGATTGTGATTTGGAGACCAATATAGATGGCAGAAGGGTTGGGATGGGTACCTGAGCTAACAAATCTTTATTTAGTCAAGCAAGTGTATTTTATTAGAAAATGAACCAATGAGATTATAGCTTTTACTCTGCTTGGTTATCTCCTGCCCTTCCCTGCAGTGTTAAGTTCATAGAAGCATAGAATCCTAGAATCATTTTGGTTGGAAAAGACCTTAAAGATCATTGAGTAGTTCACTAGATGTTGACTTTTCTTCCCTGCAGGGACATCATTGCTGCTCTGGGAAGGTCAGGCTGAAAGTTGTGTCGCTTCCCGCTATGCAGCTGCTAGCAGTTACCAGTCTTGGGCGTCACCAGCCAAGGTCAGGCACTTGTGTCCTTTCTTCCTTCCATGGCCACCTGTTGATTTCAGAAACCCTTATTTTTTGCAACACTTTCTTTTTTCTGGAACATCAAGTTCCTGGTTTTCCTAATCAAAATAGAATGTGTGCAGAAACAAATGTGTGATCAGCTTTGTAATTTCTGGGTTTGTCTCCTGTCTCTTTATTAAATGGAGGATTCAGGGTATGTTACTTTTGTTTAATCCAGGTGTTTTCAAAATTTACAGCTAGCCCATACCAGGGGCAGCTAGCAAGTATCAAACTTCCACCTGAGAGTTCAAAAATTCAGTTTTGCACATTTACTCAGAAACACACAAACATCCAGTTAGATGCCACATGTTAACATTCAAAATTAAAGTGTTTTTTTTCTTTTCTTTTTTTTTCTTTTTTTTCCACCCACCTGTGACACATGAGCAAGTGACTTTCCCCAATAAGCAGCTTACCTTTCAAGAAATAGACTTCTGGGAGGAAGGAAAAAACATTTTAGATACGAAGTGTTGATACACAGAATGTCAAAATGTTAAGCTGGTCTTGGGGACAGAGAATGGTCTCTTGATCATTCTATTTTTTGGCTTTGTGAAGCCCACCAACCCTAGATACAAGTTCCTGCTAAACCAGATGGAGTGGGGAATTTGACCAGAATTTTATCCTCACCTGTAGCAGTATTAAGCTACTGATTAATTCTTTACATGAGGACACATGCATTTTTCATCTGGCTGTTTCCTGAAGTCTTGAAGAAGAAACCTGAAGGTTGTTTCCTAAATAGACTCTGAAAATGCCTATCATTTCCAATTATGTCCATGAGATAGGTTATCTGCAGAGATCACTGGTCTGAGAATAAGCTTGGTTTCACCTTGCACCGCAAGCAGGTTTGAATTGCTGGAACATTTACAGAAGCATATTTCTACATAGGAGTCTCAGGTTTAGAAAGAGCTGAGCAAGTTTTTGAAAAGTTCATCACTGCATAAATATTTTATCAAGGTGCTTAAATCCATACACACCCCCAGGCTTTAACCTAAACAAACAAGAAAAATAATTAATAAAATAATTGCTCTTCCTACTTCATTTTTATAAATTGATTCACTACTGAATTGATTCATTAACTGCATCAGCCAGGAGATCCAGCCAAAATTCTCATGGAACATCTTTCTTTGCAGCTGCACTAATTGAATGGCAGGAAACATTTCAAAGACAGTTCTGTGGCAGTTGAAACGAATAAAATATTCTAATGAAAGATACTACAATCCATTGCATGCTATATCTGATTCCAACATAGAGTAAAAGTGCATCAAACATCTTAAAAATGAGAAACTGTGATCAGCACCAATCTGTCATCTTGCTGTCAACATGGCAGTACAGTGCCAAATAGTATGTCTGCAGACAGAGGGAATTCACCTTACCATCAGCACATTTGTTAGGCTTAAAGATTTTTTTGTGGGAACGATGGAGTAATTTACACCATGGTGAACTAAATAATGGCATGATCAGGTTTCAAATAAGTCAAAATCTTCAAAAGAAAGTATAAATATTTAAATGGATTGAAAGTATAAATATTTAAATGGATTAAAACTTCATCTGGCACACTTCACATTTATTTTACTTTTGCTTTTTTCTTGGGAGGGTGGGGGTGCGGGGGGTGGGGATTTTAATACTTTTTTTTTTTTTTAACCAAAGATTTTGCTGGAGGGTTTGGGAAAGGCTTTAGGATGTGAAATGATGAGACCAAATGACTATTCATCTTTGTTCTGGGAAGTTGTTTGGTGGGTTTGGGTTGGTTTTATTTTTGTTTGGTTTTAGTGTTTGGTTGTTTGGGTTGGTTTTGGTTTGGTTTGGTTGATTTTGTTGGTTGTGGTGTTGTTTTTTTTTGGGGGGGGGGGGGATACTGCAGCTATTT
>JAVJGI010000014.1:48602796-48668962 GCA_035590275.1 Ibycter americanus | reverse complement strand
TTTTTTTTTTGGGGGGGTGGGTGATACTGCAGCTATTTTAATGAAAAATTTAATTCATATTCCCTCACATAGTCTGATTAGGATTTTCTAACTGAGGTAGATGAGGTAACTGTTTAATTTCTTCACTATTTACTGTGTGTGCTTTTTGTTTTGGGTTCTGTTCAAAGCATGTGGCTGAGCAGCAAAAAAGGCAACCACCTGTTTACCTTACTCTTGGATAGGATAGTACTTTTTGAATTAAGTGAAACTGTATAACAGAAACAAGAGATTGCTATTTTTCTGAAGCTAAACGATCATAAGTAGTTTGGAGAAATCTTCTGGAAAGTCAGATGGGGTGAAGGAATTGTGAAATCACACAAAGACTGAGAGACTGCTGGGAGGAGCAGAGAGCAGACAGGAGACAGTTCTTTTGGGTGACCATAATAAACCCCAAAACTTTTAATAAGGACACTTTGAATAATCTGTAACTGACTGTAAATAGTTGACAAAACTGATAACAAATTGAGGCATTGTGCCTAGTATTTGAAGTGTCAACCAAGCAATCTGGAAAGCTTTAGATCTTGTCTTTGAAGTACTAAGGGTGATATTCATCATGCCACCTACTTCCCACCCCCTGCCCCCACCCACCCCCCCGGGCATGATGCTTCAATGGACTTATTGATAAGGCAGTTCTTAGGGAACTCTGAAATTCTTGTATTTGCTTTAATTTGATAATATGTGTTTATTTTCCTTAATATACAATTACATGATGATAATTTACATACTCCAAAGTAGACTATGGTAATGAGCTCCTCATGGGGTTAAACTTAAATCAGCCTGGTAACTGAAGCTATTAAAGAACACAGCAGGTGCATATAAGCTGACATATTGTTTTGACATCACATGATACCTTTATGCTCCCTAGTTTGCCAGTTTAAGCTATCGGTATTTTTGATATTGCCTAAAAAGCTCAAGACCCAAACTTTTGCTGTCCATCCACCAGATGGGGCTACTTGAAGTAAAATTTTGAAGAGTTTCCTTCCTCTTCAGTAGGGCCAAAACACACTGAATCTGTTGAACTTCAGGGTTCCCTGTTCACAAGTGTAAATGGAGGTCTTTCTGAACTTTGTTAAGTCTCTCACCTTTCTTCCTTTATTTTTCTCTAAGAAGGGGCTTGATTCAATTGCTGAATAGTGTTGACCCACAGCTCTTGATTCATTGCTGGCATACAGATGTCCAGAGCTGTTAGAGATGTGCTGGAATAAGACATCATCAGAGGGCTGATGGATATGGTGCAGGACCTGTGGAATACCTCTTCTCTTGGTGTAACCAGCGATCAGCCAGGATCACCTTTGGCATCTTAAATGGCACTGCACATCTTTCTGTGCTTTCTTCACAGCTACATTTTATTTTTATTTCTGCTACTTTGTAATACTTAAGACATGTAAATCCTTTGTTTTTCTCTACTCATGGACACCAATTTGGAAGAAAGCCCTAACATTTCACAAACCAGATCTACCTTTTAGTAGAATGAAATATCTTCCTTTTTACAATATCGCACTATTTTCCCTGAATGGTGTTCAATTCCTCTGCCACACCTGCAATGTCCTTCAGTTTTGTGGCATTTGCAGCTTTTGTCAAGGTCTGCAAGCACAGGCAGCATGACTCATCCTTCCAGTACGCCTTTCCTCTTGCTATGTTTCTTTTTTCTGTAGTATCCCTTCTGGGCTGGTCCTTACATATATTATGCATGTTTGTGCTTATCCGTGTTTCCTTGTTTTCTTTACTGAGGCTTATGTACATAGATTATATTTTTTGTCTAAATTATTTAACCTTAGGATTTGTGATAGATGTTTCACAGCATAGTTTGATATCTACAGTGTTAGCTTTCAATTACCTGCCAAGCAAATAATAATAAATGCAAAGAACAGATGATAAAATGTCACAACTTACGCAACTAGTTATTTCCAGACACATTTCACATAAAATACTGATTGTGGAAGCATTAAAGGCTTTGTCCAAAACATTAGGTATAACCATGCTTCTGCCTTCTGGGCAGAAGCTCTTTTTGTTCTAAGCAGTTCAGTTTTAGCACCAATGCAATTTTCTTTACTTTTCACATATTTGGAACTGCCATTGTCACTGACACTGTAAAAGAACGTTGGGGTCACCCAATGGCTGGGAATAGCGTGCTTCCACAGCTTTTAGTTCCTACCAAGAAACCTGGAGCTTCTTCTCATGTAGTTTTAAACATCTCCAGCATAGCAGCTTCATGAGCCAGTTACATTAGACTCCTGTCCTCACAGAGGCAGCACACAGTCAGTATCAGAACTCAAAAGGATGATCAATTCTAGACAGTTTATGACAAGTCTAATCAGCTCTAGAAGTACTATTCCATAAATAGTACTTAAATACATAAGTACATAAATAGTTAGGTCAAATATAAAATGAACACTGTAGATACTTAGATAAATAAACTATATTCCAAGACCTTTGGAAACCCCTGAGACTGGAGTATACCAGGCACTCAGGGACATAGGTTTTCACATTTCTGTGCCTAAGATTCTATTTCTTTGACTGTAATGGAAACGAGCAGACGCTGGATGATTACTCAGCACAGTTGATATTCTGGCTTTATAGCAGCAGTGGAATTGATAAGAATGTCAACTGCACTGCACATCTCCAGCACCTATGGAATAGGTGATATTTCAGAAACATTGTGTCAATATCTATGCTTTGACCATTTTTCAATATTTTGGATTTTCAATTTTTTTTGGGGGGAGGGGGCAGTTCAGCCAGGTGTTTGTGTTTAATTTAAACAAGAACCAAATTAAACATAAATGCATTTTTACATTGATAATCTTGATTTTTATTCAAATTGTTTAATATCATTAACTCAATTTCCAGAGGTTCTCACTTTGAGTATAAATATTAGCTTTCTGTTGAAATGTTTTAAACAAAAAAACATTCTCAAACCTATAACTATAGCAAACATGGATTTTAGTTTTTTTCTGAAGTGCTTGAGGTTTTTTTAATTTTGTTTGATGTAGCTGATTAAAAAAGCTATTTTTCACTCATGTACCATGCTATTCCAACAGTGCACAGCAGTCAGTTTTCTTAGATTAAAAAATGTGAAATAAATAAATAAATGATATTTTTTATTTCATATGTAGAGAAGAAAGATTAATAAGTAGAAACTTATCTAATGTCTAGTTGAAGCAGAGAAGGCCATATCAGCAATTTCATTTCCTTTGTGTTGCTGTGACAGCAAAGCCACATAGCCTTAAATTAATGCATAAGAAAGAGAAAGACTGTACTGCAGTTTGCACAAATGTTCTACAAGAAAGACCGAATGGGCGGTTAGAAACACTGGGCATTACCACTGCTTTTGTCTTTATTTCATCAACCTGACAACACGGTCACAGCTCTTTCAGTTAGGACATACATTGCATTTGTTGTGAAAGCCCTTTGGTGTCTTGGCAAACTGGGAATGCTCAGCATGAATTTCATTTAAGTACAAAATCACAGTGTGACTTGGCATTAGGTACTAAGCCCTTTTGCAAAAAAAGAAAAGGCATTAAGATTCTCAGTTTTTCAAAGAACGCAAACAAAATAAATTACACCATTTTCATTTTGCTGCTCTCCACACACTAGTAAGCTATAAAATTAAGGAAATAAAAGCCAAAAGCCAAATATATCATCAAATCTCATCTAAACCCGGCTGAACAATGTACAAAGGAATAGCTGGAGAAGCTGATGAAACTGATGCAAATTAGCTCTCCTTGTAGGATAATGTGGTATATCACAGTATCACAGAATTGTTCAGGTCACTAGGAACCTCTGGAGATCTAGTTTAGTGGTCCTGCTAAGAACAGTGTCAGTTAGAGCAGGTTACTAAAGCCTGTGCCCAAGTTGAGTTGTCAATATCTCCGAAGAGGGAGTCTCCACAACCTTGCTGGGAAACCTGGTCCAATGTTCAACCACCTTAACAGTAGAAAATCTTTTTCTTATGCTTACATGGAATTTCTTGTATATCAATTTGTGTCTTCTTTCCATTCACTCCATATCACTGAGAAAAGTCTGGCTCTGTCTTCTTTACTTCCCCCCGTCAGGTATTTACACACATCAATAAGATTTCCCCAAACTCTCTCTTCTCCAGGCTGAACAACCACTGCTCTCTCAGCCTTTCCTCATGTCAGATGCTTGAAGTCGTTAATGATCTTCATGGCCCTTTGCAGGACTTACTCCAGAATGTCCATGTGTCTTTTCTACTGAGGAGCTCAGACATGGATGCAGCACTCCAGGTGTGGCCTCACCAATACTGAGTTAAGGGGAAGAACCACCTCCCACAACCTCCTGGCAACGTTCTTCCTAATGGAGCCTGAGAAGTTGGCCTTCTTTGCTGCAATGGAACATTGCTGGATTATGTTACATTTTCTGTCCATCAGGACCCCCAGGTTCTTCTCTGCAAAGCTGCTTTCCAGCTGTTCAGCCCCAGCGTGTACTCATGCATGGACTTACTCCTTCCAAGGTGCAGAATTTTGCATTTCCCTTTGCTGAACTTTTTGAGATTACTGTTGGCTCATTTCTCCAGCCTAACCAGGTTCCTCTGAACAGCAGAACAACCATCTGTTTTATCAGTCACTTCTACCAGATTTGTATCACCTGCAAACTTTCTGAGAGCACGCTCCGTGCTAACATCCAGGTCATTAATGAAGAAGTTAAGCAGTATTGACACCAGTATCAACCCTGGTACATACTCTTGTGACTGGTCTCCAGCTAGACTTCGTGTCATTGATCACAACTGTTTGAGTCCGGCAGTTCAATGAGTTTTCAGTCCACTTCACTGTCCACTTATCTGAGCCAACTCTATTTTAGATGCATTGTCATAGCAACATGGCAATGTAATAGGGTAAACCTATTATGAGCTCCTGCTAAGAGTGAGACGTCCCCAAGCACCAGATTCTCATCATTGCTGAAAAAAGATCTATATCAAGCACAATCCTGATATCCAAGTAGGTATCTACACAGAGAATAACTGAATCTGTAGGCTACTTTGCCACCTTTGTCCCTCTTCTATTGGTTGCCCCCAGACTCTCATTTTGTAAATCACAATAGTAAGTTATTCAGTCTGGTTCCTGTGTCTGCAGTGGTAGCTCAGACACCAGTGATTTCATACTCATTCCCATTTAGTTTGTACAGTCTAATCTGTTCCATACCCACTGTTTTTCTGGATTCTTCTTCTGTTCAATTCCCTAGTATGTCAGTGTTTGATCTGTTTGAGACTAAAGAAGCTCTTTCTAGAGTAATTTTACCAGCCTAATTGTAAAGCTTCCCCACCTATCATTATTTCATTCAGATATTCGTCTATTGACTTACTTGCATTAAGTTTTTAGAATATGATATCAGTATTATTTACTAACCTTGGGATCACTCAGTATACAGACATAACAGCAACTAAAAAAAAAATCTTCACTTGTTAATGAGAAATCATTTAAATTATGAGGGTAGGGACAAGGAACAGGTGACATATTGAAGCTTGAATGGCTGAAGTTACATGCAGAAATAAAACCTCATCTACCAAATTATTAAAAAATGCAGAAAACCAAATCAGTAAGATTGGAAAATTGCAATCAAAATTTAATAGTTTAATTTGTTAGGTTCATACAGAAGAGTTTTATCTTCAGAATCTCTGTATAAAGTAGTATGTTCAGCATGTATCTTTTTGGAGCTTCATTTAGGGTTGTACTGTATATATAATTTTTTTTTAACCTATTCTAAAAAAAATGGCAAATATTACTATTTTGTACACTGATTCTTGGATCTCTGTTAATTCAGTGAGCTTCAGAATGTAACACTATCATTTATTTTTGTATGTAAAATACAAGATTGTTAGCATAGCATTACTTTTATTTCCTTCATTCTGCACATAACACCTGCCTTGCTGTTTAAGATGAAATTTAGGTCTTGTTGAACACTCCAACACAAGGAAAATGTGAAAAGTCCTAAATGCACACATGTCCCTTTCTTCATAATTGGTGAAGTCACATCTCACTACCTGACTGCCAGAAACTTGTCTACAATAAAGTTCATTACTGACTTTCTCAAGCTGCACAAGGGGTAGAAATCCCGTGAGAGTTTTGTTCTAGGAACAATTCCTTTTGGCTGCTCTTTTAAATCTCTGATTTCCCCTTTACAGCTGAAGAAGATAATGGGAAGGGCTACGTTTTCAAAAGCTTGTTGCTCTTCGCTCTGTTCTCTGTGGCAGATGTCAGACATCAATTTCCAATTTCTAATGCCATTTATGTCATTTCAGAGAACTCCATCATCCTGTTTTTCAACATTATTTACTAGATTTTAATATTAATAAGACAAAACAAAATTGCATTTACTGTAATTTTTCTATATTACAAAGAAATAATTTATAATGAACTCTGGAACAGACAGTAAAAGGTAGCATCAACATGGAAACATATCTGAAAATTCTGATGAGAATGTCTAGTCACTGGCAGTCTGATCTGAAGATTGTACTATGTCAGTCTCTCCCAGCACTATGTTACTCTTTCCTTGCCCTGTTCTGTAATGCTCATTTTTTAGAGGATGATAGCCATGCATCTTCTATTCAGTCATATGTTCTTCTGTCATGAAACAATGTCTTTGCTAGATTCTTGTTGTGCTTCGCCCCCACCCCGGTAGTTATGATACAGGTGGTCTCCTGAATCAGAAAGATTTAGGCTGTAGTTTATCTGTCCTTTGGCAGGGGGTGTGTCCAGAAGCTTCAAGTGCTATTTAAGTTGTATTTTCTAAATCTGTCTTTTTCAAAATTTGTGTAAGAAGTCTTACTGTTTTAACAATTTAATAAAAGACTCAGTTGATGTTTTTACTGAGTTGTAACCAATAACTGATAAGACCCTACATCAGAATCCTTAAGAACCTTTTGCACTGATTTCAACCAGTGGCTCTATCTCTACTTGCTTGTAGAGTTTAGCATATTTTGCTCTTTTTTTTTTTTTTTCATAATGTTTTAGATTCAACTAATGTAAAAGCTATACTGTACTGTCCCCAAGATATTTAGAAAGTACACACTGCTCTGTAATCAAACAATCTTAAATACTCTTTCCAAGAATCTGTTCTTTATTGGAAATGCTAATAGACCTCTTATGGTCGTTCAAAGTGGATTGGTTCCTCCAGAATCAAATGTATGCTTTCAGTAGTGTTAGACATCACTGGACATGATAATTTAGTGACCAAGAAATTTTTGCTTTCCATCAAGTTTGTTTCCATCAGAAATTTGAAAATTGGCTTCTTGTATTCTGATATATTGGTGTTTTATATATATATATATATGTATATATTTGTCATACATATATGGATACATGCTTATATGTGCATACAAACATATACATATATATTTCTGAATAAATTTTAAATTAAATATATTTAAACATCAAATATCAAACATTAATATTCAATAAAATGCATTTAATATTATAAATATATTTATTAAGTATATTTAATATGGATTTAACAGGTGTGTATATGTATATCAACGAGCAAAAATTTGTAGCTGTACTCAAGAGATAATAATATCAATAATTTTCTGGAATGTTTACTATTTATGTATTTACTGGAAATTTTCTTCCCTATTTTTTCTGTTACTCCTTTTATATTAAAGTAGTTGTAATTTTGATTTGATTCATTTTTCCCAATATAAGTTAATGATGGTTGTAATGAAGGAGTCATCTGATACAATAAAGGAGGCAAGCTGATCAGCTGCAAGCTCATCTCCACTGTGTCATATAATAAATAGTCAAAATTATCATATATTAATATTCATATTATGTGGGGGGGGTTATTTATTTTTGCAGTAGGACTTGACTAATTTCAAGAGGTCAGCCAATGCAGAGACTTTGTTAATAGAATGCTGAACTTTTTTTGCTACATAACAATTTGTTGTTCTTTTTTTTTAATGAAATCTCTGCATTATGAGCAAACTCTTCTCTATTTCAAGGATGTCAGTAAAAGATTCTATCTCCCAGATGCATTGAATTTTAAATCAAGTTTTATGATATCTTCAGGTTTGAATTCTGTTGTCATAGTCATCATTTTAAGAATACATTTGGCACATTTTATCTTGTTGTATATTTTTAGACTTAATAACTAAATAAACTATAAACATAATACATTTTAGGTTTTCTTGTGTGTTTGCATATAAAACCTCTAACAGAAAATAGTTCTGCTGTAGTACATCTCTTTTTCCTGCACCAGTTTTGAAATAGAAGAAAACTATCCTATTCTGTTATCTTCAAATATTTTCTACTGAAATTAACCAGAGAAGACTCCATTTTCTATCTGTTCAGTTGCTTTTATTAGATCATATCATGTCTGTTCACTCAAATTGCTCAACTGTGCAGGATTCAACATACAGTCCAAAAAAAACCCCAGTCAAAAATGTTTCTAGTATTAGAGTGACGTCTTCCGTCAGCACTCTTTCTTACCCCTACAGTTTTGCTGTGTTGGCATCAGATCAGTAGCTTCATTGAAATGCTTTTCTCCATGTGGCCACACTAAAGGCCACTGTGAAGACTCTGCAGTACCTGCTTTTAATGTGTAAGGTGAATACAGCAAAACAATGATTTAAGGTCTGTTCCTGAAAACTCATACTGCTATGGAGCTGTAATTTAAGAAAAGTCTAATGAGAATCACTGACTTACCTCAATTTCTTCATTATACTTGCCTCCAGAGTTACCAATTATTTTGTGTCTCAAAAAATGGAACAGTTGTCTTTAGTTAATTAAAATCTTAGATATTGTTTTAGCTTCATATAATGTTGGTTTTAGTTTGGCCTCCCTATCCAGCTACTTTCAGCCAGACTGGCTTTCATTCAGATAACTGTCATTTTCTAACAGCATTTTTTGGAAACAGAGTACTTTATCTTATTAAAGATATTTCTACTGTGTCATTTATCTCTAACAGAAATACAGCCAAGACCCAGCTCATGCACCATCTATTACAAAGAGGACTGTAAATGTAGAAAGGATAGTGAGGACATGGGAAAGATAATAATAGACTATGGAAAATGAATTAAAACAAATGATTTAAAGGAAAATAATTTACATGCATAAAGTAAGTGGGAAATAATTCTAATTGACACCCCACCCCCCAAAAAAAAAATTGTCATACCATAATAGGGTTGTTTCATAACAGAGACATGAGCTTGCTGCATTGTGCTTGAAGCTTCCAAGCTGAAAGTAAGCTTCGCTAGAAAAGGTCTTACCCCTGAACCAAGATGAATGAGTCTAACACTTCAGCAGAGGCAGAAAAAACCTATGACATCTTGCAAAGGGCTTTATAGACATACCCGTTAAGTGATCTTTAAATCAAAGACAGGAGAAGTGACCTTTCTTGGCTCAGATGCTGAGATGGAAAAATTAACAGTTTCCTACTACAGGAGCATGATAGGATGTGTATCAACAGCATTTCTGCATGAATTTTAAACCTGGAATGGTATTCACAATGAACACAAAATTCAACATTCAAGCCTAGAAAAATGTATGTTTGGGGCAGAAACAGGGGGGAAAAAGAAATAATCTTTTTTTTCACAAAAACACAGAGGAGGTGTCATTGTCAGTAGTCTACAGTAGGTCAGAGTAGAAAGGCAGTAATTCTATGTTTTAAACTCTTTTTTGCTTTGCTAGGAAAAGTGAGCATCGGTGTTTTCTCCGGTGACAAGACAGAGACTCCAGAGTCATGTTGGATCGAATAGAAGGAAGTTGGGTCCTGATGGAAAGTTTGTCTAGAGCAGAGCTAAAAGTCCCACTGAAACTTGGTGAGGTGAATCCGATGGCAGAAGTGTGGCTGCCAATGGCTACAGGCTGTTCAGGAGGGACAGGCAAAGAAAGCAGGGGCAGAAGGGTTGCCTGCTACATCAAGAAATGGGTGGAGTGTGAAGAGCTGTTCCTGCAGAACAGTCACAAGCAGGCTGAAAGCTTATGGGTAAGAATTAGAGACCGAGGTAACAAAGAGAACCTTGTGGCTGGTATTTACTGCAGGCTACCTGATCAGAGGGAGCCTATTGATGAAGCCTTCTTACTCCACCTAAAGGAGGCGTCACGCTTGCAGTCTCTTGTCCTGCTGGGGGACTTCAGCCACCTCAACAACTGCTGGGAAAGTAGCACAGCAAACTGTAAGGAATCCAGGAGACTCCTAGAGTGCACTGAGGATAACTTCTTAAGCCAAGTAGTGGACAGCCCTACTGGAGGTGAAGTGATACTGGACCTGCTGGTCACTAACACAAGTGAGCTAACTGGTGACGTCAAGACTGGAGGCAGCCTGGGCTGCAGTGATCATGCACTAGTGGAGTTTGCAGTCCTGAGGGATATGGGTCAGGTGAAGAGTAAAGTCAGGACCCTGAATTTTAGGAAAGCAAACTTCTGGCTCTTCAAGGAGTTAGTCCGTCAGATGCCTTGGGAAACTGCCCTCAGGGACATGGGAGCAGCGCAGAGCTGGCAGATCTTGAAGGATGCTTTCCATAGAGTGCAAGAGCTCTTGATCCCCAGGTTTAAGAAATCAGGAAAGGAAGGCAAGAGACTAGCATGGTTGAGTTAACAGTTGCTGATCAAGCTAAAAAGCAAGAGGAAAATGCACAGGCAGTGGGAGCAGGGACAGGTATCCTGGGAAGAGTATAATAGGGACATTGTCCACTTGTATAGGAATGGAGTCAGGAAGGCCAAGAAGCAGCTGGAGGTGAACTTGGCAATGGATGCAAAGAACAATAAGAAGGGTTCAGGTATGTCAGCCAGAAAAGAAAAGTCAAAGAAAACTCCTTGATGAGCAATACTGGCAAAATGGTAACAATGGATAAGGAGAAGCCTGAGGTACTCAACAATTTTTTGCCTCAGACTTCACTGGTGACCTCTCTTTCCATACCTCTCGAGTGGATGGACCACAAGACAGGGACTAGGGAAGCAAAATTCCTCCTACTGTTAGAGATCAGGTTTGTGACCACTTGAGGAACCTGAACATATATAAATCTATGGGACCTGAAAAGATACATCCCAGAGTCCTGAGGGAATAGGCTAATGTAGGTGCCAAGCCACTCACCATCATGACTGAAAAGTCATGGCAGTCAGGTGAAGTCCCCAGTAACTGGAAAAAGGGAAACATCTCACCCATTTTCAAAAAGGGTAGAAAGGAGGACCCCAGGAGCTACCAACCCATCAGCCTCACCTCTGTGCCTGGTGCCTGGGAAGTCCTGCCTGATCAGCCTAGTGTTCTTCTATGATGGAGTGGCTAGATCAGCAGGTAAGGGAAGAATGACAGATGTTGTCTATATAGACTTCTGCAAGGCCTTTGACATGGTCCCCCACATCATCCTTCTCTCTAAATTGGAGAGATGGATTTGGTGGGTGGACTGTTTGCTGGATGAGTAATAGGTTGGATGGTCACATCCAGAGGGTAGTGGTCAACAGTTCAATGTCCAGATGGAGATCAGTGTCAAGTGGTGTCCATCAGGGTTCCATACTATTATATAGTCCATATATATATATATATACCAGTACTATTTAATATCTTCATCAGTGACATAGACAGTGGGATTGAGTGCACCCTCAACAAGTTTGAAGACCACACCATGGTGTTGGTTGACTTGCCTGAGGGATGGGCTGTAATTCAGAGGGACCTGGAAAAGCTCAAGAAGTGGGTTTATGTGAACCTCATGAGGTTCAACAAGGCCAAATTCAGGGTCCTGCAACTGGGTCATGGAAACCCCCAGTATCAATACAGACTGGGGGATGAAGGGATTGAGCAGCCCTGCTGAGAAGCACTTAGGGGTACTGGTGGATGAAAAGCTGGGCATGAGCTGACAATGGGTACTTGCAGCCAATAAAGCCAACTGTATCCTGGGGAGCATCAAAAGAAGTGTGGCCAGAAAGCTGACGGAGATGAGCCTGCCCCTCTACTCTGCTATGGTGACACCCGACCTGGAGTACTGCATCCAGCTCTGGACCCTTCAGCAAAGGGAAGACCTGTTGGAGCAGGTCCAGAGGAGGGCCACAAAAATGATCCGAGGGCTGGAAAACCTCTCCTACCAGGAAAGGCTGAGAGGGTTGGGGTTGTTCAGCCTGGAGAACAAAAGGCTCCAGGGAGACCTTGTTGCAGCCTATCAGCACTTAAAGGAAGCTGATAAGAAAGATGGGGAGAAATGTTTTAGCAGGGCCTGTTGTGATAGGACAAGGAGTAATGGTTTTAAACTATAAAAAGGTAGATTTAGACTAGATATAAGGAAGACATTTTTTACAGTGAGGGTGGTGAAACACTGGAACAGGTTTCCTGGAGCAGTGGTAGGTGCCCTATCCTTGGCAACATTCAAGGTCAGGTTGGACAGGGCTCTCAGCAACCAGATCTACTTGAAGATGTCCCTGCTTATTGCAGGGGTGGTTGGAATAGATGACATTTATAGGTCCCTTCCAACCCAAACTATTCTGAGATTCTATTATTCTATTATTCTATTATTATTTTTAGCAATGTATCTGTTAAATAGAACAGCTGTTCAATAGACATGTGCTATGCTAGTAAATGCTAAGGTAAACTATCAAGCCAAAATTCCAATCTCATGATTTTTTGAGAATGAAAAGAGAATACATGCCACCTTTCCCAGACCTACCAAGAAGCTTAATTTTACCACAGACCATAAAAATGTAGAGGCAGGAGGGAGACCACTCTACAAGTTAGCTCCATCTGCTTCCCAGCTAGTTTCTCAAGCTGCAAGCCAAAATTAGCATGTCACCTCCCAGCAAGTCATTGAAGTATTACTAATTAAAATATTATCAACATGTCAGATTTGATTTTAATCAAGTAATTACTGGTGCTGTGCACTAAAATAGATCTGAAAAATACTGTAAAGTACATTTTAATCCCTTTTGTTCATTTGCTTAATACACAATAAAAAATTGTTTCATAGTAAATCAGCTCCATTAAAAATTCAGCTTTGTTTCTACTGTGTAAAAATCTCACTAAGCACTATACCTACTACCTTAAGAAAGTGAGTACTGAGCTAGGAGGTATATAGAAATAGGAGCTAAGAACACTTCCATCTTAATACTTTACCTTTAACAGTTTCATTAAAATTTACCTATTTCTTTGAAAGTACTTCATCTCTGGATGACATCCATAAATAGTACAAATATTTGGAAATAAAAGCCAGCTTATCAATTTATTAAAATCCTGTAGATCTTATTTTAATAAGTGGCTGCTTTTATCATTTCGCTGATTTTAATTACAAAGAATAAAACAAAATCTTTCATGAGAAATGTTAGAATATAAAAATTATTTAAACTGTTAGATACATAATCTTATATCTTGTAGATAGTCTAAATTGGTTCTGGCCGTGAAATTTATCACAGATAATTTTAGCTAACAAAAAGCCATGCATCCAATCTAAGTAACCTGGATGCCTGAGATCTGGCAACTGAACTGAGGCTTAAGGTGGACTCATCACCAGGTTTTAAATCTAAATTTAGATCTAAATTTAAATTTAACTTTTATTTTATTTTTCTATTTGTTTATTTTTAATTTAAAATAATATTTATTTATTTATTTGTGTTTAAATGTAATTGTCTAGGTATGAGTCAGGTGATGTGATTCAGTTGCTGGAACACAGGCATATGCTATTGTGTGAAATGCTCTTGAGCAGCCAAGACATCTGTAAGATGCTGATAATTCTGACACCAGAAATTTATGCTTTCCTGGTTTCTGGAAATTAAATGGAATATACCAGGACATGTCAAATAAGACTCAATGATCCTTCTTAGACAACCGAAAATTACCTTCTACTAAAAAAGTAACTGAGACACCTTGAAATAGGCTTTACGGAATAATCTTAGACTGGTTAATAACACTATGTCCTGCATGGAGCTGGCTGATGTGGCCCTGGGACTGTAAGAAATGTTCATCCTGGTAGAACAGCAGTGGTAGCTATTCCAGAGCACATAAAATGACAGAAGGCACTAAGGATAGGTAGCTGAATCTTTTTATTAGTTCACATGTACATACTTGCATTAAAATATCTAGGGCTTGTTTTAGTTGTCTAGATAGAGGAGTTTAATAGCACTTAAGAAGGCTTAAGTAGATTGGGATGTCTCCATGAAGGTGGCATATATGGCATTACCTACAGAAGAACACCTTTCTGAAACAGTAGCTGAAGAACATCTGGGATACTTCAAGTCATCTAAAGAAACACCAGATCGCCCTGTTTAGGACACAGAACTGATTTGCAAGTACAGAATACAACTGCTGCATTAGGCTTCTAATTTTACAGGCAAATTTGCCTCTCTACAACCTGGAGTCCATTTTTAATACCTGTTGCCCTAACACCAATAAAAATCTCGAATTTTGAGTCCATTATTTCTCTAAATTTTCTATATTTTCTAAATAAACTAAATGAGGAATTTCTGATTTTTTTGTTTGTTTTCGTATGAGTCCTCTGTATTATAAGATCAGTTACACTACTTCTCCATAGATACCTCTTTGCTTATTCAAATTTTACATTAGCATAAGCAAATTGGCTTCAGTTTTATCATAATATCTCTGAAATTAGAACAACATCATTTCCTTTGTATAGCAATCTGATTCAGAGCATTTCTCTCTTCTGGAAACCCAGTTTTTGGAAGAAGTCATTATGCTGAAGATGAACTTACATGTATATAAAGTGACTTTTCTCCCAAGTCTTATGTTTAGCACAAGAAAAAAATGACATGTCACTTTCCATATATCCTGCTTTGTCCTAAACAGCTAAGACCAACATGATAGATGAATGAAAATATACCTTTGCAGAAGTCTGGAATTAAACTATAAACACTAGGCTTCAGTCCTTGAAGTGACAGGACATTTAAAGGAATTGATTAAAAGATTAAAGTATCACTGTTAGACAAGGTGAAAGGATAAAAGCAGTAGTTTTCTGTGGCCATGCTGACACTACATGAAACCTAAATTAGCAACATACACAGTAAGTCAAAAGGGAATGAAAATAAAGTGAATTTCAAAATATTTCTTTTTAAATAGATGCACTTTACAAATTTTTTTAGGGGGATGTCCCTTTTTTTTTTTTTTTTTTAATTGTTATCCTAAGCAAAATTCACATAGGTCAAACTTTCAAAATTACTAGGGTAAAGTACTACATTCCCTAACACATTTTAGGAGTCAAATATATGTTTTCTAATCTCTTCTTGACTCTGGGTGTTAGAGATACCATTAGAGAGGCACATTTTGGAGAAACTTTTGGAGAACATATTTAAATTCTCCTGGACAAAAATATGAATGGATGAATTTTAAACTTATCTGTCTATAAATGGGAACAAAATCCCACCCATATATTTTATTTATTCATCTAATATGTTCCAGACATCTTCAGGTTAGTGGATATGTACAGAATCAATGCTCTAACCATTGAGAAACTGACTGTTCTGGGTTGCACTCTGATTCAGCCCAGAAATGGTTACAGATCTTCAAGTTGTTTTCAAGTAAGTCTTAAAAAAGTGGTGCATTCCCATGAAAAATTATAATTTTATGTAATTGAGAAGCCTAAAAAATTACTCTTTCACTGAGCTAATTCTCAGAGTACATGTGAGTGAAACTGGCCTCATATTGCTCTCTTGAATCACACAGAAAAAAAAAAAAAAAAAATCCCGAGCAACAATACGAGGTAATGCTCTGCAATTAACAAGTTTGTACTGTGAGCCAGGTGAAGTAACAGATTGTGTATAGACAAGTCTTTTGAGGTAATCTAACCATTCTTTATTGACTGATGTAGCTAGAAGGAACCACAGAACTAAGTCAATATTTGTAAAAGAACAAAGCTGGAGATCATAACATAACTGTGGCTGAATTCAAGGGAAAAGTCAAGTAGTTGAAAAGGTTTTCACCTGATGTTTTCAGAAAGTAAAGAAAGCTATGACCTTTCTCCTTTGATTTGAAACTGACTGTTTGCAAGTGTAGTAGCTACTAGCCTGCTATACTTAGCTGATGTCTTTTACATGGATTTTTTTTAACAAACGTTAAAAATCACTGCCTGGGACACGTCTGTGAATCACATTTTAATCCCCCCAGAGAAATAATAGGTAGAAAAGCAGCACTTTCTCACAAGCTTTCAGTACACTTTACACTACACTTTAATAAAATAACAAAATGAACCTTAAAATAATATTTGTACAATTGCTTTACTAGCAAGTTTTTGCTTTGCTTTTCTTCATCTAATGAAACTATTTTGAAAGACAAGGTTATTGACATTTTGAAGGGAAATTTACTGAGATGTTTTCTTTTCTTCTATTTCTTTTTAAAACTTTCATATTTCATTTTTAGTATGTTTTCTATCTTCTACTTCCAGTCCCTCTGGAAATATATCTGTATTGTCTCATGAAAATAGACTCAAGTGTGGTCTGCCTGTCCAAGCTGGCTGAAAATGATCCAGCTTTGATTCAGAACCTCTTTTGATGCCAGCATAGTGATACACTTGAGAAACTAGGCTAATTAGCTCAATCATACTGAAGTCCAATGTAGTAACACAGGTTTTGGACTAGAGCTGAATTGCACCATGTCATTTTGGAACATGAGCACTGCGTGTTTAGGACTGCCTGCGAAAGCCATACAGGCACAATGAAATAAAGATATCACTCGTCAGTGTACTTTCATCTTTGAAAGGGGAATGCCAGAAACTGCCAAGCCATTCCAGAAAAGAGCCATAACACCTCCTGTGTCTTTCAAGCAATAAGTGACTTTCATTAGTATCCCCAGAATGACTTTTCTCTTTTTTGCAACAACAGCACAATTTTGAGTGTGCTGAAATGTTTGAGGAGCTTTCAGATTACTTTCTCAACTCTTACTCTGTAAACATTTGTGTAACTAATTTTGAAGTTAAATTCTTTTGCCTTTTTATTGTTTCTTAAATTTTTTCAAAGTTCGTTACTTTATACTTCTCATTCTCCTTCATCTAACTGAATGGTATAATTCATACCTTATTCTGGGCAGGCTGGATGCCTCATCTTGCTGATGCAATTATTTGGTTTTAGGAAGCAACATCACTTCTCTTGGGCATCTCTTGACGTGTATAGGCCTACAGGTACATGACTTGCTCCTTGCGACATTTTATTGATAGAATACAGCTTGTAAGACAATATTATGAAGGAGTTTCTTCTTTTTCCAACAAATTCTTTTTAATTTAGACATTAAAATTATGGACCAACTTATAAATTCATTCAGTTAGAAAATTTTGAATTGTAGTCTAGCCACTCAAAGTGTCTACAATTTTCCATTTCATAATTTAAAAAAATATAAATTAGTGAACAACACTGGAAATAAGAGGTCCCTGTGAGGTATGACAGTGAATAACTTTCATGTTTGGGAGCATTATAGTATATATATAGCATGCATATATATATATATGTATATAGCATTCCAGTAGTTACTGATAACTATTGGAAGGATGCTTCTTCCAACCAATTGTGCATTTACCCTGCATGGATTTTCTCTTCATATATTATTTAATTTAGATATCAAACTGAGTGAGAAATTAGTATTATGGTTTGGCAGCTATCATGATCAACAATTTTGAAGAGACCCTTTCTTTTGTTACCTGCTCCTCAATAGGGAAACAACAGTGTAACTCTTAGTGAAATAACATCTCCCCAGTACTTGGCATTTATTTAGGTCCCCTGCAGCCACAGCAACTGTGCTTTTTTTTAAAAAAAAATTGGCTCAGTTCAAGCAGAAAGTATTTTTCCT
This sequence comes from Ibycter americanus, assembly GCA_035590275.1. Classification (NCBI taxonomy): domain Eukaryota; kingdom Metazoa; phylum Chordata; class Aves; order Falconiformes; family Falconidae; genus Ibycter; species Ibycter americanus. The sequence goes on along the minus strand of JAVJGI010000014.1, from coordinate 48,651,208 downwards.
GTCTCTTTTGAGAGGAATTAAAACACTGGTACAGCAAAGCATTGGAATTGTATTCTTTATAAAATATTTTTAAGTGGTAAAAGTATTTATGGTCAATGTATAAAACAAAACATGATATCTTAATGAAAGTTTAAAAACATAATTTTCTGCTTATGAAATGAAAAATGTCATCAAAACCTTCATATTTTACAGTGCCTATACTTTGGGGAGAGGGAGAGGCATGCTAGTTAGAATCAACTATCATGAATTATTTTCAGACATCATATTCATTGTAACTGTTATTAATTGAAAAAAGCCCAGATCTGAAAAGTACAATAGGATGTGTGAATTCATCAAAGGGTTTAATAAAGTCAAGATGGTTATCAATGAGAAGAGGCATTATTGTTTTAGTAGAATTTATTAATACCTACTAGCATTTCAGACAGAAACACTTAAAAAATTCTTGAAAGTAAATTTCATCAAACACTGTTTATTTGCCTATATATAGACCAGTCATTTATTCTTTAATCGACTCTTTCCTTGTTTTAGCTTGTGATTTTGATTCCCAAGTTAATAATAATCTTATTATGTTTCTATTAACATTAGCTATGGTCCTCAGAAAAGCCATGAATTCAGCACTGAAGTGCTTTCCACAAGAATGAACCTCTTACGTTTCTCTGATTTCTGTGCATTAGTCTGCCAGTTTTTGTATGTAGATACCTTGTGATGTTTCTTACGTGCCTAGAAATAACCTTCATTCATGTTTGGCCAAATGTATTAATTTATTTTGGTCATCAAAGAGAACCTTTAGCCCTTACTATGCTTTATTCTTTTATATACAAATCTGTGTGGTTTCTATTAATTATTTTAATATTCTCTCTTTTAAAAAGAGACTCCTATCTGCCCTCCGTCGCTTTACTTTCTATACATCTTATGTCAGAAGATTTTTCCTGCCAGTTATTTGAGTTGGATGGAGTCTGTGTGTATGTGTGTGTGTGTGTGTGTGCATAGTATTTTGCTGCTGCAATAACTCCTTTTCGTGTAACCACAACTTCTGTTACGGAATGAAGCTTTTCACCAAAACAGTTTCCTAGACAGTAATTTCAAGCAGTTGTAGTCAGTTTTGTGACCATCTAATAGAAACATCAACATTTTTCAAGAATTTAATATGTGGTCAACTTCCTACTATATTTTCTGGCTATTTGCATTATTCCATATAAAATTATAATATCACTACTTTCTGAGATAAGATCTCCATATTATTGCTCTTGGGTTTTGTCTTTCATCTCCACCCAGAACTTGTAGTTTCTTTGACACTTATTTGTTTGGCATTTCATATGAAACTTCGAGGTAACAGCCTCCTCGAGAGTCATGTGTATACAAACGTACATTTTTATCTGATATGCTAAAATTTCAGATCCTTCCTGAGTGTCACCCATATTGCTATCATTCTAGGAACATCTGAAATATTTGAGGGTTTACTCATCCCTTTATTTTCTCTACTGAAAGGTTTTTACTCTCAGTAATCTGCTGTCTCTACAGATGTCAATGTTTTGATGAAGTGAACATTTTGAGTCGTTTTTAAACATTGACATTTTTAAGGTTTGTCAGCTCTTTAGAATTACTCCTGTAGTATTATTTCTTTCTTTGCTAGAAGTCACCATTCCAACAAAGCAATCTTTCTGAAATAACAATACATAATAAAAAATTAGAAGTTATGTGCTCATCATTTAATGAATCTGTTAGTAATTTCCTGGTTTCTGGTGTTAGCACATGGATTTGATTCAATACTGTATTATAGTGGTCCAATACTCCTAACAAAAAGATGTGATTTTATGTTCCAATTTATAGTCTTTTTCAAAAAATTATTCAGCTTCCTAATTTATTAAAGGAAGGAATATAAGCTACTAATAAAATGAGCATTAATACTAAAGTAACCACAGGCAATTTCAACACTAAGTTTGGGTTTGTTTTTTTTTTATGACCCTAAATTTTTAATCCCTATTTATAGGGATAAAATAGTAAAACAATAAAAAAAAAGAGAAATATAGTACAACAGTTTATTACTGGAATAGTTATTCATTTAGTGTTTTGTACTGGCTTGTAGTATTAAATGCCAAATACTGAAAGTGCAAAGTAAATTGTAAAATATTGTACTGGCCCTGGCTAGGATAGAGTTAATTTTCTTCAGAGCAGCTGATGTGGTGCTGTGTTTTAGATTTTTGGCCAAAACAGTACTGATAACACACTAATGTTCTAGCTTTTGCTGAAGTTTTTGTACAGCATCAAGACCTTCTTTGTTTCTCGCTTTGCCTCCCCCTAGTGAACAGATTAGGAGGTGCAGAATAGGCTGGGAATGGGCACAACTGGGCAAATGACCAAAACTAACCAGAGAGGTGTGCCATACCATATAACATCATGCTCATCAATGAAAGGAAAAGGAGGGGGTTTTAGGGGGGTTAGCCATATTTTGCTCAGGAACTGGCTGGGCATCAATCTGTCCATGGGAAGCAGTGAATGTTTGCCTTTGCATCTCTTGATTTGTTTTCTTTTCTTTTCTTTTCTTCTCTTCCCCTTTCTTCCACTTATCCATCACTTATTAAATAATTATTATGTTTTGTCTGTTTTATATTTACCCCCAAGATTTCTTGGGTTTATTCTTCCTTTCTTCTTCCATCGTCCTACTTGGGGGAGGGGTGGGAGCAGGCAGTGAGTGAACAAGTGACTGTGATGCTTATCTGACTAGCAGGGTTAACTCACAACAAATACATTACAGATGCAAAAGGGAGAAGGAAAAAAACATGCCAAAACAAAACAAAACAAAAAATTCTACACATTTTGATCTTGCATTAGAATCACAAAATTGCAGAATGATCTGGGTTAGAAGGGACCTTTAAAAACAATCTGGTCCAAACCCCACTGCCATGGGCAAGGACATCTTCAACTAGGCCAGTCTGTTCAGAACCCCATCCAACCTGACCTTGAATGTTTCCAGGTATGGGGCACCTACGACCTCTCTGGGCAACCTGTTCCAGTGCCTTACCACCCCATCTTAAAGGAAAATTTATTCCTTATGACCAATCTAAATCTACCCTTCTTCAATTTAAAACCATTGTCCCTTGTCCTGTTGCTAAAGCCTCTGGCAAAAAGTCTTTCCCCATCTTTCTTATAAGCCCCCTTTTTATATAGAAATGCTTCAATAAGGTGTCCCTGGAACCCACTCTTCTCTCTGCGAACCTTTCCTCACAGGAGGGGTTTTCCAGGCCTCAGCCCATTTTTGTGGCCCTCCTCTGGACCGGCTCGAATAGGTCCATGTCTTTCTTTTACTGGGGGCTCCAGAGCAGTATTCTAGGTGGAGTCTCATGAGAACAAAGGGGGAGATTCATATCTCTCTACTTGCTTGCCACACCGCTTGTGATGCAGCCCGGAATATGATTGGCTTTTTGGGCTGCAGGTGCACATTGCTGTCTTGTAACCAACTTTTCATTGACCAGTATCCCTAAGTCCTTCTCTTCAGGAGAATCCTCACAATCCATTCATCCCCATGATACTGGGGATTGCCCCAGCCAAGGTGCAGGGCCTTGCAGCTGGCCTTGTTGAACTTCCTGAGTTTCACATGAGGCCTCTCCTCCAGCCTGTCAAGGTCCCTCTGAATGGCATCCCCTCCTCAAGTGAATACGCTGCACCACTGAGCTTGATGCCATCCACAAACTTGCTGAGGGTGCACTCAACCCCACTCTCTAGGTCATCAACAAAGATATTGAACAGTACTTGTCCCATTATGGACCCCTGAGGATACCACTTGTTACTGATCTCCATTTGGACATTAAGCCAGGACTGCAGCTCTTTGGATGCTGCTATCCATCCAATTTCTCATCTATCAAATAGTCCACCCATCGAATCCACATCTGTTCAATATACAGACAAGGATATTTTGTGGGGACATGTCAAAGGCCTTACAGATATCAAGGTCCATAACATGAGTTGCTCTTTCCTTCTCCATTGATGCAGTCACCCCATTTTAGAAGATCACCAGATTACTCAGGTATGATTTGCCCCTGGTGAAGCCATACTGGCCATCTCTAATCACCTCCCTGCCATCCCTATGCCTTGACATAGCTTCCAGGAGGATTTGTTCCATGATCTTAATGGGCACAAGGATGAGGTTGACTGGTGCTATTTTAGGCTCCTTAAGACTGCTGACTCCCTTCCAGCTAACTCCTTTAGATATCCCGGGGTGTCTGAGACTTCTTTGCAGAAGTGGCAAAGGCGACGCAGAGTTTGTGGGAGACCTTCACCATCCTGGAATGGCAGCTGGAACCTAAGAAGGGTACAAAAAGGATCATAAAACTGTGTGTTAAAATATACCGTGTGTAGGCAACTAGCCTGCAGTTATTTAGAGTTGTGCTACGTGTCTAAATCCCACTATAGCCAGTGAAGATTTTGTCAGTACTTTTGGTGGAGTTTGGGCAATTTTTCAGCTGACCAAACACAGATGAACATTTTTAGGGTAAACTGAATAATCTTCTGGTTTTCAGTAACTACAGTGGGAACTTTTGACATCCAGCTTGCAGGCAGACACCCAGCTTCAAAAATTGAATTGTATGTATATGTAAACTAGTGTTGAAGCATATTTCTGACTCTTAAGTAGTATGTTTTTGTGTAATGAAGTTCACTTCATTTACAGCACACTTTTTATTAATCGTAATGGTATTTTCTCCCCAAAATGTTTCTGCACAATAGAAATTAATGTAGCTAATGTAAAACATGTAAAAAATGTTTAAATTGACTGTATCAGTTTGCTGAGTCAACCGTTGCTTAAATTATCAGATTATTTTATTTCAAGCTATCTACTTCGCTTTTAATGTGCTAGATGAATGTCTTTACAGGAGTTCTTTGTATGAAAACTTTAAAGATTTAGATGTTATCTATTCTTACTTGGGGATGGAGGCATTACATTACTAATATGCATGACTTACAATGTCTTTGAGCCAATTATGGCATTTTGTCTTGATAAAGCAGCGGATTTTTCCCCCAAAATGAATCAATGTTTCCAACGTAAACCATTAAATGATTGAAAAATCTTTACTTAATGTCTCAGTTCTTCTCCCTCCCTCCTTCTTATGTAAAGGCAGAATCTTCCTTATTCTCCTTCTCCCTTCTCACTCCATCTTTCCATTTGTCTCTTCCTTTCTCTTATCCTAGAGACAGAAAACTCACTTGCAGTGTGTAATTGTGTTTTTAAGGAAAGCAATCAAGAGCTGGAAATGAACTACACTTGTCAGTTGCATTCTGCAGCTACGACAAGTTAAAATGTGCCAGCTGTACAGCTTGTCCACAGCTGTTGTCTTTCAAATATTTTGTATAATATCCATTTTCTCTCCAACATTTACAGAGTTTATAACTGCAATGAGAGTTGATCAAAATTACTCTAGTATAGAACACCACTAGTATAATAGCTCGTAGTTTTAAGCTATGCATAAGGGAATCCATGCCAGAAATAATTCTTCACATAATGCTTAAGACTGCACAGATGTCTGCATTTGATCTAAGAAGGCATAATTAAGGAGAAAATGCTGACAGAAATGAAGTATGCATACCACCAACTAAAGCAGAAAAAAAGCGTGGAAAGGAAGCTGAAATGCTAGTTTTTGGGAAGGAGAATATACAATAAGAAAAACATGTCACCTCTGTAGTTCAACTGTAAACTGAAAGACCAAACAGAGGGGAGAAATACAAACAAAAAATGAAAACCAAATATCAACTAAAAAAGAACCCATCAGCAATGAAAAAACCCCACCTTGAATAGCACCAGCTGACTAATACTGAAACTTCTGCAGATCATTTTTTTTGGTATGTGAATACTTGTGCTACCAGTCACAGCAAACTGGGAGAGGAAAACCTGTTCAAAAGGTAGATTAAATATAGATGGGTGTATGTGTAAATGTGTATACATGTATCTGAGTTTGAACTTCAGTGCTGAAACCTTACCAGTATGAAATTTTGGACAGATAGAGAAAAACAACATAGTCTGTCACCTATACAAGGAGCATCTGTTTCCTTGCTTGCTTAGATTTTTTTTTTGTTTTTAATGTCCCATGAGATCTATTGCAGAGTCACAGCTGATCTGGCAGTTGCTGAATAGCTGGCTCTGTGCCAAAACCGTATGTAGCCTGACATGCTTCTGAAGTCCAGGGGGAACTGGAAAGTCTGGCTTTGTCTGTCATGATAAATAAAAAACAAACCATGGACAAGTCCCTGACTCTGTAATCTAAGGTGGTACAGATTAACTTTCATTCCCATTATTTTGGGTAGTAACTTCAAAGGCACGTTTATACTACAGACGTAGTTGGAATGGCTCAAATCTGACCTGGGAAGTAGAAAGATAGAAAATATGTAGTGCACAAACAGTGCTCAAACTTTTCCTTTGGCTATCCTTCAGAAGTATAGATATGATGCCTGAGACTTCTGGAGTCTCACTGAGAAGAAACCAACTATTAGAGATGCTACCATACACACAAATAAGTACCTGGAATAACTTGGTTTGTTATTGGAAATGAGAAATTACATGTATGTTTTCTATATGCATACACCAATATATATACATGGCAATATAATTTTTATATAAATCTACATAAACACATACATAGGTATAACAGGTGCAGACACACAGAATTATATAAACATACAGCTGTACCTATATATTCTTGGTTTTCTTAAAAAGCTGTAGTTGGACAAAAGTGAAGTAGGCTCTAGCTTTTGTGCCCTGATGAAATCTTCTAGTGGAAGGGCTGAGGAGTAGGAGGTTCCTCTCCTACTTGAAAGAAACTAACTGGGGATGTGCAGCTAAGAAACCTTTCTGAAGTAGAAAATGCAATAGGAAAAGGAGATACAGACTGCAGGGATGAAGTAGGGTCACTGAGGAGGAATTCAGCTCCTGAATTTCGAACAGTATTCCAACGAATGTCCATGGCTGTCCAGATGGTGACAGAGGTCTTTGTTGCAAAGGTCTCTGTGAAGGTGCCTTCAGTTAGGTTGGGTGAGACTTCTCAAACTAGTTCTAATGAATTCTTAAATCCAGCTGGTCCATGGTCCTGTGTGACTAAGCATCTGTATGATCCATTGTTATTATCTTAAAACTACTACAAAACCTCTCTGACCCACTGTAACTATTTGCAAAGGCCTGTTCTCTGCAACCATTTGTGCATCTTCAGAAACAGTTTATGCTCACTTGTTAGATGTTTTATCAATGCACAGTTTGGTCAATTCTGCAGCAGAAACTATGTGGAATAGTATTTGGGATGGTCTGATTTTCCATGCTAATAACACATTTAAGCATACAAGTGTTGCCTATCAATTGCAAAAGGCACATCAGGAACTGCCTGGGGAAGAATCATTGGGATTATATGAAACTGATACACACAGAACACCTGTATCAATGAGTCAAATATTTTGCTGTGAGGGCAGCTAGGACTTCAGTTAATCACTTTGTCTCAGGTTGGTGCATTTTCTCATCTATGCAAATGACTAGGCAGAGAATTTCTCGGACATCCAAAGAATTAATGATGAAGCACATACCAGGTACACCGCAACTGTTAACCACAGGAAAATCTCAAATGTCTCCTTTATATCACACTAATTATTTAAATTCCACAGCTCTTGTTGCAGTTTGAGATGCCCTAAGGTATCTCTCCTTGCTGTCTAGCTGCTGTTCCAAAATGTGAGTCTCCTGTTGGTGCTGTCATAACTTTCAGACCTGTTCAGATGTTGTGTATATTTGAGGGCATTTCAAATGATATCAGACACAAATGTTTAGACAACTTATAGGAATTTCCATGAACTTCAGAGGGGAAATAGATACATAGCAAACATCCAGACTAAATATAGATATCTATATTTAGGTAATCATTTATGAGCTGAATGTCGTCCTAGGACAATGATTGCAAAAGTAGAAAATAATTATACAAGGCTCAAGAAACATTTAGGTGAATAGTACGTGAATGAATACTGATGTAGTATATGTTATCTGCTGAAACCGTGAGAATGTATATGCTATGGAGTTAGAAATTTGTATCAAGTTGCATCAGATTCTTCATTAATATTCATTAGTCCATTTGAAGGCTTCTGCTTTCAAAGATGTTTCCATGACCCTGAAAAATAGTCAGTGATCTCATATCTACAGGATCAGGTTTCTGGTATCACATAATCACAGAATCCAGTAGGTTTCATAGGCACATTAGTTAATTTCGATGTGAACAGATTCTTGTACTTTGTCAGCATTTCTTTTTCAAGGGGAAGTGTCAAAATCTTGGACACTGCTACTGTTGTAGAAGAAACCTATGGCAGTTTTTAAGTACTTAGTGATAGATACAACATTAGTGAATGTACTAATACTATTTAGAACATAAAGGAATTGATGTTATTTGGACTTGATTCTTTGATACCTACCATAAGATCAAGCTGCATGTATCATTAAGCACATACAGTTCTGATATATATTTACATGCTCTAATACCAGGCCTCCCTTATATATTGTGGTTCTCTTACAGATATTGATATATATATTCATATATATGTATATCTGTACTGATATATATATCTCTGTACTGATATATATATATATCTGTACTTTTATATATATATATATATATATGGTGACACACACATATATATGCTTATATTATTTTCTAGGTTTTATGGACCTCCAGAAACATTTAAAGCAGAGGTTAACATTTTCTGTACTTAATTGGAATAATATTCAATGTAAGGGAAAATAATGTTACCTGCTACAGACCTTATTGACATTTATTTCTCAGAGATTAAATGTGTTCGGATATACTTACTGTTGAAAACAAACTTTGGTTGTTTTGGACAACTCTAGAAGGACATTGCAATGCTGGACCATGAATCAATGAAGAAGGGTATTTGAATTCTTACTTGAAGATCAGCAGTTTTAACATTCACTACTTGAAAATGGTACTAATTAGTCAGCTTTAAAACAAGTTTTTAATGCATCTGTATGCCTTGAATTTATTATTTGTCAGCTTGCTATTCAAATTAAATTTGATTACCATAAGCTATTTTTACCCATCAGTTCTGTTACAAGACTTCTTAAAGCACAATATAAAATTTTAAACGTCATTATAGGCCATTACAATTTGAAAAATTAATTATTAGACCAAGTTATTAACTATTTTAAATATTTATCACATCAATTTAAATTTTAAAATGAAAATATTAAGTATTAGGTGTGCAGAAATAATTGTAATATTTTATATGTGGTTTACAATAAAATTTTTAAAAGAGAAAACAGCATTCAGGAAAAAAAAAAAAAGAAAAATAAAGCATAAAAGCAGCCCTCACCATTTAACTCTGTTCTTTTTAAAATCAAAGATATGTACCCAAAGGCTAGTGATGAGTTTGTTTTAGTTTTTTAATGACCTGAAGGAACAAGCTGGAGAAAAAAGTATTTTTTCCATGAGGAATGAAGAAGGCTATATGCATGGCAGATCAAAGGTCCATGTGTACCTACTAAAAGCCTCACTAAAAATTGAAATCAATCAGATAGTAATAAGGTATCATATATAGAGAGGTTAGTCTTCTGAGCATACTTTGTTTGCTGTGTACTGATTTTATCAAACAAATTGAGGTCGACTTCCTTGCTTACAGCAGCCTGCTGGGACTCCACTGCTGAACAGGTCAGACAGTTCAGATGTTTCATATGTTTTAGCTAGTGGAAATGTACGTTCAAGTGAAGAATAAAAGACTTAGCTGTGACATGAGATCTGTTTATATAAATTGAGATAACAATTGACAGAACTTCAGCTTATTCACCTTCATAGATTCACTGTCTTGAATTTCGCATTCACATGACAACTTAAGGAATAAAATTAATTACGTGGCTGAATGGTAAAATGGCTTTTGAGACATGTATTGTGACTTAATTATAAATATTAATTTAAAAGATGCTGTATTAAGCTCTTATAAGAAACACTAAGAGAAAGTACATGGAACATATATCACAATAAGCAGGTACATATGCAAATAAAAATATTCTTGTGAGTGAAGAAAATTTTCTATTCAAAATTTTTAAGTTTTGTATAATATAGAAATGTTATTGAGTGCAGTATACTGAGCAAGTATTAGGATTAAATACAATGATCCACTACTTTAATACTTACAGTTAATAATTCACATGTACAACATTTTGCTGAAGTTGTTTCTCTTAAAAGGAGACTACTTACTGCCCTCAACGTCTTTAAATCTATGTAAAATTGTGTCTTTAAAAGATTTGCATTTCAAGGTAGGTATGTATAATACATAAAATTCAATTTATTTTAAAAGTGTTCTGAATCTTCCCACTCACCTGTCACTTGAAAGAAATAGTCAGTTTTGGGGAAATAGCTAGTATGATTAAAATAAAGTTACAATATGTGTACATATATACAAAAAGCTAATATTTTAATCTGTCTTATATGGAAAGACGATAGAGTAAATGCTTTGCATTCAAGACAGACATGTACAGATCAGCAATGCATAGCTGATGAACTGCAAATGAGTGTCTCGTATTTGGGGTACAGCAAATTGCTTAGAATAAAAATTGCCAAACTAAAATGTTTAAACTTGATCCTGCAGCTTTTGGTCATAGTGACTGCAGCATCTGCTTATGAGACCATTGCAATACTTCCATATCCTTGTTCACTTCAGTGAGAAAATCCAATACATTCAGATTTGGTCACAGAATTTGGATGTATTCGCATGACCTGTAAGCTTAAAGATGTCATTACCTAAAATTGAATTGATCCTGTAGTCTATCCTAGCTCATAAAATGTCTGTTTCTATGAAAAAAACCTCACTGAAGTTTATATAGTTCCATGCTAGAAGAGGAATCTCCCCATTCAAATCTGCAAAGACTTGCCAAGAAATGTACCAATACACTTAAAGCAAAGGTTTCGGTAACTAACTGCTTCAAGATATGATTTAAATGAGTCTTACAGTGTTATAGTTCTTTATCTGACCTTAGTCAAATGCTACAGTGTTTTAAGTAGCTGACTTAAAAAAGACCAAGGAAATTGTTCATTGAGTAGTGAGCTGTATAATCTTGTCTCCCAGGTATATGTTTCCTACAGTATGTGCTCAGCCTGCTGTCACTTATTCAGAGGTTTGCTTGTAATGGCTGACCAGCGTAATCTCTTCTGCACGGTACCCTTAGTTCCTACCAAACTATAAAGGACAATTCGTTTTATCTCCAACATTTGTTATTTGTAAGACGTTCATTTGTTCTTTTCTACAAGTCACCAAATTTCAAGGACCTATAAGACTATGTAAGACTACTATTTCTAACTCGGTTTGGAATTAGTAAAAAGCTTTACAGTAGTAGAGAGGCAGGGAACAAAAAGGCACAAGCAAGATTTATAAAAACTAGCTTTATTGGAACAAATAAACATATAAAAAACCCAAACTTATTCTTATTCCTTAAAAATTGATAAGCACATAGCTGATTATTACCCTTTGTAGAGAAATTGTATTTTCTACTAATTGACTTTTTTTTTTTTGTAAACAAAGTTAAAAAGACCAAGCAATTGCAAGCTTCTTTCCATCATTATAATTAAAAAATGAGTAAATAAGCAATAATAAAGCATTTGAATTTTAATCTTAAAACTTGTCATTCTGTGAACAGTGGAACCAAAACTAGGCTTCATATGAATTTCAATTATATACCTACTGCAGTATTTAACAACTAACTTGCTGTCTTTCAGCTGCTTGAGAAAATCTTGTAAAATTTGGCGGAAATTGCTCAGGTACAGAAGTTATTAATGTGAGGAGAAGGAGGGGAAGTGTGGAAAACTAATATGTAGTTACAAGGACCCAGGCAAAGTTATAGCTCATTCCTAAGTTCATTTAATAGAATAAATAAATAAATAAACCCACCAACAAACAAACAAACAAGCAAACAAACAAAAACCTAATAAAAAAATACCCTCCAAAACCTGCAACAGGTTACAGTGACATATCTCTACTTACTATCTTAGCACTTCATGCAAAAGGCACTAAACTGTCCTGCTCCACATTGGTCAGTCTAAGTGTTGAAACAGGAACTATTTCAAAGAGATGAAGTCAGAATGAAGAAGAAATAATCGTATTTCTTTTTCTAACTGAATTACCGATCAGTTATTTTCTAATCCTACTCATTTAGTCTTGTCACGGATGACAAAAAAAATGGAAACTGTCTCCTGGTACACAGAAGAACAAGGAGAGTTCTATGGCTTTGTGTGTTTGTACAGAAACATGCTTTGTAATAGCTACGTGTCTTGAGCTCTTCTCCAGGCCTAGGGGAGAGGTTGAGAGGATTAGCTGAGTGAACTGAGCTTCCACTCTTCATGCAGCGATTAATGAATGGGGACTGTTAGACTTGATGAGGAATTTTTTAGTAAGCATCAATGTGCTGAAATTTTCATAAGAATATATTAATTGCAGTGATCACATCAGCTAGATTTTCTCAGATCTAGGGTGAAATGGCTCATGAAAAAAAAAGGTTACCACCGAATAATCAACTGTTAGGGTACTCACTAGACTGGGTCTCCTCTGTTCAAGACTGGTGGTTTAGAACTGAGTTTGGGCTTGAAATAATAGATATCTAAGTCTGAGCTAGTCAGCAAAGACTTTCTTTGTAACCAATGCAGAGACATTTGCATTTAGAAAAGTAATTTATGTTATTATGAAACAGATATCTAAAAATATTAGATGAATCATACTCTGGAAATGTGTTTCTCTCCATTTACCACAGAGTTTAGGGGCATCTGATTTTTAGAAAATTATTTTAGGGGGATGAATTTATGTTTCTAATGAATTTTTCATTGTGATCTATCTTTCCTTCTTACTAGGCCTTTTCAAATGTACCCATTTTGAAGGCTGTGCAAGCCCTCACTAACTAGAGATTGGTCTACTGAGTGGTACCAGTTATCTGAAGTGTTCTGCCTCACCTGATTATGTTTTATATTAAAAATATGAGCTACAGAGATTCAACCTTCTATCTTCTATAATTTTTCATGTACAGATATTGAAAGGTCTCATTTTTTTCTAAACAGGAACCAAAAACCTCTTAAAACAAAAAAAAAATCAACATAAGGATAATGGTTTTTCACTTTGGGCTCAGTTTTGAGGGAAAACTTGACATTAAACCAGACAATTTAACATTCAACTGTTTAGAGAAGAATCCAGAGAAAACGGGCAATTGTATGTTTATGCAGATTATTTTTTCACCCAAACACAAACACTCCTGTGGTTTGTGGTTTTTTTTTTAATACCACTGTAATTTTGTTTTAAATATGTCTGTGAAAATATTTTTAGTGTGGTACTTAATTCATTCAGAAATGACCTAGCTAAGAAATACTTTTATATGTGTTCAAGATAGCTGTATTTATTCTTAGCAATTGAAGCGAAGATTCACATTGTAACTCCTCAGCAGCAGTAATCTGTGACTGAGGAATGATCTGGCGTGAAGGGCAAGAAGGTCACAGAATCAGAGAATGGTCAGGGTTGGAAGGGACTTCTGGAAATCATCTAGTCCAACCCCCTGCTAAAGCAGGTTCACCTACAGCAGGTTGCACAGCATCCCAGCCAGGAAGGTTTTTAATGTCTCCAGAGAAGGAGACTCCACAGCCTCTCTGGGCAGCCTGTTCCAGTGCTCTGTCACCCTCAAGGTATAGAAGTTCTTCCTCATACTCAGCTGGAACGTCTTGTGTTTCAGTTTTTGCCCATTGTTGCCCCTTGTCCTGTTGCTTGGCACTACTGAAAAGAGCCTGACCCCATCCTATTGACACTCACCATTAAGATACTTATATGCATTGATAAGATCCCCTCTCAGTCATCTCTTCTCCAGGCTAAACAGTCCCAGCTCTCAGCCTTTCCTCATAAGGGAGATGGTGTCTTTCTTGAACTGGGGAGCCCAGAACTGGACACAGTCCCCTAGATGCGGCCTCACCAGGGCAGAGTAGAGGGGGAGGATCACCTCCCTCCATTTGCTGGCCACACTCCTCCTAATGCACCCCAGTATGATCCCATTGGCCTTCTGAGCCACCAGGGCACACTGCTGGCTCATGGGCAACTTGCTGTCCACCAGGACTCCCAGGTCCTTGTCTGCAGAGCTGCCTTCCAGCAGGTCAACCCCAGCCTGTCCTGGTGCATGGGGTTATTCCTCCCTGGATGCAGGACCTTGCACTTGCCGTTATTGAGGTTCATTAGGTCCCTCTTCGCCCAACTCTCCAGCCTGTCCAGGTCTCACTGAATGGCAGCGCAGCCTTCTGGGGTATCAGCCACTCCTCCCAGGTTTGTATCATCAACAAACTTGCTGAGGTCACAGCCTGTCCTTTCATCCAGGTCACTGAGGAATAAGTTGAACAGGACTGGACCCAGCACTGACCCCTGGGGAACACCACTAGCTACAGGCCTCCAGCTAGACCTTGCGCCATTCACAACTTTCTGAGCTTTGCCATTCAGCCAGTTCCACCTCCCTGTCCACTCATCTAACTCACAAATCCTGAATTTACCTATGAGTACATTATGGGAGACAGTGTCAAAAGGTCCAACAACAGAAGGAGAGAATGATTCCATATAAGAGTGAAGTTTGCTGATGAATTAAGAATTGCTGCAGTATTTTCTTCTAACACTCATGGAATATGAGTGCTTAAAGCCCCATTTTGGTAAACAGAAATGGTGCTGGGGGATGAAATGAACACTAGTTAAGGTGTTTGATGCTGATGCTCATAGGGTCGGTGTTGGTGCAAGTGTATATAAGGAATTTGCTCATGTCGTCTTTGGGGACTCCTTGAAGAATGACTTATGCAGCTAGGACTCTGCCTAATGCCAATGTAAAGTTCAACAAAGGCAAGTGCAAGACCCTTCACCTTGGGGTTAGGGCAACCCCCAGTATCCATACAGACCAGGAGATGAATGGATTGAGAGCAGCCCTGAAGACAAGGACGTGGGGGAAAATGGCAGATAAAGAATTGGACATGAACTGGAAATGTGTGCTCGTAGCCCAGACAACCAACCATATCCCAGGCTGCATCAAAAGAAGCATGGCCAGCAGGTCGAGGGAGGTGATTCTCCCCATCTACTCTGCTCTGGTGAGACCCCACCTGTATTGTGTCCAGCTCTGGGGTCTTTAGTACAGGAAAGACATGAACCTGTTGGAATGAGTCCAGAGGAGGACCACAAAAATGATCAGAGGTCTGGAATACCTCTCCTATGAAGAAAGGCTGGGAAAGTTGTGGTTCAGCCTGAAGAGCAGAAGGGTCTGGGGAGACCTGACGGTGGCCTTTTGGTACTTAAAGGGGGCTTGTAAGAAAAACGGAGACAGACTAGGGCCTGTAGTGATAGGGGAAGGGGTAATAGTTTTAAACTGAAAGAGGGTAGATTTAGATTGGATATAAGGAAGAAATTTTTTTTACAATAGGGGTGGTGAGACACTGGAAGGGCTTTCTCATATAAGCTGTGGATGTCCCATCATTGGTATTGTCCAAGGTCAGGCCAGATGGGGTTCTGAGCAACCTGATCTAGTGAAAAATGTCCCTTGCCCATGGCAGGGGTGTTTGGACTGGATGATCTTTGAAGTTCCATTCCAACCCAAACCATTCTGTGATTCCATGATTGCTCGTTAAATCTCTGTATTTAAGCACAAATGTGTGTTTAATTTATCTCAAAGGTACAATAAAAATTCCCTAGCAGAATCCAGTTTAGTCACTGACATATTTAAAAATTAGGATGTTTTCAAAGTATTGCCACATTCTTTACTCAGCTGAAAGCTTCTCACATTAGAATTTTGTATTCCATTTTTCACATTGCTACTTTATATTGCATACCTATCAATATATATAGTAGTAAAACATTCATTTTCTAATTATGTAAAAATATTTTAATTACGTCTGTAATTTTACTCTTTTCTTCTAATTAGATCAGAATAGAGATAGAAATGAAATAGTAATATTTCTTCTAAATAATTTTATGGTAAGGTGTGGAGGGAGAACTTTTCTCAGAGGTGCTGTGCATTTGCAGGGAAGAGAGTAGCTGATCAACTTTTGGAGTCCCTGATGTCATAAGATCTCCACAAGTTATGGAAAGCACAGTGCAGGTCATCTGATAATCCCTTAAAAAAGCTGAATTCCTCAGTCCTTCATTATGGGAATTTCTTAACACTTCTGTGCCATTAATACAAGCAAGCATAAACTGTTTCTCTCTGCGCAGACTATAAGTAATTAATGGTGATCTTTTTTTTTTTTTTTTAATATATGTATCCTTGCTTTGAAACAATCAAAATTTGGCTAGTATGTAATCTCTTGCAAGACTAACAAACACACAATATATTTCTATTCTTAGAAAAATAATATCCCTCAAAGGAAAAATATCCTTTATAAAGTACTGCTTTCAAAGACATTATATTTCAAAAGTAATCATGATTAATGGGAGAGTAGTACATGCTGGTACATTATATTAATATATGTCAGAAAAAACCCTTCAAAATATAACCTGTAATTATTTTGTTTTCCTTGAGTTAGTTAAAATTAATACTTCTGTACTTAATTTTAAAAAACGTACTCTTTTTTGTTTCATCAGCATGTACAATTTATAGGTCAAAGCAAAGGGAATTCAGTCTAGGTCCGTGACAGACACATTTTTCCAATAAGTACAATGAGCTTTGAATTTAGTCTGTTATCAGTAAGCAGGTTCATTGCCCAGCAAATTTAGACACAAAATTGTTTAAACTGAGACTTTCTTATTAAAGAATGAGTTATTATAATGCACCCTCATAGAATGTGTTTGATTCAAAATTAATGAAAAAGCCCATAGAATAGAAAAGGAAAAGACTGTCTCTTGGGTTGGAAATTAATTTAATGTTTGTTTAATGACATTAGAATTTTACCTTTCTAATAATCTCTCCCCCTTTCAAAAACTGACTTAATGATTGGAATGAATATAATATTGGATTAAATAAATTAATTTCAAGTAATGAATTAAGTCTTTTCAGTTCAACTAGACTTTTTATATATGACAGCTTTTAAGAGAGGCATTTCCTCATGTATTTTCAGGAGCTGATCTTACAAATACTGAGTGATTCTATAGGTTAGTACTGTCTTGTCTGAAGATCTACTATCTGCTCTAACTTCTGTATAATAAAAAGAAATAAAAAAGAAGAGTTGTCCTATTTAAAGAAAAATTGTTTAAATCTCAAATCAGGTCTACTTGATTAATTCCTAGTATAAAACACATATTTCCTTGATTACAAACAGCTGAAATGGCCATATGGTTGAACCAACAGCCAGGAAACAAAGTAATTGTCCCATGGATAACAATAATGTGAATACTCTCTTGAAATATTCAGCATCATTTCCAATTTGTCATGTTGTAATTTCTCAGTGGATTTTCCCTAGTTTCTGACTTATTAGTGAACATCACTGTGCTATTATTTTCCTTTGAGTTTCTTCCATCACACATATTCTAATTAAAAGTCAAGGGTAGTACAAGAAAACATTGTTTACAGTTTCATACAGATTGTTACTCAGTCTTATTGTTAGTATGTGTAGGCTTGTTCTTATGTGTCTATGCTTTTAATTACATTTTTAATACTACCTATAATATTGAGTTATAAAAAAGAATTTTCACATTCAGTGGCAATAAGTAATCACCTCCACGTAGTACTTTAAAAAAATATTTTAAAAGAAAATTATTCCTGATGTTTTTTGGTTAAATAAGAAAGAATAGTCAACTTTGAACACCCCTGTCAATGTATCCAGCTAATGTATTTAATGCAGGCTTTTATAACATTTCCTTTTAATTATGGTTAAAAAAGCAGTGCTTGTAAATAAGAATAAGGAACTTTATAATTTGGTTGCTTGCCTATTGCCATGTAGATGTTTATTTCTTACAGAGAAAAGGATTTTGATTGTTAGAAAACATATAAAACATTTTCTTTATCTTCTTTTTTCCTATCTTCAAGACAAAATACAGTTCTCTGTAATTACAGCATGTTTGTATTTAAATAGCTTGACATACTTCATATCTAGTCCTCAAATTTAATTAAAGTCATCTTTGATGTTAAAAAAAGTGTGAACTAAAAAACCTTTGGGAGAGAATAGAAAAGCATATTGCTTAATGTCGAAGTGTCAAGTAGATTGGAAGTTGCAAGGTCTTCTGAAGGTAAGGTAAAACATGAAAACTTTATCTTAAGAGTTTAAAACACAGCTACATTTTAAAAAAATATAAATATAAAAAATGGGTTTCCATTTGAAAATATAATACCAAATTTAGATACTAATCTGAAAGACTAAGAAACTTGCAAAAAGCCACTATTATGGAAGATGTAGATATAACAGTAGGTAGCAGAATAAACATGAGTTTATTATGCCTTTACAGCAGAAGAGAGCTATAGGTTTTGGAATATATATGCAATTGTATCAACAAAAGAAATGTCTAAAATATTTAAATGGAAGTTGCTTATCAACCATTACAAATGTTATTATATCTACTAGAAAAATAGAAACATTATGAATAATTTGGAGAAAACCAACAGAGATAGAAGAATAAATACTCATTAACATGATACTCTTAAGAGCTGCTCTTAAAGGCAATAAAAGGGGTGTTTTGAACAGTTGAAGTTAGCCTAAAGCCAATACCTGCTTGACTTTGGGTGAGAGAAAAAAAAAATCAAGGTCACTGTGAGGAGAGGTTTTTTGTCAGATTGGCTTTTCTTAGTAGAAGGAAAGGTATTTATAAATGCAACAGATTTCTATTCAGTTATTTGATTAAAAAAGAAGACAAAGTTAAAAAAAAAAAAAAAAAAAGCTCCATCCTTATTTCCTGTTCATGTACATATCAGAGCAAGGAGACACTCCAAATTACAATGCTAATAGTATCTTTAAAGAATGTCATCTACCAAAGTAGATCCTATACATGGAACATATGACCTTTACCTTCTTGTTTTAAGACTGCAGTGGTTTTAGACTTAGCAGGACATTCTGAATAAAGGTTACAACAGACCATGTGAAGTTTGAAGACCGTGTAAAACTAGAGAGGCAAGCAGGCCCAAACAGCAATGTATTCATTCTCCACAGTCTTTACTTTCAGGGTCTTCCTAGGTGCTTTCTTTTCTGACTTTATATAAAAGCTTATTTGCTGCCATTTTACTCAGCCAGTGTGCGGTTATTAAAAGTTACTCTCAGTTTGCAAGACAGAGCACTGTGACCATAACCTCTCCTTTCAAGGAAGCCTTTTAATTCTCATTCAGTTCTCTTCTTTTAACTGAGGTTGGACCTACATCAAGAAAGAATAATGTCTTCACGCCCTCAGACATAACCTCTTCATTTTTCCCTACCGCCTGTAACATTCTATCTTTGTCCCAGGTGTACAACAAGGTCAAAATTATGGTTCCTCCTACACTGTTACACACAGATGGCCTCAATGTGGGAATCCTATGGCATTTCTGATCCAGATTAGATAGCCTTTAAAGTTGTGTGACTGAACTACAGATGAAATTTTCCATGGAAAAGATGGTGTTAGGACTTCATGTTCCCTCTGGAAATCTCAGAAGCTTAATGTCCCTCCTTTGTTGTGGGTTGTCTGAAATTTCAAGTCATTTTTCTGTGCCAATAAGATTTTGCCTAAGGATTTAGTCTGCCTTGGGGTTGCCTGGGTTTTTTTTGTGTATTTCCCGTTCTCTGGAAAGGTTTGAATTTGAATTCAACAATAATTTAAATAAAAAATGTAAACGCTAAACATTTTTCTTGGGCTCTTTATATCTAAATCTAAATAATCATGTCACTCTAGTTATAATTTTATGTAAGTATGTCTTCATTCCCTGCATATTTATTAGCTAAGGTGTAGATAACACAAACTTAGGTTTCTTCTTTTTTGAAGTACAGTTCATAAATATCAAACAAGCAGACTTTGTAGTTTGATTTGGTGTATTGAGAATTCAGAAGGGGTAGCTGGCTAAACTGATTTTTTTATTGAAGATAAGAAAACTAGATGGTTCATTACAGGTGAATTAGTCTTTGAAAGGAATGTATGACCCTCAGGTGTGCATCCAAGGTTCTGTATTTTCCATGCACTCATTTATTCAGCTTTTCCTGTATTTTTTAATAAAGATTTTTAGTTGAAACAAAAACTTTAAAAATAAAATTATAATCTTACTGAATTACTTTAATATGTTAACATGTAACATTTTAGAGTAAAGTCACACTACGAAAAGCAAAGTCCCCAAAAATGAAATGAACCAGATCTTACAACTTCTTTTCCACTGCACTTCTTGACCCTAATAGAGAGCATGAGTCAATAGACTGAGAGCCGTTAGATTTAAGCTAGTTCAGATACATATGTAGAAACATGACCAAAAGGTGAAGTGCTTCCAAAGGAGATGTTGCTGTGATTTCTTTCTTCCTAACCTTAAGAATTACACACACACACACTTATACAGATAACTGTATCTGAATTTTGGTTAAAAAGTGATGTTCCAAAGAAGAACATTTGTCTCATCTAAAAAAATCGTGAACAAAGGAGTCTTCTATATGTGACAACTCTGGAATAAAGTTTAGGGGTAAAAGAGATGATCAGGCTGGATCCTTGTAAACATTTTATTTCCATTTTGTGTCTATTCATTCTGGTTTGGATTAACTATGTCATTTTAAGATTAAGCTTAAAAATATCTGTGGAGCTAGAATGAACTGAAAAAAAACCCCAAATCTTTCACCTCAGTCTTACTTATTGCTAATTAAACAAGAGAATAATCTTATTTGTAATTGAAAAATAAGAATTTTAAAAGAAGTTCTTTAATATTTCCCTATTCTGAGATAGTAATTTTAAAATAGTAAAATAATAAAACAAAGTTAAAAATGTAGTGACTTCAAACAGAAAGGATATTATGTCCTCTGAGTTTATCATCTATACAAGTCAGAATCATTGAAATGTTTACTTGAAGAGGATTTTAGAGCTAACTTGTCCAGCATCCTTCTCAAAACAGGATTATCATCAAGACTAAATCAGATCATCCATGCCTTTGTCTATCTGAAGCATGAAGAACTCCATAGATGTGTTTTTTCTGCAGCCCCTCTGGACAACCTCTTACAGTGATGAACTTTCTGCCAAGTGAAAAAGGTTTACCTGATGTCTAATCTCAGCCTCCAAAACAGCAGCTTCTGGCTCTTGGACACCACGACCTCATCTACCACTACTGAGAATAGTTAGTCTCTTATCTTTGTAACTACCCTTCAAATAATTGTAATGACAGATCGTCAGCCTCCTCTTTACCAGACTAAACAAGCTGAGTTCCCTCAGCTTGACCTTCTTCACAGGTCATGCTTTAGGTCTCTGACTATCTTGGTAGTTGTCTACTGGACTCTGTCCAAATGCTCAGCACTCTTTTTGGAGGCATTTTTGTTATGGGGCCAGGTAAAATTAAACTGGACACAGTATTTCAAATGTAACCTCCCCAGTGCCACAATGAGAGTGATAATAATTTCCCTCAACATGGTGGTTCTCCTCCTCCTAATGTAGCCCACTATACACTCTTCTGTATCTACAATGAAAGTACACTTTGTGCTTACATGTACCTTGATGTCTGCAGTAATACTGAGGTCCTTTTCAGCAAAGCTTTTATTCATCCATTTTGTTCCCAACCTGTACTCACGCAGATGGTGCCTCTATCCAAGATGCAGAACTTTGCAGTTCTCTGTGTTGAACGTGAATGTACTTCGGGTGGCTCAGTCCTCAAGTATGTCAATGTCCCTTCGGATTGAATCTCTATGATTTAGCATGACAGTAACTCCCCTTAGTTTTAGTATCATTCAAAATTTGTGAATGGTGCATCCATCTTCATTAAAAAATACAGGACATGTATCAACTACTGGGAATACTCCAGGAGTTATTGGATGTCAAGTCACTTATTACTATCATAGGAGCCAACAGACTGTGAACGTGTTTATTCCTTGGATTATCCTTTATTTTCTAGCCAGGACACTTGTTTCTATCAACAATATCTATTTTACATTATTTCATTATTAGAAAGTAGCAAGACAGCCACATGCACAGCTTTTGGTTGGTCTCAAGCAATATCAGCTTACTATTATCTGCGTATTAAGTTCTTATGATATTGTCAGGGCACAGTGCTGGGGTACTGGAAGCCACAGAACTCTTCACTGCAACCAGCAGGTCAGGGGCCTCACCATGCAGGTCCTGTCCCACCGCCTCCAGCAAGGGTGCAGGGCAGGCTGAGAAGGCAGCTGTGGGCAGCTTCCACCCTAGGAACTCAGGCATCTTCCTGGGGTTGGGGACAGGCTGAGGCTGGGCCAGGTGGTCAGTCTGTAGGTGGGGGTGAGGATCAGGCCTAGTGAGGGGAATCAGGATCAGACAGAGGTCCAGGATAGCCTGTGCACTGAATTAAAATGTGGCATTAAACCCTGAATGCACCTTCCATGGATGATAGATACAGGTACAGCGTTCCCTTGAAAAAGTGTTAGGTGGTATTGTTCTGGTGCTAAATAACTGAAGGTCAGAGAGTGAGCTCCAGCATTAGACTGCTGATAGCTGCAATGTTTATTTGCTAATTCATTCCTTTGTCCCACTTGAACAAACAGCTTTTTTGTTGTGTTGTTTGGGTTTTTTCCCCCTTTCTCCAAAACAAATCTATTTACAGAGGGTTATCCCTAAGCACCATGGACATGGACTGTCCATCCTGAGCCAAGAATCAGACTTTGGCCCTCTGTTTTGTAGCATAGACATAAAGACTTCCACTGTCTTGGATGTCCAGTTTAATCTGTAGATAGATAACAATGACAGCCTCTCCAGTCTGTCTAGATCACTTACAAAGACTGAACATCTACTTCCAGAGAGAGAGGAACAACCCCACTACAAATCTTCCCTTGTAGACAATTTGAGAGTTGTTCACTGTCTTAAAGACCTGTGCAGATAATGAATTTGTAGTTACAGGCTCAGGCACATGTAGAAGGTGTCTTGGGGGCCTAAACATACCAGACAGTTTTCTAAACTAGGAGGCACATCCAAATAGTCTATCCACTGTCACATGTGTCGACAGGAGGCTAGTGACCCACTGTGTTCATGGCTTTTTTAAGCAGTCTGATGTTCTGACTGAGACCATGAATAGTGCAGAATGTGTTTCAAACTCATTTTATGCAGTGGGCTGGTTCTGATATCCTAACAGGTCACATTCAGCAAAGCTGATTCAAATAAACCAAATAATGTTAATGTTAGTGTGAACCATATTGACCCATTTTTCTTATACAACGGAAGTAAGAAGCAAACACGAAAATAAATTGCTTTAAAAAATGTCAATCATGCAAGTTTCATAGTTAATACTGTTGAAAATCTCATCTGTTCACCCTTCTTCTGTACCAACACTATGATATTGAACCTTTACCTATTGTGTGGTTAACGTATTTGTACATAGTATACATTTTCCTACATATATGTGCATAAGCCTAGAACCTGAAGTGCTGATGGAGTTCTAGGTGAACACTGAGGTTTACACCAGGGTCAGTCCATAAACAGTATTTACATGAGCAAAATGTTGTATGAACTGAAGTGTACTATTTCTGTGCCCAAAATCTTACAGTCCCATGTTACTGTGGACAGGAGTCAGTTGTCAATTTTACTGATCCTTCACCAAAAATGAAAAAGAATATATTTCATGTCCCATTGTACAGCACAAATACACCCAAAGATTCATAGAAATAGGGTTACACTGATCACATTTGATCCCAGTTTGGTGGAATCATTTAATAATTTCTCCAGTGCAAGTTTCAATCTCTGCCTTAATTATCTTTTCTGTGTTGCTTTTTCTCATCTTACCAAAGGGCACTTTCATTCATCATCTCCTTTATTAATGAGTCTTAGAATGTCCTGCCCATTCCTTGCCTACTTTCTGCCCTCCACCACACCTTTTTTCCTTAGTTCCCCACCTACAGTCAGCAGTGATGTGGCAGTTTTATCTTCAGGTAGGATACCTCTGTTCTCCAGACCAAATTTAGCATAAGTAACCTGTTACCTTACAGGTAACAGGACAGTAATAAACTACTACAAACTTTTAAAAGTAAAATCAGTCTTTCATGAGAATAAATTAAATGGAAATTGCTGTTTCCCTGATTTTTTCATCTGTGGGTAAGGAGACTAATAAAATGTCACAGCTGTAAGCAGATTCAAACTGCCAACATTAAGACGTAGCATTTATGATGGATACAGAGAAATCCACTCTGACACTATGAAGGTAAAGTATTAACATATGCAATATGAATATCAAATACATAGTTCTGATGAAAGTTTAAGCAGCCTGAAGAAAATATGTTAATCTTCAGATTAATTAGTTGTGTCAGTTTGCTGTGGTTCACTGAATAGGTATACACTATAAAATTTTAATTCAAGAGTATTCTTCAGTTGTTTGTCAGATGAACTTCTGTGATTTTTTAGTGTATCCCTCTAGCAATGTAAAATTGTTTTCTATGGTATTGACCTTTAAGACAAAGTCTTTCTAAAGTACTAGAAATAAAACTAACCTGACATAAGTGATATGAACTTTAAAGGAACTAACAGGCAAAGATCCTACTATGGGTGTGAGAAACACATAGACTCTTCTTTCATCATTGTACTTTTATCACTGTTATGTGAAGGTAGACTAATGTAGTCCTCCTCAGTGCTGCAAGGCTTAAAGGATCTAGCAAGTAAATTCTACCTTCAGAACTAATGTGGGCTCTTCAGGCAGGCAAGACTCCTCTTCCTTGAGTCTAGACATTCAATTTTTCAGTGTTATGTTCATTTTTGGCTACAATTGACCTAGACTTGCTTTAGAATAAATAGATAGATTGGTAATCTCCTGAGGAAATTAATCCAGTTTTAGACCATAGCTTAAAATAATATCAATTGCCATATGGAGTCTTTATTTCTCCTGCTGACTCTAAAAGGAGTCTAGCATGATTAGCACAAAAGTAGAACCCTCAGAACCCTGGTTATGTACTATCCACACGTAAGGTCTAGTCCCAGTTGAGATACTGTAGGGTGTTTGAGATGTTCTTGGGGGTATATGAATAAGAATGTAAGGACAAGTTATGTTGTTCTGAAAGAACAGCTGGGTGTGAGATAGGATGTCTAGCCATCGGTCGTGGTTTAACCCTGGCAGGCAACCAAGCACCACGCAACTGCTTGCTCAGTCCCCTTCACCCAGAGGGATGGGGAGGAGAATCAGAAAGGAATGTAAGACTTCTTCAGATAAGAACACTTTAATAGGCAAAGCAAAAGCCACGCATGCAAGCAAAGCAAAACAAGGAATCCAGTCACCACTTCCCATCAGCAGACAGGTGTTCAGACGTCCCCAGGACAGCAGGGTTCCATCACGTGTAACGGTTACTTGGGAAGACAAACACCGTAATGTCGGATGTTCCCCCCCTTCCTTCCTCTTCCCCCAGTATATATACTCAGCATGACATCATATGGTATGGAATACCTCTTTGGCTAGCTCGGGTCAGTTGTCCTGACTGTGTCCCCTCCCAATTTCTCATGCCCCTCCAGCCCTCTCGCTGGCAGAGCCCAAGAAACTGAAAAGTCCTTGACTTAGTATAAACATTACCCAGAAACAACTAAAACCATCAGTGTGCTATCAACATTGTTCTCACATCAGAGCCAAAACACAGCACTGTGCTAGCTACTAAGAAAAAAATTAACTCTATCCCAGCCAAAACCAGGACGCCATCTCAAACAGTTCTAGGTGCCTATGTGTGGGCGACTGAATTAAAAGTGCGAGGTTTTCAAATTTCTGAAGTCAGAGCAGACACGCATTATTCAAAGTTTAAGGATAATCAATCTTGAGTTCTTAAAGCAATTCTTAATAAAAATACTTTTGCCTTTCATCACAATCTGTTAATTGAAC
The DNA here is from genome assembly GCA_035590275.1 of Ibycter americanus. Lineage (NCBI taxonomy): Eukaryota > Metazoa > Chordata > Aves > Falconiformes > Falconidae > Ibycter > Ibycter americanus. Next base: position 48,625,305 of record JAVJGI010000014.1, on the reverse strand, counting down.
CCACTTCTTTGAGACTCATAGGGAGTGTTGACAGTGTGCTAGATCTGAAGGTGATTTGCAAAGTTACTTTGTTATTTTTATAGCATTGCTCCATTTAAACTGATATAATCAAAGCCCATAGTGGGATAGCCAGGGTTATCAAAGTCAATCATCAGACACATCCATGCTATGTCACATAGAGACATTACAGAATATTTGTTATATGACTGGTGTTTCCATGGTATTTAGTAAATTGGAAAAGGGATTAGATAAAGTTCAAAACTAGTAAGAAAACACAGATAATTCTTTGCATTCAAGGCTGTATTCCTTTACACCATGTTTATACATGTCCCAAATAATTTTATTCTGCTTTTATGGCAATTACCCACTGTTAGAAATGTTCAAAATTCTTCCCTTGACTGCTTTTTTATTTTATTTGTCAAAGTTGTTATTCCTTCATAGACTATTGCAGAGGGATCTGGGGATCTGGACAAGTTGGGCTTAGGCCAATTGTATGAGTTTCAACCAGAAGAAGTGGTAGATCCTGCACTCCAGTCACAACAACCCCATGCAACACTACAGGCTTGGGGAAGAGTGGATGGAAAGCTGCCTGGTAGAAAAGGACCTGGGGTGCTGGTTGATAACTGGCTGAACATGAGTCATCACTGTGCCCAGGCGGCCAAGAAGACCAACAGCATCCTGGCTTGTACCCAAAACAGTGTGGCCAGCAGGGCAAGAGGGAAGTGATTGTGCCCCTGTACTTGGCACTGGTGAGGCTTCACCTCGAATACTGTGTTCAGTTTTGGGCCCCTCACTTCAAGGGGGATGTTGAGGTGCTGGAGTGTGTCCAGAGAAGGGAAACAAAGCTGGTGAAGGGTCTAGAGCACGAGTCATACAAGGAGCGGCTGAGGGAACTAGGGTTGTTTAGTCTGGAGGAGACTCAGGAGGGACCTTATTGCTCTCTACAGCTACCTGAAAGGAGTATGTAGGCAGGTGGGGGTAGGTCTCTTCTTCCAAATAAGAAGCAACAGGACAAGAGCAAATGGACTCAAGTTACACCAGGGGAGGTTTAGATTGTATATTAAGAAAAATTTCTTTATTGTGAGGGTGGTCAAACATTGGAACAAGCTGCCTAGGGAGGTGGTGGAGTCACCATCCTTGAAGGTGTTTAAAAAAGATGTAGATGTGGTGCTTAGGGACGTGGTTTAGTGATGGACTTGGCAGTCCTGGGCTAATGGTTGGACCTGATGATCTCAGAGGTCTTTTCCAATGTAAGTGATTCTATGTTTCTATGATTCTATATAAAAAAAAAAATCATCAAAATATTTGTTATGGTTTCTCTTCTTAATGAGCTGTCAGGATACAAAGGTTAGCAAAGGTTGTGTCTGTATTCAAGAAATAAAAATAGATTCTATGTCAGCCACACAGTACAGTTGTGGTCATGAGCCTGTATAACTTTTTGTTTTATCATTAAAATCCTTTATTTCAGTCTTCGTAGTACCTTGTGTAAGTACTCTGAGACATTTTCCAGCAGAATACATTAGTGCATTATGTTACTCACAGGACAGTGGACTGCTCCTGATTTGCTTTTGATGCGTCAAATATTTTCTTGGATAGGAGAAAGATTGCTCAGCACAGAGTATAATTAATTTAGCAAAATGAATATCTCATCCTCAGAGTCTCCATCTCCTTATACTTCACTCTACTAATGCTTAGTTTTACATGTTACTGCTTCTATTCATTTACTATGAATTGTGTAGAAGAGAGCTATATGAAATAATGTTCATAATTAAATTATCCTCCTATCCTCTTTGTTTTAACCAAAAGGTTATCTAGTGCTATAATTAAAATATATATGTTAGATTTTGTTGCCTTTCCAGGCAAAATAAGATTAGTGTCTTATTCTAAAACCAGCCTCATTTTTTCCACTCCACACTTCAACACCCAATTCTTCAATACGAGATCACTATGTATGGCCAAGTCTTCCATAACGTCTACACTACAAAGGGAAAACATAACAATGCACTTGGATTTATTGCAAGTATATAATGGTAAGATTGATGGTTTTCTTGATAAGAAATTCTACAGAAAATGGGAACACAGAAAAGCTGCTGACCTGGCTTTATTAAAGCATTTTGTGTAGTAAAACATTTGATACCACACTAGTTATTTTAGACGTGAGAACTAGTAAAAGAATTATGAGATGCAAGCCTTTTATGAGATGGAGGATATGCTGTAAACAGAGGTGAATAGAGGTATTCAAGCAAGATCAGCCCCAAGACTGATACTGTTGAATAGTTTCATAAATTAATTTATTTAGGGAAAAAAGTGTGCAAATGAAATTTGTTTGTGACACAAAGCAGAAGAAAATTGACTGTATCAAAGAGAATCAGACTGCCTAGAAAGTGTGAATTTACCTTGAGAAACAACTAATAAACATGAAGTAAAAATCAATACTACAAAATATGAAAAGGAGTAATTGGAATTAATTTTAAAATATCTGCTATAAAATGAGGCCTCATTGCGGGAAGTGCCTGTCTGCACAAGAACCAGTTTGAATTCAGAAGTACCATAGGTGCAGTTTCATATTCCCAATTCAAGGCTGACAACAAAATTTCTTAGTAATCATGCATTCTCATTTTATCCTGGGTTTAACGCAGGTTAATCCTTTAGTGTTCCTAATCTGCTTTGAATCAGACCTGGAAGCAGGTGAGGTGTACTGTGACAAGCCTACTGATGCTCAGTCCTTCAAGATTGCATCAAAGTGCTCATGGTAGAATACTGTAATATGATCTGAGTTTTCATCCTAGTTCATGCTCCTCTCCTTGCTTATGAACAATGCGGAAGTTAATCAAAACTGGAACTGAACAAAGTTGGAGTTACCTGCTTGATTGAAACAGAACTGTTGGCACTGCATCTGAATGATGAGATAGGAGTTTGGATACATGTATCTGCAACAGCTGTGGCGTTTCCCAGGCTTACACGCTGCCCTGCTCTATAATATCTGATTTTAAGTTCTGCTGCACTGCTCACAACTGTGAAAAAAGACATGCTAAAAGAGCTTCCCCCCCACCCCACCCCCACCCACCCACCCTTCATTCTAGGAAAATAAAGACAAGAGGAACTGTGAGAAAATAGAATGCAAATATGCATCGGGTTTGTTAGGGGTTGCTGAATCCCGATAGAGGTGAGGCTGATGCAGCTTCATGTTGCCAGATCCAACCCATAGTAAGGCTGAGCACATGCTCCCAATAGGCACATACATGAAAACACTCAGACACACAGACACATAACAGAATATACAGAAATACAGAATCATTTAGTTTGGAAAAGACCCTTAAGATCATGGAGTCCAACTGTAAAGCTAACACTACCAAGTCCACCAGTAAACCATGTTCGTAAGTGCCACATCTACAAGTCTTTTAAACACTTCCAGGGATGGTGACTCAACCACTTCCCTGCGCAGCCTGTTCCAATGCTTAACAACCCTTTCAGTGAAGAAATTTTTCCTAATATCCAACCTAAACTTCCCCTGGTGCAACTTCAGGCTATTTCCTCTCATCCTATCACTAGTTATTTTGGAAAAGATACCAAACACCCACCTCGCTACAACCTCCTTTCAGGTACTTGTAAAGAGTGATAAATTCTGCCCTGAGCTTCCTTTTCTCCAGGCTAAACAACCCCAGTTGTCTCAATCACTCCTCATAAGACTTGTGCTCTAAGGCACAAACTGTGCACCTTGCACCAGCTTCTTTTGTTCTTTGGACGCATGTAGATGTATATGTATGTGTACGTGTATATGTGGCCACACAGATCAACACAGACACAGAGCACTCACACAGACACAAACACCACCAACAAACCCATCCTATTCCCCTATCTGGTTGACCAGGATGAAGGTGCCTAACTGGGAATACATATACATATGTGAAAAGTGGATCCCTCCAGTAGCTGAGCTCAGACACTCAACCCAACCAGTAACTGCCCCAGTTGCTGGCACATGGACATACAAGCCCCTAAGGTTACAGCCCTACTCCAGTTGCTGGTGCAGGCCTCCCATACACCCATACAGCCCTCCCCATCCATCCCCAAACATACACTGTGGATCCCTCCAGTAACTGGGCCTAGACACACAGACCATCCAATAGGAGCTGGGCCTGGATCCTCACTCTTCCCAACTGTCTCCTGCGCAGAGGCCTGGGTAGCCATCTCCTCCTGTGGTCTTGCCCTTAGAGACACACACATACCTCTGGCTACTCCAGGTAGAACTTGAACCCACTCAGTCCAATCTCTCTGGTTTTTGGGACCATGGACACAGAAGCCCTCCAACCCATGGTCTGAGTCCAATTGTCCACCCAGAACCTGCACACATACCCATGCACACACCAAACAAGAGAGTCAGATGCTCAGGAAACGAGAAGAAAAATTAATCAGTCAGAACAGAAAACGTCTGGACAAGCCAGTACATTGTCACCTACTGGCCAGCAAACTGCTCATACACAGCTGACACCTTTTACTCGTTAGCTGTTTTCCTACATTTGTTCCTCATGCAAACCACTTTGATCCCTCCCTTTTCTGGCTTTTTTTCCTCATCTAAACATCTCATCATAAGTCATAAGTCTTCTATAATGCCAAAATACTCCTCCCCTGCACCCTAGCCAATGGTGGGCTGCGGTCAGTCCACATGAGCTCCTCTCTGCCACTCCTTCCTCCTCACACTTTTCACCTGTTCTGGTGTGGGGTCCTTCCATAGGATACAGTCCTTCAGGGAATATTCAGTTGCTCTAGAGTGGCCTTCTCCACAGGCTGCAAGGAAATGCTTGCTCCACTGTGGTCTTATCCAGGGGCTGAAGGGAAATCTCTGATTTGGCACGTGGAGCACCCCCTCCCCCTCCTTCTTTCACCTTGGTGTCTGCAAGGCTGTTTCTCACACTTCTATGATTGATTCTATGAAGGTCTTCTCCACTTGTGCATAATATTGTAAAACTTAGGAAAACCTTTGGAGATCCCTTAGGAAATGTTTGTACAAAGTCCCTTAAAAGGGGTATGTGTTACCTTGGAAAATCTGGTATATCTTTGCTTTTTTCTTTATTTTTTTATTTTCCTACTACTACTTGGTTCAGACCAATTTTCTAGAGTGTGTCTTAGCCTTAACTGTATTACTGATCAGTATCACCTTTGCATTTGGGGAGTGGGAGTGGAGGGTAACATTACTCTTCTAGTATCTCAACCTATAAACTAATTTTAAATATTCATTTGGTTTTATAGGTTGTTCTGGTAATGAAATATTCTTCTCATTTTCTGTGGTGCTTTGTATTTAATCATATTTCAAATCCCAGATGCCTTTATAAAATTCTAGGACTTTAAAAATCCCACACTTCATCATATTTCATCTTAATGAGCACTAGTTTACCTGTCTTCATAAATAAAGTACTCCACATTGCCTATGAAGCAGTATTTCCACATGATAGTTTTATTCATTGCACTGAATGTACCTTTCCCTGAAGAATAAGAAGGAAGAAAGATTCCTATTACTGTTTCTTCTCCCTTTTCACTCTTGCCTGTGTTTACTTTAACTATTTAGAATATAAGAAACTGTCATCCTACTAGACTCAAGACTAATTCCCTTAGAAATTGAGATTAGATGATGGACAAGGCATGCAGGAAAGTACTAAATAAATTGTATTCAAGTGAAGAGACTAGAATGGTTGCCTGAAGATTGCTCCTTAATATAATTCCAACATAATCAAAAAGCTAGATCACATGTCAGCATGAGATTACTGTCAGTAGTGGTAGGATTGGATCTCAGCATGATGGATACAAATAAATGTTAAATTTTGCCTGTACTTTATGAAACAATGTACTAAAACTGCATCAAATTTTAATGGAGCTTTCCAAAACTGATAACTTAGGTTTCAACCAAATCTAATCAAATATATGTGTTCAGCTTAAGTACACACACATGAATACATAGGGATACACAGTTAAAAAAACCTATATAAGTGTATAAGCATAAACACATATATGTAAAGAGCTTCCAATAAAAAGCAACAGCAAAACCAAACCCAACCATTGAATAAAGAGGAAATGACAACACAAAACACAGTGTGCAAAAATTGTAAGGGGGTGGGGGGGAGGGGAGGTCAGCTTCTTTTTACATATACTGAAACAAACTTCTATTTTTCCAAAACCTGTCCTTTTGTTGAAATTTTAAAAGCTGATGATGTCTAATGTTGAGAAGCACAACTGTTTGTTCAGTTAATGTGCCGCTTATTTTCACACAAGTTTTAATGGGGCACATATATTACACAAAAGGAGAAAAAAGAGTCAGTGGAGATTTTTATTTGTATTTCTCTAATTTAAGAAGTTCCTTGTAGCTTTTCACATGAGACACCAGTTTTGAGAATAATCAACTTTAATTAATTGCTTTTTATAAAACTGCTGAAAGACTCAGTTTCTTGTGTTCAGTTCAGCTAGTGTGCCTCTGTGTATTCTGGAAAACTCACCTCATTTTGAAAACATGGATGATGATATCTGTTATGACAGTTTAATATTTCCTAAAAGGCTCTGTGCTGCAACTATTACTATTGTCACAATCAAACAGTGAAAGGATAACATTTTTAAGGAGTTTATCTTGCATTAAGATTTTAGTACAGAAGTTCACTTCTGCAGTGGCTTGGAAGGGGTAATTTATACCAACTCATTCATCTTCACACATGAACGTGGCATTAAACATGGGAAAAAAAGTTGTCATGCATACAATTGAAAAAAAAGATAAGAAATTCAAGCCAGGGAGTTACCTTAGTTATAGAAAGAAAATGCTGGGATGGCAGGAATGTCAGTTGGAATATTCACAGCCTAATATGTATTTTTATAATGGGGAAATAAAATAGGAAATTAGATTCTGAAGTGCAGTTTGTCCAGGGAAAGTTGCATTCATTTTACATAGATGTCTTTATTTATCATAAATAATGACTAAACCATCTTTTTCAGGAAGAACATGAATACTGACACATCTATTTATTGTGACTACAGTATGTTATAAAAGTTATTTACTCACCAGTGGGGGAAAAAATTCTGAGAAAAAAAAAGGAAAGAAAGAAAGAGGCAGTTTTCTGTTATAAGAAAGAGGCAGCAATTCTGAGTTTAGATCTTGTCTGCTGAGCTTGATCCAAAGGATTAAAGAAGCTTCTGAACTCTGTTTGTTCATTTATTTGTTGGCTTGCCTGTTTGCTTTTACCATCCATAGGATTTATTTTAATTTTCTGTATAAACTAATAGTGTTGTTTTTAATGTTTACTGACGTTTTCACCAATTATTTAGTATTAATTGATGATATATAATGATATGTGGTTATATAATGATTACAAGGTTAAGTAGGAAAGTAATACAAATACACACGTATACTTTAAATGATAAGTTTTTAATGGGTATCAGCTACTATTTAATTTTAATTTCTATAAAATTTTGATGACAGTAGTAAGAGACTAATAATAAAGATGTTCACTTTACTATTCAGGGGAAAAAAGAAGTGTGAACTTAACTACTCAGTTATCATAACTGGTGCCTTATTCAATTAACTTATTTATCTTGAAGAAGGGAGCTGAAGCCAACTTCATGTCTTGATTTACCATCCTAAACTGATTTGAAGGGGATGTGGAGAATGGCAAATTAGCTAGTATAAATGACTTCAATAAAATGCTTCAACATGAACAAATGTTTTTACACTTTGTGTTCACTCACTCTTTTCTGGTGGTTCAGAAAGGTTCAGCATGGATTTGAGCATGACAGTCAGTTGCACAGTAAAATTTTCATTATATCATGCATGTTTCTGCTGTACGGTCATTTCCTTGAATTACCCTGCTGGTATTAAAGATCTGTAACTTAAAGACAAGGCCAGACATAGTCATTATGTGAATGGAGAAGAAAAAGAGCACAAGGAATTGCCAAGGAAGGTAGTTAGCTGTGACCAGTAATGTTTGTGGGAGTATACCAACTACAGTGACTGGTGCTAATGGAGGAGCAAGAATTGTGTCAGTCATCTTAGCTCTGCCAAAGTCTGGCAAGAGCTGGTCAAGAACTAGTGCATCCATGCTAAAGAACGTTGGTAAATACATGTGGTAACAGACTAAATGCATCGCATGAATCGTCAGGATTGGTTTGAAAGGAGCAAACATTTTGAGGTGGAAATCCAATACTGAAACATACATCAGTCACTGTGATGAAAATCTATCCTGTATTTACTTTATAGAAGGACAATGTCTACACTAAAAGCAGTTCTGAAATCTCCAGTGCTTGATGGCAGTGCAACCTTTTATAGTATTGATAGTTGAACGTATGTACCAGTTTATTTATATTTTCTAAGAAGAATTCAATTCAAATGCCATATACATATTTATAGATCTAAGATCAGACTAAAATATTGTAATGCAATCATATCTAATCCATAAAAAAGACTGTATTTAAACTCCAGCTTTAAGCCTAATAATTCTGATTAATTCTAATTAAACTGCCCTTAAAAAAGAAAGAAACGCTATTGAAAAATCCAATATTGCAACAAAGATTCCAGTTACAGAAAGTTTTGGGGTGCTGCTGACACTGCAGACCTGACTGAGTTTGCCTGCCTGCCCCTAGACTCCCCCTGCCCTGCCCACAGCCCAGGACCGCATGTGACCCCCTCAGGGCCAGCAACCCCTGCACCAGCAACACTGCAGCAGAGCCGGCCTCCAGCTCCCCACAGCCCTGCCCCACCTGGCCATAGGCCCACCAAGCCAGGCCCACCCATCAGCCCATGTCCTGGCCCATCAGCCTGTCCTGGTCCTCATGGCGCTGTGGCCACAGGGACGTGCCAGCCTGTGCTGCATCTGATGGCAAGACTAACTTTTTAAGTTGTAGCAAATTTTCCTTTTCTCCCATCTGTCTGAATTCATCTGTTTGCAACTTGCAGACACTGTGCAACCAACATGCTAATATGCATGGTATATAAAGGAACATAGGTTTAAAAATAAGCTACCATGCAATATTTGTATTGCATTTTTAAGACTACAGTAGCAGAATGATCACAGCCTTGTTCACACTTTATTATATAGAGAATACCTTATTATATAAGGAAATAATAAGCTTTCATAATCTCCTGTTATATGAGTATACATGTTTACTTATACCTACATCGAGCTTCTTGACACACAACTCATACATCAATGAAAGGAGCGAAGAAGTTGTATACAGCTTGAATCCTTGTCTGACGTGAATTCTTGTCAGATGGGTGGGAAGTGAAATCAAAGCACAGATTCACCAAGCTGTACACTTAGTCTCAACATCTGAATACACAGTACATATATATATATATATATATATATAAAAGGTATCGAAAGACGGGACCATGTTGTAGATGCAGTAAAGGAATTTTATTTTGGTGGTGGGTTGGGTTTTATTTTTTACATTTTATGACACTTGGAGAATCTGAATAACCTATCATGAATTCACCTATGAAAGAATTCCAAAAAGCAAGTAATTTTTTTCTCTTTTTTTTCTCTTTTTTTTCCCCCATCTGGAATCACTTGCAGTTCTTTTCTAGAGTTACGAACCACAGAGGGCCTCTATACACATAGAATAATAAAAAGCGTGCTGTCATGTTATAACTGGAATCTATAGAGTGGTAATGGAGACAACTGCTGAATCATTAATTTATGGAAAGCAGAGTAAAAGACAGTATTTTCCTAATTCAGCTTATTTCAAGAGCAGCACGTACTCTTAGATGTTATTGACTGATGATTTAAATTATTCTCTATACTTAAATGTCAAAAAGGAAAAGAAAGCAAGTGTTGCATGGAAACGTTAAAGATAAAAGGGAAAGTTTACATTCAAAACGTACGTTTAGGCTGAAGTAGTAGTAACGCTTCTACTTTGTGGACTCTCAAAGTCATACTGTTGATAAAATCAGTACATGCCTCTCAATGATCACTCATTATCACTGTAATAGCGTCCAAATACCAAAAGAATAATCTGGCATACTATCTTCATTGGTTAATTATAGGTAATATTTAAATTACTAAAAAAAATTACAATTTTATTTTTTAAGAGACAAAAGTGAGTCTTTAAGAGCAAAATAATCTTTAGTCCATTCCTCCAGTGTTTGGTTTTTATGTAAGTTTTTTTATATAAGTTTTACTAAAATTAACCTTGAATATTTTCCCTACTGTGGTCAGTGTAAAGACTGCAGTTCTGGTACCGTTTCTGTGACTGTGTTTATTCATCACAGTATGGCACTATAATTTCAGAACTGATAGATATAATTCTTGTTTAAAAAAGCACTTCATGATTATGGTCTAATCAGCACATTAGTTTATCTGATCAAATAAGAAATCAGTTCCAGATTAAGACTTCTAAATGAAGGTGTACTGTGAAAGAGGCATTTATGCTCCTGTCACACTCAGTGGAGAATTAGGCAATAGACTCAAGGGAGCCTATGGTGTGTTACAGAGCACCCTACCTTAGATACTTAGAGCAAACTTCGGTTGACAAAATGTAGGTATCTGAGTTATTTTTGTTCCTGCAAGGCCCAGCTTCCAGTAGCTAGTCCAAAACAGTGCAGGTCTGCATTCAGTTGTATACCTGGATGACCTAGGGTGTCTCACATGGCAATGTGTGCCCCTGTCTGGGTAACTGAAACACCTTTTTGATCTGACTGACTCTCTTGACTACACTAAACATATAGATCAGGAATGAACTTTTAAATAAGCTATTGAGTTGTCCTGAAATGGCAAAGACACTTACACGAGGCTATCACTACACAGGACATAAGGGAGATGTGTGCTCTTCCAGGGTGAAACTGGAGACAAGCTGGGATAACCTGGGGAATTTCAAACAGTCATCTACATTCAGGCAACAGAACTAAATTCTAGTTCTCTGATAGATATAATGACAGCTTTCACACCTAGGCAACTCTTCAGTTTCCTATACAGAGGAACCTATTTTTATTTATGAAGACTTAAAGATAGCTAAAACATTTGCATTGTGCTGGAAGCTATTACAAAAGACCTATGGAGGATGTGTACATTCCTGGACTGGCAGCTGGAAGCCAGGCAGGTTATGATAAGCCTTAATATTTTTAAGATTCAGTGCTTATATTTGGACAACTAAATTTGGCCCCTATCTCACACATTGACATTAGAATTTATATATCCTAAAGTTCAAATCAATTACAATTATCTGAGACATTCTAAGACATAAGAAATGTCTTCAGAGGCACAGCAGATACTACAGAGGACTCATGGAGACCCATGCTTTTCAAGAAAACCATCTTAAGTCCATGCAGGACAGCTCAGGACATCTCAAAGAACACCGGGCATTTAAGTGTGGAAAAAGGAATCAAGCCATAGATGTCTATATCTAAATAAGTATTATACATTAGCTATAAGGACATGTGGCCATCTAAAGGAGATTCCAAATAAATTAGTTGAATTATGCCTTTGCGAGCCTCGCTTTCTCTCTTCATTTACAGGGAGCCAAATTTCATGTAAAGATGGGTGAGATTAATTTTGTTTTCAGTGTGAATTAGACATCATTTGTGGAAATGATTCCATGTTACAGATAATGATTGTTTCCATTCCTGTGGTTATTAGTAGCACTATGGTAAGTAAACGTTACTGAGACAAATTACCCATAAATAAAATACATTAAGAAGTAAGGCTAGCTATCCGTTAGCTATGTTCTTGCTATGTTCTTGCAAGAAATGTGATTTTATTTTTAATCTGAGTGGCTTTAAGACAGTGTAAGGCATTAGTGGAAAAAAAACAGGCCTTGAAGAGTTTAAGGAAAGAATGAAACTGTTCTCAGAAGGGCATCAGAACAGAGATGTTTCTGAGAAAAAAAGGAGTGATGACCGCAGCAAAAGAATTATGATGACTGATAATTTTCAGAGTGGAAGGGGAAGTTATAAAATAATAAGAAATGCATAGAAACAGGACAATCAGTGCTGAATGAGAAGGAACATGATACTAGCATGTCTGACTCAAAATTTTAAGAGCTGTGTTTGAGGTGAGCGTCACAGTAGCTAAAGCCAGGTAAGATGAGACATTGAAGATTTAGTAGTAGGAACAAGTGCTAATGAACTGTATGGATGGCTTTTAATTTTTCTTCAGATTTTCCTTTGTTATAGAGGCTTCATGCAACTTATTTGTAAAATAGGAGACTTTCAATCTTTAATGATCTGCATTGGTATATAATTTTACCTCTCATTTTACATTGCTTTTATAACTTCAGTTCTTGTGGTGAATTTGCCTGGGTTTATTTTTTTCTTTAATATTATTTATCATAAAAGTTGTTATAGAAAATATTGACTAAGTTAAATGCTTAGTTGGCTCCTATTACTTCAACTATATTTATTCACTCTTTCTTTAGAAAATTAGAAATTTTTATGAAGCGGCAGTTGAATTTTTTCTCAAATACAAAATGTTTAATTTCAATAAATTGTGTTTCTTTCAAAAACCTTTTGAAATAATCTCTTGATCTTCTTCTGAATTTCATGTCGGTGTATGTAGGATTCAGCTGGATTGTTTTTTGTGAGAATTTTAAGAATGGTACGGAGCAGAAATACATTCTACATTTTAAGTAGTAGAAATCAACAAATGTGGGGGTTGTGCTATTCCTTCAAGGATCAGTTATAGTGGCAGAATCATTGGGTATGGATAGAAAATACAATTCAGAGGGAAGACGGTCTGAAACCATCAAGGATCCAGGACTGACAGGAAAAAAAGAAAAGAAATTCCTCCCCCCCGGCCCCCGAATTGCTGGTCCTTTTTGTTTTACTCTGCTGTTGAGTTCACAACCAAACCAAAGCCACCAATACATGAATCAATTGATTTCTGTATATGAACTAACCTACTTAGAAAACTAAGTTATACGTGTAGACAATGACACTCCCCAAATGTGCATATGTCATTCGAAGTCATCTCTCTTTCCACCATTCCAAAGCTATGCATTGTTACCAAAGTCATTCTACAGGAATTTTATGCAAAATACTATAGATATTATTTTTAAGCTTTCTGCTTCTGTTTCAGTCCAAGCAAGTCAAGTCATTGCATGGATGAGGCATTGAGCCTGAGGGGATGTGGGGTGGGCACCACGCTACTGCAATGCAATGCCATGCTACAGTGCACAACAGTTTGGAGCAGCTTAGAGCACCGTTCTGTTAGCTTGGACATAGCATCAGATTTGTATAATCTCATGATTTCCACTCTGGAGACAATTTGTTTAGCAAAGGTCGACTCTGGATCTGTCTGAAGACATATCCTAACACCCAGCTTAGTAATACTGCCCAAGGACCAGTCAAAACCTTCTTCTATCTGAGAGGCAAGGATGTCTAAAATGGAACTTTCTTCTTCAGGTGTGATGGCTGGAAATTACATCAAATCTGATACCAGAAGCAAAACAAACTGAAAATCAAATCTCCTATCTATTTCAGTGTCAGAGGTTCTTAGAAATCCTACCCATACAGTGCTGGAGGTTACCAAAATGTATATGCTTCCAGAGTTCCTGCATACATCTTTTCATCCAGACTGTGGAACAGGGACTGGGAATTCTCCACATTTTCCTCAGACACAGGCTGGGCACCAGTTCCTATCCTAACAGAGGCTACCACAGAATCAGCCTGACAATATCAACATCATTGGTTGCCTGTTATTTTTTTTTCTTCTTTTTCATATTGTTTTCTTAGTTTTCAGGTTATTCGCTGAGTAGCCCATAGAGGATTAGAAAATAGTCACTGGGTACATGTCCATGTTTTTCTTGGGTTTCCTGTGACTGAAGAGCTCTATCTCTTTGACAGAAATACAGTAAATTGCAAAAAGGACATTTTAATAATAGGAGTTTAAAAGGTAAAATACCAAGATAGGAAAATACACAAAATTTTTGCTTTCGTTCTTAACAAATATATATTCAGGGAAAAATCAGAAAGACCAAACCAGTAAACCCCTCCTTCTCCACATATTTGAAATGTGTTTCCTTCACATTTCCTTGCATCAGATTACCTGTATAAAGAAATAACTTAATTACAGTCTGTTCTGATACATTTTTCATCCACAGTGAGTAACTGACTAAAACCCCTTAGGGATCAACAACATTGTAGTGATTATCTAGTTTCAGTCAGTTTATAAGAAGGAAGAAGGATTCTCAAAAAGACTGGGGTTTTTTTCAGGGATTTGCTTTCTTCAATTGATTACGAGAAGACAGTTTAGCTCAATATGTCATTTTCTTCTTTTAGGAGCATTTCAGGAATTAATTATTTAAAGGACTTTTCAATTTGTTTCATACTACCATTATCTGGTGTGAATAAAGATCTATCTATCTAACAATGTTCATTGCAGTACAAGTGTAATGAAAGTCCTATTAGCCATTTTGAGTTTGTTTTGCAGCCATATAGTAACAAGACATTTTGCAGTCTACCGGGAGACAAACAATCTGCTCATATTCCTGATAAATGAACAGTGATCTTTAAGGTTTCCTGGGTTACTATAGATACCAACACGTATTGTGTCTAACGCTAAGTCACAAGATGTACACTGTTTCTGCATTAAAAATCAGTTTTCAGAATTGTTAAACATGATAGAACAGTAGAGTTCATTTTTTTTGGTTTGTTTTTTTTCTTCTCCCCCCCTCCAAAGAAGGCATAGTAATACTAAAGGTAGGAAAAAGAAAAAAAAAGATACTCACCAGTAATCATTTACGACTAGGCATCTGCATCAGCTGAGTTGTCTTCCTTAGTTGCTGAGTGATAATGATTTCATTTTATGCAATTTTACTTTGAACTACTAAAGGTTACTATGGAAACCTCTACTCTTTCCCCTCTTCACATTCTTTGAACAGGTAGTAAGTCTCACTGTGTGGGGGAAGTGGCATATCCGCCAAGACTTGAAAATCAGCTCCAAATTGCTTTTACCATTCATGAGACAATGTCAAACTAAGATTTGTCAGACAGTCTGGTAGAAGAAGAGAATATTTTCAGGGGGAAAAAAAGTTTACCTAAATAATTTAATATCAGCCAAACCCTATTTTTGACTTACTGAAATTTCATCTTTACTTGATTATCATGTTTTAGTTTTAGTTTCTACAAAGTTTTCCAAGATGGAGTATAAATGATTCCAGCAGTAATGAAAATAATATAAAAAGTGCAGGATATACTCCCACATGATTGCTCTTGTTTTCAGCTTTTGATTAGCTTACCATTAGCTCTTATTTTTTACTTTTTCAACCCTATATGTGACCTATCTTGGAGCTGCAATAGCCTTTTTTTTTTTTACCCTGTTCCTTGTCTGAATCATGCTAACAATTCATTGTCAAACTACAAGTAATGGATAGCACTAGCCAGCTCTTCTTTTATCACCTCTAATTTACTTCTAACATAAATATCAGTTTCTAGTCTGGAATTCATGTCTAATCAGAACCTATAAGTGGATTCCTAACTTCTCTTGATCTAAACCAGTTCATAATTTAGATTTTTGAAGCATTTAATTTCAGGCTGGTCTTTGTCTTTGGCTATCAAATAATCTAATTCTTCATATATTAAAATCCAGTCGTATCCCCAGACTCTGAGAAAGCAAGCCAATGACTCTTATTGGTTTACATGTCTTTTTAGTCATAGAGAAAAAAAAAAAAAAAAAAAAAGAAAAGAGTTAAAAAAGATCCATAGTTTTGCTCCTCGTCATTGTCTTTTATGGGGTTTATCCTTTATTTGGGTTTATTTGCTTTGATTGGAAAATTTCCAATATCAAAATTAAACAACACTCAAAAATAAAGCCAATAACAAGTCCTTGACCATCATTTCTATAAAGCTTTTGACTGCCAGAATGCAATTTAGTATTTTTGGAATAGACATCAGTAAAGACTTTACTTCACTTTTTAATTTGCATTCAAAGCAGAATTGAAGGGCAGAAGAGACCAGAGCCTCCTTTGCCAAGAGCAGATGTCACATTACTCATCTCCCAAAGTTGCTCAGGCAATATTCAACTGTAAATCATTTTGTACTGCTACATCAGACTTATCCTTCCTCAGCATCATCAGCTAACACCGCATTCAAGTACATATATCTTACATTTTGTGTTCATTCTACCTAGTAAGTCTGGACATATGTATATTTTTTATTAATATTTAAATGATAGTTTTTTGCATGGAAATTCAGATTCAGGGAAGCTTTTGTAAGAAGTGAAAATGTCAGATATTTTTAGCTCCACTTTTTCTTTCATTTTTTATTGAAATTATAATGATGAAATCAATATAAAATGTTATATTCCAGATTTAAGTGGTTTTCTATTCTTTCTTTTTCAGCTGTCCGAAAATAATAATCTGATATGTAGGCATATAAAAATGCTACTTCTCCACCATTTATTCCCTTACTTTTATCATTAGCACTTTCTTTTTGTTGGTTCACTTTTGAAAAGATATCTAAATATCATAATTTAAAACTTTTTAACCAAAGCCAGAGACATGGTGTGTCCCCCCCCCTTGTTTTTTGTGTATCCCAAATCAGTTCTGATATGGCATTTACTCTCAGAAGTGCAAAAAAGTACTACATGGTAGTTCAGGTTCTCCAAACTGATTGATATTTTGATAAACACACAACATCACATCCACACAATTCACATTACTCTTAAATAAACAGCCTTTTATGAGATTTCTGCTAAATCAAGATTTTAGATTTTTGGTTATTTGCTATAAACCATTATAAACAACTTGATTATCTAAAGGAAGCTAGTAATTTCTGTCTGTGTTAAAGGACCATACATTTCTAGAGATAGATTAGGCTTAAGGAAGCACGAAAGCTAAAAAGGCATTGTTGATGTGTTCAAACTTTCTAGTTCTTTTAGAACAGATAACAACAAATTCATTCATGAATTTAAGAAGTACCATTATATGAAGAATAACATGTAAGAATGACATACTATTGACTATAATAATATTAACACTGAAAGCAATAAAGCAATAAATTATTGGTTGACTTGGTGCTGGCAGTGTCAGGTTTATGGTTAGACTCACTAATCTTAAACCTTTTCCAACTTTTTTTTTTTTTTAAAAAACATATAACCTTTTAATTTTCCAACCAAATTAAAATAAATAATAAATGTATCTCACTAGATCTTATTTATATATTATCAGGTAATTTTTTCTCATTAGACAAATAAATTCTGTAAAATACATGGGTTTTTCCCCCCCTGCTTGTATGTTTCCATAAATCATATGCAAAACAATTTACTCAAAACCAGCTATAAGGAACCTGGAAAAAAAACCAACCTTTAAAAAATTAAAAGTTTGTATTTTCATTTTAAAAACTTAGTTACTTGCATTTAGTCTTTGTGCCATTAGTTTCCACATATTGAAATGCTGTCTGAATGCACATAATATAACCTGTCTTAATCCATACAGAATTAAAGCTGAGGAAGAAGATGGAACTGTGGGAAGTGCACACATGCAAGAAAAATCGGAAGAGAAAATCATAATAAGATCAGACCTTCGTTAAACTTAGGATTTATGTACCAAATTTCTAGATGGTAATATTGTCGTAAGGTGTTTCTAATCACTATCTTTCTATATGTTTGATGATAAATGTCAGTGAATTAACATAGCCAATACTATCTGTATTCAATATATATGTAGTCAGTACTAGTAGGTACAGTAGGAGGTAGTCAATACTATCTACAATAGCTAACTGTAGGCCTGAAGGTTGGTAGTAACTTTGATTGTTAGGAGATGGGAGTTTACGAGGCAGCTGTTGTCCACATTTTCCGTATCAGGTTTCTAGTTAGGTCACTCACCTGTGCTGGCCCATGTTAACTAGAACTCTATCACCAGCAAGGGTTCAGCAATGGTGGTAGAAGCTCCATAGCTCCTTCTGCTATCGGCGCTGGGTTACAAGGAATGAAGAGTTATAGAAAAGGGAAAAAAAGACAGTGAATTCTATGGGTCTAGCATATTGGTTAACATCCAGTATAGCATCCCATAATTGGGAATGGCAGACCTGGAGGTCCTAGGCTGCCTTTGAATTTTAAATTGGAATACAACTGCCAATAGTAAAGGAACAGGATCAAGATCATCTCTATTACTGCATGTGTGGATCAGCATCCAATAACAAATCATGGAGTTTTTTCTAGTCACAGTAAGTATACAAAGTATATGTGAACATCTTTCTTTTCAGTCATCCTTGATTTAAAGCAGCTGAGGTGAACATGTGAAGATGCCAAAAGGCTTCTCCTTTTGGCCCCATAGAAAAAACAAACAAACAAAAAATGAAAAGAAAGAGAATCAGGAGTTCCACTACGGGAAGCACTTATACTTAGGCTTTGCGTGGTTTTCCCCCCTTATTATCTTTCTGCATATGAATTTTACTGTCCTGTTGTCTGTTTCCTGATAATTATGAAAGGAAAATTTTAAGTCTACCTGAAAAAGTCCCTGTGATCTTCAGGTACCATTTGTTTCTAAAAGCATCTCATTATGTATGTCAGATACAGTTATTTTTATTACTTTTGAACAAGTCTTCCATTTTTTGTTATTAGTACACCTTTTGCTATAAGGATGTTAATCCCAAAAGCACTTTCAAGGTTCTTTCACTTGCTGTTTAACTACACATTGTGTTTGAGGTCACCAGTTCCAACATTAGATAAAACAGTGACTGTGCTAATTCCCTGACATTATCATCAAAGAAAATTTACTTTGAAAGCAATTGCTTTTCCCAGCTAGTTAATCTTTAGTTGGGCATAACGACTGTCATTGTGGATGTAAATTCTTAACGTCTACCTTAAACAACCTGTAACAGATTTCACAGATGTCATTACAGTGATGGCTGAGATAGAAATTTATGGGATACATGACATTATGAATGACAATTTGTAGAGTATATTGGTCTTTAATGAGAATTTGATTAAGGAACACAGTGAACTGGTGCTGCAAGTCTTTCTGAACTGTTTACCTTTTGTGGTAATGTTTCACTAAAGAAGGCAAGCTGATAGAAGATCTGCAGTTCAGTGGTAATCAATACAGGAAGAGAACAGCTCAAGACAAATTTGAAAGCATTGACGAAGCACTGAAGGAATTAGATGATCTGAAATCACAGAAACAGTTGGAGGAGGGTGAAAGCAAAACAAATTAAAAACCTTTGAAGTCTAATTAAAAAAGAAATGAAAGATCAGTATGTTTATACACAATTTTTTCTCAGTTACTTTCGTTCAACTTGACTTGACACATTATGAATGACATTTATTCAACCCTTTGCTGTCTTTTCAACCACAAAATTCATGTGGATTCCGGTACAGTTATTGATATTCTTTCTCTTTCAATATTTCAAATACAGTCATTAAATGACTGCCAGGAAATGGTGAAGTGCTGCTCCATGATTACGTGCAAGTGGAGGCTTCCTCAGAGGCCAGAAGTTGGAATACAAGCTATCTCGGATGCATGGGTACCTGCTTTGTTTGTCATCCAGGTGAGTAGATCTTTGCCTTAACAACTTTATACCAATCCATGGTATAATCTCACCTTTCTATTATGTAGGTTTAGCCTTAGAAACAATGCTTTAGGTATATCCACTGGCTGTTCACCTTTTCAGTTTCTTCCCAGCTAAAATTTTCAAAAGTCATAACTAAGCTCCAAGTGACTCGTTTCAAAGTCAAGTAGATTATATGGCATTCAGCCACAGAAACCAACTTACTTATTTGAACAATTAGATTATACATCACTTCTCTTTAACCTTTCTAATGCAAACATCTAGACCCTCAGATTATCTCAGACTGATAAACTGTCCAAAAGTACAGAATTTTTAATACCCTTGATAGGCAGTTATTCTGTAGTCTTAAAATATTAATTCAGCTAAGCTATCCTACATAAGCTATATAAGAAAATAAAAATAATGTTGCTATTGTGAAAGGCAATTTTATGCACAAAAGCTTAAACTTTATCTCAAGCCTAATCGTTTCAGCTGGACTACATACATATCGCTTTATTTGATGGTCAAAGTAAAGTTTCAAAACTCAGATCTCTTGTATATAAGGCCATTTGAGACTAAACCTGGTCAAAAGTCTACTAATTATAGATTTACTGTGAATTTTTCATGTTTTTAATCTATAACTGAGATTCTTGAATGAAAAAATGCACATAATAATGAAGTTGATTTTAAAGCAGGCAGATTGAATTGGCATTAAGCCAATCTGCCACTTCACTGTATTATGCTTTTGAGTTCTATTTACTATACTTTAAATAAGAATAGCTTGCTAGTGGTGTGATACATACTGCACATAAAAATCATTTGTGGGAGGGTAAGCAACAAACACTACATATTGGTACACAAAGTAGGGCAATTTATAAGAACTAAAGTTGGATAAAAACACTAGCAAACCCACAACAATTTCAGTCTGGTTCCTAGGCTTACTCCAATTGTGCCATTTTAATTTCTTCATTCTAACCCATATTTGTTTTGAATTTTGAATTCCAGTTTCAATGATACCTTACAGTGGATGTGAGATCACAGAGACAAGTAAGTTTGTGTGTGTTTTCTATAATATTGGTGACAATGTAGGCAAGACAGATATATATGTAAGTATATGTAGAGGTAAAAGCTTATAAAAATTCAGATGTTATGAATTTTGAATTATTAATTCATACACTGACAGAATATATATATTTGAAATTCAGCATTGACAGTTTCCAGAGGTCCGAAAGGTGATTACAGAAATTGTAGAACTGTGAAAACAAAAGAGGATAAAAATTTGGTGGGAAAAATCTTTCTTTCCTTAATTAACTTAGAATTTTGGAAGCTTTCAAATGCTACTAAATGTCCTTTCTAGTTACTTTATTAAAAATAAAAGATTTGAGTGTTTTGGATCTTGGCCTTTAATGGATTTTAAAATCTCTATGAAGCCCCACATGGACTTTTACAAAGCAAGATATAGAGGCCTTTTTGTGCACTTTGTGGCTCAGGTCAGCCTCTATCAATCAAAAATTTTTCCTAGAACCTGGAAATCATATTTCCCATAGGAATGTTCTGATAACAGAATATAGTGTCTGTGCCATAGAAAAGTTCCCAGTTACCCTTTAGAGTTGTAAAGATGATCTTTAGAAAAAGGAGTCTGAATTCCTGCTATAGCACCTGTGGTCAAGTTTTGCAGAGAATCTCTGTTTTAAAAGCAAAACGAAACAGGTAATGTTTTAGAGGCCCATCATCCTGTGGTAACTTACCCAGAGAGTATATATCAAATAAGTCCTACTGAATTTTCAATTTCACTTTTGTGAATTTTTAAGTACTGCCAAATTTTTTCCACCTTATGAGAAAGAACAGGTCTGAAGTCTGTCTTTTGTTTCCAGAAAGCAATTTAGCAAACAATTTTTATCTTTTTGAACAAACACTGGGAACTATCAAAAACTTTTGGTCCTGAGAACAAAAATGACACGAGACACTGTTAGGTATTTTTCAAGAGAGTTTTCAACTATTACTTTAAATACTTCAGCATAAATGACTGAGCCCAGTGAGCCTCTATCTTTTTTCTTTATAAAGATACTGACCTTAATAGACTCCATCCAGACTCATGCTATTGTAAGTGTAAAAAGCAAATAATTAAAAGGAAGGGAAATTGAAATGCCTGTATTTGCTGGCTACATACGGATGTTCTAAGAAGAGCATTGTTTATAAGGAATTAATATGTAAATTGAAATTACTCCAGTTAAATTAAAGAGCTACAGATAAAGTCAAGATGGTGAAATAGTTACAAAGACAGCTCTTAAATCTAAGTATCTGCTTTTAAGGAACATTCACCTGGAAATCCAAAAACATCCAATGAAAAAATAGTAATAATTAAAACAAAAAAAAGGTAATCTTCACCCCATGTTACATTCTCACTATCCTCGATGATAGTGATGTATCTTGCAAAAATATACTTTCTCATTTCTTCTTGGCATTCTTGCACTAAGTATATCATATAAAGAGGAGTGATAGAAAGAGTGGTATAATATAGTGGTAAAGAGGAAGTATGTGTCAAAAAAAATATTTTGGAAATAACTTCACAGAAGTTATAAAGTAATATTCAAAAGCTGTATTTTTTGTCACTTTTGTACATACTTTATTGACCTTACTACAATGTTTCTTATACATAACTGCATTAAGTCTGGACAGAGTGCTTGACATAATCTGTTATGCAACAAGAGTTCTTTCACCTTTCCTTAAGACACCCAGAATATGGTTTAATATTTCATACCAAAAAATCCAAAACGTATTAATCATCTTACAAAGTAAACCACTTGAAAATAGAGAAAAAAAATCAGAATGTTTGCAGAATGTGATAAATGTAATTTATGGTTCTTTGCATGTAGTTCCACAAAAGTGAATCCAAAGTGCAATCACACTGTTGTATCCTGTTCCTAGCTTTCTCATATCTCCTGTTCTTCCAATAGCTGAATTTTTCTGAATGCAAGCTTTAAAAAACCTGTTCCACTATTCAAGATCACACATATTTCCCTAGAGGAAATGGGGGGGGGGGGGGGGGGGGGGTTTAA
>JAVJGI010000014.1:48506552-48602786 GCA_035590275.1 Ibycter americanus | reverse complement strand
CCCCCCCCCCCCGAGTTGAATAGATTTAGATTACAGAAATTTCCCTTTCCTTCTCCTTAACCTCTTTCTGTCAGTCCTACAAAGCTCCTTTGGGAGTTTTTAAGTTTTGGGATGGAAATGGATGGAGTTATAAAAAGAATTCAAATGTTCCAGTAAGGTTTTGGCTGTATTCTGCAGTAACCTCACAAGTGTCGTACAGGAGCTCCCTTTTCTGTCCTTTGAAAATGACTCCCAAAGGCAACATGCTGGATCTATTCCTCATCTTCTGAATAGTTTCATGCACAGATTTCGAAGTCATTCTAAACATTGCCTTTAAACCACTCTTCAAGACATTTTTGCTTCATACAAGTGAAATAGAACATGATATAAAGAAATATTTTATGTTGCTCCATTTTTCATCATTAGGGTGTCATATCAATAAAAAAACAACCCTCATGAGGAACTAATTTTTGTTCTGGAAAGGACTGTTGTGTACTATCATTCTTTGCTTTCTGTAAGCCCAGGACATAAAGTTTTCAAAACATAAGGAATCTAGTCCCTTAACAACCTTGTCCTTAAAAACGTAAAGACGGTAAGACAAAACTGAACTTACAATAATTTATCCTGATTTCAAAAAAAAGCTGGAGCAGAGGCAAATTCTTGTTCTTTCAGCTACTACAAAATAAAGAAAATGAACAAAGGGTAAAATGGGACAAAATGCACTCTAGAACATCATATACCAGTGTATTAACTTTCAAACTTCTGAAATTTATTTGGTAAGAGAAACTTTCTCCTTCAAAGGTTGAAATTTAACTGCCTCTGGAACACTTAGGGTGAATCTAGCTGTTAAAATTAACTGATAAATGGTTTGACATGAAATCTGATATCACTCTCCACTAGATTTTGCTGTTATATTGATTTTTTTCTTAGTTATAATAAAGACTTATCACAGTTATAAATAACAGCTCACAGCTCTCTTTACTTGCCACCTAAAAATATTTCACATCTGGAAAGGAATTACACTGAAAGAACTGCTTAAATTTTAATAAAATGTTTTTGCCAAGATATGCCAATCTATTGAAAGGAAATGTGTCTTGAGATATCATTGTAATTACACAATGCAGACATTGCTGTGATGCAAACATAACTTATTTGTCCCTGTCAGCCCTTCCAGTTACACAGATGCCTGGTATGTGGGTGTCATAAGACATCTGTTGTTTCTAGTGTGAACCACCTCAAAAGCCATAGCGTAGGCATGGCTAGGGAATTATGAACCCAGTTTCAGAAGAGATCAACAACTTCACTGTATGACAATCAGTACATTCAGGAGGTGAAATCCCTAAAAAAATCAGTCCAACCAGGCTTCGAAAATCCCACAACCACTGTATGAATTTATGATTTTCTTGTTCTGTGTCAGTGAACAGAAGTACTAAAACCGATATAAATACCTGAATTCATTCAGCCATTGCAAGACACACAGAGTGCATTTCATTCCAGAAGTATGTATCAACATTTTCAGCACCAGAGGCTTTCTGTTTTGTGTGATTTCGGGTACAGAAGAGCAATGGTCTGAATTAAAATTTCATATTTGAATCCAAGTTTTGCAATGGCAAAAGAACCACAAAACTTGTTTCAGCTTTGTCTATGGGCAATAATTATTCCAGAGAGTGGAATAAATAGGCAATAAAGAGAGGGAAAACCTTCTTTAAATTTTCATTTGTCAAATGCCAATCAGAACATCTATCATTGAGTCAGCCGGTAAAAGCCAAAATTTTTACAAAGGTATCTAAAAGAATTACTTTGAGATCAGCTTTCATAGTTCAGGTAAGTTTCAGTATTTGTATAACTCTGCTTATTTGGTTTAAGAAGTGTATGAGCTGTATTAAATTTAGTTTAATTCACAACAAAAAATATCCATTCTAAATTGAGTTGTCTCCCACCTGCTATGGGCTATCAGCATGCTAAGCACAAAACCTTATTTAAAGAATGCAGACACATTAAATTGCTAGGAAATTTTATCAGCTATCTGAGTCCTGGAGGTATTTTAAAGCACAGACAGAATACACCTCATATTCTATAAATTAAAATATTTATCTTATCAAATAAATGTATTTTTAATATAAAATAAATATCCCTGCTTCAGGAAGGACTTGTGTCTATGATCCTGCCCATGTATGAGGCTTCAGTCTTTATTTTTACTGATATGTGAATGGCTTCTGTTAATATTTCAGGATTTATCCTACCACACTAGCCAAATAAGCGGACTGTAAGGGCACATTTTCAGTCTAGGAGGTGTCTCCAAAATAAAATTATCTGTCTCAATCCTCTATGATTTATGGATGTTGAATCTCACAAAAGTTTGTATTTATCTGCACAGAAAACCCTACTCAAAAAACCTGAACACATTAACTATTGCGTATTACTTCGTGGCTATGCCCATATAGCCAGCTGGCTCTTACCACTAGATACACAGAAGAAAAGCTTCTTCATTTTGTGTTCATCACTGTGGGATCATATGCCAAACTCCTTAGCTAGTCTTTTGGCCTTTAGTAATCTGCAGGATGTAACAGAATACCAGCTGGAAATGGGACCTAGGATTAAACCCTCAGAAATTCCTACCTGGCACATCTTTCAAGCTGCTATAGCAACAAATAACAGTGCTCCCTGCTAGGATGCTGTTGTTGCAAATAAGCAGCAGCTTGTATTCAGCAGTTTGCTGCCAACCAGCTCCAGTTGGCTGAATAGTTTGTGCAGCTGTTTTCACAACAGCATCAGCAGTTATGCCACCCCAGCTGCACCATGAGGAAATGGCAGCAACTTAAATCAGCTGCTGCTGAAGGGTCTTGGATGTGCTTTACTTGTTAAAGCACTATTGATGGACTCACAAAGTAATTATCAACATGTCTTCTGGAATCTTCCTGAGCTGGGACAGCCTGTGAAATAGGGAAAAAATAAATAGCTAGAAATACAAGGAGGAAAATGCTGTCTAGTAAACGTAGATATTGGACCCTGTAAAATTATTTTTTCAGAATAACTTGGCATATGAGAAAGTTTTGTAGTCAGATCAGCATGGGTGGCTTGCTGTACTGATTTTGGCTGGGACAGAGTTAAATTTCTTTATAGTTGTCTTTATGGTGTTATGTTTTGGATTTGTGATGAAAATAGTGTTGTTAATGCAGAGATGTTTTTGTTACTCCTAAGTAGGGCTTACACAGAGTCAAGGCCTTTTCTCCTTCTCACCCCACCCCACCCCACCAGAGAGCAGGCTGGGAGGGCACAAGAAGTTGGGAGGGGACACAGCTGGGACAGCTGACCCCAATGGTCCAAAGGGATATTCCATACCATATCATGTCATGCTCAGCAGTAACAGCTGGGGGAGGAAGGAAGGACATTTAGAGTTAGAGTGTTTGTTTTCTCAAGTAACTGTTATGTGTGATGGAGCCCTGTTTTTCTGGAGATGGGTGAACACCTGCCTGCTGATGGGAAGTGGTGAGTTAATTCCTTGTTTTGCTTTGCTTCTGTACATGATGTTTGTTTTACCTATTAAACTGTCCTCATTTCAGTCAATGACTTTTCTCACTTCTACTCTTCTGATTGTCTCTCCCATTCCACTGTAGCAGGGAATGAATGAGAGGTTGTGTGAGGCTGAGCTGCTGGCTGGTGTTAAAACACGACTCTTACCCAGGAGAAGTTACGGTAGTGACTTTTTAACCAGAGAGGAAAAAAACTAGATCAGAGTATTATCCTTTTTAATTTTTCTTTCTTCCTTTTTTTTTCCTTTTTTTCTTTTCTTTTCCTTTTTGGTTAAGTGTTGCTCACTGGATTCCTTGAGAATAAAGATAGCTGAAATAATAACAAAGTAATGGCAGTAAGATAGGATGTTCCCGCAGAGGTTTAAGGGAGCTTGTAAAACTATATTTTATGTCTTAATGTTATTAGATAGAGATACAAACTATAAATATTTTTGAAAATAAGATTATGGAAAAAAGTGTATAAAAATGTTTGAGGACATTGTTCTTAAACTTGCTCTCACACACATCTGGCTTTGCTATTCCTGTAGGCAGTATTAAAAAAGTGTTAAGAATCCTGAACTAGTTCTGTCTTATTGTATTGTATTGTTTCATGGTGGAAGAAAATTGTTATGTGTTAAACATTAAAAGACTAATTCACTTCTCAGTCTGGTTTAATATCTATAAAACATTTATGATTTACTTCAATATTTTTAGTGTGAGAGAAAAGTTGTCTAGAAAGACAATAAATCAATTTTGCCTACAAAAGCATCAGCCTCTTGCTCTCACCTTTTTCTAGGAACTGCATATTCTACTCCTAGGCATTTTTAGAAATTACTCCAATGTCTTCTTTTCTGTAGAATAATACTGAACTCACCACTCCAGGGCCAAAGAAAGCACATTTACTTCCTGAATGCCTGTCCTTCTATTCCCTGTAAGGACATATCAGGAAGTATTTAGCAGTACATAATTACCATCCTTCATTAATTCTGGAACTGAAGTATACTCCCCCCACTCCCTGCTTTTGATTACAACCTGTTCAGGAGATCTTTATATTTCATTTGTTTGTCCATAATCCTTAACAGAAACATTTTTCAAAATATGCCTATAAACCTAGGAAATTTAGAGTTAGGACTTCAGAACGTTGATAACATATATATATATATGAGATCATTATGATCTTATGGGATCCAGCCTTGTGCTGCCTGTTTATAGCACTTTGAAAATAGCATTGAGTATATTTATTGAGCATTGGAAAATTAATAAATAAAGCTGGTTTTGAAGAACAAGCTTTAAACATTTAATTATATTCCAATTCAGTCTAATGCTTCTACTAGCTATCCGTTATAAGAATTTTGTTTCATAGCATATATAATCTCTTGTATCAAGATAAATACTGTAGGTGCAGAGGGCTCATTTTTACAAACAGTGGTTAAAACGCATACTTCAGTGCAATGGTTATAATCTTGTTTAATTCCCACCTCTTCTTAATTGGTAAATCTATTTATATTTGCAAGGAATTATTTTAATATATATAGCTATTGTAATAATGATTACAAATATGTGCTTCTGTACAGTTATACAGTACAAGATATTAATATGTGAAGAGATTGTAAAGTCTGAAGTTACCAACACGATCATTTTTACTGAGCTATAGTTACTGGTGCTGGTTTTGGCTGGGATAGAGTTAATTTTCTTCATAGCAGCTACTATGAAGCCATGTTTTGGATTTGTGACAAAAACAGTGCTGTTAATGCAGAGATGTTTTTGTTATTGCTGAGCAGGGCTTACACAGAGCCAAGGCCTTTTCTCCTCACAGCACCCCACCAGCGAGCAGGCTGGGGGGGCACAAGTTGGGAGGGGGCACTGCTGGGACCAAACGGACCAAAGGGATATTCCGTACCATATCATGTCGTGAATAGCATAGAAACCTCAGGGAAGAATGAAGTGGGGAGGACAGATTTGGAGTTACAGTGTTTGTCTTGCTAAGTAACTGTTTCACATGCTGGAGGCCTGCTTTCCTGGGGATGGCTGAACCCGCTGATGGGAAGTGGTGAGTTAATTCCTGGTTTTGCTTTGCTTCAGTACATATTTGTTTTGCCTATTAAACTGTCTTTATTTCAACCAATGACTTTTTTCACTTTTACTCTTCTGATTCTCTCTCATCCCACTGTGGAGGGAGTGAGCAAACAGCTGTGTGGTGCTTAGTTGCTGGCTGGGTTAAACCACAACAATACCGTAAAAGGCCTTGAAATTAAGCTCTGTTTGAACTAAAAAAAATTCTCAAAGAAGATAACCTTTTGTGAAGAAATTTTTGTAATCTTTCATGGTTAATTGTTCTGAAGTGTCTCACCCACAATATGATGGGTGAAAAATCGGCTGAAGAATCAGACTGGCCCAAATTTAGGGCCAGTTCTCTTCAATGCTGGAAAAAGGAATAGGGTGCACAAAAAGTTTGCCAGCTGGTAACTAAGCACCACACAGCGCTCGCTAACTCCCCCCATACCCAGAAGGGATGGGGAGGAGAATCGGAAAAGAATGTGAAGCTCAAGGGTTGAGATAAGAGCAATTAAATAATTGAAATAAAATAAAACAAAACCAATAATAATAACATTTATAATGAAAAGGAGGAAGAAGGGAAGAGAAATTAAATCCAAAGGGAAGGGTGGAAAGAAAACAGGTGATGCACGATAGAGTTGCTCACCACCCACTGACCGATGCCCAGCCAGTCCCTGAGCAATGATCCGCAGGCCCCAGCGAACCCACCTCCCAGCTTATATACTCAGCATGACATCCCATGGTATGGAATACCTCTTTGGCTAGTTTGGGTCAGCTGTCCTGGCTGTGTCCCCTCCAAATTTCCTCTGCCCCTCCAGCCTTCTTAGTGGTGAGGCCTGAGAAATTGAAAAGTCCTTGATTTAGTATAAACATCACCCAGCAACAACTAGAACCATCCATGTGTTATCCATGTTGTTCTCACACCAGATCCAAAACACACCGCTGTGCTAGCTACTAAGAAGGAAATTAACTCTATCCAAGCTGAAACCAGGACACCAACAAATACTAAATTAGGAGGACCTGTTAATTCCCTTGAGGGCGGAGAGGTCTTATACAAAGATCCTGATAGGTTAGAGCACTAGACCATCACCAACTGTATGAGATTTAAGAGAGACAAGTGCCAGATTCCACACCTGGGTCAGTGTAATCCTTGACGTATGTATAGACTGGGGGACAAGAGGCTGGAGTGAAGACCTGCAGAAAGGGATCTGGAGGGTTTGGTTGATCGTAAGCTCAATATGAATCTGCAATGTACCCTGACAGCCAATCATATCCTGGGGTGTATTAAGCACAGTGTAGCCAACCGGTCTAAAGAAGTAATTGTTCCACTATACTCAACATTGGCATGGCCTCAGCTTGGGTACTGTGTGTAGGCAGAGGACATGACTTATAAGGAACGACAAGATACTAGGTTTGTTTAGCCTAGTGGAGACTGAGGGGTGGCCTTACAGCTGTCTACAGCCTCCTCATAAAGGGGGGTGGAAGGGAGATCATCTCTTCTTTCTGGTGTTCAGTCATAGGATGCGAGGGAATGGCTTAAAGCTGCTTCAGGCAAGGCTCAGATTGGATATTAGGAAAACATTCTTCCCTGACAGGGTAGTCAGCCACTGGAACAAACTCCCATGAAAGTGATCGTGGCCCCAAACCTGTTGGTAGGTGTTTAAGAAGCATTTGGACAACATTCTTAGATAAATGATTTAACTTTTAGGTTGCCCTGTGTGGAGTCAGGAGTTGGACTCAATGATCCTTGTGGGTCCCTTCCAACTCAGGATATTCTATGATTAATATTACTCTGAACCTGTTCAGGTTTAGCTTCAGTTCCATCTGAATTAGTAATACCTTTATCTGATAGGCTGAAGAAATTTCTGTTATCAGAGTTTAGTTTTCCATGTAGACACTTAAAACTCCTAGAAATTACCCACTAACCTTGTTTTTTATCCAGTAATCAAGCCAATGTCTTTGAGCCTTTCCCTGTATTCAGTTTATGCTTTAAATATGGGGATGATGTAATGGATTGGAAAGTCAAGAATGAGGTGGTAACTTTTCTTATGACAAATTAAATGACATGGTGTGATTATTTGGAAGCTTGTTTGTGAACTTTCTGTGCAGGTTTGGTGCGCACCGTCAAGAAGTCAAAGTCAGCTCTGCTCTGGAAGCCATGTACTGACCATGCTAGAGGTCTCCAGTACTTCTGCAGACACCAAGCAGGTAAAGCTGGTCCTAAATAAGACTGGTTCTTCCTCAGCAGACAATATGTTTGCAACACATTAACTCAAAGATTCATCAAGAGTAAAAACAATAAGGAAAAACTACTTATAG
The DNA here is from genome assembly GCA_035590275.1 of Ibycter americanus. NCBI lineage: Eukaryota > Metazoa > Chordata > Aves > Falconiformes > Falconidae > Ibycter > Ibycter americanus. The sequence goes on along the minus strand of JAVJGI010000014.1, from coordinate 48,594,921 downwards.
AAAAAAGGAGCCATACCACTGTAGATAACCCAAGTGAGACAACAGGCTATAATGTTAAAATACCAGATATTTGTTATTAGTACTACGTATCATTATTAACAACAGTCCCATAATACATTAATGGATTCTAGCTTAACTTTTTTGTCATGCATTTGGATTTTTGATGGCATACTGAAATATTCTATTAAAAGATTACGAATATGAATCCATATTAATCAAAGGCAAGAAATTCAAAGACCTCCTTAAGTCAGCATTTCTGAGTGACTGTACTGCTGAATTAATTCATCTAGTATTGTAAGCATGCAAGATCATGGGATAGATTGTACAGCTTTTCTAATTTATCTCAGCTATTTTTACCCAATGCCATCAATGTCAATGGCAAGCTTAGGGTTAAATTATTCCTTCCTCATATTTGTGCGTATAAAGGACACATTACAAGCAGTTGTCCAGTTATACACTACTGGAACAGGAACACTTTAAGACTTATTTATTTAAAGGATAGATGGAAGCTGTGTATTACTGTTGCTTTCTTTCCCAGATGCTTCAAGGCCAATGAGTGTGACTGGTAGATAAAGGCATCTCTATGGTTATGATTTTATTTACTCTGTTTTCCTAACAGTAAGAGTATAAGCTATCCATTGTTTTCCTGTTAAGAGATGTCTTTAAAAGCTGTGAGTAGATATGTTGTAATATTGAACACCTGACAACTTCAATGCCATCATCACATGACATTTTTATCTTCCTTCTTCTGCTGTTTTGTTGCCACCCCATCCATACAGTCTGCCATGCTCTGTCCATACCTATTATTTTTATTGCAAATGCTACAATCTAAATTATGGGATAACTAAGTTTTCTGATATCCGTAATGCTTTCCTGGCTGTGAGAACTATGTAGTTGAATTCTTAGGTTGCATCCAAACTTGTAACTTACACAAGACCAAGACATGGAGTCAGAAATTTATCTGCTATCATGCCAACTCTTTAATAATGGCACACCTTAACTTGGTTTTCACCCATGCCAGTTAACTCAAAGACAAAACCTGAGCACTATCCAGAGAATAATATGGCCTGGAGACTTTCCCAATAAGAAAGCAGCCAGTCTATTCTGGAGGAGAATCCATACACACTATATAGATGTCAGCTGTGCCATTAATTTTGCCCTCATATCTGAAGAACACTTATTGCTCATGTCTGTGTACTACCATAGCTGTAGGTTCTACTCTCAGGAGAAGTACAGCCCAAAACTCAAGTTTTTATTTTCCTAAATGAGTGCTCTACTACCAAATGCCTGTGCAATATAACCTTCTGCCTCATAAAACACCCGGTTCAGAAAGAATGCTTGGTAGTGAGAATTCAAAACAAGGTATTTAGTTTTTCCTATCATTTCGATGTACTAGAGTAATCCTGGAATCAACCGTCCTCTCTTCCAGCATATCCTTGAAATACTCAGATTATGGTTTATGAGTGGTTACTCTGTGTAGCAGTTAATATTATTTGGCATACCCCATTTCTCCAGGAATATGAGGTTACAAAATGTTTTTGTGTACAAATTTGATGTAATCCTGAATAAATATGAGGACCTGTACCATACTGAATGCCGCATCTCAATAGTTTTCCACTTTTTGTTTTGCCCTATACATTTGCTCAGCAATAATCCATGACAAGCAACGCTGAGACTTTGATGACCTGCCTGAATATGATAGAGAAGGCTTACAGAAACAGATGTTGATGCTGTCAATGTGTTGTTAAGGGAATTGCTTAGCATTTAAATCTGGTTTGTTTAATTATTTATTTATGATTAAAGAAATTTGATTGTAGACACTGAGTGCTGAGAAAAGAAATAATACTGACTGACCAGTTATTATTGACAGTTATCAGTGCTCAGCAACTCTTCACAAAGTGAGCAGAAAAACTTGTGTAAGGTATTTTGAGAAAGATCTTTGAGATCTTGTCATACAGGATATTGGTAATGAGATGTTCACAAAACTTATGTTTATGCTCAAAGCCGCTGTGGCAGCCTTATCAGAGGTAGTCCATTGATACAGAAGAGTAACCTAAGAGGTGACTTTAGAAAGGACATGTGAAAATCACAGCTAGGGGCTGACGTACAAACAAGAATCAGTGATCATAAGATTTTGAACGTGTTTTGGTAAATGTTTCTTTACAGTTGGTTGGCAGTCATTCCCGGATGCTACTGTATGAGGAAAAGCTTCAGCAGAACTTTGAATGTTCTGTGAAAGACACTGTAAAAAAGAGTATTAGGAGAAAAATGTTAAGAACCATTAAAAAAAGCCCTTCTTCCACCCCTTAATCTACGACTTCATATCATATCTTGGAACCTGAACTCATGAAAACAGAAACGTTTTTGTGGCAAAAGACGACATGACAGGGAATTGTGTAGCAAAGCGGTCAGAAACATCAATAGACTGTCTTTTTGATGGCTGAACATATATATCGCTTCTGGTACACTACGTAGTACTAAAAAGAAATCAACATTAATGATTATTTCATGTTAAAAATAGCTGCTATTCCAGATTTTATGTAGACTTTTCTATACATGTTGTCTCTTTCTTTTTATTTTCTTGCTTTATATAGCATTTTTAAATTTACCTATGTGAATCACATACTGACATTTGAGACATCCTGTCATGTAAAAAACCATATTGTACCATATTGCTTTTAGTTACACATTTTTCAAAAACATGAGGTCTTTCAGCTGGTATAAAACATTCTAGGTCTACCAGGTGCAAATCTGACCCAGGGTGTGAATATGTAAATGTTTAATGTTAAAAATGTTGTCTTGTTAATATAAAGTTTAGATAAGATTTTTAACACTGTAAATAAAAGTGATTACATGATTTGAAAAAAAAATTTCTAAAATCATTTGGGCAACTGGAACATAAGATCTACTTGTCACCAATGATTTTTTTGAAATTCAGATAGTTATTTTTCATTGTACTTTCATTGTACCATTTCACAAAATGTCTAATATTTAGGCATAGGTTAGGTGACCAGAACCTCACTGTACAGAATAGAAATGCTGAGCTGTAAGCCTTAAAAGAATATCATATTGGAATTCCTGGAAAAGTGCATCATAAATTGTTCTATATATAATTATATGCAATATAAAGAATTTTAACTATATAGAATATACACTCAGAATTCCTTGTAATACAAAATAAGATTGGGGTAAAGACGGTCCTATTACAACAATCCTGTGTGTGTATATATATGTGTGTGTGTGTACATATGTATGTATATGTGTGTATATATATATCTCCCCCTCAGGGATAGGGGAAGGAGGAAGAGGAGTTGGGATTGAAGGAATGAAGTTGAGCCTATGAAAAGGGGGAAGGTGCAGGGAAGGTGTTTCTAGTTTTGCCTTTGTTTCTCAATATCCAAAAATATTTAAATTGGGGAAAAAATTAGACTAAGTCAACTTTGCTTTGCCCGTGATGGCAACTGATAATTGATCTCCCTGTCTTTACCTATCTTGACCCTTGAGCTTTCTCATCTTATTTTCTTCCCCTGTCCTGTTGGGGAGGGAGTGAGAGAGTGACTGGGTCAGTATCTAGTAGCCAGTCATGATCAATCCACTATACCTTAAAAAAAATAGTTATACAGAGTAAACTATAAATTACATTATATAAAGAGTAAACAAATTTGTGCTCTACTATGAGCAAAATTATTCACAATAAATAGATTATATTTGAATTACAGGAAAATATTAATAAGGTTTTCTAAAAGAAATAATACATGTCTTTAAGATAAACTTGATCATAATAAATTAAAAATCAGAAAATCAGGTATTTTATATACAAATTATTAATCAGGCAAAACATTTATAATATATAATTATATATATATATAATAATGTAATATAATAAGAGGAAACATTTCTGAGGTATTAAAATCTTTAGGCAAAACTTTAATTCAGGATGCAAATATTGTTTTTTTTTCCTTTCTGTCTTTGCTTTCCCTTGCCTTCCATACATTATTGATACTTTCATGGCAGCTGTTTGGGAGATAGAATTAATGTAATTTTAATGCAATACTACTTCAGCACTCCTTTCCTTTTACTAGCAATTTAGATTTAAATGATCCTTTAAAAATAAATGGAATCCTTTAAAGATCTATTTTTCTTCAATATACTTGAACAGTTTTCATTAGTGCTGGCAGTAGGAGTAATAGAGAAATGCGTTAGTCTTAAATATCCAAGAGGAAACATTTCCAAGTTTGTACGTAAGATGCTGTTGAGTGAGCTGTCCAAGGCTTGTCCTTGCATGTCTGTTTTGCTGCCTTAGCTATTTTAATTGCTTTACTTCATCTATATTGTAATTTTAACACCACCATGACTAGAGATCACTACTTTGAATTTTTCTGTCTATTTCATATATGTTATATCTTTTGGATCAAATTTGACTGTACCTCTACGTAAATTCATAAATTATACCAGGATATATACCATGAAATTTACTACCAGTGGTGCAAGATCCTACACAAGGGTCAGAGCGATCCTCAGTGTCAGTACAGACTGGGGGATGAATGGATCGAGAGCAGCCCCGTGGAGAATGAAGTGGCGATATTGGTGGATGAAAAATTGGACATAAGCGGCAATGTGTGCTCACAGCCATAAAAGCCAGTTGTATCCCTGTCTGCCTAAGAAACGTTGTGGCCAACAGGTCTAGGGAGGTGATTCTGCCCTTCTACTGCACTCTGGTGAGACCCCATCTGGATTACTGCATCCAGCTCTGTGGTCTACAGCACAAGACAGACATGGACCTGTTAGAGTGAGTCCAGAGGAGGGCCACAGAAATGATCAAAGGGCTGGAACACCTCTCTTATGAAGAAAGGCTGAGAAAGTTTGGGTTGTTCAGCCTAGAGAAGAGAAGGCTCTGGGAGACCTTATTACTGCCTTTCAATAATTAAAGGACATTTATAAGAAAGACGGAGACATACTTTTTAATAGGCCCTGTAGCAACAGGACAAGGGGTGATGGTTTTAAACTGAAAGTGGGTGGATTTAGGTTGGATATAATTATGAAGGGGTGGTGAGACGTGGTGGAAGAGGTTTCTCAGAGGTGGATGCTCCATTGTTGGATGTGTTCAAGGTCAGGTTGGATGGTTCTTTGAGCAACCTGATCTAGTGAAAGATGTCCTTGCCCATGGCAGGGGGTAAAAATCCCTTCCATCCCAAACCGTTCTATGAGTCTACAATTCTAATTTCAGGAAAACATCTCAAAGCAAGTCTTAATTTATTATATGTATCAAATTTATTGGTTTAAAATTCTATTCCAACTGGGATATAATTAAATAGTAATGTGCACATTTATGGTTAGGAAACAGTCTTCCTAAATTAAGGATCTGAACTCCTGATGACAATGAAAATATAAAATTTCAGGGGAAATAGAAAGCTCTGAGGGAAACTGACTTGCTAAATGTCTGTGCCTACACTCCTTTTGTCTTCTTTGTCCCTCACTGAGCTGTCAAAGTCCTGAAAAGCCTTGAAGGTCAACATTTGAGGAAGATGTAAAAAGTTATGATCTTAATAATTTATAACTTGATAACTTAATCAGTTAAGATTGATAAACAGAGAAGTAAGTAGGGCTGTGAACGTGGCTGAGTGTACCAGTGAAGGTGCAAATGAAACAAGAGTGGCCAGACTTGCTGCTCTGGCTGTGTACAAAGCAGTGGAAAGCTCCTGAGGTACCAGCGTTCTCACTGAAACATTTTGGACTGTATAACTGCTGGAGTTCCTGATGCCAGTTTCTTCCCCATGCAACATCCTGAAAGTTGTAATGCTCAACAGATGAACTAGACTTTTACTTCTAGGATCCTGGCTTGTGCCTGCAGTTAGGATGCATAAGAGCAGAGTGAAGAATGCAGACTGAATCAATGTCCATACAGGTTCCAGCTATGTGAGCACCAATACCGTGAGCTCACCAAACATTTCCAAGGAGGATTACAGTTCAAAAGTGCAAACATGTCTACTTGTGCCAATTCTGGGACAAGTGAAGATTTCTGTACTCATTGAAGAAGCCCATCAACTTCAATGAATTTTGTATTACACCCTGTTATGTAACCTTAGGCTTGCTTTAAATAGGTTTAATGATCACAGATAAAACAATTAATTTGGTCTTTTGGTATCTTTAGATGGATAAGCAGTTACACACTCTTTAGTGTAGCTAATTCATTAAACCTACTGTAAGGCAGTAATTTTCATTTGAATGATGCTGAATAGTGTCTGATAATTGACTAAAAGGTCTTTTATTAAAATACCCTTCAGGTACACTTTAATTTTCTTAAATGAGACTGAAAAATTATTCTGGATAAGAACGTGCTAAAAAAAAAAACCCAATCCTTGCTCTTTTCAATGAACTCTAACTGAACTAACTTAAAATTCATTTGTTTTCATTTTAAGACTGCATAGTAAAATAACAGGCAAAGATGTTGCCATTTGTATATATCATCAGCCATAAAATTAAACTGTAAGAAAGTTGAGTGCATGCTGAGAAGCTATGTAATTTTACAGTGAATAAACAAAACCCAATCTCTATCAAGTCAAAGATATCTCTAACGAAGATACTTCTGTGTTCTCTGATAGGAGCTGGAATTCAATGCCTTTAATTATGGCTATATGCCTAATGCCATGTGAGAGAAACGTTAAACCAAGTTTGTTACATATTTAGTGTAAGGACATTGCACTTTATCCCTATGTTTTACCATTTACTGGATGAAGAAAAAGAGGAGAGGTTTGGCTGCTGTGGTATCCAGGAGTAACAGATCTCTTAGGCTGACACGACACTGAAGTTTTGCTACTTTTCAAGAAACTTTTCATTTAATGGAATTATTTCAATGATGTCACAATGTGTGGTGCAACAGCAGTAGATGCACTGAAGCAATACCATAATCAAGTGTGTTTCTCTACTCCTAAATCAGAGTACTCTGTTCAGTTGTTCAAGTAATGGCTATGCTTGATCTTATGTAAATGTACAAAACCCCAGTAAAATCTAGTTCTTGGCCTGCTCCAAAGGCCAAACTGCTTCTCATCAATTTTATCAGGATGCGAAGTATCTCCAGAGGGTATTTAACTTGAAGTTTGGATTGAGTTCTGGAGTTACCCACTTTCTTTTTTAACACCAGCGCAGCTTATAGTGACAAGAAGAAAAGACTTGTTATTTAACTTTCATAATCTTGGAAAGACTATGTTTAAGCTGGTGTTTAAATCCCTTCAATAACCAAAAGGAGGAGGAAAGCCCTTCCTTTTCAGAGAACGATCCCTCTGCAAGTGCATTTTATGATAGGACTGAGTGATGAGATAGTAAATTAGCGAAAATCAGCATAAGTGTACGAACATATACATAGTTTAGCAAAGAATGCAGTAATGAAAGTACAAAAGTTCACAGGGGTTCCTTAAACATGTTATACCTTAGGTTAATTAAAACTGCAATACTTTCATTGGAAAGCTGTGCTTTAGTAGAATAATTAATCGAAAAACTTTTTTTTTTTAAAAAAATCCATGTTAATCACTGCTAACAATTGGTTAGGAGATGTGTTAGTGAATTTCATCATATTGGATACATGTAAAAGGTTTATCATGACTATCAACATTCTACTGCTAGTTGTCATTTTTGTGTACCTTCCTTTTGTGTACACTATATAGTAGCAGATTTAGTAGCAATGAAAATATGTTCAAAGGACTTTTGAATTCTAAATGGGACATTGGCTAATATTTAAGGGTATAAGTAGACACCTCTTTCTGCAGTCAAAAGTGGTGCCATATAAAGGTAAATCCCTTTCATGAGCTGGGTTATAACCAAAACAACGTTGTCAATTTATAACTTGTGTATCTGGGATGCTCTGTGCTCAGCCAAATTGTGTAATTATATCACTCAAATATTTGTACTCAGGGTAATGTAGCTTTAAAATTATTACTTCTTAGTACAAAGCTGCACTTGAAATAAATGATCTAATACCTACCAAAATATTTTTTGTGCATGATAAAAGGTGTGTATGATTTGCCATGGTGTATCACTCTCTGATTTGAATGGCAAAGAAGTCTTTGAGTTTGACTGAATGTGGCATCTGAACAATCAAATAAAACATATGTGTAATTTCTTTTGGATGTAAATTATGTTTCTGGATGAGGATTTGATTAACAGAAACAAAATAATTTAATGACAAGTATAATATGATGCAACTGAAGGATAACAGCAAGGATATCCTCTGTGATCTAGAATCTCACTCGTCAGAATTAACAGAGGAAAAGAAAGTTTCATGAATGTCTAATCAATTACAGGAAGGATATATGTAAAAGTAAAGGGTGATCCTAATGTGTGTCACTGAAAGCATACATAGTAAAAGTATAAATTTCAGTCTGTAAATCTTTGATAGAAACTTGTTATGCTTTGCTTTGATTACCTCTATTTAACCAGAATTAATTTAATTTTCAACAGACGTAAAGGGAAGCAGCAGATATAAATAAAGACAGCTTAATATAAACAAACAAAAACACTTCAGAAAAACAAAATTAAACATTAAGCGCAAGTCCAGTGCCAGCAAAAAAATAAACAGGTATAAAACATCTGTAAATAAATTTGGGCTGAAAATTTAGAAAGGATTCCAATCAGCAAAACAATGAGAGGCTGAAAATATTTTCCTGTTAGAAAACCAAGGATGAAAACAAAAGCCCTGTTCTAAAAGTAAGTTTTCTGAATCTCTGAAGAGGAATATGAGGTAGGAACCTGTTCTCAATGACCCTGAAAACTACTATGAGTTATAATTCATTCTTTTTCAGTAAACACAGCTGTGCTTCCAAACTGCAATTTTTTGTACTTCAGGATCTCCAAAGCTTTCACGATGATGAATTCAAGATAAAAATAATCCAAAAAAGAACAGAAAAAGATATTTTGAGTCTTTTAGACTCATTGGAGCTGTCAAAAGTTGTTTTTAAGAGGAATATTTCAATGAGGATTTTAAAATGTATCCTGATTTATTTTTTCCATTTATATTGTTATTTATAATTACCCTTTTGATGGCTGCATCTATTAATTGACCTTTTTTTTAGATCAGCAAATAATAAGGCCAACAGTTGGATCAAGAATTTGGGCTCAGTAGTTTATTCATTTAAGTCAATGACAAAACTTATTTTACTTTCTATAATAAAAAATGAGCATAAAGAAAAAAAAATGAGATTTATGGAGAAGTAAAATATGTGACATAAATTTAAAAAAAACCACTTTAAATAATGAAAGAAAAGAAAAAGGAGAAATCTTTTTATCTCCAAATAATTAATTAAAAATAATTAATTATTCCAAGAATAAATTGAAATTCTGCTGTTCAGTCTATTTCAATAAGACATATATTAGCCACTTTAACTTGACTAAGAATTAAAATTAAAATTTCAAGGGAATCTTTCATGAAATAATAACTTGTTAATGCAGAACTCTTAGAAAAGCAAGGATCACATGTCAACTAAGATTGCAGAATCTGATTTCAGTTCTCAAACTTGATCGACTTCCTTAAGATTACCTTAATCCAACTTCAAATTCATCCCATCTAACTTTAAGAACTTAAAATATTTCAGAACCCAAAGCTTTCTCTGTTTCTCTGTATGTAATGGAAACTTTCTAGCAGAGTAATTTAGATGTTACTTCATCATAAAGGTAGCACTTATCAGGACAGGAAGAATTTTGTTTTCTCTAATTGAGAAATCTACCACAGAAGGCTCTTCTCAAACCTGAGACTTGTCAGTGTCACTTTAATCTAAATAGTAATACAGGATTTTTGCATTTAACACTTTGCATTTAGATTCTATCTATCTCTGATGTGGTGGTTTAGTGGAGTTATCTAGTCAAAAGACAAGAAAGGCATCAATAAAATACGCTCATCATGTTTCTTATTTCCCCGATTTACCTACCTTTTGTTCTTCTACTTCTGTTTCTATCCGTTCACACAGTTTCCAGAGTGGTTCAGCATGGTGCCATCAATTTTATTGGGAAAGACTGACAAAGTGCAGAGGAAGTAAATAAAGCCAAGGCAGAGTGTATTCAGAAAAGCATCTGACCATCTTGGTACGTTTGAATCCACATTCTTAATACTGTGACAGGAACTTCAGAGAATTTTACGACTTAACAGAGAGGGAAGTGGGAGGGAGGGAGAAAAAAACCCCAAATTCACCCAGATGTGTATTAAAGCATGAGACAACAGCAGATCAGCAGAGCACTGAAGTTTCCTGTCAAGGTGAAAGCACTTCCACTGTTATCAGAGTTAATGCATAATTATTTTCATATCTTATGGACAGTTCTTCAGAGATTGCACTAGTTACTCTGAAGACAGTAAAATATGCAATCTTAAAAAATGTTGTTGTAACTTGACATAGGAGGAACTGTATGGCAAAATGCCATACAATTTACTTAGGTACTCTGTTGGGTGAAAAAGAAAAAAATTAAAAAATTAAGTACTCTATTGAAATAAAAAATAGAAAAGTAAACTCTCTTCAGGAAAACCATTCTTTAAATATTGATCTGGTGAAATACTTACAATTATCAAGACAGACATCATAAATGACATGAGCCCAATAGAGAACCAATTCACTCCATTACCAATAATATTTTTTTTCATGGTATTTTTTACTTTTAAGTAAAACAAAAATACCTGTTTAAGCTGTGTTTGGGTTGTTATTAATTTGCTCCATGAAATACAATACAAAGGATGACATGACAGCCAGTGATTGTAATTAATCACCTTTTTTTTACTGACTGTATTTACTGAGATAAGCAGTGGTCTGGCTAAGTTTTCTGGGGGTTTTTTTGGTTTTGTTTTGGCTTAATTTGGGTTTTGAAGGGTTGTTTATGTTTTTGTTTTCTTGTATTGGATTCATAAATCCCTGTTTAAGTTGAATACATTTTTTAAAGAAGGTGATTTGAATAAGTAAAATAAGTGGGATTTTTTTTGTTTGTTAGTCCATTTTTTGCCTTTGCTTGAGATATGCAGCAACCTAACGGTGGCAGATGATGAGATATTTAACGGCACTTACAGGATGTAAGCAACCAGAGCTATTATACAAAAGGACTTGAATGCCTTTGTATAAAATTGCAAATCTCAGAAAAACAGTTTCCACCTCTTGTCTCTGTAACTCCAAATGCTATCACTACTGTAAAACCTGATCTAGATGTCAGTTTACTACACCACAGCACACAAGAGGCAATGCTTAACTGATGCAAACTGTATCAATGTCATGGTTTAACCCCACCCAGCAGCTAAGCACCACGCAGCTTCTCACTCACTCACTCTCCCTGCAGCGGGATGAGGGAGAGAATCAGAAGGGTAAAAGCGAGAAAACTCATGGGTTGAGATAAAGACAGCTTAGTAATGAAAAGCCATGCATGCAAAGCAAAACATAACAAGGAATTCATTCACCATTTCCCATCGGCAGGCAGGTGCTCAGTCATCTCCAGGAAAGCAGGGCTCCATCACGCATAACAGTTACTCGGGAATACAAATGTCGTAACACCAAATGCACCTCCGCGTTCCTGTTCCCCCAGCTTTATATGCTGAGCCTGATGTCATATGGTATGGAATATCCCTTTGTCCAGTTGGAGTCACCTGTCCAGCTGTGTCTCCTCCAAATTTCTTGTGCACCACCAGCCTACATCACTAGCAAAAAATAATAAAAAAAAACCCAACAAAAAAATCAAAGGAAATTGTTAAGGGCACTGTTCAAATGCCTCTTAAACACTGACAGGCCTGGTGCATCCACCACCTCTCTAGGAAGCCTGTTCCAGTGTTGGACCACCATTTCAGTAAGGAAGTGTTTCCTAATGTCCAGTCTGAATCTCCCTGATGCAAATTTGAATTATTCCCACACATTCTTTCACTGGATACCAGGGAGAAGAGATCAACATCTCCCTCCCCACTCCTCCTGCTCAGGAAGCTGCAGAGAGCAATGAGGTCGCCCCTCGGACTCCTTTCCTCCAAACTAGACAAGCCCCAAGCCCTTAGCCACTCCCCATAGGACATGCCTTCCAGCCCTTTCACCAGCTTTGTTGCCCATCTTTGGAGACATTCAAGCACCTTCCCATCCTTCTTAAATTGTGGGGCCCAGAAATGCCCATAGTACTCAAGGTGAGGCCACACCAGCGCTGAATACAGCAGGGTAACCCCCTCTGTGACCGGCTGGTTGTGCTGTGTTTGATGCGCCCCAGGATGCGGTTTGCCCCCTTGGCTGCCAGGGCACCCTGCAGACTCACACTGAGCCTGCTCTAGACCAGCACCCTCAGATCCCTTTCTGCAGGGCAGCTCTCCAGCCACCTCTCCCCCAATTAATACTTGTGCCCAGTGTTACTCCATCCCAGGTGCAGAATCCAGCATATGGACTTGTTAAATTTCATCCCATTAATCATTGCTCTATGTTCCAATCTACCTAGATCCCTCTGCAAGGCCTCTCATCCCTCAGGGCAGTCAACAGCACCTCCCAGTTTGGTATCGTCAACAAACTTGCTCATGGTGCCTTCAACTCCTGCATCTAGATCGTTGATAAATATATTGAACAGAACCAGTCCTACAACGGAGCCGGGAGGAACACTGTTGGTAATCGCTTGGTCATTCCCCTCCAGAAGCTAAATCTGGAACTTGCCAGTGATAATCAAAACACAACAGAAACATGTCATAAGTATTAACATATTTATTATTTTAAAACTAAGAGTTTTTTTGTTAGGATATGATAGAGGAGGGACTTTTCCTCCTATTAGCCTTTTAGTCAAGGACTTTATGAGGCTATTACTAGTAGATATTGACTTCTGGTCAGTTACTCACCATTTCTTTTCCCCCGCCAGAGTTAGTGAGTTTTTTTAGACGGTTTTTTTTTGACCTAATGAAATTTATTTGAAGGAGTTGAACCCCTTCTGTCAAGCTTACACATTATACATGTCAGTGCTCTCACAGTGCCTCACTCCTATTCATGTTTATAGTATCACTTTCTGCAGTGAGTCTGCTTTAAAGTCAGCCTTTCCTTTTATCTTTTCTAAGCTTGGAAGTAGTTAGTATCTTCAAGGACCTTATCTTCATTCCCTCTGCTCTTACTGTCTCCTGTTCAGGTCGATTACTTTTTCTTTCTTTTTCTATTTCTTTCTCTAGTTTTTTAAAGTATGTGTCCTCTAGAGACCGGGAGAGATATCCACACTGAATTTTTGAACTTTGCTTCTTCTAAATTGAGTGAATTTTATCTGTAAGCTTCAAGGATTTCTTTTTATTTGAAACAGATTGTATAGATACAGACTCCACCAGAGGTCCATTCCATGCAGCTTGCATCTGTCTAAGAGGCATGGGGAGATGAAGGGAGCAATAACCATCTTTGTCCTGTACCCACCAAGCAGCAGGTGAGCAGTGTCAGCCAGGAGTATGTCAGTCAGCAATGATTCTTGCCTGCTCCTCTTATCCTCATCCATTAGCATTCAAAATCTTTTTCTTATCACTCAATATGTTATTACCCCTTCCCTAGTAGACACCCAACATAAAACATCAACGTAAGAAGTCTTACTTAAGTGTCATTTCACAGCAATCACAAACCAGATATAGGACCAGATGTTCCAGCACCTGCACTTCTATGCAGGCAGGCTACTTTGGGCCTTGGGGTGAAAAAAGAGGAAGACAAGGACCAGGGCAAGAGAGTACTGAGGTGAGTCCAGCAGTTACCTGTGAGTTGAGCTGTGTCTGTGTGCCTTGTATAGGCTTATACTGCATCCTTAGGTGACTCTATAAGAAAGACTTTTAGGAATACATTCTCTACAGATCCTGGGGTAGAAATGCCTAGAGACTAGGAAGGCATAGGAAAATAACTTTGTCACAATGTAAATACTGAAGTAGCAGGACTGGAGGTGTTAAAAATGAAGATTTTGGAAATGGAGTTGAAGTATGACATGGTGTTATATCTTACTACCTAGAGATTGTCACCAGATGTGCCGATCCATTGGGCCTCCTCAGGTTTGTGTGATCATACGTACTCCTCAGGGTGAACTGTTTTTATGCTTCAATCAGTGCTTGAACATGTATTTGAGTTACCAGAGTTTCTACTGGTACTAATTACTAACTACTAGTTGCTGCTGAGTACTAATCCTTCAGTGAATAATCTGTAGGCCTTGAATACTTTTTTCTCTCTATTGCTGTAATTAATTTCTCAGCACAGCACCTCTTTTCCCCTTTTCCAGTCTCTCTTCCAGTATCATGCTGATTCCTGGGATAGCACAGTATCTTAATCTTATTCTATTGATAGAAATTAACAAATTTGTGGTTTACAATTCCAGGAATATATGGCAGCAAAGCAGTAAGAAGCAAAGATGCGTACTACTTAGATATATGATTTGTCTTTGGTCGAAAGAAGTACTTTCTTACAACAGTTTCTGGGACTTCTTCAGAGTTAATAACCTAGGTTTTAAGTCAAGAAACAGAAAGGAGACAGTTGGTTTTCAGCTCTTGTCTTTTGGTGATAAGGCTAAATAAAAATGTGGCTTGGGTAAAGCTGTGCTGCACTAAGTTAACCTGTAATGTAAGAGTTTTATGAGATGCACCATAATTCATTTATATTTTATTACTTTCCAGATTGCAATTAAGAATTGTATCTCTGCACACAATGACTGATAATCCCCTAAAGTAATGATCTAAACTATGTCTCCTCTCACAAACAGGAACCCATTTTGCAGTTCTAGCAGTAAATTAAATATGGTTCTGGCACAGCTTTGATAGTAGTTTTCAGTAATTCCCTGCAATGATTTAGGTCATTTTTTTCCAGTTGTTTTTTATTTACAGAGTGGACAATAGCTCAAGGAACTAATTAGAAACGTGTGATAAAGGGAACAAAAACCTTGGCTGTACAGTCATTCCTATTCCAATAAATCACGCTGGTATACAGAAAGGATTGGCCTAACCTCTACATTAAAATGATCATCATGTGTACAACAACATGCAGCTTGGGTCCAAAATCTGCTTTGTGTGTTACAAGTATTGCTAAATGCATTACATTCAGAGAGTTCCTGATCTGCTTGTTACGTTGTGAAGACTGATACGTGTCCATATTGATCATGTGAACACTTCTCTTAGAGTGGACTGTCTCCACCACAGCACTTGTCCGTGGGTCCCATACCAAGCTCCTGACTCTCTGTGTCTTAATTACTACTTTTGTGAGTTGTTCAGTTAGGAGTATTTAAATACTGTGAAGCTGTCACAGCCCAACTGAGTGCTGTTTTTATGAGTTTACATTGAGGGCATGTGGTTTATGGATGTGTCATGAGAGCAGGAGGGTGCAAAGTCTGCTGGAATAATGCTGGAGGACTGTGGAAAGAAAGTGAAGACACTTCCTTCTGGGAACAGCTCCTGGTATGAAGCATCCCCAGAATCACACAAACTGGACATTGTCTTGGAGAGAACTATTTAGAGTGAGACAAAACTAGAAGGTGGAACAATCTAAAAATTAAGCAGTGTGCATACTCATAGAACTCAATTTTCAAAACTGCTTCCCTGTCCTATCTTGTCAATCAATGCCTTCAATGTCTGAACTATACTTTCAAGACAGTATTAACTGATATGTACAGAAACCTAATCTGTTTTCTTGGAATTCTAAAACTGTTTCTGTGAAATTCTGGTGTTTGCATTATTAGCTTTCCTATAAACATTACTGCTTTTCAAGAAAAATGGCTTCAGGACCCGGCACCACATGATTTATATCCTCAAAAGTACAATTTCGCTTCATGGACTGTAGTTCTAAAGACAACTCACAAAGTATTCTAATGCTTACCCAAAACAAAAATAAAAACCTCTTATGAATTATGTAGATGGAACTGCATTAACATGACTACAAAACAGAACAACATATTTTACACCTTTGATTATATATTCTTGAAATTATTCTGAGACTATTCTGAGATTAATTATACTTTCTTTATGGTATCAAAGGCCAGATAAAATTTGGCTACTGACTTGGGAGAAGAAATAAAGGTGTATATTGATTAAGAATCAGGTAATTTTTGTTGGCATAAGTGTTTGAAAACACATTCCTAATGGAACTCGGTTTTCACACCTCTGTCACCATTCATGTTTCCTGAGAGGCGAATGTGAAGTGCCATTGATATCCTGGACAGACATATAACCATTCTCTTTGGCTATTTCACTGTGTCCAAATTAGTCTGCAGTTTTTTTCACTGCCAGACTATAGGTTTGTCTGGCGCTGATTTGAAGCAATTTATTCTTCTTGAGAGGAAGGAATATATTCAAGAGACATGCATTTTTAAAATACTTTATATGAAAATTACACAACAACGTTTCTTGTCCATACCAGTTCTGATTAAGGATGAGTGGACAAATGTATTATGGAAGATTTTGTCTAGTGTACATTTTCCTGTTTCTTAGACAATGAATTCCAACATTTGTTTAGGAAGTCTATAGTTTCATTAAGACATGTACACTAATAGTTCTCAGTGTTCCTTAGAATCAAATGTAAAACCCCAGAAGCAGTAAACATGAGAGGGTATATCTTCCTTTCAATCATTGCTATTAATAGGTGAAGGCCTACCAAATCCTTTCTCTGGGGATTATAATTAATTTTGTAACATTTTTTACACCTTTACAAAGCTCTATTTCTTCTTGCATATTACCTTACTAATCTTTAATACTGAGCTGGAGATTTTACATATAATATGCTAGCCCTAGGCTATCAAGTGTGGAAATATTCTGCAAAAAATAAATCATTAATTTTAGAGAATGCAGCTAAAAGAAAGTATGTGGGTTTGCTATTTAAAAAAAACCTACACACACACACACACTTTTAATGATAGCTTTGCTTCTGAAGTACCAAGTTCTTTACTTTGGGGTAAGGGCATTGGAATTTCTAATTTCTGGGAAAAATAGTGAGGTCTTGAAATTAAAGACTGCATTATAACATCTGTGAACACATAAGCCAATCTACTTTGTACAGAAATCCTTAGTTTTTAAAATATGATTTCTGAGTACTTTGTAATATTCGTTTTTTCATGGTTCTAATGAGGCTCCCATTGAAGACATGAAGTTGTCTTCAGTTGAAATCGGAACATAACTTCTTACAGTTTTTATTCTAACACTGAAAAATCTGAAAACATTTAATTCTGAAACAGACATACCATAAGATTCCACAACCTGTGCTCTCAGCTTAAACTTCAACATCTATAGTACCAGAGAAGCAATACAGCAGTGTTTTCCTTTATGACTATTTAAAAGGTTATCTATAAAATCAAAGGCAGGGGGAGAAGCTAGATTCTGCTGAACTGAAATGCTGAGCAAGACACATATTGATCAAACAGGGCAGATCAAAGTCAGAAGTTGTTTAGCAGCTTTTTTTCTGATAGCTGATGTGAAGCCAGGAGAAAATAATGGCTCATAAGCTCATGAGCATACTCAAAATCAAAGATAAAGAGCAAAGAAACTCAGGAAGAAACTAAGAAAAATGTTTTGAATGAAGAATTAGAAGTATCCTATATCTGTTTGATTTTTCACCTGAAGATAGGTACTTTCTATAACACTTTGGCTGGTCTTAGTGTACTATGGTTGACTACCAGGAAAATTAATATTCTTAACTGTATACAATGCTTCATAAGGTTGAGTATAGTATAATAAGCCAAGTGTGTAGCTTATTAATACAGTGCTAAAGATTAGAGTAACATACCATACACATATCAAGAAATATTGTGGATTATGAACAGTTTGTGTTATTTATTAAAATTAAAATTGAAAATATAATTTCAAATGTATGTTGCTCTTGCTTGCTCTAACAAACCATATGGTACGCTCACGTGATCATAATACTTTTATACGGGTTGTTTAACCCTAGTCAGTGAGCCTAGGCACTGACTGAAGTCTTTTCACATGTATGTACGTACAAGAGCCTGCTGAAAAATTTAGCATTGCAGAAAGTGACAATTGAACAATAAACATGCTGAAACCTTTACTCAGTCATAATTTTTACCAAAACTTAATTTGGCGAGACACCTCTTACCATGTTGCCTCCACTTTTGAGCCATAAGTGCATTTCGAGGAAGTATAACAGAACCCACAAGTATAGATACATTTTACCACACAATTAATCTGTTAAATGGCACAAATCTTTAAATAAATTGCTATGTTTCTAAATTCACATAAGTCTTGTCAAGTGGGGGCTTGCAGTGTAATTTATGTATTATTGGAGCTAGTTATTTGATGATAAATACAAAGAGTCACAACAGCTTTAAAAAGACATTTAACTTGTAATTGTGAATTATAATAATGAAATGCAACGCTTGACAGATTTTATTTAAATAATTAGAATCTTCTGGGTCAAGTGTGTATTACAGGAAATGTGATTGTTTTTACAAAGGTCTGAATTTGCTCAAAACCGTCATTATCTTTTGGTTATATTTTGACCACAACAATCAATAGACAAGAACCCTTGGGTACATCTCAGGCCATGTATCATTCAAAGTCACAATTATAATGACGTGATTGTTATTGACTCTTGTGTCTGAAATTTTTCATGCAATAATGAGAAATTAGAAAGGAAATCTGAGCTTCTTTACTTCTCTTTGTCCAAGTAAATCCAAGCTTCAGAGCTCAGGTGAGAGTATGATCAGATCCAGGCTGTTTGGCACGGAGTTTATAGACACTTGCATTTGTAGCAGAATAACTGAATTTTGAAACTTTCACAGAATCTAGATACCTGCAAGTAGACTAGTTGACTTACTCAACACCTAACACACATAGCAGATCAGATTGCCTCTCTTCCAATACTTTCTAACCCTTTGTATTGCTCTAAACTTACCCTAGCTATTTAAGGCAAGCTGTTAAATATACTGAAATACAATGACCAGCAAGATCTTCCAGAAAAAAGAAAGCCTTATATTCTACTGCATGGACATTCTGGGATGTGCAGGAGGAAGAAGCTGAGGAATTTGGTGTATTTCCCAGTGAAGTTGCGCTGCTGTGCGATCAAGAACACAAACGAAGAGTCATGGGGACCAAAATAATCAGGCAAAAAGTATTACTTTTAGTTAGTGGCTACAGAACTCAACTGGAAAGGAGAAGAAAATAGGGGATTGCAGTGTCTCTATGGATTGTTTTTGTCTGCCCAAAGGTAGGTTAATATGAAATGCACAAACAAGCTGTTGAGAAATCAAATAGACAAGTCGTCTAGGAGTCATCTGCATGCCTAATTTTATCCTAATTTGCAATTATAAAATCATCCTCTCACTGAGAATATGTGTTTGAGACTCATGAACTTCATGAGGGTTTGAAATCTACTTTTAGCTTTTCCTGGGTAAGTGCCTAATGGTTAGGTTACTGTGCAAAGAACATTTACTACTAGCTTCTCTTTCTTCATCTCTACCTTTTATTCATATATTTAAAAGCAGTTCTACCTAAGTAAGTGGGTAAAACTGCTTAAAATATACCTCTGATTCAACTCAGAGGTTGAGAGGTCCTCTTATGCAAGAGATGAGACTTGCCCTTGCACTTAGCGATTTTCACTTATCAGCTGGACACGTTTGCATGAAGAGTCTCTGAACTTTTTAACTGACTTGTTAATCTTTAGGGGGTCCTTGACTAGAGGCCTATTGAAGGCCATTTCTATGGCCCCATTAGAGCTTGAAATCTAACCTTTGTATTGAGGAGTAGAATTAAAATTGTTTTAGTAGATTAATCTCACTTGATTAGATGTGTGTATGAAACTTCTTCAATTGAATAGAGATATAAAAGCACTTTGAAAGAAGCTAAGCAGCAAATGTCCATTTTTAAAATAAATGAATCATACCCCAGAAGTGCCTTCAGTTACAGTAAATAGTGCCAAGGATGACATGGATGTCTACACATGTATCTAAAGTTATGGAAAGTTAAATTAGCCATTACACCTTGACTTTAATTTTTATTTACATTCTTTTACAGGGCATAGGTTTTACCATTATTGACATGAAGGAAAATGCATTTCTTTAATTATCTCCTTTATAAGAGCATAGTTCCATTTTTCTTCACAATCAGTACTGATTTTCTCTAATAAAATGTTAATTTTTCATGCATTTGCATGCTTATGTATTTTCCTTTTTCTTTGGTTTTTTTTTTTGTTTCTTTCTTTTTTCTTTAGCTCAATTTTATAAAGAAATTACTTAGCCTAGGAGAAATACAAATAAATGCCACCAAGAGGGAATCTGTTATTGGCTAAACTGGAAATTTTTATTGGCTAAAATGTTTGGCAAATTATTATGTAATTCTTTGGTAATATTTCCTTTATCTACTTTAGATGCTTTACATTCTTTTATCATTGTTCTTAGGAATGCAAATTAATAAGAAAATAAAAGCAAAACAATCTCAGTGCAACAACTAAAAGACTGCCTGATTTTGAAAATTTAACCCAGTTTTAAGACATGCTGCTTCTTGTCTGACTAGTGCTCAGGGATGTCAGAGAAGTGAGGTATTATGCTGAGGGAGAGTCTGCAAGGAAAATTAAAAAGGAAGACCAATCAACAGGGACTTGGAAGTGTTGAGAATGTTGCAAACTGACAACGTTATGGACTACAGGAATTATGACAGAAAGCAATGGAAAACGCTCCATGCTTTCATTAGTTTCTCTGATTATTAAATAAAACATTTATTTTTATTTCTAGTTTTCTCCAATTATTAATTTTGCATAATTTAATCTGATGGACAAAAAAAACTTCATTGACAATCTGGATAATCAAAGTCATTACAAAAGCTACGCAAAACTCAGACTGTCCTAGTTTCAACCTTTCCTCCTTCCAACGAGCTTAAAATATGATCTGAGGAAACACTGCAGGAGGTGGGAATCCTTTGTGCCTTCATCCTGTGGAAATTTGTTTCTGTACCGTGATTACACAGGTTGGTTTATGCTGTACTTCATGGTAGGCTTTTATCATACACACTCCTGCATCGGAAACTGGAAGGAGACCGGCAGGTTGTTTTGCATAAGCCACCCAACTATCTGGACAGCTTCCTAAACAAGGATGCATCTGAACAAATGACCTATAGCTTGAAATAAATGGTACTCATTTGTCATCTAAGCTACAGTATTCCTGCAGAAGGTCCTTTTTATTATTAGCACTATTCTATTTCCAGTGATTTAGGTAAGTAGTGAATAAACTAGTTAAGTACCTGAGTGCATTGAAGTATTAAGACAATACATAAAATCCTATCTCTACTGAAATTGATAAATATTTTGGTCAAATTAACAAACAAGCTGACAGTAAGTCAACTGGTATCTTTTTAAAGGGCATCCTGAAATTCTAAAATGAAACTGTATTACAAATGAAAACCAATTGTGCTTATACTCACCAAACAAAAAGGTAAGTGTTGTTCATATTACAGATGATGGGGTTTTTTTATTATTCCATTTCATGAAAATGTGAAAAATAGTAAGTAAGAACAAAACAAAAAAACACTTTGTTGTGAGTATAAAACCTGTAAATTTATCCCTTAACATTTAATGCACAAAGGTTTCCTGTGGATTTGTAGCTTATTTTTAAACCAATGGAAAATGACCTTAAAGAATAAAAACCATGTTGCTCACTTTTTCTAAATGTCTATTAATAAACAAAAATGTTGGGAAACTCAAAGTGTTATGTCCTGAAATCTTGAATAAAAATTTCAGGTGTATTTTATAGTTTCTGTCCACAGCTAAATCATATATATTGGTGTTTAATTAGTTGATGTATATCTCAGTTGTGCTTCCTACCAACTGAAATATGGAACTTAATGCAAGGTGAAAACTATTGGTGTATTACAAAATAAGGTTTATAATATTGTACAAAAATTGATGCATTTTTATGTATATGTATACCCGCACACATGTTCATATAAGCACATGCATGAATATATTTTTTAAAAACGTTTTATTTTTCCCCCTCCATTTAACAACTAATACAAGCTATTTTTTGTCAGTGAGGGTTATGCAGGGCTGATCGGCCGGTATGAATTAACCCACAGCTGGAGGCCTGAGGAAGGTGGACCAGATATTTACAAGTTACTCTGTTCTTGCCAGGTTAGGTGGTAGCACTAATGCTGGATCAGAAGGAAGAAGTTCTGCGAGATCCAGCTGAGTATGTGTGGATAGTATCTGTATACTTTTGACACCTTTGCTGTCAGATTTTTTTTTTTTCTCCCCACCACTTTCTCAATCATTCCAGCGATCCTATTTTATTGATCTGTCCCCAGAACAGTTGTCCAGAAGAAAGAATAGGTCCTCAAGTATAGAAAACTGATCATCTTAGATATCAACTAGCTTGCTGAATTCTTTGGAAGATGCCTCAGGACACCTAGTCTCAGAAGAAAACTCCACGCTGTACCCTATACACTAGGAAACAGCTGTCTTTGCCTTTGAATTGTTGCCTTGTCCATGAGGTGAAAAAGGAAAGGGAGAAGAAAAGTCAAATACCAGTATCTCAGTATTTTTGTTGCTTGCATTCTGATGCCTTCCTGCTGAGCATAAGGGCTTCCTGAGAATACATTTTGGATGGATCTAAGTTTATTTATAAATTGTATAATAATTATTTTTTATATATGTTTCTAGAGGGCAGAACCAAAATATTTCAGAAATGAACTGCTAGGAATTTATGGATCTTACTGAATCAAACTCTGCAATTTCTCTCAAAATACTTGTTTTATAAACTAATTACCAATATAAAAATTGCCTGAGAATTTGAAAGTATTACCATTTTTAGCCTGGAAAATAGCCAGACTTTGGATTCTTTTAGGACTGTTGCAATTAGGAGAAGTTATTGATGGGGTCATGCATTTATTTGACACAGCCATTTTCATTCACTAAAAATAAATAAAGTGCTGTTTCTCTTAGGAATAAACAAATTACAGGAGTTCCTTTCTTACATCCTCAAGGGTTTTCAGGCAGAAGCTGACCTAAAACCTCTTAACCTCTTCTCTGGGTTCTGTTCAGGACAATGCATATTCTCCTTCCCCTAGCTGTGTTCAGACTATCTTGTTCTATTTCTCACTACCACTTTCATTCACAACATGCACAAACACACCCATACATCACTATTCAGCAATGTCTAACAGGAAAAAAAAATAATTGATGCAGCTTTAATTACTGAATTGACTTACATATTTGTTTTTAGTAATTGTATGTTTCCCTTTTGGTTTGGGGGCCATCTCTTGTTTCTTTCAATTAATCTGAACAAAAGGCAATTACCAACCTTAAGAGCTTCATAAGTTTTGCTTCGAAAGTACATATTAGTGCATTCATAAATGGAGAATAGAGGCTAAATAAACAACAGTCTTGTTTCTTACTTGCTTCCTTTCTGATTTCATGCTTGTAATAGAGAAAAAGAGATATGCTAATTTTAGACTTTTAAACAGTCAGCATAACATATCAGGTTATAAATTCCTGATCACCTGCTGCCAGGTTTTTTTTCTGCTTTATGACTGAATTTTACACATGTTAAAAAAAAAAAAAAAAAAAAGGAAGAAGAAATAGCATAATACCAAATGGGTCAAAACAGGATTGTTCATCTGTACTTATAATTAATAATCTGCCTTTAGCATGGTTGGCACATAATGCAATCTAAAACATAGTAACAAAAATGAGCTATAAATTATCAAAGCTTCAGGGAAAGAGTTTTCTATTAGTTTATTATCCCATTAACAGGATGCACAAATGAGACATCCAGTTTAGTAATGGCTTATTAACTCTTTTCTGTGCTAATAATATTATGAAAAAAGGGGCTTAAAATACAAAATCTGTTAATAATATTGGGCTGCTACAGAAGGAACCCTCCCCTTCATTCTGACAACCATATTTTTTAGTAGGGATGGGGCTATTCTATAAGCAGTGATCTGTGCCATGCCTGTGACAGCATCAGTAATTACCTCCATCCAGTTGTGCTAGGAATTAAGCTGTCATTTGTCTCCGTTATGGCTGAACATTGCAGCTACCTTACACTTCATTCAGCAAATGAAATGCTTTAACATCTGACTGTGAAATGCTACTGGGGAAAAGAAAAAAAGAGCATAAAGAAAAGGAAGTTATCACAAAACAAAGATAAGAAACAATGCCTACTCTTAATAAAACATTCTGTCATAATGAATTCTCTGTTAGAAAAATCAAGGATTCACACAATAGACAGATACTGGTACATGAGTACTCTCTACAGGCATTTTTGTTGATTGTTATTTACAATTTGTCTTTGATATGGTATATGAATGTAATCTAGCTCACACTATTTTTTTCTATATATATTCTCCATCCTTGTTTGTGATGGAGAAGCAATTGATGCAAACTGCTTGCTGGGTACAGACCAACTGTAATTTTACCTTCTGTTATTTTGAACAACTATCTTCCCATGCTAGCACGAAATTAGGATGGGGCCACAGAAATTATTTCTTTTCCCCCAGTCACAAGATTAAAAGCTCTTTTCTGAAAATAAAATAAAATAAAATAAAAAATAAGAAATATTAATCTTTCCTGTTCATTACAGTTAAGAAGACATTATGGTGTTGTCTTTGTATATATATGTACCACCTTAAGTACAGATTGGGAGTACACCCATGAATCTTGATTCTATCGGTTTCAGTGGAAGGATATTCATTTATTTCAGTAAATACTGGATAAATCGCCTAGTGAGACACTGACTTACCATGTACAAAGGATAACTCATTAATAACTGCAATAGTTGTAGCTATTTCAGAGACAACACATTGTAAGGGAAAGTTGAAATTAATCCCTTGTGGAATTATTAATTATTCTAACTCTTTCAATGTCTACTTTATAATGACTACTATGAGTACCTAGTTAGATTATAACAACGTGTCTGCAGGCTAGCTTGGAAAAGTGTATCCTATGTAGATCTTATAATTTCTATTCATCCTACCGGGACATGACCAGACAACAGTTTTTCTGCTTCCTTTTTCTATCTTACTTATTATATTTTTTACAGTTAACCACTTATCTGTCAGAATAAGGACAGAGTAGCTGAGAAAGAAAAGCAAACTGTCATAGTTTAACCTCAGCCAGTAACTAAGCACCACACGGTCGCTTGCTTACTCCCCCTTGGTGGGATGGGGAAGAGAATTGGAAAGGAAAAATAATTAGCAGATATCAAAATATTTCACAAGTGACCTCATGTCGTATCATGTGTGAGATTCTGGAAGATACAGAAGCAACATCTATAAATTTTCCTTTACAAAAGCATTCCTGCAAGCTTTTAAGTACTTCATTACTTCAAAGTATCTCAAACTTCCTAACTGTGAAACTTATCTTTCAGCACTACTGTCTCATATACAAAAGTAAACAGTTCACTTTGCAGAAGAAAGTGTGAGACTTTATGGTATGTCTCTCTCAGAACACACTGACATCAGAGCATTTGTTTCAATCTTGAATTTATGTGCTTAGAGTAGTATCAGTGGAAGTAAGACAGCTTTTTCTTCTGGATAATACATTCATATTGAAAAAAAAATCTACTAATACATTCTAAGGAGAGTTCAAATTACAATGAATTCTTTCATTTTTATGTCCATTTATTTTGTGCTCATCTGACCTAACTACTGTTTTGTCTTAATCTAAGTTATAATATAAAGCTGGGATCCAGTTCAACTAAATTTAGGCACATAGATAAAAGGTATAGATGGTGATGACCTCTCTCTGACAACTTTATTTGCCTTGACAGAGTAACTTAGGTGCTTCAGGGATCTTTTACTTGGACCCTAAGATAGGAGAAAGTTAGGTACTGAAATTAAGTCGTAAATTCCAATTGTGTTAAGTTTGCTCCTGTATGTGTATACAGGCACATACGACTTGCATATCTAAGGCTGTACAGTTTGAATTAGTCACTTAGCTTTTCCTGTTCCCCTGTTTTGTTTCGTTTGGTTTGGTTGTCCTGTTTCGTTTGTATGTCACCTATAACAAAAGCAATGCTCTGGACCCTTCTCTAAGTACTTATATTGAAATGTTTCTGTCTTGTCAAGCATAAGGCAGAAGAATTTATTAATAATATATTTTTAAATAGCGTCATGGCCCAGTTCTGAAAAAAAAACCCACAACAAAAACCAAACAGATCTCTAGGCATTATCATTCACAATGTGACAATTCTTCTCATTATATGAACTGTTCTAGGTGGTTTTAACCTCACTTCTAAGTTTTCATTTCTAGATCCTCGTGCTCTGATCATTCCAGAAACCACACTGTATTGTTCAGTTTTATTGTTTCTTGAAAAGTACTGTTCCACAGGATCCCTTTTTATCATCTTGAACAATGGTGCAAATATTTTCCTGTTTGTACTGGAAATGTTTCAACTATATCTTAAAAGTCTTTACTTTATTTATATTTATATTTATTTCATTGTGGTGCCATATAGTCATTCAACAATGAGATAAAACGTAGTTTTCTCTTGCTCTGACATTTCAAATCACATTTCTTGGTTTATCAAGAAGAACCTGTTGTTTTCTAAACAAATGTAATTTCATTTTGTAATATTAGATTTAATTTCATTCCTATCATCAGCCCCGCATCTCCAAAACAGATTAACTAATGAATGCTAGACACTAAGTAAAATGGTTTTGGCTGTATTGTGTTCTTGTTGGGAGAAAAAACATAAAAATTCAATTAACTCAAATAATACATAATTAATTGTGTTTCATGTGAATATCATGTGATTTTTTCTTCAAGAAGGCCACTCACTGTTCTTCTAGTACTGCTACAAATTAGCTGTTGTAAAGTAATTTTGATAATATACCACTGATGTTGTTGTATCTAGTAGATAGTAACAACAAGTAGCCATCCAAGCATCATATCTGTCTGTCTGTAGATACAGATATTTCTTCTAACGTGTCCTTATTCTTGTAAACTATTCAGTGGCCTTTGAACAGGTATGTGTCTGAGATTAGGCTGTGCTAATAAAACATTATGTTATACAGATACCAGAGCTTGCAGGTCATTGAGGAAAAACAAGAGATTGTAACAACAGCCCCTGCCAAAATAAAATCAGCAGATTATGGTAGAGGCCTTGAAAGAACAAGCACAGCATCTGTACTGATCACTAAAAGGATGCCATCTCATAACCCAGACAAAAGCAGTTTTAGGGGTAACAGATAAAGAAAAAGTAAGTGAACAAACATCTGACCCCAAGCATACCCTAGAAGGACGGGGAAGAAACCACCTCCACACTTTGCCTTAACTCGTTCTGGTGAGAAAGTGGAAGGCAAGTGATTGGCAAAGACCGTCCCTTTTCCATTATTTTTCTTGAGCAAAACTGGAAACATCAGCTGTAGTATGCTGAGTAGGAAAGGAAGGGTATGAACAACACAGGATAGAATGGAAAGATACTAAAAAATCTGTGTGTATCAGTGTTGTGGGTTTGCACGGCAATGTTTTGATCATGGGTGGCCTACTGGGGTGGCTTCTGTGAGAAGATACCAGAAGCTTCCCCCATGGCCAACGGAGCCAATGCTAGCCGGCTTGCAGACAGACCTGCTGCTGGCCAAGGCCGAGCTAACCAGCATTGGCGGTAGCACCTCTGGGATAGCATATGAAGAAGGGGGAAAAAGCACATAATAATCTGCACCAGTGGAGGAGAGGAGTGAGACTGTGTGAGAGCAACAACCCTGCAGACACCAAGGTCAGTGCAGAAGGGGAGGCAGAGGTGCTCCAGGCACAGAGCAGAGATTCCCCTGCAGCCCATGGTGAAGGCCATGGTGAGGAAGGCTGTGCCCCTGCAGCCCATGGAGGTTAGTGGTGGAGCAGATATCCACCTGCAGCCTGTGGAGGACCCCATGCTGGAGCAGGTAGATGGCCAAAGGAGGCTGTGACCCGTAGAAAACCCATGTTGAAGCAGGTTTGCTGGCAGGACTTGTGGACCCATGGGGGACCCACACTGGAGCAGTCAATTCTTGAAGGGATGCACCTCGTGGAAGGGACCCAGGCTGGAGCAGTGTGTGAAGAACTGCAGCCCGTGGGAACGACTCATGTTGGAAAAGTTCATGGAGATCTGTCTCCTGTGGGAGAGACCCCATGCTGGAGCAGGGGAAGAGTGTGAGGAGGACGAAGCGGCAGAAACAATGTCTGAAGAACTGACTGTAACCCCCATTCCCCATTCCACTACACTGCTCAGGGGGGCATGGGAAGGTAGAGAAATCCAGAATTAAGTTAAGCTGGGAAGAAGGGAGGGGTGGGGGGAAGGTGTTTTTCTGATTTGAATGGTAACTAGACTAATTTCCCAAAGCTGAACTTGTTTTGCCTGTGATAGTAATTGCTGAGTGATCTCCCTGTCCTTATCTCAACCCATGAGCCTTTTGTTATATTTTGTCTCTACTGTCCAGTTGAGGAGGGGAGTGACAGAGCTGCTTTGGTGGGCAGCTGGCATCCAACCAGGGTCAGACCACCACAACCAGTTCTAACTGTATCATCATTGGCAATCACTGTAATAACTGAGTGATTTAAAATAGAAGTATTAGTATTATTCTGAGTAGACTAGTAATAATTCTTTAAATAGATTTTTAGGATTGTAATTAGACTCCTAATTTTCTTTTTTTTTCTTTGTATATAGGTTGTTTTTACTGCAGCCCACTTAAAAGCTATGGTGGTTGGGTTTTTTTCTGGTAGCCTGCCTTTGAGAACTGGCTCTTAAAACTAAGAAGCAACATGGCCTACTGATTCATACTCTCTTAAACTATGCATATTTGACTTTAGCTAGATCTTAAACATGAAATAAAAAAAAAATAAATAACTTGCCTACCTAAATAAAACATATAAAAAATATTTCCTCAGTATTAAAAAGTGTGTGTATCTTTCTTTTGCTTATTTTTTGTTCCTTTTTATCTAAGACATATGTTAAAGTAATATTGAAATTTATTCAATCACAGAGAGCTTTCTTGCTATTTTTTTTCTTTATACTACAATGCCATTAGAAAAAGTGAAACGGTGACACCATCTTCATTTCCAGAGCTGTAACCCATCAAAGTAAGGCTCACAAATAGTCAGCATAGGTACATAGCATCCATACTGAGTCATTTCTTAAGGAGAAAAATTGTAATGGGTTATCACTGCACTGAAAATATTTTGTTAGATCCATAAAGATTATGGATACATTTACAAATTATGGATAAATATTCATAACATTGAGTTGAATAGACTTTCTGTATCATCATATTTAGTCCCCATACCTTTGTGCACCGTAGTATATATTCCTGTCACACAGTCTCATTATGGAATCAGATAGGGATATCTTAATTCAATAAATTCATAATGATTTACAACTGCTGTGTATCTGGCTCAAACCATTTTGAAAAGATTCATTTTTTAGCAGCTTTACAGCATGAGAGTCCTGCAAAGAATTTCACATTACATACTTTATGACAGGAACACTTACGTTTCTGAGTACTGATCTTTACTTTGAGTTAACAGAAAGTCTTGTAAAAAAAAAAGTCACACTTTTGCACAGCTCACTACATAGCCAAGGAAGCTTAACAGGTTAAATTGCTATAGCAAGTTGGAATTACATTGAAGAAATTTTATCCACTTTTTGATGTAATGCCGTAGAGAGAATTATTTCCATACCCAGTTGTTCTCTTTCTGGGGTGTTCACACTCAGTCTTGATACTATCAAATGTAAAAAATAGTATCCAGTAGACAGACAGACCTTACTCTGATGAATAATGAAAAAAAGTGGTCTGCCATTTTTTATCAGGCACTCCATGCAGACCTTTAATGAATAAATTATTTCATCTAATGTAATGTTGCATACGTAGATTTCTGGGATAATGAAGAGATGTATATGCAAATCTCTGTTACGATTTAAAGCAGTTGAAGTGTTTTGGCTTAGAATATGTAAAGCATTGCAGAAAGATGTATAAATGGCGTGGAATTAGTAGCTAATAATTCCATGGGGGCAAAATTGCATCTGTTATTTTGGAAGCACACCTTGCTTTCAATAGGGAGAAGGATATTGTTTCTTTCTAGACAGAAGTTGGTGAATCATATATAGGAACTAGAATTTTTTAGTTTGGTTAAGGTAAATGTGTTCAGAAATATATGAGAAAATAGTGTGGTAATGAAAGAAGAGACTGAAAGATGGATGATTGAATGTAACACTGAAATCCTTGTAAGTCATGAATATAACCCTACATTATTTTCAAGGTTTTGAAGCTGCAAATCTAGATTTCTATTCCCACAATATTATGAAGATTTTACTACATTCATTGTGCTTAAATGGTAGAAAAGCAGAGAAGTAATAGCTACAGACTATAGGACTCTCATATCCAGAATTTTCTCAGTGTTAATAGGTTTATGCCCTTGCCCAGTCAGCCGAATAACAGCTGTGCTGTGCTTATGTGTGCATGTGTACATGTAAGTTTAAGCTCTTTGCAATTAGTCTGGCTGAAAAATAACTGCAGAAAAATGGCTGGGGGGTGGGGGGGGAAGGCAAAAAAAGCACTGAAATTTGCAAGTCCAAGCACAAGTACAAAAGACTGAAATTAAGTACTAGGGGACTCGGCTCTGACATATGCATTCTTACAAAATTGTACTTTATTATTAATATGATTTTACATAGGGCTATAATATAGCTTTATGGAGATGAAAAATGCAAGTACTTAAGAAGTAAATCATGAGAGATTTCTGTTTCATTTCATTATGTCGTCATGAATTACTTCACTCTGTAGCTAAGCAGGTTGATAACATGTTTTATTTTGGTCTGGTTTTCCTCACATACAAGAAAAATAAAAATAAAATGGTCATTTGGATATTTTTTTTTAAATTAAATAATTTATAATTACAGCAAACTAAAACTTCATGCTTTCATCTTTCCATATTCTTAGAATGACTCTCACTACAAGGTTTTGTTTATTTTTGTTTAATACTGATTTTCTGTAACCAAAGACGTACTTTATCAGGGATAAATGGAAATGGCACTAAGAAAAAAGAAAGACCACTTTTTTTTCCCCTCAGAATTCCTTATGTTTCACAGAAACAATATTAAACACTGAGGAACATGGCACGTTTACCTATATTTTTGACATGAAAGGCTACAGATAGTAATTACCACAAAAAATCTCCACAAAGCTTTATTACCAGTGCAAATATATGAACATCCAGGAACACTGCAGTAAGGTTAACTCAGCACACAGCTGAGAGGGAAAGCTGGTTGTCAGTTTTAATCACAGTTAAGCCTATACAGCCTTCAGAAAAGGTAGCAATCTCAGTGTCTCTAGGCCTTGCATAAAAACCTGCTATTGGATGGCTTTTTTATGAGAGGTAGGTTGAATTACAGCTTTGGGCCAAAATTCTGGAGGTGGTAACTTGCCTCGGTGACACATCTGCTCATTAATTATGGGGACTTCTAGAAGTATGCTTCATCTCTGTTCTCCAGCTGATAGCTTGTTCTAGTAAATCCTAGTGATGCTACATGAACAACAAAATAAAGTCCTGGATGTAGTAAGTACTTCTTTTTTTCCTCTTAATTTGATAGTTTCCTATGGATACAAATTCCCAGGAGAGTGTTTTCCAGAAAACTCAAAAAAATGCTTCGACACAGATTGTCAAGAAACAAAACCTGGCATGGTTTTGATAATATCAACAATTTTCACCCTTCATTTTGACTCACATTCTTCTTCTTAATTTTCTGCCTGCAATACTCTACCTTCTTTTATTTTTGATAGTCTGGGTTTATATATTTTTATGTAGATTTAAAAGATTTAAGGACTTCTTTTTTTTTTAAGTAGTTTTCAATGTTTATACTTACTTGAGAAAAAGAAAGCCTAGGTAATTTATTCTGATGAGAAAACAATTGTTTTTTGTCATAAAATCTTAATGTTGCCTGCAAAATCAACATTCTCAGTAATTTGCTACATTCTTACATTCCTTAAATGACCTTGTGAAACAGCTTTAACAAAGGCAATAGATTACAATTTACTCTTCCCAATCATAACAAAACTAGAAATCTTCTCTTTCAGTTTTAATAAGCAATATTTAGAAAAGAAACAAAAAGTAGGAGCTTATATATTTATTAATGTATTTTTAAAAGTATTCAGCTCAGAATTTTTCTGTGTAGTGTTTCAAAAATCTAGGGAAAAACTATGTTTATTAATGTTGATGTGTTTAAAATTTCTTGCTTCCCCATCTTAATACTTCTTTACTCCTAAATGTAGTTATTATGATAAAAGTTCTTTTTTTAAAAGCAAATTTTTCCCAATAACTTTAACAATAATTTCAACAATAATTTCAAGAGGAGTTTTTTTGTTGTGTCTTTTCTAAATACAACTTTTTTCTCCTCGTTAACAACATAATTATCTCTTGCTACATAGAGCTACGTGTATCTTTGTACTTTTGGTGGTCACAAAATGAAATAAAATGCTTATAGATTGTTCCTAACTTTGACTTCACAATGTTACAAGTGACATATATTGTTATATAGTGCATACACTATATAGTGTTGCTAATGTTATTTTAGTATGTTTGTATTTGTGCTCAGGTCCTCCTTTATGGATGTTACAAGCTCCTGTTTTCACTAAAATACGCTGCTGAAAAAGTAGTAACAGTGCTTAAAAATGGTACTTGATCTAAATAGTAGTAACCAAACTTTACCTTGGTTTTGCAACTTTGAAATACACATTCTAAAGACAAATAATTTTTAAGGACTGTCAAAAAGTGTGAGTGTCACAATATCATTTTTCCATTACAGCAACTGAATTTCATCTTTCATCTCTCTATAATTGTGCAGCTGCAAGTCGCTGTATTATATGCAGTTTTTATTAACAGTTAGATCCAAGCAAGCTAGGGGGGTTACTGCCTTTAGGGATATGGGACTTACTGTGGAATGCCAGGAAAGATAATTTTGGATTAGAGCAGAGAGTCTCGAGATTGTACATCAATTCTTATGGAATGGTGGAGGGATCAAGACCAACCAGACAAGAACAAACTTGGGAAAATAGAGATAAAAAGGACAGATAACATATTAGCAGAAGCTGATCATTATATTTGTTGGACTGAGTGCTAGTGTGATCATCACAGTCTGTCCTACATTCTTACTAAATCCTATTTCTAACTGTCTTCTATGTGAATGCCCTCCCCCTTTTGAGCCTCTGTGTGTGAACATCATGTTGGACAAGAGCTCTGGGTGCCAGCTACTGGAGAATATGACACTCTGTATGAGTATTTGTGTGAAACTACTCGGAGACTTTAAGCTGGTGATCTTCATGGGTTTGGAATAAAAATCACGTAAGGTATGGGAGAAAAAAGATGGGGAAGAAAAATTTATGTACAGTTCAGTAGAAAACAAATCTTTTCTTTCAACTTCCTAGAAATTTTTATTGGGAAAAAAAACCCTGTATGATTCAAATTTCTACTCCATAAAATAAATAAATGTCTTGCAAAGATTGAAATGTCTTGCAGTGGCTAAATGTGTTTTGTGAATAAGAAAAACACATTTTGACCTAATCATACCGGGACTCTTCATAAATACTCAATGGAGTAATAATAATGTTGAAGTTAACTGCAATTCCTATTGACTTCAACTGTGTTAGAATTTCCCTTCAGGTCTCCTCAGTTCAGAAAATAATTGTTCTAATATTCCCATTGAAGAGGGCTCAAATGTTTATATGAAAGTCTGTTTAAAGTAGTAAGAATTTATATATGAAAAGAATCTATTGTTTCTTGGTCAGCTAATTGTGTCAAATCTTTATATTCATGTCATGGATCACAGAATCACAGAATGGTTGAGGTTGGAAGGGACCTCTGGAGGTCTTCTGGTCCAACCCCACCTTGCTCAAGCAGGGCCATCTAAAGCCAGTTGCCCAGGACTGTGTCCAGATGGCTTTTAAATATTTCCATGGATGGAGACTCCACAACCTCCCTGGGCAACCTGTGGCTGTTCTCGATCACCCTCACAATAAAAACATTTTTCCTGAAGTTTTTTACTGTGCGGATGACTGAGCACTAGAACAGGTTGAATTTAGGGGTTATAGTGTATGTATATTATAGATGTAGAGGTTATATATATGTTATAGAGGTAGAAGTCATCTCTACCTCTACAGGTTATTGTGTGTATACAAAAGCTGCATGAGTCACACTGATACACAATTTAAACAAGTACCTTTTAAAAATTATAAATTGCCTACAGTATGTTAAAAAAAACCGTTTTCAATAATCACATTGATATTGAGATTTTCTAAACTAAAAAGATGCAGTTTCACACAGTTTTCTTTTTACCAGTCTTCTCTAAAAGAAAGTAAATTTTGTGACTAGTGATACAACATAAACATACTCATTGATTATTTTTTTAAAGAGTAAAATAAAAAAATCAGAATGCTAGCAGCTACAAGTATGAAACTGCTATAGTCTACACCCAAATACAATAAGAGCTAAGTGTCTATAAAGCCTACACTCCACTTAGTTACTAATGTTTTGGAAAAGAACTAGTTTCAGAGGGTCCATCAGACACAAATATGTTGTTCTTTTCCATTAGGCAGACCAAAAGATCATTATTCCGTATTGAAATACTGTTGATCAAACAGCTTTAGAGTTTCAAACAAGTCTGTTTTCACTATAAACTCTGTCTCAAAACTCTCCCAAATATTTAGCCAACTAAAAATTTTAAATCCCTTTCTAAAATAAAAAGTATGTTGACCTATATACAAACTGTATCCTGTCATCAATAATTTTAAAATAAATTTTATGTATTTAATGATCAATATGAATAGAAAATATTACTGCTGATTTCTTTGCCTACTAATAGTATTATTCCAAAAAGAGACTTCTAGATTTCCTTTTGTTTTGTGGGCTTTTTCCCCCCTTTTCTCTTTTGTCTTAAATATAAATATAAAATTTTCTTCTCTGAGTGTAAAATCAAACTGAACTTTTAGAAACATTATTGACTTAGAACTTTAATATATTACTTCCCCAAAATGTAACATATATGCAGTTACATGTAATTTAAAATCTGTGTGAGGGTGTGAATGAGTGTGTCTGTGTGTGCTCCAGTAAAAATTCCTAAAGAATACAATTTCATTTCTGGCTGGTTAAATACGTAGTGTAAAATGAAAGGACTATTAGCAGTATGTGAAGAACAAATAGTCAAATTGCTCTAACTTACAGTTCTCTGCGTAAATAAAATATGATTCTTCAATTATTCATAATGCTGATGAAGAATATGTGTATGATTTTTGTGTATGTATGTGTGTGTGTATGTGCGTGTCTATAGTTATATATCTGTAGCACTTTTGATTAGGTGTCATAGAAGATTCTTGATTACTGAAATGTGAAAGGAAAACCTGATAGAATTTACATACAAATGTAGAAGAGGAAGGAAAAAAGCCCCACCAAACCAAACAACAACAAAATCCAAAACTGAATGACCAGTTTAGATTCAGCATTAAAATAAATTACTAATGGACTGTGCCTGAGGGTTTGAAGTTTTCATGTTGCATTATAAATTCAGTTGTTCGTGACTCTAATGCTTGCTTATTTTTTAGGAGTCAATGCTTCTCAGATAATGCGGTATGATATATGCTTCACAAAGTATCTTAAGCTTTTTATGCATTTCAAGGATATATTTTGAGGAAAAAATGCATTAACATTATATTTATAAAATGTATGTATCTGGGTAAAGTTTAAAAGAATACTAATCATGAACCAAAAGTTCGTTTTCTACCTATCTATTTTTAGATTATTTTATAATACCTTGTATAATAACAATTATACATTTTTAAAAAAATTGCAATTTCATGGTGAAATTAATTTGGTAAACAAATGGACTAAATCAGAGTCAGTCTTCTAAGAATATGAACATTTGTTCCTAACAAAAATGGGGAGTTGGTACTTGTAGTGTTTTGTTGAGAAAACTCTTATGTGTTTATTACTCCTCGTGTAACCAGGATTAAGTTGCTCACCAAATCTGGTATGAAGAAGGAATCCTTTCTCAAACAGGTTAGCAGGGACTAAATACTTTTCTGTGTTTTCCCCTAAAGCTTGCAGTCTAGTAGCATTTCTAAGATTATCTGACATTTTCACTTAGTAAATTCTCCATTATTGATGACAACAGTTTCTCCTGTTTTATTCTGATGGTACTCTGTAGCTTTAAGTCTTTGGCTATCTTCTACTAAAGCTCTGAAGTTTGCTGGAGATTGGTTGTGTTTGAGTTTCATGAATGTGGTGGAAGTGTGAGTCTGTTGCTAGAAATGGGAAAGAGATTGATTTACCAGATGCAATTTCTGAATATTTGTGAGGACTGTTGAGAAGTATGGCTTAGTGCACACTCAGTTATCATGATGGTTCAAACCTGTGTGGTCGGGAGCTACACAGTAAGTTGTAGAGTAGCATATAAATACTTAGTCCTCAGCTGTTCCATCAAGTATTCCACAAGAATAAGCCATTGCTTTTAAAATAACTTTTAAGTTGTTGACTAGTTAAAAACAACAAAAAATTTATCTGTGTTAAAACAATGACAATTCAAATAACTAAAGATTTTCCAATAAATGGATGAATTATAATGATATACCTTTAAAATTCTTTCTTACGGAAAATCTAAACTTGATCTCCCAGAAGGTGTAAAAACCAAAGAAGAGATGGCACATTGATCTCCTAATTCCTATTATTTCAAATATAGGGATTTTTACTCCATAATATGAATTAAAAGGAATTGTTTTGATAGTATCTAAAAATTCTATTTCACTGAAGACTTCTAGAATGTGAAGTCAAATGGAATGCATTACTTCACAAAAGCAATTCAAACCAATTCCCTGTTCTATATATCTATCAAAAGGTGAAAGAAACTTCAGTCTACATATTATTAATTTCTTATCTGTATAATGAGATAGATTAACATTTAATTACAAATATTAAATTGAACTTTGTATAAGTAAGCGGTCTTACCCCCAGATCTGCATCTCAATTTCCTTTCCAAACAGAAATTAGACTTGAACATAACACATGTAAAGTAGAAATGGCTATATGACCTTTAAGTATTCTAAGAATTCTAATTGTCTAGGTGTGATACTTTCATATTACTCTTATATTGAGACTGTAAGACTCACAGTGTCTTCCATATGAGTTCTGCACAATAGAAAAAACCAAAACTGAAACATAATAAAAATTAAGGTGAAGACCCAATAAAACAGCATGTTTTCAAATCTTATTCTAATGACCTACATTTTTGACTTTTCACACTTCAGTAATTGGAAAGTTCAACATAATTTGAATTTACTCAGCAAATACTTATGATGCTTTATTAAGGAATTAAAAGTTTGCTTCCATTATAAGAGGTAGCTAACAAACAAAGGCTAAACAGGCTAAAACTAACAAAGTTTTAGCTCCACACACAGAAACTTTATAAGCTTGCTCAAAATGCAAGATTTTGGGGGGACAGCATGTAACATCAAACCAGTTTTCAAATTTAATTCTAAAAAAGTATATCTGAGAAGCATTTTGAATGCTGTTATGACCAACGTTTACATTTCTCCTCCTCCATTTGTAGCTTAGAACCTTTCCCCTCTCTCTCCCCACTTGCAGCTGTAAAGAACTCACAAGAGGACTTGTGACTTCTGTCAAGAAGAGGAGGTCTTTTTATCCTTCAGCATGTTTTCAGAGAGGAGTCAGCTGTGCTAGGGAAGGCATTTGGGCCAGCCATGCCTGACTGGAACCTTAAGCAGAAAGAGGAAATGATGGGCAAAAGTAGTGGTGGGCTCCCTTCTGAAAGACCTGTTATATTTAGAGGTTTGCTGCATCTTTTGGACCTACGGCACCGCAGACAGGTTACCAAAGTTTGTCCAGCACTGCAACTACCACTCTTTGCAACAAGTATAATGATAAGGAAAATCACGAGCAGATCAAAGGTAATCAGAGGTCCCTGTGGCACAGGATGAAGGGAATTAGGACCTGCTGGTATATTTTTTTTAAACAGCTAGAAGAAATGTCTTGATCACAGAAAATGACTCCTATGGGACACTCTAACAACTCCAGATTTCATAGCAGGCACCATGGTGGGCACAAAAAAGGCAGGTGCTTTCCAGTGCCTGAGAGACAAATATGTGATACAGGTAGTGGATGGGCCAAAAAAAGAAAGTGTTTTCACTGTGTCTGCTAATCACAAAAGAAAAAGAGCTGGCCAAGGATGTGGTAGTCAATGGCAGCCTTGGCTGCTGTGACCATGGTACAATAGAGTTTAATGCTCTGAGGAAAGCAAAAGGCAGACCAAAGACCCTGGGCTACAAGAGAATGGATACTGGTTTGCTCAAGACCTGAAAAGCTCCCTTCCTTGACAGGTTGCCCTGGAGAGCAAAGGAGCCCATTAGAGCTGGCCTGTCTTCAGGGATAGTCTCTTCAATGCACAAGACCAGCCAATCCTCAATTACAAGAAAACAAGCAGTAAAAGGAAAAGGTCAGCTTGGTCCAGCAGGCAGTACCTGACTCAGGCTAAAGGAAAAAAGGGAGAGGGTGGGAGGTGGAAAAGGGAGAGAATACTGAGAAGGAGCATAAATGCAACACATGACCATGCACAAGGGGAATTAGGAAGACCAAAGTTCAGCTGGAGTTGAAACTGATAAAGGGTGTGAAAGGAAACAGGAAAGACCTGAGCAGACCCAGAGGCAGCGAAAGCAAGCCAATGACCATACCAGCCCTCTGACAAATGGGAAAAGAAAGCTAGTGATGGAGGACAGGAGAAGGCTGAGGTACTCAGGTCCTTCTTTTCCTCACCCTCTGCTGGCCTGGTCTGCAGTCCTAGGTTTCCATGCTGAGCTGCCAAA
This sequence comes from Ibycter americanus, assembly GCA_035590275.1. Classification (NCBI taxonomy): domain Eukaryota; kingdom Metazoa; phylum Chordata; class Aves; order Falconiformes; family Falconidae; genus Ibycter; species Ibycter americanus. The sequence goes on along the minus strand of JAVJGI010000014.1, from coordinate 48,556,181 downwards.
CTTGCAGGAGAGAAGTACTTCCCTCCTAATACAGGCTTGAATTAGAAGCTACTCAAGAAAGCTAGAAATATACAACTTCACAGCCCCTGGGGAAAGGCAAATGCCATTTCTATATTCAAAACCAGCAAGAAGATGATTTGGGAGATCTACAGCCTCCCTGCAGTCTTTGGGAAGATTACAGAGCAAATACACCTGAAGGCTATATTGAGGCACATGAAGAACAGGAAGGAAACCGGGAACACCAGCATGTATTTACGAAGGGCAAACTGTGTGTGACAAGCCAAACCGTTCTGTATGATGAGGTGACTGATGCACTGGCTAAGGGCAGAACAGTAGATGTTACTTACTTTCACTTTAGCAAGTCTTTTGATACGGTCTCCTGTAGCTAATGAAACCTTGTGAAATACAACAAAGGCAAATACAAAGTTCTACACCTCTGGCAGAAGAACTTATTTTCAGTACAGTCTGGGGACTAACTGGCTAGGTAGCAGTTCTACAGAAAAAGAGCTGGAGATCTTGGTTAACAGCTAGTTCACTGAAAGTCGGCAGTGCACCCGTGCAGCACATACCACGCTGTTTTAGTGAAAGTATAGCCAGCATGTAAAGGGTAGGTTATTCCTCTCTATTTGACATTTGTGAGACCACACATTGATAACGGTTTTGGGCTCCCAGCTACCAAAGAAACCCAAAACCATACTGGCATACTGAAGTACCTCCAGTTGTGGATCTCCCAGAGCCCATTATGGTTAAGGAAAGGCTGAGAGAGCGGACTTTGTTCATTCTTAAAAAAAAAGTAGGGTTGTGGGAGTTCCCTTTTGCTGTCTTCAGCTACCTAATGGAAAACTGTACAGAAGCAGCAGCATGACTTTCCTTGGAGTGATAGTACAAGAGGCAACAGACAAAAATTGCAATACAGGAAATTTTTCACAGGAGGGTGGTCAGGCTTCAGAACAGGTTTCCCTGAAAGGCTGATAGAATCTCCACCCTTGAACACATTTACAAGTAAAACTAGAGATGACTCTGTGGAACCTAATTTTGGTGCTATACCTGACTTTAAAGTTGGCCCTGGTTTGGGAGAGTGTTTGATCTCATCTTCCCAGACCAATTCTTTTTAAGATAAATTCACAAAATAATCATTGCCTAATAGACAATTATCAGTCTTTCCAAAATATATTGTTGCTTGAATGAGAATATGTCTGATATCTAAACAGATACTTTTTCAATGTTTTGTTATTTTTACATGCTTCATGTTTGTCCTGGTTTCAGCTGGGACAGAGTTAATTTTCTTCTTAGTAGCTGGTGCTGTGCTGTGTTTTGGATTTGATGTGAGAATAATGTTGATAGCACACGGATGTTTTTAGTTGTTGCTGGGTAATATTTATACTAAATCAAGGACTTTTCCATTCCTTGGGCCCTGCCAGTGAGAGGGCTGGAGGGGCATGGAAAACTGGGAGGGGACACAGCCAGGACAGTTGACCTCAACTGACCAAAGGGATATTCCATACCATATGACGTCATGCTGAGTGTATAAACTGGGGGAAGAAGAAGGAAGGGGGGGACATCCAGCATTATGCTGTTTGTCTTCCCGAGTAACTGTTACACGTGCTGGAGCCCTGCTTTCCTGGGGATGGCTGAACACTGGCCTGCTGATGGGAAGTAGTGAATGAATTCCTTGTTTTGCTTTGTTTGCATGTGTGGCTTTTGCTTTACCTATTAAATTGTTCTTATCTGAACCCTTGAGTTTTACATTCCTTTCTGATTCTCCTCCCCATCCCTCTGGGTAAGGGGGAGTGAGCAAGCGGCTGCGTGGTGCTTCGTTGCCAGCTGAGGTTAAACTACAACAATGTTAAAAATACAAATGCTGTTAATGGTCAGCTCTACATACCAACAAAGAAATTCAGTTTTGCTGTATGATACTCGCTTGCATAGTCTGTTTTGTTCCCTGCAAGTAATTTTCCCCTTGTTACTTGTTTTTATAAATCACTTGACTATGAGCAGCTATCTGACAGTTTGTAACAATGGGGAAGATGTTGCTGTGGAAATTGGATAGCATTAAGCAATGAATTTTCAGCCACAGTATGTTTTCAGTATTTTATGTTTGAAATACAGTTGCAATGTCCCTCATGGACAATTGGGAATTATTAAGAAGTAGTTAAGCAAGACACACCAGAACATGAGTTGGTTACAATGATTTTACATAAGTAAAACTACATACACTTAAATATAACAGAATTTATGTATCTTCCTCATTTTTTTCAGTCATGAATTATTTAGGAGCATAATGACTGAATTAAACATGAAACATTTATGAATAGGTCCATTGGACAGATGCTGAATGGAAAAAACTGTATTAAGAAACAATGCCAAGTACATAACACTGAACTTCTTATTGATAATCAAGATTCATTTTAATCCTTAAGAGGTTCCCTCTTGATTAAAATTTCTATCGTATGTGAAAGGAAATGTGGGCAGAATAACATAGAAGCACATTAGCATACTAGAAGACATACAGCAGTGTAGATTATTGCTAAACAGATTTCTATCTTTATCGATTTTGCATTAGAATATTAGACATCTATTTTCTAACAAGAAGCTTTGAGGCTTAAGTCTCATGATATCTACTTTCCTTCCTTCCTTTGACTGACAATTGCTTGACAGCTGAATTTGCTCAGCAGATACCTGTATGATCAACATTGGAAATAGAGTATATGTAATAAAGCCTCGTTAATTTTTTCCCCTTGTACAAGCATCCAGTGCGAAAGAGTATATAACTTACTCTTCCCCTCTTTTTTGCTCCCTTTCTTTTTTTACAAGTTTAGCATGGCTTCTCTTTCTTTTAAGTGCAGGTCTGCTGTTTTTCTTTAGAATTTGGAAATGTATATTTTATGTATGATCACTCACACTACGATTCCATCTGCTCCCTAAGGTGTATGTATAATGAGTGAAAACCTTTCTTTGTCACAGGTATTAAAATGTTGTGAACTTTTTAATTAGAATGGAGGAAAAAAGCATTTTAATGTCTGACTACTTAAGTGATGTCCTTATGAAAGGCAAGAAATAAAAATGGAAAATACAGTAAGTAAAGGACTTCATACCTCAGACTTGGGTAAAAAAAATGTCTCGAAATTTTTGAGGGAATGGTTACTTGGGAAAATTTTATTGACATAGCAATGGCTGGCTTGAAAATGAAAATCTCAAAAATCAGGCTTTTTTTTTTATGTTATTTGAATTTTTAAAATATAAAAGAAAATAGGCACATATTTGTTTATATACTCTGAAATGTAAACCAAATAATAATGAAATTACCCTGTACAGATTTTTTTTTTTTAAAAAAAGAAAAAGAATGGTTTGAAGATAAAGAACATTCAACCAGGTCTACAGAATTTTATTAATAGGAAATGCAGGTGTTAGTGTTATTGTTTGGAAAAAACCAAACCCTAACCCAAACCAAACCAAACATAAAAACCCCCAGCCTTTTGCTCCTCCACATTTGCTTCCCATTTCCACTTCACTAAGCATGCCTGCTACACATTGCTGGAAAAAATGGTGTCCTGGTTAATATCCATCTTTATATTTTTTATATAAATATCTGTATTCTAGTTTTTAAGAGACTATTTTTCTGAAATGCCATGGATCTTGCAATGTCTTTGCAAATAGTGAAGGATATTTATCTCTCAGAGGTATCTGTTCATTTTCCAAAAGTCATTTCTGATAAAATAATTAGAAAGTCTACGAGATTCATTTTAACACCTATGGAGTATTATTTTCTAGTTTATAACATGTATTGAGCTTTATTTCATTTAATTAAAAATGAGAACATCTGTAGCATGAGGTTTTCTTAGAGTTATATTACTTTATTAAAAAAAGTTGTATTAAAACCCAAAGAGAATTTCTTTGGTATCTTTCTTTTCACTTGTTTTGTTAATTCTAGATATCAATTTTTCATACCACTGTTTCACATTCTTCTGCTTCTTCCTCTTGTAATTGTTTTCTCTTTTCTCTGATTTTACATTAATTTTAATCCTTTTTAATAGCCACATTCATTTAAACTAATATAATAATTAGAGCAAATAACAATCCTTCTAAATTCCAGGGCAGTACTCTTAATATAGTTGGCTTATATCACCTCAGCAGGAATATCCCTCCTTAGACTACCCAGACTACTTCTTTCTTCACTCTCTTGATTCCTCATAGCTCTACTGCAATGCGAAAACTTACTTATAAACAACTGATATTGTAAAATCTAGATACTACAAAATAATGTATGTTGTAGCCAGCCTCATTGCATTTGAAAGATAGCATGTATACACAGCCTTTTCTTCACAAAAGAAAGATAGTCTTATTCCTTCTTTCTTGCTAAAAAGAATGGTGGAGAGTGTTGGAAAAAGTATCTGGACATCAACTATTGCAGGATGTATGTGGTTATTTAGTTTGTTACAAAACAACGATGCTTTTAATAGATACTTTTTTTTTTTAATTTCAGTTATACTCAGGGTCTTTGACAGATATGAAGCAGTAATAAAAGTCTCAAAATATTTGAGGTGAATTTAGATGAGAATTAGTTTTTCACTATAAATTCATAAACCCAGTAAATTTATCCAATCCTTTTCACAAGACTTCAGTCTTTAGGTTTTTCCACTCAGAAACAGGTCTCAATAAATCTGGCTTCACACAAATGCCATCTCCTTGCTGTATTCAATTCCAGTCTGTCTCTCAAGCACACATTTATATATGCATATGCACCAATTGGTATTGTCACTGCTAAGCATCACATCAGTGAAAGTCTTGGCAGCAGCAAAATCATGACTGAAATAGGAAGTGAAAAGAGGGTTTAATAAATTAATTTTAGCAGCTGTGAATTGTTCTGCTTCTTGTAATCAGACTTGTTCCACAGCTAGTCACAGCACAACCAGGGATGAAATTATTTTCTGGATATATATTTAATGGAAGGTAGATAAGATTTTTTGTAATGGAAAGAACTTTATTGGAATATAGTGTTGGTGCTTTCTGTTTTGTTCAGAAAAAATTAAGCTATATCTATATTTCACCTTTCCATTATCTCTTAGTTGACTGTATAGTTGCAATTGGCACATCTGGCTGACTGGATTTATTTCTGGAATTTGACATGAAATCATTAATAAAGTGTAGCTTTTTAGTGACATTAACTTTGGGGAATTTTTTGAATAAAACAAATGAATAATGATTGCTTTTCTGTAACTAGTTATCCAACACAGGTGTTTAATAGCTGACTTTACCTATACTATCCAGAAATATGTCTTGTGAATGGACTATTTTCTTTCACAGTACATTATGTGTTTATTCCTTAATATTAACCTGTAATGCAAAAAATAAACTTATAGTAACTCAAGTATAATATTCTTAAGTATCCAGAAAGTGAACTATTAAATTATTTATATCTTGTCATATAACATGGTTAAAACCACCGATAAAAGGAGATTATTCTCTATTTAGTGCTGTGGGATTTACAGTACTTTATGTATTAGTCCAATTTTTTCATTCCTATTAAATTGATAAAATTAACCAGGATTTTTTTCTGGCATTTGGATTACTGGAAGAAATACAGAAGAAGCAAAGGCTAGGGATTAATATCTGATGTTTCTAACTTTTCAGCATCTATTTAGCCTCCTTTACTTTGCCTGTCCTAAAATAAATAAAGATGACTAGCAATAATATTTGGACCATTAGCTGGTTTTAAACTTCTGTAAATTGCAAAAGATATTGGCAGCTTTAAAACATATTTCATAAAATCATAGAATAGATTGTAAGAGATTTCTGAATGCAACCTACTTCTACCTCCTATTCAAAGCAGTGCCACCTTCCAGATCAGATCAGGCTGCTCATGGACCTGTCTGGTCAAGTTTTGAACATTTCCAAGAATTGAGATTCTACACCTCTTGGGTCACATGTTCCAGTGCTTAACCTCTTCCGCTGTGGCAATTTTTCCTTTTGTCTGACAGGAATGTCTAGCATTTGAATTTCCGAACTTTGCCTCTTGGTCCTTTGCAGTGCACCTCTGAGAAAAGCTTCGCTCCATCTTCTCTAGAGCCCCGCTTTAAGTAGTAGAATGTTGAGTTGTGAATAAAGGAGCTGCAGGAAGAGGCCAGTAGACTTAGTAGCATCAGAAATCATGAGGAACATTGTCTGGATCTTCTCTGAGACCCTGCAGACACAAAAGCCTCAACCTCCAACTAATATTGAAGGAGGTGTAGGCAGACTCTGTGCTTATCAGCCTGGGAAATAGGACTTCTGTGATGACGAAGGCTGGAAGTGTGTGACCTCTGGTACCAGGAGAATGGCTACTGTTCCACCTGCAGTTCTGTAACTACAGAAGAGGTTCAGTGTCCTGATAGCAGATGAGGGGCTAGGAGCTCTCTCCAACAAAACAGCTGAGACTGAGCCTTGCAACAGCACCAGGAAGAAGTGGTGAGTGATACAACTGGGGAGACTTCCTGCAGCAGAGGATAGAAGTTCCCACTTACCAGCCTGACATGCTGTCTGGGGTGGTCTGCTGTTTGCTGAGACCTTGGACTGAGGATGTTGTTGGAAATTTGCTAAGGCTTAGCTGATCTTTGAATTGTTACCCTTTACTGCTTTTCTATGTGAGCACCAACTAAGCTGCCAGAGGACACTCTTAGTGTGTTGACTGTGACTCACGCAGCTCTGGAGGTGAGATGGGCCCAGGGGTCCAAGAATGAGGAAAGCCAGGTTCCATTCTCCTTGATCCTGCTGGTGTGTGGAAGGGCTTAAGAAGTTAATAGATCCTGTATGTCAACACCAGATTCTCTATATCCCGTTGGAAGCAAAAGGATTTGGCTTCTATCTCTATAGGATCCTCTTGGAGAACTGAGGGATTGCTAGTAAGAGAAGGTATCCACCTGAAGAAGTGGGGGTAGAAAGCAACTTGGCCAACAGGCTGGCCAACTTGATGTGTAGACCTTTAAACTAGGAATGACAGAGGAGAAAGTTGAAAACCCACAATCAAATGAGGAAATGGTGAACCAGCTTGGCAAACAAAGGGTGAAAGATAATGTAGGCAAGAGACCTCAAAAGTAACAAAACAACTGAAAGAGGGTTAACTCTTCGCACCAAAAAGGGAGAAGTGAAGACAGCAACATGGGGAAGATTTCTCTTTTTTGAGGAGAAATTGGTATGACTTGATACTTTTCTGAAATGTCTGTACACTGACACACACAGCATGGGGAATATATAGGAAGAATTAGAAGTCTGCATGCGGTTGCAGAGCAACAGACTCGTGAATATCAGAGATGTGGTGGGATAGCTTGCAGGACTGGTGTGCTGCCATGGATGCATACAGGTTTTTCAAGAAGGACAGGCCAGGACAATAGCGGTAGAGTTGCCCTTTATGGAAACGCACAGAGATCCGCCTGAAGATAGATGATGAGCCAACTGAGGACCTGTGTTCTGAGTGCAGACCGATGTGGGTCATGTTGTGCATGTCTGCTACAGACCACCTGATCAGGAAGAATTAGTAAAAGCCGCCTTCAGACAACTACAAAAAGTTGTCTTCTTGTCGTAAGAAGTCGTAAAATTCTCAGAACCTGGTTCTCATGAGGATGTTAACATCATCCTGGACAATCTTATGAAGTATGGGGCAGATAAGCTGACAATGAAGTAGGTTGAACTGCAGGATTCAAGGCATTATGAGCAGTGGCATGAAGTCCAGCTGGAGGCCAGTCGTTATTGTTATACAGCAGGGACTGGCACTGGCTTCTATACTGTTCAGTCTCTTCATTAATGACCTAGACGATGGGACAGAGTGCACTCTCAGCAAGTTTGAAGATGATACAAAATGGGAAGGAGTGGCTGATATACCAGATGGGTGCACCATCACTTAGAAGGACCTCAACAGGCTGAAGAAATAGGCAGAGAGGAACCTTGTGCAGTTCATCAAAGAGTAGTGCAAAGTCCTGTACCTGGGTGGGAATTATTCCCATTCATCAATACATGCAGGAGGCCAACCAGCTGGAAAGCAGCTTCCCTGAGAAAGAGCTGGGGATCCTGGAGGACAACACATTGACCTCCAGACTGACAGCAGCAGAGCGGCTGTGCAACAAAGAAGGCCAACAGCCTTCTGGCCCTGAGGAAAGCATTGCCAGAAGGTCAAGGGAAATTATACTTCTTGTCTATTCAGCACTTGAGGCCACGCCTGGAGTGTTGTGTCCAAACCTGGACTCCCTGGTACACGAAAGATGTGAACATACTGGAGTGAATTCATCAAAGGGATTGGAGCAGCTTGCATATCAGGAGAGGTTGAGAGAACTGGGGTTGCTCAGCCTGGACAAGAGAAGATTCAGAGGGATTTTTCCCCAGCACCAGGTATTAGTATAACCTGATGACAGTATGGAGCCAGGCTCTTCAGTTGTTTCCAGTGACAGAATAAAAAGTAATGGATACTAATAAATTCTGTTAAAGCATTTTCTTTTCTTTTCTTTCTTAATTGTGATGGTGATCAAACCCTGGAACAGGTTTCTCAAAAAAGGCTGGGAAGTCTCCATCCTGGGAAATATTAAAAATCTCTAAACAAATCTCTCTAATTAGTCCTGGTCAGAGCAGGCCAATTGGACCAGACAATGTTCAGAGATCCTTTCCCACTTCAGTAATTCTGATTTTGTGGTAAGTTTCTGTGAAACTTCAGTGGCAGTTGAAGGCTCAATATGACTTTACAGGAATGAGCCACGTGTAAGACAGGACCAATTTCTGTTCCAGTTGAACACATTGGCAAAAGTCTAATGCCTATAGTGAGATAATCAGATGTACAAATGTACTGTATTAGATTATTATATTACATATTATTTGCATAAAATACAAGTTAACAAAGCTTCTTTGTTACAGGTTTTCAGTGACTGAAAACAAATAATCTGGCAAACTACACAAAATTATAATAAACAGAATCACAAGAAACTCTGACAGCTAAAGAAATATGTTAATTTTTGGCTTTTAACCTCTTTCATAAAAGTTGCTTGCTAAAAATAAGGCTGCAATTTCACTTTGACAATGACATTGAGGAAGACAGATTTCTATTAAGCAGTAGATATTTGTTATTACTGATAAAATAATGAAGGATGACTTAATGCAAAAACATCTACCTACATTAAGGAATACTATTTACTTACAGGCACATTAGGAACCTAGTGCAATGGTTCACTATTTTGTACTTCAAATATTTCTGAAATAAGGGACAGAAAGTTCTACTTTGTCAAATACTATAATTCCATAGTGTTGGTAGCCTTCACATGTCTAGGGCATAATCTGTTCCAATTGAACTCAGTAGGAAAGCTAAAGGCAACACGTGAGATGCAAAAGCATGGGAATTCTGATTAGATGAATAGAATACTCCATTCATCCTTATTGCTTCTCTCTGCCTATATTTCCATTCAAAATTTCTTCACAGTATTATTGTTTTAATTTGGAAGTGATAAAGCAGCAAACGATAAAGGAAAGACTGATAAGTAACTACTGTGATGAGTATTGCGGTGTCTGTCTATTGTCCGCTCCAACAGCCGCAGGAAAATCCATACTCCTAGGTCACGGTCATAGAACATATCCTTCACGCTGAGGAGCGCTGTGTGTTCAGGAAATGCTCACAAAAGCCTTCACACTAAGAAAACAGCAGAAAAGAAACAATGCAGCAAACATGAGTCTTTAATTTTTTTTATGGAGACTGAAGCTCTGGAAAATTCTTAGTGTGAAGGTGATCACATTTCATCCAAAATCAGGTGTTAAAATTTGAGATGCGTGACAGTCTTGATTTTCAAAGATGATAAAGGACATGGCAGTAACATAGACTTGCATTTAAAAGACCTAAGGAAATTAAGTTTAAAGTTAATTTTCTATATAGTAATAGCTTCATGTAAGCAGTAGACTCCTAATAAAATGCAGAAAAATAGAATCATAGTCAGCTGCTATCATGTCAATAGTAAAAACCAGCCAAGGTAACCTACATCTGATCATTACTTGGCCTTCAAGAAAGTGTCTGTTTCCTGGGAAACAGAAAAAGAGCAAGTGGTTATGGAATTCAGGGACTGCAACATCTGTGTATAATAACCAGGGACTTAGAGAAGTGAATTTTTAAATAACTTGTCACTTCTGGAAGTTATACTATCAAGGACCGGGTTTGCAGAAGTGCCTATATCTACACAGAACCTGGAATGACTCACTCTGCTCCACTGAGATCCCACCTGGAGTGCTGCATCCTTCTGGAGTCCCCACCACAGGATAGACATGGACCTATTAGAGCAGATCCAGAGGTGGGCCACAGAAATAGTCAGAGGGCTGGAATACCTCTTACATGAGGCAAGCCTGAGAGAGTTGCGGTTGTTCAGCCTGGAGAAGAGAAAACCAGAGCTTCTTCTCTCTTTCTCTCAAAGCTAAAGCAAGGAAGACCTTGTGGCCTTTCAATATTTAAAGGGGGCTTAAAAGACAGATGAGAGAAACTTTCACCCAGGCCTGTAGTGACAGGATAAAGGGAAGTGTTTTTAAACTGAAAAAGGGTAGATTTAAATTAGATATCAGGAAGAAATTTTTTACAGTGAGGGTGGTAAGACACTGGAACAGGTTGCCCAGAGAAGTTGTCGTTGCCCCATCCATGCAAGTGTTCAAGGCCAGGTTGGATGGGGCTTTGAGCAACCTGGCCTAGTGGAAGGTGTCCCTGGCCATGGCAGGGGGGTGGGAAATAGATGATCTTTAAAGGTCCTTTCCAACCTAAACCATTGTATGATTTCCCTCTTGGGTGCCTCAGTTAAGTACCTAATGTTATTGGAAGGGCAAACCCTCATCTCTTCTATGTATCAAAATTTAGAATCTCAAAAAGCTAAACACCAAAAACTCAAGAAGAATTTAGATTATTAGTTACATATCTGTATGTGCCTATTGGTTAGCTGTATACCAGGCTACACATGAATCAATTAATAATCTGCAAGCAGTTTTAACTAAATAAGTGATTTTTTTCTTGTAGTGAAGCTCTGGAAATGGTGAGATTCACTAAGCAGAAATTTATATTTTTAATAACTGAATTTTCATTGCCTTTTATATTTTTTTTTGTAAAAATGCATCTGATATCTTAATTCAGTAGGACCTTTCTTGTACGAAGCACTTCAGAAAATTAGGTCAAACTTTTCCTAGACATAGAATTATAAACCTAGGGGGCTTTTTTATAACCTTGACCTTAGACTGCAAAATTACTCCCATTAAGACTGACCTAATTAACATCTATAGAAGCAGTCTTGGAAATAATTTTTTCCCCAAAGCATTTTTTCCATAGTTTTATTCTAACTTGATAGTATATAATACAAAGATACACCTTTCTATTAATAACAATAATTTTTACAGAAGATTTCACAAAGGCAGACTGTATATTTCATGAATATTTTCATTGATGCCTCTTACTTTTTCCATAGCAGCTGATGTGAACATTGCAAATAGACAAATTTCTCAAAGATAGGTGTCAGTAATCATGTATTTTGCTCATCCATATTTCTTTCTGATCTCCTACAGAGATCAGGCAGTACACACTAACATATTAGCACAATATGTGTTATCCTCACTTTCAAACAAAATTAAAAATGTAGTGTTCTACAGAACTCACTAATTTTGTCATAGCTGTGCTTTGCCTTTTAAGTACTACTATAATACAGGGTAATTGCATGTGCTATTCAAGAAACACTTCAGTATTTCTGGTTCAAGACTAAAGTCTCAACAAATTACAAAAAAATGAAGGCAATTTTCAGGTAAAGAAATATTGGTACATATGCATACAGAGTCTAAAAGTAAAGGAAGGCACAGTAAGTTACTAGATAAACAGAGACAGCTACTTCTAGCTATACTGTGTTAGGATAGAATATGCTCTGAATTTAGAGCCAAGTTCAAAAAAACCCTGAGAGATACTGGTCAGAATTTCTTGCATTTGAACTGTTTGAAGGATTTTTCTATCAGATTGGATGATGGACAATTATGTTTCTCCATTAAATGTTAACAGGGAAAAAAAAGTGGGGTTTTTTATTTTAAAATAAATTGTCCTTATCCTTCATTAATTTTAAAGTTTGTCTTAGAATAAAATTCCTGCTTATCTCATGTCACAGATTTCAGTGTTCCCCCATAAAGATTTGAAATTCCAAATTCAGAATGAAGAAGTATGTTCAGCTCTTATTTCCTATTGTCCTCAGTTTGAAATAAATTTCATAAGGAATATATTAATTATATGATGATAACAAATTTTTGTCAACTGCACTGGAACCTCACCCTATCACAAATCTTGATACATGACAAAATTCTAGATGCACATGTATTCCAGGTGATTATCTTTTGTAGATCTGTGTCCTAACTACTGAAACAGGGGGTTTTTGTTGATTTGTTTTTCCCATGGACACATACTTGTTACAACACTTGTATAATTGACTTTTTTTTCTCATAACTTTTTTTGTGTGCTACTAATCAGATTGCACTACAAAAGAAATTGAGTCTTTTTTGACACCTAATTCTTTTATCAGTTGCTAATTTCATCAGGATTAGAAAATAACAGCAATAAAGTGCTTAAATACCTCTAAGCATCTCTGTTTATATAATTACAGTCCACCGCAATTACATTCCTCAAGTTCGCATTGGGTAACATTGAGCCAATGGTTCACAGAATAAATTCAGTCCATAAATACCTACCTGCATTGCTATTTTGTTGTTGGAAAGCGTAGGGAACACCTGTTACGTGGGCTTGTCAGGTGATAACACCATCAGTATCTCTGGACACCTACGTAATGTCCATAGCCATGTGAAGAAGGTGGGCTGAAATAATTCTTTCTACTGTGCTGAAGCCAACATTGAAAACTGTAGATGCTACTGCAATAACTCACCTGCATCCTTGCGTGCAGTGATATAGCACTTTTCTTAATGTCTCTTCTTAAAAACAGTCGGACTAGACAGAACACAGAAGCCTGACTGAGTTTTGTTTAGATGCAGTGCCACTTTTCCAAAGGAGAAAGCTGAACAGGCATAATTAAATATAGTTCAATTTCTATGTAAACAAAAAAATGAACTTATACATACATAGAAGACTGGGGTGGGGAATAACACAGCGGGACATATTTACATCATTTAGGGTATAGTTTACTTTGGGTTATGCCAGTGATTATAATGAAATCCTACTTTACATATTACTTTCCAGTGTAAGAAAAATATCAACGCTTTTCAGCTGTTCATGTGCAAAAAAAAAAAAGATCAAAGCCCTCTATTAAGTATCTTAAATATGTCAGTCTAGTCATGGACAACATTACAGTTCAGAGAGGAGAAATTAAATTGGTCATGGAATAAACTTGCCTGCAGTTGGTAAAATCTTCTGAAAATACTAGAACTGACACCTATCCAGGGATATTTTTTTTTTAAATATTATTCTGTAACTTTTCAGTATAGTATTTCTTTGCTTTCCGATTGAATTAATAATTAATATCTTAAGTCTTCATCTTCTGCTCTGAACATTGAGATTTTGCAACTTTCTCCAGTTTGTTGTTTTCCCCACTTCATATACATGCATTTAAGTAAGCTAACCAACCATTTCACCATAGAAAGAAGATAATTATTATTATTTACATTAATTTGAACACTTCATTACAGTATCTTGTTTATTTGACATTGCTTATTCTTCCCCCCCTCATCCTTTTTTATTTTGATCATGGTGTGCTTTGACAGTCCTTTTAATCCTGGCAAAACAATACAGTCCATTTACACATTATTAAAATAAAAATCTTTAGAGATATAGAAATAAGATATTACATTTTTTTCATTACTGCTTAAAGTGGTTAATGACACACTTTATTGTTTCTATTTATGCATTCTGTTACTGTATCTCAGTTTAACACAGTAAGAATAAATGCTGAGAATCAACAATAACTGAAACTTTTATTGACTCAGCTTCTCTCCTGATGCATAGTATGCACTGGTACTGACAATATCTTGGTTCACGGCTACATTGGTTAACCTTGGCCAACAGCCAGATGCCAGCCCAGATGCTCTTTAACTCCTCTCCTCAAAAGGACAGAAAGAAAAAGTAAGACGAAAAAGCTCATGGGAGATCACTTACCATCACAAACAAAATAGACTCAACTTGGGGAGAATTAATTTCTTTTCTTTTTTTTGCTAATTAAAGTAGATTTGGGTATGGAGAAACAAAGACAAATTAAAACACTTTCCCTCCACATTACCCCTTCTTCCTAGGCTGAACTTCACTCATTCTTAACTCCCCTACCTCCTCCCTGCCCTGCTGAGGGGCACAGTAACAGGGAGTGGGGTGGGCGGGTGCACGCGCACTCACACACATGGTCAGTTGATATCAGTTCCTTTCTGATGCTCCTTCCTCCTCACACTTCACCCCTGCTCCAACATGGCTCCTCCATGGGCTATAGTTCCTTCAGGAAATATTTACCTGCTCCACCATGATCTTCTCCACAGGCTGCTGAAGAATCACTGCTCCATCACCTGCAACACCTCCTCCCCCTCATTCTCTCACCTTAGCGCTTGCAAGGTTGCTTCTCACACTTTCTATTCTCCCTCACTCTTATCAGGCAATGGCAATATTTTGCCCTTTCTTAAATGCACTTTACCTGAGCTGCCACCATCGTGGCTGAGGGGCTCAGCCACGTCCTGCAGAGGGCCTGTAGAGCCAACTGGAACCAGCTGTGCCCAGCATAAGGCAGCCCCAGCCCCTCCCCACAGAAGTACCCTCCTCCCCCCACCCTACCCCTCCACAGCACCTCCTGCCAGCACATCGACACCCACACCAAATAAAAGGGCCAATATATGAGTTCTGTTGTCTTTCCATGTACTTCTAATTCTCTCACTTCAACATTATTAATTCCATAAAATGAAATTTTATATGTTAAATAATAGAGAGAATACAAAAACTAATAGAGCTACTAGCAGTTATTTATAGACTATTAGGTTTGGGAATTTTTTCCCTAAGTATATTTGGAAAGTTAACTATAAGAGTTCTTTTTTTTCATTTTTAACTTTTCAAGGTTAATCAAGCTGTCAGGAAGAAATTGCAAATACATGTGCCTGCACTCAAGAGTACAAATGTGCAATCACAGCAGGAAAAGGAATATGTTTTCCACTTGGTTGCAATGCATTTGTCGAGAGAGTCCTCAAGGAAAATGGTCTGTAACTTAGATGTAGTTTAAAGTTATTTTTAAAAATATCTTCTTACTTGATGTTGTTAATGCTGTTTCAAAATACTGCTTTGTAAAGGCATAAACTAGGAATGAACTTGTAAAAAAGAGAAATATATAGCTAAATTGTATTTCTTTGTTGTGTTTTATTTTGTCTTAAATTTATCCTTAGCACTACATTTTCAAAAAGATGAGATTGCCACAGCCAGCACTGACAATTGCTTATCTAATTGGCCATGCAATCAAATTGCATGCAATTTTACTTTTCAACAGGTAACAAGATGGGATGTGGGCTTGGCCTAGTAATTATGGTTAGTAAGTCATAAAAGAAAAACATTTATTTTTAATTTCTTCTTTCTTCTTGAAAGCAAGTTAAGATCAACATTATTTAAACAACCTTGTATACTTTTGCATGGATAGCAAAACAAGCTAGTAGTGTTAAAAATGAACTCTTTCCTTTCTTTACTGCTTTTATTGCTAGTCTCTTAAAATTAGCTTCTTTCTCTGGATTGATCACCTGAACAACATGTTAATCAATGGGGAAGGCATAAATCAGCTGTATTGTTACAGGAGATACTATTAAAAGAAGAAACTCCTTGCTTTAAAACCACATGAATTTTACTGAGGTAGCAGTGAAGGAAGAGTTCCTTAGCATAAGAACAAATATACTAGTTGAATTGGAGATATATCTAGCCAGGTAACTGATCATGTTAGTGACCTGTAGTGGACAGTTGAGTAAAAAAAAGATATTAACACATCTTTATTTTGTACACCCTTCCAAATATCGGTTATGGCTAGCAATTAAGCTTTCAAGTAATTTATAGCTAATACATCTCTTTTCCTGGAGCTCTGTTCCACCACTATAGTTGTATGATCATTTGAATACAGCACCAAAACTCAAGCACTGAAGTTTGTAGGCTACAGACTTCCTGCCCTAGGGAAAAAAAGTAAAAAAGCAACAGTAACAAAACAAAAATCTTATTTTGAGTGACATACAAATGACATTTCTTATTAGTGTATTTATTTTTCTTCATAGCACTGGCATTCAGCTTTTTCAAGCAGAGTAATATGATTAAGGTACTCTTAGCTGCTCTAAGTCAAGCAGCATTTCAGTGGTTTTCTGGGGGCTATTTTAGGCTGTCTGTCTGTCATCTCTGAGTAGTGGCGCTGTTTGCACCCTGCTTTTCTCAGCGTTGTCTCAGTTTGCTCTGTATTGTGCCACTCTTTTCCCCCTGTCCCCCAATTTGTCTCAACCTGCCCTCTGCTTGGTGCTGACTGAGGAGGCACAATTCTTCTGGAAGGCTCTAATCCTCTCAGCTTAGAGCTGACAATCAGACAAGGTAAACAGGTTTCTTTCTTCCCTGATGCTTAGAAATATATGTCTTCTTATCACAAGTTTTAATTTCTCTCTTACAGGCACTTTGGGATGGAGGTGAACTTAATTTTCTTCCTAAATTGCAGATTATGAACTTCCTCTGGTGGCCTTCACACTTGTCTGCATTGAGTTTGAGTACATGAATAAGACGTTGCCAAATGTGAGATGGCAGACCCTGTTCAACCTACAGCTAACAGCACAACACCAGCCATGGACGGACCCCCCAAGGTGTCAGTACTTCTGTCCACTAGTCACATAGGACCAGTATCTTAAGCTGCTCTGAGCTGTCAGGTGCTGCTACATGCGAACGCCTAACTGACAGATAACTGTGGAAGCAAAAAAAGGGATTCTGTACTTTTTGTCTAGTGAATTTGGCCCTAATGTTAAACAATTAAAAAAAAAAAAAAAATTTCTCTGCATACTTTACTGAAACTAGCTGAATGAGTAAGCGTTAAAAAATGTGAATGAATGCTCCAAAGAATTTGTCACCAAGGTTATACGATTAACAAAGGAATAGGATACTTTCATAAAGTGTCTCTGAGCTTTCACATTGAATTTTTGTTGATTTATGTTGAATGCATTTTTCTTCACTGTCAAAGATCAAAACTACAGAATCACTTTGTCACATTTCGTATATACTTATATTCAGATTTTTATCAGTTATCACACTTTTCCTCTCCATTTCTTATTCTAACACTGCTTTTCAAAGCCTGCCTTTGTCACCTATAGCCCCACAATTCTTGTCTGCCCCTCATATGAAAGACAGCAATATTTACAGTCACAGCATTAGTCTTTTCCCATCTCTATGATCAGGTCCCTTCTCTCCACATCCTCTCCCTAAGCCTTTTTCAGTGTTTCTTCTCTTCCTTAATTCCAACTTCAGTTTTCTCAGTGGAACAAATAATTCCTAGTTCCTTCCTTGTATCTGATTTTTCACCAGATGTCTCTGTGGCTTGAATACTCTGCGCATCCTTTTAGTCTATTTGTCTTCTCCTTCCACTGTTACTGTCAAGCTCCCCGTTCTCCTTCACATGGACTGCACTGTAGTGTCCTTCTTCAAAACCAGTTCTTCTGTTATTGGTTCCTCATTTTCTTACACATCATTCCTCAAAGAAGAGTAGCAGGACATTCTTCTGATAAAGTAATGTAACATTTCATCATTTTTATTTCTCTAGGCCTCCATCTGTTTCCCTTTTCTCCTTATCTGTGTCATTTTAAAGGACTCAGCAAGCTTTCTTAGGCATAGGTGAAGAATCCCTATAAAACACTGCATGAAACTCATGAAAATTATAAAATTTTCAAAACAATAAAGATTTAAATTAGAAATACTTTCTTTACATGGATTGCCAGTCTCAGGCTTATGATGACAATAGCACAGCTACTAAATCGGGTCTATCAAGGACAGAATCAAATGGAAGATACAAAATATATAAACCATCTCCTTAGAACTTTCTCCATTTCAGTTTTACATAATGCTTTTTATCCTACAAAATGTTTTTAATTATTTTTTAGGTAATCTAAGTATGATCATAAACATTAACCATTTTCAAATTTCCTTTGAAAAGCACTGAATATGTTGTCTTGTGCACTGATGTTATTTTTCAAAATAGTTCTCAGTATTGAGGACGCAAAGCATGCTAAAATTGATTATTTAAATAGTGTCTACAAAAATCGCTACTTTTATGATGACTCTAATTGGCTCACATTGGCTGTTAACTGCAAATATGGTTGCTTCCTAATTACTTGTCATTTTCTCCTGAGCTATGCTTTTCACAAATCAGATCAGCAAACTGACACCTTTTAAGATTAAAAATACAAAAGTCTTTCATCTCGTAACATTTTTAATGTTTTTTTAGAGCAGTGAAAGCTTTGAAAAATACCATCTTCTTTTTCTGCTTTGCGAAGTAAATTGTCTTCACTCATGAAACAAGACTGTATTTTTAATCTCAGGCATTTGTTCTATAGAGATTGCTTTCCCCTTCACCCTCTCCTCCATATATTTAAAATTACCACTATATCATTTCTGCTGTTGATGTTTTAGGTTTTTGGGGGTTGGGTGTTTGGGTTTTGGTTTTTACTTTTTTTCTTCTTCTTCTTTTTTTTTGGGGTGTGCGTTAGGTTGAGGGGCTTTTTGTTAGGCAAGATTTGCAGTGCCATGAGTGAGATAAGATGTCATCCCAGAGAGTACACACACACAACATGTAGCTGAGGTTAATATTCACCAACAGTAAATTCCAATTGTAATATGAGGAGCCATTTCTTTGTTAAAGAAATGATAATTAAAATCAGATACTTCTAATGAAGAAAAGACAGGGAAAAAATCAAAACTATTCTTGGAGTACCATAGCAGAACCTTAACTGTTTAAAATTATACATGCATAACTATTTTTACTGTCCAGATGACTCAGAATTTTTTCAAATTTTTTTACAAATACCTCAACAAAATACTGACATTCTTACTCTTAAGTAATGCTCATTCACTAAACCAGTCTCACTGATGTACATGCCCATAACAGACACAAATAGACTGACTATAAGGGCATAGGGGGCAGTTTGTTTTTCCCTTAGTTGGAGGCTGCCATGCATTTCAACAGGTCCCTGGTCTGAACAAATAGAGTACCAGTTACTGAATTCCAAAGAACAGTACTATATCCCAGCAAGGAAGACTAGATATATTTTTACGTTTTATTTCTAATACGCATTTACCACTGTTTTAGGGACCAAATCAGTTTCACCTCTGTCTTTTAATCTGTAAAACATGAATGAACCCTGGTATGCATACAGGATTTTTATATGTTCAAGCTATTACAGACCCTGAGATAAAAAGTATGTCTAAAAATAGTAATACTATGTGTTACTGCATTTGTGTCTTGAGCAGAAAGGACACTTAAATCAGGACCATGTAAAACTGTTGTCATAGTTATGATGAGGATTAATGCTCTGATGTTCATATTTTCAAGCTGTTCATCTCATTAAAATGTTGTTCCCTTTCCCACAGCTAATTTCTCTGCAGTCCTGTGAGTCACACATACCTCAACAGCTAATTTACCTCTCTCTTTAGGGTTCTAGCAGATGGGAAGTGAGTGGTGAGCTAGGATATCTGTATCATCGTCTTGAACCCTTCTGTCAAAAATAAACTGAAGCTTAATAAAGAAACAAGAATTGTCATATCAGCAAATAAGAGCTAGGTGAGTAACTTATTTTTTAACATAACATGAAGCTTCCTCTACTAAACTCCAGTAATTTATCTAACTCAAAAATATATGTAATTCCTTTTCTTGTCTTACCTGCTTAATAAACCCAAGTTACAATATTTTACACCAGGTAGAATTCTATATTTCATGTTGGACATTATTAATGAAGTTAAGAAAAATATAGGACTAAGCTTACACACCCCTCTCAAAATGCAGATTGTTTATGGGAAACAATATTAATTAAGTCCTCTGACACTGAATGAACCCATTTTTCCCACCAGTTTGGCAAAACTGCCTGAAAACATCCTAGAGGGAGGTGGAAATCTAGAGGGTTATAATGCCTACTTTTTTGGTTGCCAACCTTTGCATAGAATTTCTAAATAATAAAGTGCTGAGTGTTACAAAAGATAACAAAGGTAGTAGAAAAAGCCTGTGGTTTAGACTAGTCACCTGAAAACAGGGGGTTAAGGATGCCTTGAGACAGGCAATGAAAAGGCACAGAAAATTGTTTTATCTTTCCCAGATACTCCACAGCTTGGCATTTAAGAAAATCATCTAGCAAATTGCAGGCTTTAGTTTCCTGAGGCAGCAGAATAAATTGAATCAGGTTTTCTTAAATTGTGTGTGAATGGTCTAAGCACTGGACTCTTCATTAAATCTGTGATTTTGGCTGTCATACATGTAATTTTTTCAAACAATACTATTTGGCCAGTTCAAGGTAATTCCTCAAATACTTGTAAAATGATCAACACCGTTTTTGTTCCCCACCCCCCACCCCCCCGCCCCCATGAACTGTCTTCATAAACAAGTCACCAGGGTTTACAGTACATATGCCAAATCTATCTTTACACAAATAATTAGTGAGGGCCAATTGGAAACTGAAGAAATCAAGCAAATCCTAACCAAAGTAGCATGCTTCTGTAACTCACCTGTTGTAATCCCTAATCTTTGATGATGATATTATAAGCATCTCCATTCTAAAACTCCCTTCTGTTTGTCAGGGGATTCTTTTGTGTCAGATGGATTACTTTCAACAGGGAATTTTTGAATGTTTTGTCCCTTACAATTTCCCTTTGGTATTTGAGCAATCTTGACCCAATCTTCTCTTTTATAGACTGTAGTTCTGGGGGTAGTTCCCCATCCTTGTTGCCTTCCATAGGGCTATCTAATTTCGCATCCTGTGAGCCACTACAGTCTTCCAATCAGCATTTCTACTGTGTAACATTAAATCTTCAGCCCTTCAGCCCACCAGGCACTGCATTTTGCAGTAGTCTTGTTTTCCCTGTTGCTGTTGCTAGCCTAGTCAGTATGTCCCAAGCTATAGCACCTTCTCCCTTAAGGACATCTGTAGCAGTCAGTCTCATTGTCCATTCTGAAAACGTGTCTGGAGTATTTCAGGGAGGGGCAGGGTTTTATTCCCATAGTCCTGGTATTGGTCTAAGAGCATGTATCACCAAAGATAATAGAGAGAAGATATAAAGTCCAGCCCCTGCTTCAGGGTTATGAAGAATTAATCCTCCTCCCAGAAATATTAATTTGGCCTCATTCTGATTAAGAATAATGGTTCCAGCTTCTGTTTGATAACACCATGCCACCCACGTAGATGCTCATTTTTTTGCCATGTTTTAAGGACTTCTGTACTAGTACAGTATAGATTGTAGTGGTCATCGTGACCTGGAGTGGCCGGGAAGTGCCTTTGTTTCTGACAGGAGCCAGGAGTTGTACCATGGAAGTTTGAACAACGGGGTGCAAAGGGGCTGTCCTATTTGGATCAGATTCAGGTAATGAAGCAGGGGTAGGAGGCCTGTTGCTAGAACCAGACTCATGAGGCAGGGGCAAAAGGCCAGAATCATGCTCCTCACTATCAGTTTCCAGTGTATGTATCTTTTCAATGGTTTCACTCTCTGAGACTGAGTGTGTATGCTCCCACCCTGGCCGTTGTAAAGCCGGAGGTCTGAAATTAGTTTTTAGTTCCTGAAGTAGCTGTCTTTTATCAGGACTACAAGATTCCAGGAGCAGTTAGAGCAACTGCCCTAAGTAACTGTAAAACATCTTGAGCTTCCTGCTTAACAGTTTTCAGCAAAGTGTTTGCAGTTGCATATATCTCTGTGAGAAGCCAAATATTTTCCTGTCACTCCTGAAATTCTGTTCACAGGGCTTCTTGCAATTTTCCATGTTCTTCTACTACCTTTCAATGCTATTACAAATTACTATCAGTGATCAATAATATAGTATCAATCAATAATATGGCAGCAGTCAATAATAGTTGCAATCATTCATATAGCGAAACCCACGCAGATATATAGTATTACAGGTTGCTACAAACTTACGATTAGTGAAGCATCGTATCAACAATATAACACTAGATATAGTTATGATAGATTTCTTATATGGGTATATAATACCAGTATTAAGTGAATTAGAAAGATTTCAGAAGGAACCAAGCCATCGCAAAGAGGAGGACAAACCGATCCCAGAAGGGGACCCAACCATCCCAGATGTGGGACGACAAAATGAACCAACCCCAGGACCAGAGCAGGAATCAATAAAGTAACAGAGAGGCTGACTTCAAAGTTGATCCACATCATGGAGTCTGGAGTCAGCCAGGCGTCCCTTGTGAGAGCCCGAGATCTTGTAGAAAGTGTGTGTGGAGAGTTCAGCCTGCTTAGGAAAGGAAAAGTACATGCAACACAAAAAGTTCTCAGAAAAAGAGGGCCCATTTTGGATAAAAATTAAGTCTTTTTTATATCATAGAGACATAAGAGGGCTTAGGGCATCATCACTTTGAACAGCCAATAGATGTTGTTAATTTATATTTCTCACCTGTAACAGCCAATACATGATGATTTTTTTCTGGTTTTTCAGACCAATTTTATTTTCCCAGACCATGTCCACGTTTTCAGATGATAAGTTGCCATTACAGTTTCTTGGGTTTTGCACTTACCCATGATATCTCAGGATGTCTCAGTTTTCTAGGTATCCAGCAGTATTTCAAAGATGCCAGCTATGCTTTTCAAGGATGTGGATGTTTCTGGTTCCCAGGTCTAATTCCCAGGCTCACAGCTCCCAGGCTGGCAGGTAATTTCTCTGTCAGTATTATTCAGCAGACATTTTCTTCTGTTCAGTAATTTTTCCTTTCTAACCAGGCCACCTTTATGGCTGCTCACATCAAGAGTAGTGTCCTCCATCTCTGCTGACAATAACAACTGAGTTTTGACACCTACACTGTGCACATCAAATGCAGTTGTTTGTGAACCTGGACCTGGACTTACCTGAAAGTAAAACTATTCCTATGCAGCAAAAGTATTTGAAATCACTGCCATTCAAATATGGGGAAAAGCCCAACCAACCAACCAACCAAGATCCCCAAAGGTATGCGCTAGTGAAATGTCATGGTTTAACCCCAGCCAGTAATTAAGTACCACACGGCTGCTCTCTCACTGGCCCCTCACTCAGAGGAGTGGGGAGGAGAGTCGGAATGTAAAACACAAGGGTTGAGATAAGAACAAGTTAATAATTGAAATAAAATAAAAATGAAAGAACAATAGTAATGATAACAATAACAGTTATAATGAAAAGGAGGGAGAAGGGGAGAGGAGTGCAGTCCAAAGGGAAGGGAGAAAAGAAAGCAAGTGATGCACAATACAACTGCTCACCACCCACTGACTGATGCCCGGCCAGTCCCCGAGCAGTGATCTGCTGCTCCAGCCAAGCCCCACCACTTTCTCTTTGGCTGGTTCAGGTCAGCTGTCGTGGCTGTGTCCCCTCCCAGTTTCTTGTGCCTCTCCAGACCTTTTCGCTGGCAGGGCTGGGAAATCAAAAGTTCCCGACCACACAGTTCCCACACCAAATCCAAAACACAGCACTGCACTAGCCACCAAGAAAATCAACTCTATCACAGACAAAATAAAATAAATATTTTCATCTAGTTTGTGGAAAGTATTATCTCTGCCATTATGCACTATTATGGTACATGTGCTTATTCTGTCAGTGAGTATTATCTCTTCAGACCAGAACACTTGAGAATACTTTTACAGTCAGTTCTAACAGCTCCAAGGCTATTATATAACATCAAGAATTAGAATAACAGAATCATAGAATATCTCAGTTTGGACGGGACCCATAAGGATCATTGAATCCAACCCCCTGCTCCTCACAGGACCACCTAAAACTGAAGTGTATGACTAAGAGCATCATCCACATGTTCCTTGAAGAGAAAGGGGGAAACTTATTTTAACCATTTTCTATTCAAATACTATTATTTATGTTTTTACGAAAGTTATAAACTTAAATTAAATTCTTAGGTGACTTAGGTGCATAGTATTAGAGGGTCCAAGGTGGAGACAGATAGGTGGTTTCAGGATCATTTACCTGCAGTGGACACCACAGAGAATGAGGCACCTTAGACCCTATTGACCCACAGAAGTAGGGCTCTGCTTCAGTCCTACACCTGGACAGGCTGGAGAGTTGGGTGGAGAGGAACCTAATGACGTTCAACATAGGCAAGTGTAAGGTCATGCACCCAGGGAAGAACAACCTCATGCACCAAGACAGGCTGGGGCTGGCCTGCTGGAAGGCAGCTCTGCAGAGAAGGACCTGGGAGTTCTGATGGAAAGCAAGTTGACCATGAGCCAGCAGTGTGCCCTGGTGGCCAGGAGGGCCAATGGGACCCTGGGGTGCATTAGGAGGAATGTGGCCAACAGGTTGAGGGAGCTGATCCTCCCCCTCTCCTCTGCTCTGGTGAGGCCGCATCTGGAGTACTGTGTCCAGTTCTGGGCTCCCCAGTTCAAGAGAGACAGGGAACCACTGGACATGGTCCAGCAGAAGGCTATAAAGATGATGAGGGGACTGAAGCATCTCCCGTATGAGGAAAGGCTGAGACAGCTGGGCCTGTTTAGCCTGGAGAAGACTGAGAAGGGATCTTATCAATGCGTACAAGTATCCTAATGGAGAGTGTCAAATGGATGGGGCCAGGCTCTTTTCAGTGGTGTTCAGCAACAGGACAAGAGGCAACCGGCACAAACTGCAACACAGGAAGTTCCACCTGAATATGAGGAAGGAATTGTTTGCTTTGAGGGTGACAGAGCACTGGAACAGGCTGCCCAGAGAGGTTGTGGAGTCTCCTCTGGAGACATTCAAAACCTGCCTGGCTGGGATGCTGTGCAACCTGCTGTAGGTGACCCTGCTTTAGCAAGGGATTGGACTAGGTGATCTCCAGAGGTCCCTTCCAACTCCAACCATTCTGTGATTCTGTGATTCTGTGACTGACTGTATGTTCTTCTCACATATTCAAGGTTTGATATTAAGATGGAAGCTTTATCTAAGTCAGGCTGTCAGTGCCTTTGTGTTGTCCTTGTTTTCTTTCTGTGGTAATGCATGTGTAGCGTGCAGTGTGGTTTACACAGAGCATGCTTGGAATTGTAAGTGGCACCCTAACTCAAGGCAAGCGTAGTCATGATGCCCTGTCAGTCCAGTTCTTTGAAAGTTCACTAAGATTTCTTCAAATGCACTACACTTCCCTCACTGATTATAACCCGATTTGTTGTTCCAGAAGAAACAAGGAGATAGATGCTTCACATCTAAGAGGTTTCATTCTAACCAGCAGCCTTGAGGTGCTGTGGAAATTTGAAGCTGACCAGACACGTGCTTTGCCATCTCCTGGTAAGTCACCACGGCTGAATAAGAAAAGCCTAGGGAACGATCTCTGGCCTGCAGAACATGTAGCATGCATAGTTTCTTGTAAAAAGGTATTTGAGCTAATCCACTATATATCAAATGCATATTAGAGTGAGATTGTCAGAGCAGCTAATTATTCTAATTTATAATAATTTCATAATTTATAATTCACAGTTATAATATGGTTTATATCTAGATTTACTAGCATCATTGCTATATTATTTCACAGAAAAAAGACATTCATAAAGGGACAAAAAGAAACCATAATGCATTTTTTAGAAACAAATAGCATACTGCTAAGAATTTTCAGGGCTATGGATTCTGAAATTACAGTATGCATAAAGAAACAAAAGGTTAAATAGTTAGATGTCACAGTCTATTAATATATATGCAAATAGTAGACCAGTTCTTGAACAGTCAATCTATTTTGTTGATATTTTACAAACAAGTTGTATAACATTAGGTTGAAAAATATTTAGCAATATGTGAGACAGAAATGCACATTCTCTTCATTAACAGTTTTTACAAGTAATTTGTCTTGTTTGTTCTTTCATGTAAAATTATCCAGGTGTGCTTTAAAGGTATCATCTTTATTTTATTTGAACATATATTTATGCCTTTTATGATTGCTGCAATTAATTATATTTATTGCTACTATGGTTGTTTGCAAGTGTAATTTATATGTAAATTTAATTCTGAATTATTCATCTTGTTAAATTTGATCGTCCTGATAACCATGAGACAATTAGTGTCTTATGAGATTGCATTGTTTTCTTGTTTCACACACAGACATGCTATTATTTTACTGATTTTTCTTAATTATATGAATAAATACCCCTAATGAAAATAGCAATAATGGCTGAAAAAGATCTAAGATACCTTTAAAAAGTAAACACCAATTCTAATAGAGGATTTGCTTCCCAAATCTGAAGGAATCTAATTAATGGAAACCTGAATTCTCTAATCTTTGCTTCGTATTAGAGACACTACAGTATAAGCAAAGAATACCAAACCAAAGAGCAGCAACCTCTCACCCCATAATGATTCTAGAAACAGAACTAAGGAGTTCCATTTCCAGTTAATTATGTTTACTGTCAGGTCATGAAGTCCGACTTTTCTGTCTGGCGTTTTTGCTGCAGGGATTCCTTGTGTGAGAAGACACCAGAAGCTTCCCCCATGTAAGAGTCAGTTTCAACCATCCCCAAGACAGACCCGTGGCTGACCAAAGCTGAGCCCACCAGTGAAGTTGGTGGCACCTCTGTGCTAACATATTTAAGAAAGGGTAAAAAAGGCTGTGAAGCAGCTGGGAGAGAGAGGAGTAAGAAAATGTGAGATAGACAACTATACTGACACCAAAGTCAGTGAGGGGGAGGCGTGTGGATGAGGAAGTGCTCTAGGTGCTGGAGCAGAGATTCCCTTGTAGCCCATGGAGGAGACCATGGTGACACAGGCTGTCCCCCTCTAGCCCCCTCTAGGACCACAGTAGAGCAGATATCCACACCGTAACCCATGAAGGAGCCTACAGGCTGCAGTAGGTGGATACGTTCTGAAGGTAGGTGCAGCCTATGGAGACCCACCACTGGAGCAGGTTTTCTGGCAGGACCTGTTACCCGTAGAGTACCTAAGCTGGAGCAGTCCACTGCTGAAGGACTCTGCCCCATGAAAGGACCCATGCTGGAGCAGTTCTTGAAGAACTGCAGCTTGTGGGAAGGACCCACTTTGGAGCAGTTTTTGAAGGGTTGTGTCCCGTGGGAAGGACCCCCCCATGAAGGGCTGTGTCCCGTGGGAGAGACCCCACCCTGGAGTAGGGAAACAGTGTGAGGAGGAAGGAGTGGCAGAGACAAAGTGTTATGACCTGACTGCAACCCCCATTCCCCATGTCTTTGTGCCACCAATGGTGGTGAGACACTGAAGGGTCAGGAGTGAAGCTGAGGCTGGGAAGAAGGGATGAGTGGGGAGAGGTGTTTTTAGTTTTGTTTTTATTTATTATTTTCCTACTCTGCTAATAACTGGCAATAAATTACATTCATATTCCCCAACTTGAGTCTGTTTTGCCCATGACGTTAATCGGTGAGTGATCTCCCTGTACTTATCTTGAGCCATGAGATTTTAATCATATTTTCTTCTCCTGTCTTTCTGAAGAGAGGGAGTGATAGAGCAGCTTGGTGGGCACCTGGCAGCCAGCCCAGGTCAACCCACTACACATGGCTCAGTCTGCAAGGAGATAATTCTCCTGTCAAAGCTGAAAGAATTTACAACCTCTAAGACTATAATTGCTGTTGTGATTTTTTTCTTTCCTACAGGAAATACATGAACTATGTGCAGCATGGGTCCCAACTTCACACAGCCAGCTAACTGCAACCAGAAGTGAGGTACTTAAATCCAAGAGCGATACACTTCCAGACATAATTCCCTCCAGCATTTTCCATTGGCTTGCAAACTTATTTTTACCCTGTTCTTTGGCATATAATTCTCCCATGTAAACTACACAAAAAGGTTAAAATCTTAATTCAGCACTGTGAATTCTGTTCTTGTAATGAATTTCCTAACTTTTAGTCAATGAGTACATTACCAAGCATCACAATGACTAGTTTCTTTCTAACTTTAGCTGTAAATTTTGTTTGTGGCTCTATCTCTGTGCCCAGAGTTCTAATTGAGTAAGTTAGAGAAATATTAATCTGAAACCTATCGATCGTCATTCTGTATTAATAGTAGATCATCAGAGAATGTTTGCAGCAGGCAGATTTTTGAGGAGTTAGGTGGCTGAATTGTCATTTGTATCTCTGAAAACATTTTGTTTAAAATACTGAGTCACAGAAAGTTCATCAGAAATAAAAACTGGAATTTAGTGGTAGGAAACTACCCTGGCTGAAGTCAGTGTCAAAATTTGGTGGATTTTGACTGTGTGTATCTGGTTATACCAGTCTATTATAGACTCTAATAATCTCTATTTTCTTGAGTATCTTTGGAAATCTTATCACTAGCATTAAATAATCAAATGGTTTTGTAAATTGCTAAAGTAGATATTTACAATGTTTTGCAACCTGCAGCAGCAAGGTATTTTCCTAAATAAATAAATAAATAGATCTTAAATGGATACATACATTTCAATGTTACCTATTTTTAATGTATATTGACATAATTACTGCTTTCAAGAAAGTAACAGATTTCTTATCTGGAAGCATTGTGCTCTGCTGGAACCGTGAGAAAACTCATAACTGGAAGTTACGAAACTTTCATCTGTTTAGATGAAGAGTACAGTAGTTCTTCAAGCCTAGTGAAGTTTTGTTCTATAGTTACTAACATAAATTGTAGCGTGTGAAAACTATGAATATAGTGAAATTCTGCTTGGAACAACAAAATACTTATTGCATTTTTTCAGAAGTTCCTTTTCTCCTCCGGACTGTTGTATGAAGTAAACTGCCAATTAAAAGCATCAGAAATGCAGTACTACAATCTTGGTCCTTTTTCTTAAACATTAAAAACCCCAAGCATTTTCACAAAAATAAAACCCAATATTAGAAACTTAGGGCTGGTTCAGTTCTCAGCACATACCCATCTAATGCTTTATGGATTTTTCTGGTTCAGAAAGGTATAGGTTGCCTGCAATTCTTGTGTAATATAGATGAGTCTTTTGTGGATGCCTTAGATGCCCAAGGAAATCTCACAGGTATCAAGTAACTGAACTAAGCCCTCAGTGTCATCCCCAAAATAATTAAGAAGAACAGAAGGAAACATGGTAGAAGGATTAAGCAATATCTAAAACTTCTTTTCACCTGTCCTATAAAAAAGAACAAGGTCAACTAAATTAAGAACTAACAGACTCAAGAGTCTTTATTTATAAAATGAAACAATTTATATGTGGACATGCAAATGATAGACGTTACTGACAATGGAGGTCACAGAGACCAAGAAACTGGCCTTTGAAAAAGAAGTGAGGTTTATCTGAACCACTATTAATAGGCCATGTTATGAAAAACAAATCTGAAGGAATATTAAATCTCATGCTTATTGGTTGGAAACAGATTTTCAGTAACTAAAATAAAAAACACCACTGAGAGAGAACAGTACTAGAACAAATGAGGACAATTCTAAAACAAGCTCTTGTTCAGGTTCTTATAGCTAATGCTGGACAGTATGGAAAATATCTTTAATTGAATGATGTTTTCCAAAAGACTGTCACAAAGTATTTTAAGGCATGTCATATTGTAAGCTATAAAGCATTCAAATGTAGCACCAAGGTAAAAATTAATATACAAGAAAAATCTTTAATCGTGACTACTGAAACACTATATTCAAATAAAGGAGATTGACCATTGGGGTGAAAACTGGAGACACATTCAGGGTTTGAAATGAGTGGTGTAAAAGGTAGAATAGAGTTATTAAGAAAAGAATGGAGACTTCTGAGGAGAGGTAACTTCACAAACAACTAGCTGGTATGTTCTTAATACTTTGTATTCTTTTCAATGTTTTGAACACAGAATGAGAGAAAACAAATAACATGTCTTAAAAAATAAAACTGTCATTAAAAGTAAGATAATAAGACATAAAAAAATGAATTGAATACCCCAAAATAATGGGTTCCTATAATCTGAAAATGTTAGTGGAACAAAGGTCAACTTTCAAATTCAAGCTTTAATGCTCCCATTTGTCTAATTTTGCAGTTTTCTGGAGGACTGCCAAAGTAATTTACCAAGTTTTGAAAACATGACCATTTACATTCAGTGAGCTAATATGTATTTATTTATTTATCTATCTACTTATTTATATTCTGCAATGTTTTCTCAGTGTCTCTGAAATTAGATATTAGCGTCACAGAGAGGAAATTATGAAAGATTGCATTAATTATTTACTTTTTAGCTGTTTCATACTTAGCTGTCCTCCCTTTCCCCCACCTATAAAAAGGGCAATATATCTTGATTCTTCAAAAAGAAATGTTTGATATGGAAATGCCTCTAGTCTGCAAGAGTAGTTCTGTTACAGTGGTGTTACATTTTTTTTTACAAAAAAACAATTTATGAAAAATTAGGGGATTTTTCCTTGTTTGATGAAGAGGGGTGAGATTCAGTTGACAGTTCAATCACATACATCTGGGTATGTATATAAAGGTAATTATATGTACAAGGTGGTTTTCTAGGCTTCCATTTAAAATCTACTACTGCTAGATGTTAAGGTTTTTGGCTGCTAAGTAAGGCTCATAGTAACTGATCTTTTGAATTACTCCTTGGCTTTATTGACAATATCCACTAAAGAAGACACCTGAATTTCTGTGTCTTAATTTGGAATTTCAGTCCTATTTGGAGTACAAGCTGGGTGCCAAATCATACATGCTGTAGTGTTTCAAAGTGGTGTTCAACTGACTATGTAGTAGCGTGTTGTTACTTCCTAAGTTTCTTTTTAAAATAGTTAGTTCTTTGCAAACATCCCAGATACCACTGGACATCCAATTGCATCAAGTGCCTATATGTAGGTAATGGAATAAATGGTATTACAACTGGACTCTTACAATTGGGTTTTGTCTTACAGGTTGTAAGT
Source organism: Ibycter americanus (assembly GCA_035590275.1). Classification (NCBI taxonomy): domain Eukaryota; kingdom Metazoa; phylum Chordata; class Aves; order Falconiformes; family Falconidae; genus Ibycter; species Ibycter americanus. The sequence continues at coordinate 48,525,210 of JAVJGI010000014.1, read as the reverse complement.
CAAACATATGCACATACACATCTCTTTGCAGACATTTAAGACAAGAAGTGAAATTGATTGTGCAAATGAGACTTGCTTACTTTGGATAGTCTTACTACGTTCAGTCTTACCAGAGAAAATGGTGTTTCAAAGCTTCTTGATAACGTGTTTATCTTCTGGAATCTTCAAGCATAAGGACCATCCTCTGAAACAAAACACAAACAATAGGAACCTAAGAAAGCTTAAGACTAATCCTGTGGCAAAAATAACTAAAACCAACAAAAAAGTATCAATGAAAGAAAAACAGTGCACATCAGACAATTAAACACACACATATCTGATACATCCTAGGGACACAGACAAAACACCCAAGTTTATCAGACGAACGGCTGCGTTTGGAAGGGACCTCTGGAAGTCATCTGGTCCAACACCTCTGGTTAAGCAGGGCTACCTAGAGCTATGTCAGATGGCTTTTGAATATCACCAATTATGGAGACTGCCCAACCTTTCTAGGCAACCTGTTCCCCTGTTCCAGCGTTTGATCACACTCACAGAAAAAAAAAAAAGAAAAGAAAAGAAAAGAAAAGTGTTTTCTTGGATATGCAACTACAAGCAAATTTAGCACTATACTTCTTTGTGTGTGTTCTTTGACAAAAGAGAACTGTGCTAAGTGTGACACTGATAGAGAAAAGAGTCACTGCAAGATATTTGTTTGTTCCAGTGCTTCAAGCATTAGAGGGCATATGAATCACTAAAAGAGAACATAAGGAAGGAAAACTACTGACTAAACAGGCATCTATTTTATATACTAGACATTTGGGAGCTAAAATTCCACCACATTTTATCTTACATAGGCACTTAAAACTGTAGAAAGTTTGACTGGATGAGAATGGCTGCACTTCATCCCAGTTTTTCACAGAAATATATGTCAGCATGAAAAGAAGTTGCTGATTAATGTGCCTAATACACCAAAGACATGGTATTAAAGAATTACATATCCCTCCATGCTTCCTTAGTCTAAATCAGGTGAAATTTATTGTCTTAACTGTGTAGTCCCAAGAAACTGTGCTTCATGTAAATGTACCCAGTGCACCAAGACCAGAACAAAGTGATTTTAAAGCTGAAAGAACAAGCCCCTGCACTGTTAACCAAGCAATCAGGCTCTGCAGGGAAAGTTGCAATAGACCAAAATCTGTGGTAAAGCTCATGGCTCATAAGTTACACAGAGCGGTGAAGAAATAGGTCTTTGGGGTATATACAAAACTACCCACATACACATACTAAACCGTGACTTAGGTATTGACGGGTATGTCTACACTGCTAAATGAAAGAAAGGAGAAAGAACAGTCAAGCATTTGTTCCCAGTCAGCTGCACAACTTCATTCTGTCTCTGTTCTGAGTCTTACCAGCTAGCTTTCCCAAAGTCAGGTTTTATACAGTGGGTTATCCCTGCTTAAAGAGAGTGTGAAGCAGTGCCACTTGGCTTCAAGGTCAGAGAACAGTGTATGTACCTCTTTTATTAGCACTACAATTGTATCATAGATCTGAGAGTATGGTATAATTAAAAACCCTGGGTTTGCCCATTAAGTTTCTTTTGCAGTTGAGTTTCCTGCAGGCACAGAGTCTCTGCACATGCCCTCCATGTTGATAATGTTAAGTTATTTAGCACCATATTCTAATACTTTATTTGGATGCATGAATTAAGTTTAAAGCCATTGAAGAGTTTAATTAGGAGAGCTTTCTCAAGTTATGTCTTATGTCCCTTAACAAGATTAATTTCTTCACAAAATGTCATTGTAATTACACCCATCTTCTTACAGTGTCATTCTTGAATATAATAGTCTTATGAGCAAAGCACTTTTAAAATGTATGAGACACAGATTCAGTCTCCTGTCGTGTAGCAGGTCAAAAGTGCAGTGCCTTAACTACCAGGTTACTGAGTATCCTATTTTGGGAAGGGTGTGGTGTGAAGATGGTAATTTTTCATCTACCTATTTGAAATTATGCTATTTTATACTACTGCTACTACTACTACAACTTCCTAAGCTAAGGAGAAAAAAGAGAAAAAAAAAAGAACACCTAAGGATGGCTATCTACCCTAAAGGTTAAGAAACTGATACAAAAAGACAGAGTTCAGGGTCTTGGCTACAGCAACAAAGACCCCAAAAAGCCAATCCTAGGAGCAAGCTACAAATGGATTTGTCCCTGTTCCCCCCACCCCGTATACTCTAACCACAAGGTGAGAGAATGACGTCACCTGTTGCACTCACTCTTTCATCTGTGATTTTTCTCTTTGACTCAAAGACTCTGTAGTTCTTGTTGTTGCACGGGGACAATGTAAGCAGGTGGTGTGTCCTTCAACTATAGAAAACAACTTTCTTTGTAAGTTGGCACGGTATTGCTTTTTCTAAGTATTGTATTAAATGCAAAGAAAAAAATTATATTGATATAGTTAGGAATACATATGTAAACATGCCAAAATGTCCTCATGTGACACTTTCAAAGACCTTTTGTTATGTATTCTTTCTAGATGAATTTCCATTAAGATCTACTCAATTAAAAAGGAAAAGAACAATTGCACATCCTGATAGAATGTAAGCTAAAAAAACCCTTCCTTTTGTAGGAAACTAAATCTAATTAAAGACTTGGATGAAACAAAATGCTGAAATACATGGTAAAATAACAATAAGATATTTTACATTGAGTTAACTTTGTTACACCACTTATCTAATTTGTGTCAGTGACCTTTTTATTGGAGAAAATATGAGACTGTAACTTTACCTCAAAGGAAATTCTATATTGCCCAGTCCAAGCAATTAATCTCTTCTAGTACATTTGGTTTGGTTTGGTTTTGCTTCCCCCCTCCCCTCTCACCACATCAAGTATACCAAATACCAACATATCTTCATTGTAAGCACTGACTTCATGGCATTTTTAGGGTTTGCTAAGTAAGCCCTTGTTAAGTGTTAAAACAAGTACCATTAGCTACATTGATATTAATAAATATCACCTTGACTTTTGTAACACTGTCTCCCATAAAGCTTTGTTATCCATGTTAGGATATTATGGTATGCATAGTTTTACATCCAGATGGGTAAAAAATGTCTTGAGTGGTTAGACTCAGATGATAATGGTCAATGAGTTGTACTCTACTTATAGTAAAGTAAAAAGAGGACTACTGCACGAGTCTATCCTGGAACCTGTCCTGTTTAACAACTTTTATCAATGACCTGAAGAAAAAAACCAGAATTCACCATCATCAAGTCTGAAGATGACACCAAATTGTCGGAGCTCTAGCAGATACACTGACTAGCATGGGGACCATTCAGAGAGACCTAGATATGTTGGAGGAATTGACCAACAGAAACATCACTAACTTAATGCAATGTCCTGCCCCGGGAAGGAAGCCCCTCCTGCAGCAATACAAACTGGGTAATGATGGGCTGGGGAGCAGCTCACTGTCCCTCAGGGACTCTTGGGCCTCCAGGAGACCTTGAGCTCATAACAGCAGGGACCATGGGGTGGTAATGGCTTGTTGTAACCGTCCCTCTTTCTTCTTGAGACAAACAGAGGAGTCAACATTAGGACTCAAAGCACCATTGAAAGGGGGAGCACAACACCACTGGGAAGGGGTAGATGATAGAAAAATTATATATAACAATTCTAACTAATATTAATGAGACTTTTGTGCACTGATTAAGTAATTTGGGTGGTTATTCTGTTAAACATTAATCAGACTAACAAGAAAAGTTATGCTCCCTTCTGTTACAAGATTTTGAGTATAACAGGGGTTCTTGAGCAGGAAGATTCTGATGCTGGAAATGGACAGTTTTCTTCTTCCCTTTTGGGTCCACATTGAGACAATTTTGCACATTTCCAAATGCAGTACACCTAGTTGCTCTTACTTTATTGGTCTGTAAATTCCAAGTTAAATTCAAGTTTTATTATATATATGCTATGGTTACGTTACATAGTATGGATACGTCTTCTTTATTGATTTTAATAAATAATATAAATTTTAAAGTAGTTATTTAAAATAAGTATAATAACTTTTATAATTATTAATATAGATATACATTTAAAAATAAAATTAGGTTTAAAATAAACAAAATTAACAAATAAAGCCAAAAAGACAAGTAAAGAATTGATTACTATAATAAAATTTCTGAACTGACCAGTGTTCCTGTTGGTTTGTCTATTTTTAGAGTTAGTATTCTTACAGAGCAGGTTTCCTGTTGAATGCTGTAATCCGCTAAAAGTGGAAAATTTCAATGTGTTGCCCGTATGACAAGCAAAATATGCATTATGGAACACAATTTGCTTTGAAAGTACAGCATGAAGAGCAGACTGCAATGTTCCAAATGAAAGCATCTTAATATTAAACAGTAATTGCCAATTTTCTAAACATCAGGCTTTTCCTTTCAAATTTTGACCAGATTGTAACAAACCTAGGTGAGCTTTTAGCAGGGGAATTACAGGCTCTATTTTTATTTATAATACTCACCACTGTTTTCCCATGTTACTAACAGAACAGGAAAAATAAAGGAAAATGGGTTTTAACAGCATGCAAGATAACACACAGATGAAATTTGTATAGAAGATCAAATAAGCAGCAACTATAATTGTGGCAAGTCGTACAGAGCCTGAAAGTTAGAAGAAAACAGAAGTTCTCTGTTACAAAAATTATCCCGCTGTCTTCAGCACTGGTGCAGCCTCACCTTGAGTACTGTGTGTGTGTGCAGCGTTGGGCCCCACAATTTAAGAAGGATGGGAAGGTACTTGAATGTTTCCAGAGGAGGGCAGCAAAGGTAGTGAAAGGGCTGGAAGGCATGTCTTTATGGCGAGTGGCTAAGGGCTTTGCGCTTGTCTAGTTTGGAGAGAAGGAGTCCGAGGGGCGACCTCATTGCTCTCCGCAGCTTCCTGAGGAGGGGGAGTGGGGAGGGAGGTGCTGAGCTCTTCTCCCTGGTAGCCAGTGACAGGGCGTGTGTGAATGGTTCAAAGCTGTGTCAGGGGAAGCTCAAACTGGACATTAGGAAGTGTTTCTTTATGAAGAGGGTGGTCAAAAATCAGAACAGGTTTCCTAGAGAGGTGGCCAATGCCCCAAACCTTTCAGTGTTTAAGGGGCATTGGGAAAATGCCCTTAATAACAAGCTTTAACTCTTGGTCACCTGAAGTGATCAGGTGGTTGGACTAGATGACCGTTGTAGGTCCCTTCCAACAGAAAATATGGTATTCTGTTCTGTTCTTCTCTGTTCTATTCTATTCTAATCTGGTTCTATAGGAATATTAGCATTCATGGACATCCAATGGGAAGGCTCTAAAATTCATGGACTGCTTCACAAATACAGCATAATAATTATTTTAAAGCAGTTAACCCTCTCAAGGTCATCAGTCTCATGATAGCTGTCTCATATGGAGAAGAAATGTCACACGTTAAAAAAGGGGGGTTTTTAAACAGCATGTTAAAAATCACATAGCAAAGTTGTTTGTAATTATTCATTCATAATGCATTGACATTACTGATTCCTGTCAGAATGCTTGCAAATACTTAATTATTATGCAGAGGCATAATGTAATTTCACTATAAAGCACTCACATGTCACTGCACAAGATCTTGAAAAGGGTAACTTCCCTATATACATACTACTTTGAAAAAAACATTACCTCAGTAAACAAGTGCTGTGGCACATTTTTCAGAAAAGATAAAGCCATTTAGAAGCTGCTAGTTGATAAACAGATCTGTACTTCTATAGCTTTATATAAAAGGGAAAAGCTGTATTTTGTTCTGTTTTCACATGATAAGTGGATTACCTGATGCTTGCAACAACTTGGCTTGGCTGGTCTAGAGCTGTGTAGAGTATATAACACCTGCATTTTTCTACTTCGTTCATAAACTGCAACTAAAAAGAAAAAAAACAACAACACACCAGTTAAATTTTTTATCCTGCTTTTTGAACAAAGTTAAAACCGAACTCTTTTTAAGATAAACTTCTATACTGCTACCAAGCCGAGAGAATTACAGAAAATTCTACCTTCCAGAATATTAAAAAAAAAATATTAAAAATCTTAGTAATGCTAATCTACAACCTAGAATATATCAGATGGTTGATTCTTCAAACTTTCTTTAAGCTAGATGCTAATTTATAAAATAATATAAAAATAAAAAGGTAATGTATAGTTGAAGATTTACTGACAGTTGGTACCAAAGCCTGAGAAAAACAGCTTTAAAGAATGTGCAGGAAGAATAAGGGCCTGTGGGATAAACCTTAATAGTCTTAGAAGATATTTTTTGTCAAATTTATTACAGATGTAGTGCACCAAACAGGTCAGAGGACTCTGATGGACCCAGGGACTCTGCTTTTATGTATGCCCTTGAAACAAAATGGAGATCTAATCAGAAGTCTAGTCTTCTGACCTAATCAAAGTAAGTTGCTCATTCACAAATATTACTGTGACTGTGTAATAAATGGAAATGTGTTTAGTATTGTATTTTCTGAGGAACATAATAACCGGGGGGGGGAGTCCACTTGTATTGTACGAATCTTCATTTGAATTAAAATACATGCCACATTTACTAAATAAATTTAGAAGTTTCATATGTTAAAATAACAGCTGCTAAAATATTTTCAATTATTGTTTATATTTTCTGTCTTCTGTACTGTTTTTATTATGGATTTCCTACTGTTGACACCTTATAATATAATTGCCAGACAAACTAGAATGTCTGTGGAAGAAACCCTTCAATAATGCTACCTAAAGCCCATAATATCATAAAATGACATCTGTTATAAAAACAAACCTGCTTAAATCAGTAAGTTACTCAGCAGTCAGGAACAGCCTGTTATAGGATCTCAGCTTCATGATAAGGAGAGTCAAAATGCTGCCTAAATTAATCATGTCACAGACCAGGGCATTTAAAGTTTATCAGCTGGATGAGATATCATTCCAAAAGCTACCTAATTATGCACTGTAGATGATTACTTAAATTAATGAGGACATTTCTTGCTCGGTGGGTTACAAATATACATTTCCTAGATTGTTCATTTCACCTATACCCCTGAACTATTGAATTACCATTTGTTATTTTGCTTTCAAAGAACAACAATTAGGAGCCTGTTCCAATCTCCCATATTAATTATTTGTATCTCTTTATACTGAAAGCTACTTATACAGACCTCACCTCATGGTCCCATTTTGTGTTGCCCACCTCTCGGACATTTCTCCTGTGCACCTTGACTTCCTGCTGAATTTGCAATATTTCTGAAAGGGTGAGTGCCTTGCAGTCCCCTAGAAAAGCCTTGTTGGAAGGCTTGTTCTGATTACAACACTATTTTAATGACTTTTGGCACATAATCACATATGCTCATTCACTTTTTGTGAAAAAAATCCCAAAACAACAAATAAACAAACAAAAAAACCCCCAAACTAAACAAACCAACCCACCCACCCCCCAAAAAAACCCACCCCAAAACCAACAAAATAAACCCAAACCCAAACGATAAAAAAACCCAAACCAAAACAACAACAACAACAAAAAAAAACAAACAGGAAACTCCACCAAAACTAAAAGCCACCAACAAATGCCGCTATATCAGGCTATATTTAGTACTGACATTGCACACACTCTGAAGGACCTATCTCTAAATGTTGACTATATAGAAAGTTGAGAACTTAATTCACCTTAAATTCCTCACCTGAGTCAAGTCTCATTCAAAACTACTCTTTACTTTTCTTAGTGATGAAATATCTAACTCTCTTCGTTGAGATCTAACTCCTAGAACTGGAATTAATAAAACACACAAAAGTGCTGAGTCATTCAGATTTCCTCTAATTAAATGTTTCTCTGAATGAAGTCTAAAGTTAGTGATACAAAATCATAGTTCCAAACATTAGAACTTACTATTATGCATGTATTTTGGTCCTCTGAATATTTTTCTTAAAAAAATTAATGCAGTTAGGAAAGACATACTGAATGGAATCCCACGGAGATCAATCCATGTCAATCATGTTGTAATAACAACTGAGATGACAGTGTACTTGGAACAGAGATTGAATTTACCCAGTTTTCAGAAGATGTAAAACTAGGATGATATAGTATTAAAAATAATCTTTATCAATTACACTAAAATTCAAAATCAGGAAAGCACTGTTCCGTCAAGACAAACACAGACTGCTATACTTAGCAGGAAGCACACAGATGCAAAATATTGAATAGTTGAACCAGTAATTTCAGTCCCACTTTTAAAATTCTATTTATTGCTAAATTCAGATGTTTTTTTCAATCCTGGGCAGGGGGGGAGGCGGGGAGGGGAGCAACCACCAACACAAAATACCACTAAAATAAGCATTTGCAAAATGCCTAGATCAGCATTTACACCTTTATTATTTAACTTTAATTGGCAATCATTTAACTTAAGCTGAAAGAGGTTTAAACCTCTGGCCTAGACAAATCCATAGAGGGAGAAGAGCTTGATACATGAGCTCTATGAGCATTGCCCATTTTTCTTGCTGTGATAGGTAGCGGTCTGATCATGTCTGATACCTAAAATCTTTTGTGAAATTTTGGTTGTTAGTTTCCACTGACTCTTGCATTTCACAAGACTAAGGATGAAACAGATATAGTGCCTAGAAGGCAGAAAAAGTTATTTTGTGATACATAGATTAAAAAAGAACTTTGAGATCAAGTCCAACCATTAACCCAGGACTGCCAAGTCCATCACTAAACCTGACGCTAAGTGCCACATCTACATATTTTTTAAATACCTCAGGGATGGTGATTCCACCACCTCCATGGGCAGCCTGTTCCAATGCTTGATCACCCTTTCAGTGAAGAAATTTTTCCTAATATCCAATCTAAACCTCCCCTGGCACAGCTTGAGGCTGTTTCCTCTTGTCCTGTTGCTTGTTATCTGGGAGAAGAGGCCTACCCCCATGTGCCTACAGCCTCCTTTCACGTAGTTGTAGAGAGCCTCCTCCTCCTCAAAGTAAACAACCCCAGTTCCCTCAGCCGCTCCTTATAATATTTGTTCTCCAGACCCTTCACCAGCTTTGTTGCCCTTCTCTGGGCACGCTCCAGCACTTCTACATCCTTCCTGAAGTGAGGGGCCCAAAACTGAACACGATATTCGAGGTGCAGCCCCACCAGTGCCAAGGACAGGGGGACAATCACTTCCCCAGTCCTGTTGGCCACACTGTTTCTGATGCCAGCCAGGATGCTGTTGGCCTTGGCCACCTGGGCACACTGCTGGCTCATGTTCAGCTGGCTGTCCTTTTCTGCCAAGCAGCTTTCCAGCTACTCTTCCCCCAGTCTGTAGCCTTGCATGGGGTTGTTGTGACTCAAGTGTAGAACCCAGCACTTCTCTTTGTTGAACCAACTTGTGAACATGTGTTTAAAACGCGTTTAAAAACAAAATAAAAAAACCTCCAAACAAACCAACAAGGTTTTTTTGTCATGTACATAGCTCAGGATTGTAGTGCAGTCCCTGACTTAAATTCTAAGGAGTTCCCATCTGTAAAACTGAACAGATATTACGTTAGGATTTTGCTTTATTTCACTGGAAACTGCTTGCTTGATTAAAGAATGAAAAATGAAAAAAAAAAAACAAAAAAAAACCCAAAACCACCATCTTGCTGGTTTACTTTGCTAACAGAACGTTCATATAGCTGCTCTCTCATAAGCAGACATCAGAATAAATAATGATCATAATGTGAAATCCTACTGGCAGCAGAAAGGCCAATATTGTACTGTGGATACTAAGAAAGCTAAGTTCTTACAAAATCTAGAGATACTTTTGGAAATACATTATTTATACTTAGACTACTATTAAAAAATAATAGTTCTAATAGAGGGATTAGGAAGCCAAACAAGAATCAGCATTTTTCACTTCTGAAATTTTTAGAGTGAATAGAATACAATTATATTTGCACTATAAAATGCAACTGTTCTTAAATAAAGTGTATGCATTAAATAAGTATGTTGAACTTACATGGATATATACATGTGATATTATTTCAGGTTTACAAGGCATAGTTAATAATGAAAATTTCTGATTACATTGTGTGGGTAGTTTAGCTGAAGAAATATTTAACAAAGACAACACTATAAATACATTATTAAACATGACTGTCAATACTACTTTTTTCTCTTTAATGTAAGAACTCTAAAAAAATAAGAACACTAACAAGCTGGGGAAAGTTAAAGTTTTCTATAATAAAGCTCAACAACAGTAACAAGTTTTTTCTCTTGCTCAATTGGTAGGAAATGTATGTAGAATTTATTATGTTTTCCTTCTTGTACATCAAAAATTGATCACAGATATTGACTACCATGTTGTTATTTTTAAAAATAACCATATTTTTATAAAATATTTTTATAATTAATATTTATTATTAATAATTAATATTATTGATAAAATAATAATTAATAATATAGAAATATTTTTAAAAAGAAGGGGAAAACAGTCACAAAGTTCAGGGTCTCCTTTCAACATCATGAGTTCCTACAGGTTCTGTATGCTTCTTGAACTTGGAACAAAAGGAGTCATGTTTACTTGGAAAGTGAAGAATGTACTTTCTGCATTACTGAATTATGATTTAATTTGCATTCTTTTGTTATACACACAGAGGCATGCACATGCCTCTAGGATATTTTCCCATTCACCCTACTGTCTCCATGTGGCTGTAATTCATACTTTGTTTAAGAACAAGGTAATTGAGTCTTCACAGCCCACTACATGCCTGAGATCACTTTCTGTATCAGAGGAGGTTGTGGCATCTCCTTGCTGCCTTAGAAGTTAAGGGTCTCTGTGCAGATACTACTTACAGCAGTGGTTTAAACAGAGAGTTGCGGCTGAAAGGTGGTTTGGGAAGATATCACCTCTACTGGTAGATCTTTGTGGCCAACTACCAGAAAAGGTAGCATGTGAGTGTATGTCCTCTTGGAACAAAGTCAAAAGGGTGAGCTTGAAACATCACCTTCATAACCACCTCCATAAAGGTACTGAGGAACATATATCAGTGACAGCCCACAGTGGTTTAGAAAGCTATCACTTTTCAAATGTATGAGTAACAGAATGTTATTATCTTCAAACATATCAAATATTAACAAAAGTTGGCTTATTATTTAGTATACAACATCGGGAAACATTAAGTATGGAATTGATGAATTTTGAGCTGTTACATAAGAGCAGCTTGGCTGAAATTCATTTAGCTTTATGGATAGATTCCAGTTGCCGAAAAACAAACAACTTGTGCAATTTGAACATAATCTCTCATGTTCTGCGTGATCTCCAACTGCTGCTCAAGAAGCATGTGAGTGTCCCATTGCTCCGTTATTGTATCAATAAAGTGCCTTAGTGTGAAGCATGAATAGATGTCTATGTTTAAGCAACTGTATCCTGTCCTAGATGCTTACCATAATAATATCTGAAGTGCAACTCACTTGACCCAATTTAGATATGTGCTTTCAGATTCAATTAACTAGCTTTAAAATACCAATATCTCATCATAAAGGAAACTCAGATTACTATTGCAAATGTAGCTACAGTACAGTTAACAGTCTAGACATCTTTTCAGCTGAACAGGTATAGTGTTTGCTTTAGGATATGACGATTAAAGACTCAACTCAGTAGCCTTTATGTAGACTTCTAGTGCTCTCTAAGATGCCATAGAATATCTGAAATACCCCCACGCTTTTCTGGAGTGCCAGCTTGACAGGCTAGATGGAGTCCCCTGGAATGTGTAAAAAGACTTATGTTCAGGCAACTAAACCAAATATCTTGAGTCTTTTTTACCACAAGCTGTTAGAATAAGTTATATATTTCTCCTCAGTATTTGTTAATTACAAAGAAGTAATGAGTAAGATTATTATTAATCTTGTAATTGGTTATCTATGTCAAGAAATATAGAGAATCCCAAAGCAATGGTGGACTGTAATACTAATCAATGCAACAGAAATAGTAGGCTAAAAAGTATACCGTGCAAATTCTTTTTTTTTTTTTTTTTTAATGTCCTGTGGTAGTGGTAGGGGACACAAAAGAGCACTTTGCAAACAGCCTCACTTCATAAGAGTGGTAGGAAGAGGGGCTCCCTGAAGAAGTGCTGAGTGTTTGACTTGTGTGATTGTAAGCTTGGTTTCAGTAGCAACTGTACACTCGGGTGAGTATTCTTGGAGGCTTCACAGTTATTTGTGGAATTGTTACCTTTCAAGGTTTTCTGAAGAGAGGGGCTTGGTAAGGCTCTCTGACTGGGAGGATGGCACAGAACTTGTCCTTTAAAGCTTGTATATATTATATTCCCTGACCCATTTTCTTTTCTTGTCCCAGATAATTTTCAAGAAATCAAATTGACATTCAAGCTGTATACTTTTGGCTAGTTTTACTTGACATACATCATGCTCTTTTGTTTCTTATATTATTATTGGCTGTCAGGTTTTTAGGAGGAAGCATAGTTGAGTTTTTTTGTATTGGTTGTTTGGTTTGTTTGGTTTGGTTGTGGCTTGCTTTGAGGAAGAAGCTGTCTTCAATATTTCAATAATAGAATTAACACATACCTCACATTCAAAATGAGCAGTTACCTGAGGGAGTTTTCTGTGGAAACTCAGTAAGGGTTTTTTTCAGACCACACACATATTAAGGAAGCCAAAAAATTCAGTATACAGCCATGCTGAGACTACTGTTTTTGCTGTCTTAAAGTATAGCTCTAGCAGTAAATAGTGGCATGTATCTTTCACATACTGATCTGTCATTAAAGACTATTTTCATACAAAATATCAGCTGCTGACATCATATGCTGGTACTACCTCTAGAGATGATACGAGGTTGAACAAACTTTTTTTTTTTTAAAGAGATAATTCCTGTATACTTTTTCTTGTGACACAATAACTTATTTTATTAAGAAAATTTAACTAAACTGTAATCACTGGACCCAAAAGACTGCAAGCTTCAGACAATTTAAATCTGTGGATTATTGTTCTGACTACAGTTTCTTCCTTTATATTACTGTTAAACTGCTGATATACTGTCATCACCGTTCTCATAGTGGCAGCAGAAAGGCCAATATTTTACTATGCATATTAAGAAAGCTAAGAAGAAAAACCCAGACAACATTTGTTATGGAAAGTCTTAAAAAATCTAAACAGATACATCTGGAAATACATTATTTATACTTAGAATAGTATTAAAAAATGGTGGTTCTAACAGCAGGATTCAAAAGCCAAACAAGAATCAGCATTTTTTACTTCTGATATTTTAGTAGATACTCAGAGGAAGGCAGTATAAAAATTATGAAAACCTAGAAAAGAAGCTATTTTTAGTTTTTAGAAGAACAAAAAATAATCTTTTTGTTCAAATTAGCTTCTTCCACCAAATCTGCTAGCTACTTTTAGACTAATACGACTTCAAGTATTCCAATGTCACTCCAGCAAGATTATCAGTATAACTCTTTGTACACAGTCTGTGTTTTAAAGTATATTTTTTACTTTTTTTTATTATGAACATATCTTGTTGTACCTCTTTGTACCACTGTTCATCATCCTTTGCTTTCACACTTTCAAAATTTGCTGCATGTTTGTCATGGAAGGCATTATTTTCAAAAAAAATGAGTCTTGTATATCTTAAACTTTTTTACAACTAAGATTAATAATCAAAGGAAAACAAGTTATTTTATTCAATTTTTGACTACATACTTTCTCAGATGTCAAATTCCTTCTCATTTTTTTTTTCTGTGGAATTTCAAGCTGCTTATGATTCATTTAAGACCTCCACATTAGTTTTCCATAGAAAATTTATAAACTATTGTTTATTAAATAACTAACACACTGAAATCTTCTGTCATTTGCTACCCCTGGGGTTCTAAATGACATTGGAATTTGTTCACTGGATATTTGGCATATTAAAATCAATATTGACCCTATAGTGTTATTTTTGAAAATGAAAAATATACATGTTTAGATAAGTAGTTTAACGTCAGATATGATCAACAGTTATTTGGAAACAAAGTGACAAAGGATTCTGCAGTCAAGAACTGTCACATTTTTGAATCATTTTTGAAGTTTATTAAGACAAACTTCTAAGCATATTATTCAGCATGCTAGGAATTACCTAAACCTTTCTAGTTTTGTGTTCTCTATAAAATGTATAATTAAATTCATTGTCTTATTATTCAATTCGTTAAGGAAAATACTGAGTAAACTAAGACTCAGAACATGTCCTAGTTAGACAATGATCTATTTGAGTGCATGTGAAACACAAACTGTGAACACAACTTTCACAACTTTAAAATTTCAATGATTGTAACTTTTAGTTTCCTTGGGGTGGGGGGTGGGGGTGGGGAAGGTAAGGGCAACAGAGACATGACAGACCTTCAGAACAGTTCAAGGGTTCTTTTGCACTATAAGCACAACACTGTCCCTCAACTTCAGAGACAAGGTTTTACACATAAACACATACACATCCAGAACCACCTATGCATGTGCTTTTTATCTCCCAAGCTCCCATGGACAGGTTTCCTTACTCTTGTACTGGTGTCCACAATTTAGATCCAAAGGAGAAGGTAACCTGTAGGGCCCTACAGAGGCTGGGCATCAAGGCAAGAGCTGTGCAGTCCCAGGTGCTGTTTTCTTGTAGTTACCAGACTAAAACTCTGGGAGTATGCTCTTTTTCCTCCATTAACTATGGAGAGCATTAACGTCTTGCTTCAATTGCCACACAGAAGCAACTGCTGACTTTTGCAATATCCTTGGGTATTCCAGCAGGCACTCCTGGTGTACCATAACATGTGTTGAACAGAATGGAACAATCACATGCCTTTGTCTACTGGCTATATGGTTGCTCATGCATTCCAGGACATGGTTTGCCTTCATTGCTGGAAGAGGTCATGTTCAATTCACTGTTCATCAGCACCCCTAGCCAGTCACACCCCAGCCTGTACTGCTGGTTGAGATTACTCTAACTCATCACTTCATATTTATCTTTATAAATTCTAATGCAATTCCTCTTGGCTAAATCTTTCAGCCTGTTGAGATATGTCTATATTCCTTCTTTTCAGTGTATCTACCCCTCCATTCATTTTGGTACCATCTGTGGTGAGGATGCAATTGATCCCATCATTCAGATTGTTTACAAAGATAATGGATAGTATTGGACCTAGTATGAACCCTTGAGGTACCTCCATCATGACCATCTGACAGTCCGAGTCTGAATCATAACGATCACCAGGACAGTTTAGTCAGTTTTCATTCATCTTGTGGTCAGTTTTTCCAGTCCATATTTTACCAGCTTCAAAAAGAATGTAGAGAGATCATGTCAAACACCTTGTAAAATTTGAGGCAGATGAATGTCCACTGCTCTCCTCCATTCACTGAGGAAGGTATTTTATCAGAGAAGGCAATCAGGTTAGTTAAGTACAAGTTACTGTTGGTAAATTCACACTTTTCCCAATCTCCTTCCTGTCTTTCATGTGTGTGGAAATACCTTCCATCTGGACCAGTTCCATAATTCATCCAGGGACTGAAGTGAGGTACCTGGTCTATAATTTTCTGCATTTTTCTTTTTCCTGTAGATGGGTATAATATTTACCCTTTTTTGGTCATCTGGGACCTTCCCTGACCTCTATGATATTCCAAAAATTAAAAAAGAATGGCTTTGCGATTATGCATTCCAACTGCCCTCAGATGCATCCTGTCAGGTCCCATAGACCTGTATATGTCCCATTTGTACAGATGGTCCTCAGCTTAACCCTTCTTTGCTTTGCTTTGTCATTTCTTCTTGGCATTGAAACTCGGGAATTTGCCCTTAAAGACACAAGTGAAGTCAAACCAATACCTCAGCCTTTTCTGTGTCACTTGTAGCTTCCCAGCACCTTTCAGCAGCAGTCTTATGTCTCCCTTGTGCTTCCACTTGCTGCTAACATAAGGACATAAGCTTCTCTTGCCAGTTTGAGCTCCAGCTGAGCTTTTGCTTTAACTGCATATCTGTGTGCTCAGGCAATATTTTTTTCTCTTTGGTTAGCTGTCCATCTTTCTTTGTCTCATATGTTTGGGTGGTTTTTTGGGTGGTTTTTTTTTTTCTTTTTTCATTTGAGATCCCCTAATAGGTCACTGTTTAACAAAGCTGGCATCATGGGTTGACCCTGGCTGGTCACCAGGTGCTCACCAAGCCACTGTATCACTCCCCTCCTCAGCTGGACAGGAGAGAGAAAATATAACATAGGCTCATGCCTTGAGACAAGGGCAGGGAGACATCAGTCACCAATACTGTCATGAGCAAAACAGACTCAACATCGGGAAATTAACTTAAATTATTGCCAATCAAATCAGAGTAGGGTAATGAGAAATAAAAACAAATCTTAAAACACCTTCCCTCCATCCCTGCCTTCTTCTTAGGCTCAACTTCACTCCTAATTTCTTTACCTACTCCCCTTCCCGAGCAGTGCAGGGAGATGAGGAATGGGGGTTGCAGTCACTTCATCACGTGTTGTCTCTGCTGCTCTTTTCTCCTCACACCCTTTCCCTGCTCCAGTGTGGACTCCCAAGTTCTCCACAAATATCTCCAATATAAGTCCTTCCCACGGGGTGCAGTCCTTCAGGAATGGACTGCTCCAGAGTGGGTCCCCCACAAGGTCATGACTCCTGCCAGAAAACCTGCTCCAGCACAGTCTTTCCATGGGGTCACAGCCTCCTTTGGGCACATCCATCTGCTCTGGTGTTGAGTCTTGCATGGGTCGCAGGTGGATATCTGCTCTACTGTTAACCTTCATGGGCTGCAGGGGCACAGGCTGCCTCGCCATGGTCTTCTCCATGGGTTGCAGGGGAATCTCTGTTCTGGCACCTGGAGCACCTCCTCCTCCTTCTTCACTGACCCTGGTGTCCGCAGCATTGTTGCTCTCACATATTGTCACCCCTCTCTCCTGGCAGCAGTTGTGCGGTTTTTTTCCCCTTCTTAAATGTGTTATCACAGAGGTGCTACCACTGTTGCTGATGGGCTCACCCCAGGCCAGCAGCGGGTCCATTTTGGAGCTGGCTGACATTGGCTCCACCGGACATAGGGGAAGCTTCTAGCAGCTTCTCACAGAAGCCACCCCTGTGGCCCCGCCCCACCCCAGCTACCAAAACCTTGCCACACAAACCCAATACAGCTACTTTATTAGCATGCCTGCTTCTTTGTTCCATTTAGGGGGTGGTTCACACTTGTGCTTTGAGAATGTTGTTCCTGAAAATCTCACAGCACTTCTGAGGTCCTTTTTGTTCTCAAGACAAACTTTGGATCCCTTGGGATGACTCCTAACAGTTTCCTGAACAAGCTGAAATCTACTCTTCTGAAGTCCGTGGTCTTTATTCTGTTACTTGCCTTTCTCATGCCCGTTAATATCTTAACCTCTAAAAATTTAGGGTCACTGCAGCCAAAGCTACTGTTGACAACCAGTTTTACAGACAGCTCTCGGCTATTTGCAAGCAGTAACTCATGAAGGACACCAATCCTTGTTGCTGTATTCGGCAACTATGATAAGAAATTGTCTTTGACACAGTCCAGAAATCTCCCAGGTAACCCCCATCCACTCAAAACATTCTCTTACACAGTATGCTATCCCTCCTCCTCTTCTATCCTTTCTGTCTTTCTGTAAATGGAACTGTTCTTTTTACTGTCTTATTTTTACTCTGAAATGTACTTCTAAAACTTTTCCTTCTTTTATATTCCTGTATAGCTGTAACTGATTTTATGGTTATATATTTCTTATATTTCTGATACATTCTTTACATGCTTGACCTATTCCTTTATAGTGATCTTCAGTCATGTCCTTATTTTCAGTTTTGTATGATTCCTTTTTTAATATATTATATAGTCATTACAGAGCTCATTATACAGCCATTACGTTATTTCGGTATGCCTCCTAGCTTTCCTCAGCAATAGAATATTTTGTCACTAGTTGATTAATCTTATTTTGCTGCTCCCAACTTTCTTTTTCTGCATACTAATACTTTTCTTGGATGATTATTTTTATTCATATTACCTTTCAACTTCAGATGTTCAATAATTTACCTCTGATGAGTTAAAAAAAAAATCTCTAAGGTAGCTTCTCCCCTAAAACTTTCTTCCCTTTTATGAATCAAGACATTTTTCCAAGAACATTTAGACTGTTTTCTGATAGATTTATTTTCCAGCAGATAGCCAGATATTTGAATCTCTCACTACCAGCATGTCATATATTTGGAATACATGTAATATAAATGAAATTTTAGCAGGAAAAAAAGAATCTTGTATCAGGATGACCCTAGGTTTACTCCATCTAAACCAAATCAGGTGAATGTGTTATATTTTTTATTTTAAAAGATTAAACTATAACATAGTAAGGGTGGGATTTGCCTGTAATGAGTCAAATAAAGCCTGATACAGACATGTTAAGTTCTTTGTATCATTAAAAGGATTGATTAATTTCAAGAGAGGCATTCAATATAGGTCAAATGAGGAATTCTGTGGACTTTTCTTTTCTGTGACTATCTTAAATAACTGAATATTATATGTTTGTTTCCTAACTTATACCAAGCAGAGTGTGAATTTATCTCTTAACACCCCACAATAGATTAGCTGATTTCTTGTTCTTTTCAGCACTAAAATAATTCTGGAAGTTCCAAAGACATAGGAAACACTCAAAGGGGGGGGGGGGGGGGGGGGGGGGGGGGTTA
>JAVJGI010000014.1:48489735-48506452 GCA_035590275.1 Ibycter americanus | reverse complement strand
GAAGAGGGATTAGGGGGCAGGGACGGGGTAAAGGAAGTATCATTGTCTTTAATAGTTTGAATTTGTGACACACCTTCTCTCATATTCTGACACTGTGTTTACCAGCAAATTACATGTTTAGAAGGAAGTGTCTATGAACTGAATGAAACTTTCTTACATTTCCAAAAAATAGAACTACTAGGTTAAAGGACGAAACAAAAAGGAGACTACTTAATTTATGTTTTACTGGATGAATATTTCTACTCAATAACAGGCCGATAAAATTTGATCTTTTCCTATTCATACATGGTCTTCAAAGTAAGATTCTATTGAATAATAGAATCACAGAATAATCTGGGTTGGAAAGGACCTTTAAATGTTGTCCAGTCTAACACATTCTGCAATGGGCAGGGACATTTCCAACTAGATCAGGTTGCTGAGAGCCCCATTCAACCAGACCTTGAACACTTCCAGGGATGGGGCATCTACCACGGCTCTGGGCAACCTGTTCCAGTGTCTCACCCTCCTCATTTTAAAAAATGTCTTCCTTATATTTAGTTTAAATTTACCCTCTTTTAGTTTAAAACCATTACCCTTTGCCTTACTGTCACAGTCCCTGTTACAAAGTCTGTCCCCATCTTTCTTATAAGCCCCCTTTAAGTACTGAAAGGCTACAATAAGGTCTCCCCAGAGCGTTCTTTTCTCTGGGCAGAACAACTCCAACCCACTCAGCCTTTCTTCATAGGAGGTGTTCCAGCCCCCTGATCATTTGTGTGGCCCTCCTCTGGACCTGCTCCAGCAGGGCTATGTCTTCCCTTTGCTGAGGGCTCCAGAGCTGGATGCAGTACTCCAGGTGGGGTCTCACCATAGCAGAGCAGAAGGGTGGGCTCACCTCCCTCAGCTTTCTGGCCACACTTTTTCTGATGCAGCCCAGGATATAGTTGTCTTTCTCTGCTGCAAGTGCACATTGTCAGCTCATGCCCAGTTTTTCATCCACCAGTACCCCTAAGTCCTTCTTGGCAGGGCTGCTCACAATCCCTTCATCCCTCAGTCTGTATTGATACTGGGGGTTGCCGTGACCCAGGTGCAGGACCCTGCACTTGGTCTTGTTGAATCTCAGGTTGCATATTAGACCACCAATATATACTGATCTTTTTCCAACTCAGCATTTACTACAATGTGTTTTGTTTAACAGATTCTCATTTACACCATCTTCAGATCTTATTGTCATAATCGAAATAAGATTTTAATGTATAAGGTTTGCTTTGTGTTGTTTTTGTGAGAAAAGAGGACAATCAGTGCCTCCCAGAAGACACTCACCAGCAAACTTAATGGATTTATTTTGTATGAAAGGTGTCAGGACAATGTATTTGTACCTACACTGCCCCTTTCCCTCCTTTGGTTGTGATGCAGAACTTAAAGTATCTGATTTTGTCCCTCAGAACCCTACTGATTTTTCAAAACTGTCCCCTGCCTCCCCAAATGCTAGAATTTTTGAATATTTTTTAAAAAAGTATGTAATAAAATCAGGTTTCTTTTACTATTGAACTTTCAAAACCCAAACATGCAGAAACAGCTTTTCCATGTGCTCAAAATGATGATCAATTGTTTCTTGTTTAGGGTCTACCTCATCAAAGTACTTAACAGCTCCATTTAATTAAAAAAATGTTACTTATATTCTGAAAGAGGTCTAACTAAGCAAACAATACATATTCTAAAATTAGAAATTTGCTCTTTCTGTACACACACTTTGCTGAACTGGGGCTATATCTGACACTGGAGGGTAGAACATAAATGTGTCAGATTACGACTTTTAGTAAAAAAGAAGGTGAAGTTTTTCCTTCTTAGTTGATTTGTGGGCAATGCTTTGTAACCAGTAATCACACTTCTAGTGCTATATATACTAATATTTTTAACTTCAGTATTTTTTCATATAAACTGGTAATGTCCCACTTACCTGTGAGAGAAATACAAAGGTATGTCACTTTTCCATATTACATAGATAACTGGAAACATATTATTGATTCTCAACAGATTAGAGCAATATAGTATTTCAAGCTAAAATAATGTAATTTTTCTAGTAGTAACAGAGTTCGAAGTAAGGATAACATAAAATAGTACATATGGATGTTTAGTGTGGTTTCCTATGATACTGTGAGACAGATATTTACATAAATATGTTGCATCATAATACTATTTCTTTTTATGGAATATTTCTTTCAATATATATAACCCAGAAAGTTTTAAAAAGTGGAGTAATGATTTTCTAGAGTGGTAGAAACATAGTGATAATTTTTTATCCTGCTACTACTTAGGTGTAAGGAAGTTAAAACAAAACAAAAAAAACCCAAAACAAGACAAAAAAACCCCACGTGCATACCACTGTGATTTTTAAAGAGGCAGAGAATTAGAAATTTTTTTTTTTTTTTTCCCTCTAAGTAATAAGAACTACTTCTGCTGTGACAACAGCTCTGCCATTTTTAGGAATAAGTTTAGGAAAATATAAAGTACTGAATGTGGTAAGTGTGTGATTCTGACATCAATGTTTACTGAGAATTTCCAAACTGCCAGAACTTCAGTGATTTCAGGCATTAGAATGCAGTGGACTGGTGGATCTTATTTTCCATTTTCCCCATCACCATCCCTTTTCTTTGTTGTGGTTTGGGGGTTTTTTTTAATGTTCTATTTTGAAAAAAAAAAATATCTAGATTTTGCATACCAGTTGTACATAATTACTCAGTAGAAATTTATTAGTTAGGCAACTTAATTCTCTGGGACTGCTGTATGTTTTGACCAGGATCCAATCCCTAACAATTCTTAACAATCTGTACACTCAGATGGGGATGAATGGTGGTGTTCTGAAGTTTTCAGTAACTTCTTGGAGCTGTGACAGATCTGTGCATCATACACACGTCTTGGCATGCTTACACATACTTTGAGCTATTTACAAGAAGTAATGCAATGAAGCTGTTGAAGAGAGGTAAGAGATATGTGAAGGAGATGAACCAGATCATTTATTAAGTAGATAAATAATGACAGTCAAATGTAGCAAGAGGTAGATCTAGGAACATGGGGTTAAGCAGATGGAAAATTTAAAGGATGTCAAGCATAAAAGGAAGGGTTCGACAACAGTAGTGGTGTGCCACAGGGCATGGTTCCAAGCACCAAAGAGAGCAGCTACCCTGGCACATCAGAGAGCTCCCCTCAGAGCAACCACTACTGAGAACATGCAGCCCTCCGAGCCTGGGAGCGTCGTGTGCCTCTCGTTCAGACTGAGGCAGGTGGCCTCGCTTGCAGAAGGTGTGTGCTCCTTGGGAATACCTTCAGTTGAGCAGCTATAAGAGGAGGTAAGCAGACTACGCAGCACCAGGGACAACAAAAAAGGAATTAACAGGCACTTCATACAAGCTCTGCCGAGATGACAGCCCGAGTCCCCAGCTGCAGAGAAAGAGGAATAGCCAGGGACTGTGCTTGATCAGACAGCAAATGGAGACTCCCGCATTGGTGAAAGCTGGGAGTATGCAACCTCTGGCAGCAACGGGATGGCTCCTTTTCCACTCAGAGACCTGCAACTACAGAATATTTCAGTGCCCTGGTACAAGTCTGGGGAAAAAAGCTCTGCCTGGGGAGGCACCACAGTGGGACACGCCTGAACTGCGCATCTGCACCAGGGAAGTGGTGAGTGATAGTTATGGGAGACTCCCAGCTGCACTGGTGGAGACTCACAGTCTGTGTACCTGACTTGCTGTCTGGGTATTCTGATCAGGGATGCTGGGGAAATACTGCTGAGACTTTTTGAGCCCTCAGACTTTCCCTACACTGGAGAATCTGGCTGGGCACGCACAATACTGCCAAGGGAAACCCAAAGCACATCAAGAGTGACCTACGTGGCTCCAGGGGTAAGGGGCAAGTGTATAGGATCCCAGATGACACACCCTTAATCTTGGCAATAAAGCAGAAGAGCTTGGGGAGGAGGCTAGACGATCTCCAAGAGGTCTTTTCCATCCTGAAGTATTCTATGACCTGGGGAGAGTAACTTGGATTCACAAAGAAAATTGCACCCCCATCCTCCTATGTCCAGTCAGGTGATCAAACTTCACAGGTAATGGGAATAAAGTGAACATTGACTTTACGTCTTTTATTATACTCTGAGCTCCTTTATCCTAAATCACAATCCATTGTTACTCATTCATTTACTTATGTTAGAGATAATATATAAATTCCTATAAGGTAACGTATCTTCTGTAGTTTAAAGAGAAAAACTAAATAAATCACGAGTGTTTTAACCTCTGTGTTGAAATACAGGACAGATGCAAGTTATAACCCTTATCATGTGAAATGTGTAAAGCTGTAGTTGATTTTCCATTTCAGAGAGATCAAGTATTACTTAGCTTAATCTAGAACTGGAGAATTTGGCCTATATATTGTGTTGTAGTGTCTCAGTAACCAGTCAAATCATCAGCTTATTACTAAGGCAGAAACTCAGGCTTTGCAGCAACCTGAAGGACATTGGAAGAGAATTACCCTCAAAGGTCATTATGATAGCTGAACATTCAAATCATGGGGCAAGCAGGTAAATATTAGTTTTGGGGTTGGGTTTTGGTTTTTTTTTTTTGTGGGTGGGTGGGTAATTCCACCCCACCCCACCCCCAAGACCTTACTGCTTTTAATGGAAGTCATAGTTTTGATTTTTATTTCTGGTATATGAATTTGTCAGAGGCAGACAAAACATCTTATAAATCACTATTAGAAATAGATAATTAAAAACTTGTGTTTCTCTTCAGAACTTTTTAGTTTCTTTTCAGGACTCAGTAGTCTGAGTTTATGAGAGAAATTGTTAGAAAAAAAGTCTGACTAATACTCACAGATCCTTATAATATTCATGGTCTGCACATATTTTACACTTCCTTGATTTCTTATCCTGCTTTTTCCAGGCCAGCAATGGACTCTTACTACATGAAAAATCTAATACTGATGAAACAGCACTATAACTGAACTTCATATCTGGAGATGACACAATCATGTTATTTATAAATGTAATATAACAATAACCAAACAATATATCTACATGTAACATATCTGGGATTTAATTAAAATATCATTCATACAGTATTTGCATAGAATTTCACAGACTGAATATTTGAGCCGGATACATTTCTTCTAATGAAGCTTATCACACTGTAGACGCTGCATATATTTTCAGAAACTTATGAAAAATATAACTTTCAGTAACTATGCAGAATATTATCTAGAATGCAAGGTTATATATTCTTTCATTTCTGAATTAAAAGAGTAAATTTAATGGACTGAAAAATGATCAATTTTTTGTTGTTGTTGTTCCACTGTAAAGCACTGTAAAACAGTATTTCTTTGATAAAGAGCTTGTCTAACATTCAGACATGCACTTTCAATGAAAACATCACATAAAACCACGAAGTAAGCAAATGTACATTGTCTATGTTGTCTATGTATCTGTCCATAAAATAAAAGAAAATGTTAGAGAAAGGGTTTTTTTCTTGTACATTATTTTTTCACTCACTGTAAATGAGAAATTGAAATTTTATCTGTGTTTAAAAAAAAAGAATGATGGGCACAGACTCTTCCATATCAATTTGTTAACTTCATGGTCATTCAAAGCCCAAATTTTAGGTTGTGTATTATGATGTTACATTCCCATTAAAGGGCTCACTTTACAAAAGCTATGAAAGAGGGGAAATCATCTTTTGGTTAGTAGACTGGTTTGTTATGAAAGCACATTTAATTGATCTTACATTCTGACAGAGCTCACGTGCTGGTTTCCACTGCAGTGACTTGGAGATGCTTACATTGTATGTTGCACAGGTGAATGGATGCAACAGTCCAGCACATTACTTATTGTTTTGAGAGCATTTTGAAAGTTGACCACTAGTAACATATGGATATGACCTGATATACATCAAATGTTATAAGATTATCTGAAAAATATTGCACTTTGTGTGAAGGGACTAAATCAGTTAATTTTTATAGTTCTGAAATATGTACAGATGTTGAATCAATTTTAATGCAGGTGTTACTGCATTATTCAGTAGACACTGGAAGAGACTTTTATTATTATTTAGTGTCATGAGAAAGAAAAAAATAGTAATTATACCAGGCTTGCAAAAAGAGAGGTAATGACTTTTTAAATTAAACTGGTGTAGTTCAGAGAAAACGCCTTTTTGGGACACAAAGCCTTTTTAGTATATATGTAAAAAGCCTTGAACAAATCAGGGAATCCATAATTTCTCTTCAGATGGAGATAATTCTATATGAAAAATGCTTTTGTCTCAGTCTTAAAGACTTGTGCCATCTGTAATTAACGTGTCCCCTCACATGTAACAGGAATTTTCTTACACCTACTGAAAGAAAACTAACAGTAGTCACTGGATTTTTTCCAGCAAACTACCATTGTGTCTTATTTTTAAATATTTTTATACTGTACTGCAAATAATGCCACAAAACCTTTAACTACAAAAGGCTAAATGAATAAACAACTCAGGAAATGCAAGCAAAGTTAACAAGTAATTCTGTTCTTAGATATCAAAAGCAAGAAGTGTAAGTAGAAGGCATAATGGCAGGAAAGATATTGGATAAAATTATACCAGGAAAAGAGATCAAGAAATAAACCCCAAGAAAATAATCTCATTTTTAAAAGAGCTTTGCAAGATGGTATAATTGAAACTAAAATGAGGAAAATAAGTAAAAATGAAGACAGGTCATAAAATGTATGGAAAGGGAGAAATGTCATGCAGTACAATAATAAGGTTCAGATGATAACTTCCATCTCTAAGAGAAAGGGTGAGAGACAGACTGAAATCGAGGTTAGAATGGATTACACGTGAATAGCTTCAACCATTGTTAGAGTTCAGATCTGTATTTAGCTCATCTGAGCATTTGGAATGAAATCTAGACTTCCTTGATAAGGCATAGTAAAACTGAAAATGTTAAGATACAACCTAATTATCCTACATTTTTATGTATAGCATTTTCATCACCTTTCTGGTTGTTCACCAGCTGTTTTTACAGAGCCTCATTTTTGACAGTAGGACCTGGGAATAAAAGAACACACTATAATTCCACCTTTAACCAGCTCTACAACTGGGAACTCCCTAGAATTCAGTCTCAACAGTAGCCAACCAGTGTCTGCAACATGGAATCCTCAGGCAGTAGCACCCGTGATTTTTTCTGTAGGGTACAGTGGGCCTTACACAGAAATGCCTCCAGTGGAATTACTGAAGATGATAAATAAAATTACCTCCTTTTGTCACAGTTAGTTGCTTCAGGTGTTTAGGGTGTGATTCACATTTAATTCAGAAAGCCAAATTTAGGTATCTACAAGTGATCTAGCTGCCTGAGCTCACATTACAGTCATAATGGACACATACCGTCAGTATCTTCATCTCTATTGAGATGGAAGAGCTATTCACCTCACCCTAAGGCAGACTATATATCTGTTCAGTCACCTGAATATGGGTACCTTTTTCAATGTTCTAGGTGTCTAAGACATCACCAAGAGGATTGCAGATACCGGGGACCTGTTGTATTTCAGAAAGGCATCTGATACCAGCAGGATACTCCAGAGCATTTTGACTATCTCTAGACATATATGTGTGGTTAAATGAACTAAGTCTGTACCTTTGATCTAGTAAATCATATGCTAAACATCATTAACTATTTTGGCAAAGTCTTCATTGGCTATAACCAAAGCTTAATCACATTGCTCACGTACAGACACTGTTGTTGACAGTTAAACCAGATATCTGAATCTGATACTGATCAGTCCTGCCCCTGACCCCCTTCAGCTATTCACATTTTCACACCACCAGTTCACATAAAGTTTACTTGCTAGGGTGGACTTTGAGGTCATTCTGCTGAGGAATGCCAAAACCTGGGCAAATCTTCCTTTTCAGCTTGTATTATTTTTTAAGGTTCTGAAATAATCCCTGCATATAAATATGTTTGTCAAAGTTACTAGAAAAAAAAAAAAAACAAAAACAAAAACGCAAACAACCCTCAACTACTTCAAGGAAGACATACTTCTATAATAAACTGCTGCTGTTCTTCAAGCTATATAATTCTTTATGCTTGAAGGCAGACAACAAAAATGCTTCTTTCCCATAGAAAATTATCTAATAAGAAAAATGACTGCATTCTCATTATTGTTCACACACACACTCCTACCTACACAGATTCACTTTTTTACTTCTATCTAACAAGAGAGATCTTGCATTTCATCTTCTTGTGTATAATGAATCAGTTACTGAAAATGTAGTTATTTTTGCTACTTGCAATTAAATCTCTGTATCCTGATATTATCATTAAAAACTGGACATATAAACATGACACAGCTTTTGTGTGTTGTTCCCTGCGTGGTTTCTGAAGCAGAAGACAATATAATATATTTTAGTCTATTATTCTCTCCCTAACTCAAAATCATTTTAGAAGGCATATGCACTACATTGTTAATCCTTTAATCCAGCAATTTAAAAAAAAAAACACAAAAACTTCCTTAGCATAGCTGTTAAAAAAATGGGGTATGATGTTTACTAATATTTATAAAAGCACACACACATATATTCATGTACATAGTGTCTTCAATTAAATATAACAAATCAGCTATTCTAATATTTATAGGCTTACATCAATTCACTTTCCAAGTAACAGGATAATGACCAGTCTATAAAACTACAAAAAACATGCTAATGAAGTGAAACAAAAAGTCATCACAAGTCTTTCTATAATGCATGAGATGAGAATCAAAATTGTATTTTTATTCACAAATTATTTGGAAATATGCTTTCTAATCACCATGTCTAATTTATCACATCTTGTAGATTTATGGAGCTAGATATTTGCATATATAGTATTTTCAGATAAATGAAATATCCATTCCCCCAGAACAGTGAAAGATGCACATTTAAAATGAACGTGTTCTTGTTACTAAGACAGCTCAAACAACAACCAGATGGAAGATTTTTTCTTTGAAAAAATCAAGTAAACTCCTTAGTGAACAAAATCTATTCATTACTACACAGTAGTTTAAACCTATTATGAATACTGCTATTTATTAATAACAAAACAATAGCAGATATAAAATAATAGCTATTACATTATTGTTGTTGTTACTTTTGTTGTTGTTATTACTCTTACTGGCATTTGTGCTTAATTGCATCTGTCCAGATTAAAAGCTCTTGCTCTACCTATACAGATATACATAAAGATTTAGACTATCAGGATTTTCTTTCATATTAATGCAGGCAAAAAGGAGTTCAGGCAGAATTTACATCCTTCTATCCGATACAGCAGAAACAGCTGTCCAGTGTTACCCAGTTGTGTAAGCCTGCAATTAATAAAATGTTTTCCGGTTAGTGCGAACGTTTCCTTGGCACATAAACTTAGATGTTCAGGCTAAGCACTCTAAAGTGCTTAGTTCAAGTATTTAGGATTAAAGCTGCAACAAAACGTCAATGATGACTGGAATTCAAGAAGAAAATACTGAAGTCACAGAAAGATGTGATTCAATAAACACGTTGGTAGCATGCTGATCACTATATTGTCATGGTACAAAAGCGTATTTACTAGAAGTTAGACGCAGCTGCAACATACACCTGCATTGACCAATTACAGTAATGGTGTTTCTACCAACCTCTTTGAACACCAGGTTTAAAGCACTTACACACAGAGTAGGAGACACGGATTCTTCTCCTTTTGTAACTGAAAGTACTGAAGTAGAAGTTGTAGCTCCCATT
The DNA here is from genome assembly GCA_035590275.1 of Ibycter americanus. NCBI lineage: Eukaryota > Metazoa > Chordata > Aves > Falconiformes > Falconidae > Ibycter > Ibycter americanus. The sequence goes on along the minus strand of JAVJGI010000014.1, from coordinate 48,496,706 downwards.
TTGCAGGCGAGTGCACTAGCCACTAAGCTAGAAGTAGGAATGAATAGGAAAAAGAGGAAGCATTCAGTGCCCCAGTTCACCAGGGGAGGTGGGTCCCTTATGAAAAAAGAAAAAAGGTGCAGGACACTGCAAGACTAATGGCTGGAGTTTTTCTCAAGCAATGCAGATACCACCTACTTTATATTGTTGATGAGGAGACAAGGATGGCAAAAAAAGAAGTCATTTACTAGTCACTACAGAATGCAGAAAAATGAGGATGGAGGATTATAGTCATATGCTTAAGCAAACTTTCTGAATTACAGTCAGTAAAGCAAAAAGAAGCTGCAAATGCAGTTTATTTGCAGTTCAAATGTCTGCTAAACATGTGCCATGATAAGCAGGTGTTAAATTTGTTCATACTGTTTTATTGTTCTATTTTGAGTTGGTTTTGAGTACAAAATTGGATGTCATTAAGTGGTAGATGACATTTTAAATATTTCTAATTAAAATACATTGGAAAAATAGTTTTTAAACCCCAAAATTATAAACTTATAAACTATGGCTCACAGGCTTAACTGATTAGGGACATGCCTCATCCTCATCATTCTCTTTTATGCTTAAAAAGCTGGTGTTTTTCGAGACTGATATTTGGAGCTTTTTTTTTTTTTTTAAGTTGACTATATTCAAATACTTTATATGAATGAGAGCAACTTAATCTTGTAGGAGCTTTCCTAGCTTTCCTTCTGGTAATTTAAAATCATTAGCTAAAACATTTTGTGGATTAGCAAAGACAGATATAGATAAACATTTAACAAAATACATTCATTACCACTTCCAGCCCATTTTACTTCCTGAAACACAGGGCCTTTCACAAATTAATGTATTGTGTTGTTATGCTAATTAATTTGGCAAAAAAGAGAAGATACTTGACCAATACAAGATGGATTTAGATGTTGTCAGTGGGGTCCTATTCTACAATTCTAAATACAGTTAAACTTCTTTATGTATTTGTTAAGATGCCTCCTTAGGAGCATTGTTTTATATTTATTAACTGGCAACAGTGCGTATTTTCATTTACTGCAACATAGAGTAACATGTTCTTTCTGATCTGATCTCATTTCTAGTAATTTCCAAATGACATTTTTCTGCAAAATTACTACAGAAATAACGTAAAAATCAACACTATCTTCACTGGAGACAAAGCTGGTAAGTGCCATTGCTGAAAGAGACTGGGAGGCTTGGATGTTTCTTTAAAGAAAAACCAAATGGTGCAATTGCAAGAATAGTTTTTATAAAAAAACAGGGTTCCTTTTTTTCAGATGCCCCAAAATAACTTTCTTGAAATCCTTTCACTCTGAGGACAATGTTACTCTCAAGTGACATGTTCTACATTGAGAATGGATGCCTCCACTTGCTAATAATAAATAGAATCTGTAAAGAATAAGTTTGGATCTCTTCACATTTTATTTTGTTCTCACAACTGAGCAGAAATTCTCTGTGGAATACAAGTCAGAGCTGAAAAGAATGGAAGGTAGGTTGTTTTAACATTGTATCCCTTTAGGCTTCAAGTGAACTTCAGGAAAACATTTATTTTCTGTTATTTGCTTACTCTGAAAAGGCTGTCAATTTTATTGCTTACTGAACTAACAAACACTTACAGAGTCACAGTGCTCTGCAATTTCTGATTCAGACTAAGCTTTCTCTATATGTACTATACCTTAAATACTTGTTTATTATGAAGTGTACTTGTCACATACATCTCCTTTTCGCTGATCTTCTTTTCTTCATCCTTGTCTTTGTGAAGATTCATCTAGGTTTTTGTTACTTCATTTCAATTTTCTTTTCACGCTGACTGCACTGCTTCAGAAGGAAAGTGAGTCATATTCCTGTATGACAAAGTGGTCTTAAATCCAAGACTCCTTCGGCTATTCAACCCACTTCTAAAGAAAAACGCGGTGCTTTCCATTGGAGGCATATGCATCTGACTCCTCCTATGATACTTAACGTAAAACATTTGTTGCTGGCCAGCCTTGATGGGACCACACTAACATCGCTTTGGCCTTGGATAATGAAATGATACAACAAGGTTGCATACTGATTATGTCAGCCTTTGTCCCAGTATATCTTCACCTGCAGTTATGGAAATCTAAAAGGAAACTGACCTGTTCATGGCAGTGTTTGAAATATATTTGTTTTCAAAAACAATTTTATTGATGTCCACAGTCATCTCAGGCCAACATTAACTTTTAGATTTCATTGATTCCAATGGTCTTGGGGCAATCACCCCAGTATTTTTGTTCTCCTTTTTCATTAAACACAGACTTATTCTGTTTTTATTTTATGATAAAAATGTTAAATAAAAACAACAAATACATGTAGAATAATTCAGAGAGAATAATGGCAATGAGTTTTAAAAGCAATATTTAATGTTCTATTAGATATAATAAATACACTTCTAAAATCATCTTTTTTGCTGTTGTACTGAAACAGATTTCATATTCAGACAAGAGAAATATGTAATTGAAGCTGCAAGACTTCAAAACATGGTTTGTTTTTGTTCGTTTGGTTGGGTTTTTTCCAGCTTCCCCCACCCCCCCACCCTTTTAAAGTGTTCTTAAAAAATCCAGCAGTTTTTGTAAGAAAGGGTGACTCAAGCTTTCTTAAGCATCTTTAGTAGCTGGAAGAATTACCTTTAAAGTGACCAAATTTTTCAGGGTTGCTGGAGGCATTAAACAGTAGAAATGGAAAAACAGAGCTTTTCATTCAGATAAAAACATATCATGCAACGTATTATTTTCTAGTATAGCCTGAATATTTCCAGAAGCTTTTGTCTGGTTTGCTTCAGAAAGATGCAGGGCTTGTTTTAAGTAGAACATACACAGAGATCCAGAGTCACTTGAGGTGATCTAGTACATCCCAGTTGAACTACAGCTGCAGCTCCAGAAAGGTAAGGTCTTCTCTGGGACCTTTATTGCATCTTCCAGCTTCACACAGCTAATCTACTCAGCACATCTCAAAGGACACGAGCTGGCCAAGGCACCTGAACATAGCCCTCGATATTCCTAGTCTTTTTAGAAGAGTGCCTCCCACAGACCCGCAGTGAATTTAGGCATACTGGGCTCCCACTCATGAGGCCTAAATCCAGACATTTAGAAAATGTTATGTATACACCATACAAGTTAGGTTTTCAGAATGATGTTTGACCTTTCCTACAAGTACACATAAGTTTTCATTCACTGCAGTGGAGACAAGATGCAATTCTTTTGAGTCTGGACTAATAATTTAAGAAGCAATGAAATAATTTTAAGTGTTCTTTTAATTGTGTTTAGCTAACACTGCTATTCATGCTTCCCTAAGGGTTTAGCTACTATGCTATATGGAAATTATTAACCACTACATAAGGAGTGGATTTTCCGCCCCCCTCTCCCCGAGATTATTACTTTAAACTAGAAGTAAGTAAATAAACCATGAATATATTTCATCTACATCAAGTGGTATTATGATGTGGTTTTAGTCCAATTTTTATACATGATAAATGTGCAATAAATATTCATTAAAATACTTTTATTATCTCTAAGTCTTATAGATTTAAGACCTCCTGCTGCTTTAACTACTGTGTATTTTGGATTAAAACATAATTTGCATTTCATAAAATAAAACAAAGCAAAATATACTACATTTTTTTCTTTGCAGTCTTTTTTTTTTTTTTTTTTTGGTAAGTAGATTTGTTCATATTTATCTCAGAAATCTAAACCAAACATCTCATTTTTCATTTCTTACTCAATGCTAAACCTGCAAAGCTTTCATATTGTTAGAAGCATTTTCTATTTGTAAAAATAGCTGCAGGTCATAAATAGTCCTCAAAAGTCTGTACCTCCTAAATTTAAGATACCAGATGGTCATGTTAACAAGATGTAAATTTATGTGTGACCCAACAATTCACTTCATTTATGGATTTACAATTCACTTCATTTATGGATTTAAACCTAGTCTTTTTATTTGTTGTACAAAGACTCAATTATATTCTGCTTTTGCTAGTCTCTCCCTGAATATTATGTTTTAACCTAATTACTGAACTGCATGAATCCAAGCCTAAGAAGTGTTGATTAGATCCACTCATTTCTTCATCCTCAGAAAAGAACTATAAACCATGGACTCTTACCAACCTTTACTGGTATGTTGATACTATTATACTTAATGTAAACAAAAATCACAGAGACAAGGAAAAGGTAGGAGCTTAGGTTATCATGAGGAAAAAGTGATAAATACTTGATCGCTCCAATAATTACGCATTCATAATGAAGCTGTTTACTTTCACACAGATTAAAACACTACCTCAGCCCAGAAAGAACAACAGTGTTTATTTCAATCTCAGCTCATAGATGATCATAACAGCTGCACATAACAAACAAGACTGTGACTGTCAACTTGCTTTTAATCTCTGTTTTGTTCCTGATAAAATATCTAGCAGTGACCAGATATTTCAAGGACATCTAATACATATACTGAAAGCAGGAAAAAGAAAAGATAAACAGCTGTGAAAAACTGACCGTTTTGTTTTACAAAGCATATACCTGAAATTCAGAAGCAGAATTTGTGCCAGTTGCTGCCCACCTCTTGTAAGCACAAGACCCAAAGTACTTGAGACAGGGATGTAGGATGTTATGCTGCATTCAGTTTCGAAAGCAAATTAAAATGTGATTCAAGTTAGGGAAGGTGGTCCTCCATTAATCTGGGTCTCCTGATGCTGTAAGACATTTGCATGTCTGTGGCGATGCAATTGTGCTTTCCTGGTGGGGGGAGGTGGGAGACAGTAGCAGAGTCCTGAACTAGAGATGATTAAGTCTAAGTGACATACTCTGGATAATCCTGACTCATTATAGTTTTAACTTACCACTGCCAACTCTTTTCATCATAGGATAATAATTTTTCTGTGATTTAACTACGTGAAATTTTATTTGCTTTGTAATAACGGAATTGAGCTGATATTAAATTTTCACTAACTTCCGCAAATAATGTTAAGATCAGCCTTTTGCCATCAGTCTCAGTAATTAGTCAAATTTAAATAATTTTTTTTCTAAGTCTTTTTCTTATTGAAACCTTAACTTTCATAAATTTTGAAGTTAATTGTTTTAATCATCTTATATCTAGAATTAATTAATTAATGTGTCTAGAGGACACATTACCAGGTAAGTCTGCATAAAGTTTTCCATCAATGTGATAAATAAGGACATGGCTATTTCCCTAACAGAGTTGTGCTGGAGGATTATGTTCCATCACAGTGTCATTATAATGGGATCTTCCTGTCACCTACACACATGTATGTGGCGTCGATTGACAGTTTGTCTTTTCGGAGAGTACACAACCTCTGTGAGATCAAGTACTGACTTACATTTTTAGCTGATCTTATGCACTATATTTCTGCAAATACACTCATTTTCTCCCATGAATAAGCTTTCCTAAGGATTATGTGAGGGTGTGTGGAAGGAGAGCGTCTGCTTCTTTAAGGGTATCTGGTCAAGGACACTTTTCAATGCAAAAAGGGATAATAAAGAAAGGAGGGAGCCATAAACAGGAACATACAGGGACAGAAACCAGGCTGACAAATGGTAAAGGAGGTAGTGATGAAAACCAAACTTGGCCAGTCACACTAATTGATGAGGGCATGTAGGAATGTGAGAATGTTTATTCCAGCAAGGTTATCTAACTGGGGACCTTGTCAGTTGGGAAAATAAGGAAAAAAGGGGGAAATCAAAAGCAAAATATACAGACGCACAGACCTGACAAAACAAACGTGGTGACAATGATAAGAAACAAACCTTACCACTGACACAAACTGATGGGTTATCAGAAACTACAGGCACCACTTCCAGGGAGATCAGTCTGGACATTGCAACTGATAAGACTGCAAACCAGGGGTACCCTGGGCTGGGAGGGGTTTAGGATTGATACAGCTGTACCCCTGAGGAGACATGCAGGGGAAGGGGAAGCAGGGAGGAACAAACAGGGTGGCTAGACAGAAAAGGGTATAAAAGGGGCTGGCTGCATGTAAACACAGATGATCAGTACACTTGTCTGGCTGAGCCCTGCACCTGATCACAGTCCATCCTGTCTTCCTATATCTTCTTATTAAATCTATTCTTAATTCTCTTTCTGTGTAATCTCTCTATGCCATGTGTATGTGTGCTGCAAGGACTAAGTGCCAGCTGCTGGTGACACCTGGCTGTGTGTGAGCAGAATTTGTCAGCATTCTGTGGTGTCCGCTACCGGAGCAAGTGGGGGTCCCAGCACCAGTAGCTGGAGAGGCCATAGCTCTCTGGATCTAGAGAGGGTCCTACAGAATTTGTGCCTAGAGTGCCAGCTATTGGGGCAAATGCCACGAATGGACCTGGTGCCAGCTACTGGAGACAGACCAGCAGTGCAAGTATCCCTGACTTGTGATGGCAACTGCTGAAGCGAGTGTGTGTCCCTGTCCATCACTCATTCAAGTGTAGTGTCTAGCTGTCCCACCTCCACTGCATTCTGTGACTCAGGCTCTCGCCTCTCTGTGACACACAGAGTCACTGTGGATACCCTTGATCTCCTGTTTAACCTCCTGACATTACACGGAATGCTTATTTCATCCAGCACATGATGACTCAATGTCTTGAGCAGAGTATGCCTCGTATAACCATCATCACTGTTGTTCCCAGTCCCAGGGAGAGGCCAATGCCCTCTCTGCATGCCATGGTCTGAATAATGACATCCCAGAACCACAAAATACCTGAGGTTAGAAGGGACTTCTGGAGGCTGTCTGGTCCAACCCACCTGGGGGTGGCCCTTTTTTATTCAAGAACAAGCCTGTTAGGAAGCAATTTACAATCATGAACTTGTCAATCAAGAAACAGCTATGTTGCAACGCAGGCAGGTTAGTATGCAATATCCAGCCCTCACTGTCCAAGCTGCAACTCTTCTCTCCAGGAACAAGACCACACTACTCCTCCTCCACCCAG
>JAVJGI010000014.1:48462870-48488801 GCA_035590275.1 Ibycter americanus | reverse complement strand
ACTACCACTACCACTACCACTACCACTACCACTACCACTACCACTACCACTACCACTACCACTACCACTACCACTACCACTACTCCATCTTCCCACAGTCCTCAGTGCTATTTAGCTACTTAGCCTGAACAAGCCACAGCTGTAGATTAGCCACGTCAGCCAACCCATCGCCCCAGAAGCAACTGCATACAATCAGTGCTGATTAACCTTCTACAATTCCTCTACACCGCTAACAGAAGCTGTTGCCTGCAGGGTCCCCTGAAAGTTTCCAGAAACGTTCCCTCTAAAGAGTGGCTACCTCTGAAGATCTTTAATTGGAAAAATCAATCTTATACAAACAATAGAGAGAAAAAAATTAAGTAGAAGCACAACAAGTATATATGTGCCTGCATGTGTGTAACTAGAGATTGTCATAGTTAATCCAAGCAATATGAAAAATAAATCTCTCCACCATTCTAAAAAAAAAAAAAAAAAGTTAAATCAGATCTTACTTATATTTTAGTAACTGTCCTAAAGATCTCAATTAAAATACCTTAAGCAGAGGAAAAAGGGTGGAGAACACAGAGGAAGAGGAAGCCAGGTCTTCTTCAGTGGTGCATAGTGACAGGACCAGAGGCAATAGGCACAAAATGAAGCCCAGGAGGTTCTGTCTGAACATCAGGAAACACTTTTTTACTGTAAAGGTGACAGAACACTGGAATAGGTTGCCCAGGGAGGTTGTGGAGTCTCCATCCTTAGAGGTCTCTTCCAACCTCAGCCATTCTGTGATTCTGTGATTGAATTCTGTGTTACTTCTGGCAGAGACTAATAGCTTTCATTACAGTCTTATCAACTTAAGTCTTCAAAACGCTACAATCTCTATTTATAAACTACCAACTACCATAGTAACTACACATAATATTTTTCAGCATTTTTATAAAATGAATATGAAGCTTTGAACAAAGATACTGACACAGTATCTTAATTTAGCAGTAAAATGCTACTCTGAGCTTAAATCCAAGGGGGAAAAAAACCCAAACCAAACACCTAAATCTTCTAAATGTCTGTTCTGTAAAAGCTGTCTTCTAACATAAACATTGACAGACATTTTCATCTGTTTCAAGAGACAAATACGAACATTTTTTTCCTGCATCCTTAAAATAGACCCTAATTGGAAACTTCAGGGAGTGAATGAGTTTGCTAATCACTGAATATATCCACTTGACAATAAAGAAACTTTACCCAAGTCTAAAACTGAAATCTCTTAATCAGCAGTATAGTCGCCGAATGACTTCACGTGGATATTTGTAAGGACTCCCATGATGTGGTTTAGAAAGAGGATTTTACAGCAGAAATAAATCTGTAGAACCATTTTGGCATTTCTAGGCATCCAAAATACAAAATTATCAAAAGAATCTCTCGGACAAGCAAGATTCACCACTGGAGGATACCAGTATATGGGCTTTGCGTTTCCCCAAGGCATGTTATTTCAGTAATGAGACCACTAATTCATCTTGTAAGACTTCAGAGAGTAAAATGCTCACTTTCTTCACCAATGAATTGATTCAAAAAGTCAGAAGAGCTCCAAAGAATATGAATTTCAGAGACAGAACATTTGTTAAAGGTTTTAGTGTTTTAACTGCAAACCCCCAACCATTTGAAGTCCTACAGCTATTTTACATATATAGGAATTCACTGCAGATACATTCTGTATTTTAAGAATAATGTGTATCAGGAAACACTCTTCATCATCTTCTTGCCCTTCAGCTTGTTGTTTGGGTTTTTTATTATTATTATTATTTTTGAAGGTGCAGTATTTATCAATAGTATTAGGAACTCCATCAGCTGAGTGCACTGAGACTGCCTTCAAGATCTCTTTACGGAAAATGGAAGTCTAAAAAAAAAACATCAAAGGATGAAGGATGACTGGCAGAACTTTAGAAACACTGCTTTTGGAGAATTCTTAGAAGCAACCCCCCACCCCACCTCCTCCCGTGGCGGTGATGGTGGCTGTGGTACAGCCTGGCATAGGCATGGCAGGTGTCCCTCAGGGGACCGGGGCAGCCTTGTCTGGTTGGGGCCGGTTGGAGCAGGTTTGCTCCCCCTCCCCACTGCCTGACATGGCTGACACTGGTGGCAATGGACAGACAGACGGTGGGCTGAGGCTGAAGACATACAACAGCCTTTTGTGTTATGGGGTTTTTGAGGGGCACCTGGTGCCCTCCCCTGCTGGGACCCCAGAAGGCAGCCGGTGGTGGCTGGGAGGGAAGGAAGGCACCATAAGATGTTTCCACTCATGTTCATTTTATGGCCTGCAGCGATATCTGCTAGGCTGCTTTTGTATGTTTCAGTGTCTTTTTTCCCAATTACTGTTTCATCAGAACCCATTTGTTCTTGGTAGGGAGAAGAATGATTCAGATAAATTGGCATTTTCTGATGTAAATCTGTTTAGTTAAAAATATCCTTGTCTACTCTGCCAACGGCATGTACGCTAGCACTGTGCAGTTTAGCAAAATACGTAAGCATGGGATTTAAGCATATAATTGAGTACACTCTTGTTAGGTAGGGATTGCATAATTAAAGTAAAGCATTAATTAGGTTCCTTCCAGATGATTCAAGGGGCCCTCATCATTGTCTACTCTTATTAATCCCAACCTAAACAAGATGTATGGTGCTTCAAGCCTGTTACTCTTGTTTCTCTGCTCCTTGTTCGGTATGCTTTAAAGGCTGTGTTTGCTCTACATTTGCTGTTACATAGAGAAGAAAACAGCATCATCCTTTATGTTTTCTGAACATTTAAGTGTCTGTATTTATATATTTAGACTGACCAGTGGATAATTATGGTCATGTATCAGGTCAGGGCTGATGTATTCTGATATGTTGTCATGACCAACAACATGACAGATGTAAAAGAGGTTTTTCTGGGTGTGTTTAAAAGAGTGTAATTTGGATAAAATACACTGGGACTCGAGAACCCTGCAGAGCTATCCTGAATTGCAAATACAGGCAAGCCTCTGAACATGATGATGGAACAACAGGAACAGTGGAGTGCAGATTAGAAAGCTTCTGGGATTCAACTGTGTGGCAGAAGACAGAGAAAAAGAAATCCATGTTACGCTTGGTCTTTCTGCCAGGGATGAACAAGGAAGACTAGGAAAGTAGTGTTGAGTTGCAGACTTTGAGAACTGCAGATTTGGCTGCTATGAGATATGCTATGAGATATGAGGACTTGAAAATCTGTATTTCAGACACAGATACAAAATTTGTAACATGCTCTGTTAGAAGACATACAAACACAAACAAAGGACAGGAAATATTCTAACAAGTTGCAATCACTTCTAATGTGACTTTTGAATAATTGAAGTTTTAATTAATAATATAAGGACAATATGCATGTTTTCTATCATAGAATCATACACACATGTATGATTGGCCAACAGCTACTCCAGAAGAGCTTGTAAAACTACTGAATTGCAGAAATTCTAGGAAAGAACTAGGAAATTCTAAGAAAGAACTATATGACTTTAAGACTGTAAATAATTAAGACAGCCTAATTCTAATGAGTTGAAAATTAGAAGCATTCAATATGTAGCCAAAACAGAGGCCTGTGACACCTATAAATTAAAACTCCATTAATCAGCATATAATTTAAATTAGTTTACTTTGAAATCAAATGTAAACTTACTGAAATGGTGTAAGCCACAACCATATTTAAATATTTTGTAATACTGCAATGGTATAGCCAGATGCAATGAATAAGCATTTTACATAAATATGTGAGCAATGTGACCAACAAAGGGGTAAATAAAAACATGTAGTTGCACTTAGGAAATGTGAGAAAACATATAAACAAGGACTGAAGTAGGAGAAATTGCAAGAGGAAGAGCAAAGAACAAGAAAAGCACAAGGCTTGCGTTGGGATTAGGACCTGGAATAGACAGAATTTCTGCCTAGTACAGAAGAAGCATATCTGGCAAAACTAAAACCAAGACAAGAATTACTGGGAGCAGATGAGATACCCTCTCTGGCAGAGATGCTAGAAACAAATCCAAGGATGACCGAGCAAAGATGAAGAGGAAACAAGATGAGTTCACTTCTGTTCTGACTTGTCTCACCAAAGAGCTCTCAAACCTGACCATCATGACCTCTGCAACTGGGGACTGTCACAGACAGTAGCCCTCAGTGTTGGCTTTATGGCATGGTACTATATAGTCACTGCTAATTTAGGCTATTATAGTTAGAATTTATCAGATTTGCATAGGTAGTAATGACTAATAATTTGTAAGAGCTAGCTATTTACACCATGTGCTGTAAATGAATTGAGTAGAATTATTTTCTAAACTTTAAGACGTGCCTGACTTGTCGGTCTTCTAAACACTCCTTTCATAGCAATGTCTAATTTTCTAATTGTGTATACACATATATACACAGTTGCCACTAACGTGTATTTCAGTGAAGGAACAATAGACCTGACTGATTAGTGTGGTGTTTTACTTTGTCATAAAATTATCAGACAATGCAGTAACTCTCAGCTGAGGCTACATAGTGGGAGAGTTAGTCATTATTTATCTTACTTTCACTTGTAGTAGCACTCACATAGCAGCACTTCTGCCCTTTCTGGCTGTCTCTGTGCGCTGAAAGTTAGAGGAACTTAAACCTACTTCTCTTATTTTAGATCTTTGATAGGTATCTCAAGTAAGTAAAATGAAATTTAGGCAGAATACTTGCTTTTTTACTTTCAGAATGTATTAAGATTGAGTTTCAATTCTTACATTTCTTAGGTTCACTTACAATGCAGAAAGTATGAAGTGCTCTTAAAATAAAACAATGACAGTTTAATATATTTTGAAATATACCCCAGGAATTCAGAAATAAAAGGTTGGTAGAATTAGGCTTACTGCCTTCAGTCAGACTACTTATGTTTTCAGTTAAGTAAATCCTGAAGTGTTTCTATGAACTAGGGCTTAAGGACTTTATAATACTTGAAATATATTCTCCTATCAAAATGTGCATCATTCATTTCCTCATGCAATTTTTCAGAAATAGTTGCAATGTCCTTAAGTATTTTAAAAATAAAGAATCATATAAAACCAAAATATAGGAACAGAAGGTTTTGGTATATTGTCCCTGCATGTTGGGGATTGAAATGGCTTGTTGTGCTATATTTTCATGATTTTATAAAGCAAATTTTCAGGTTTTGACCTACATGCAAAAGAAGAAAGTGGATTTTCCTTACCACTGATGATAGTACAAGCATCTTAGGCATGCTGATCAAGACTGTCCGAATGTGTCCTTGGACTTTTTCTGGGATGTATCTGATTGAATTCAATCTGTTGCTAGGAAATCATCAATAGTTTGATATTAATGTATGAAGCATATTTAAGGTTTTTTGGTTTTTTTACATTTCTGTATACTTTTAGATATCCTATACAAATGGCTTTAAACGTAAACTTTATAGCCATGTCTGTACTGTTAAATAGCAAAACCCCAGCTAAAGGCTAAGAGCTGTCTGACACAGAGGCAAAAATCAGTAAAACGTATTACTGATGATTTAAGCAAGAATGTCTTTCTAATTTGAATGTTGAGTGGTTTTTTTAGATCTTACCTGTTATACTCACCTGTGTAAACTTTCTGTTTTTACCAAATTCCAGAAGTTACAAATTGTGCTTTGACTTTTACTAAGTCTGTGGTACTGAAACCCACAAATTAATTTTCTCAGAATGATTCTCTTTTTACAGATTACTTTTTTTTGACTCTTGTCAAAATTGTATCTAGTTGTTTTCCTGTTTTCGTTATAGTCACTGGTGTTTTTCTTCTAAGGCATTTTGTTAAGCACATTACTGCATTTTCCATTACAGAATTCAGTATAGTTTCCCTTCAACCTGTCTGTTCACTGCCTGGGTGAATAGTCCTCTACAATGTGAGTTATAATCTTCATCAAGCTATTTCAGCAGTCTGGATTATCCCAGGAACTCTATCTATTTCTTTTGGCTGCACACTGTCTAGTGTCAGTGTGAAAACATCTCACGAGGGACCAAGGTAGTAACATATTTTCTGTTTTCTTTTTCTTCTCAAGGCCTTACCACTCCATTTTTAATTATAAACTTCGTTTTTATTTTACTTCCTTTTATGTTCTATGCAAAGCAGCTGTTCATGCTTAACAAAGATTGGTTATTCATTTTTACTAATTTAAAGCAATGTTATTAATCACTACAGTATTACCTATTGTGTTTAATGAGGCTTGAGACAAAGCTTACTGAAGTCAATAGCAAATTTTCTATTAAATACAATGATGTAGAGTATATACTGGATTTGGAGTGAATATTTATTTTAATTTAAAATAAATATTTAGTATTTAACTAATCTTTAATAATCGCAATAAGTCAAACAATTATTAACATTGCTATTTGGGAAAATGGAATCTTTTCATGAAAAGCATGTGATTAATGTTTTTGAGCTGCATTGTCTCTGGAATAAGAACATTAAATCTTACTTTGACATCAAAGCATAACATTTTTAAGACAGCATGTAAATACCAATACCTTTAAAAAAAAAAGGAAAAATCCTCCGCAAAATGTCAAGCTGCTTGAACAGATTTCCTTCTAACCATCTTGGTGAAAACTGGAAAACATGAAACAATATTAATATGAGTAAGAGGAGAAAAAGTAAGATAGATCTTTACTCCTGAAATAATTGACCGTAATGCCACTGTACGTGAAAAATTTCCAGGCTTTGCTCCAAGACCCTATTGGAGTTTCTACTGGTTTGTTTTGTTTTGCTTGGGGTTTGGGTTTTTGGTTTTGGTTTTGTTTGGTGTCGTTGTCCGTTGTCGTGTCCATCCCATGTGCTCCCCCCCGCAATATACCTTATTGCCTTATTGGAAAATTAAAGCTCTCAAGTCTGATCATCTTGACTTCCATGCCTAAGAAACACCGAAGACCATAGTAATTAGTGCCAACTATACAGTATCAACTACATAGCATTAAATATTCAGAAAGAGTGTAGGATATGATTGTTGTGTTGAAGTTTAAGATTTCATTTTAAGGTTCAAAGCTAGCCTTGTTCTTCAGTTTTTTAAACACTGCCATCACAGAGAACTGCAATTGCCCAACTGATACATATTTTTTCAGTTGTAACATTAGATACTCCACTTTTATTAACAATAACCTGATGATGTACAACCAAAGAAGCAGAAGAATAGTACCAGTAAAAGCTCTAAAGTGGAAAGTAACATTAGTAGATTGATGTTAATATTCTTAATTAAAAAAAAAATAAAAAAAACAAACCACACCAGATTTCAGAAGATGTCAAAGTCTTTAACTGGTGGAGGTTTGAAGTTTTTATTGTAGTTTTGTGTTGGGATTTTTTCTTTGTTTGTTTTTCTTATGATAGAACCCACTGAGTTTAACATTCTGATTTGCCTGTTAAGCAGCAAAATAAAACCCAGACAAATGTTTACTTATATATATTAATTTGGAATAGTAATAATAACTGTTCATATAGCCAAATAATTCAAAAGCATATAGAATAGCGTAGGGAAGGGGGAATAAAGGAAGTAAAGGGTCCAAGAAAAAATTAATAACTGCCCTCAATAGGAATAACATATGTCTACCAGAAAGAACTTTAAGCTCCTCTTCCTAATGAAAAATCCTGTGTGTTAGAGCATAGGAAAAACCTGTTTTGGACACAAATATGTCTCTGCTGTCCGTGTACTTTATATGTGTTCTTTTTTACTTAATATTGTATCCTACACAATTTTATTTTGTAAGCTGGGTATGACAATTTTTATGAATCTTACATATAATTTGGCCTTCTCTTTCAGAAAATTTTAGGCAGATGAAATTCTTGATCTATCTGGAAACCTTAGCTGTTATCGGTTGTTATCAGTTAATACTGCATATTGCCTGGACATCTGTTCTCAAAGACTTTTAAGAGACCAGTCTGTACCTGTGGTGAATTCCTAGTTTTCACATTCATTGTTAAGGGTGAGAATATCACATGCTGTGCTGCAAGTGAATAGGCGGGGTGGGGGTGGGGGGTGCGGGGTGGGAGAAGAAAAAAAAGAAGAAAAAGGGCTAGGGAAAAGGAGGGGAGGGAGAGAAGAGGACACAACAATGGCTGAGGTACTTCAAGCTTTCTTTTCTTCTATATTTATGGATAATATTTGCTTTCATGTCTCTCATGTCCCAGTATCTAGTGCCACAATTTGAGAAAGTCAAACATTATGTTAGCATGAAAATACTAAGTTGGAGGGAACAGCTGATATACTGGAGGCCAGGGCTGCAATTCAGAGGGACCTGGAAAAGCTGGAGCAATGGGCTAGCAGAAACCTCGTGAAGTTCAATAAAAGCAAATGGAAAGTCCTGTACCAGGGATGAAGTAACCTCATACACAGTACAGGATGGATGTGAACTGTATGGAATGCAGCTTTTTCAAAAAAGATCTCAAAGTCCTGGTAGACAGCAAGTTGAAATTAAATCAGCAGTACGGTCCCGAGATAATAAAGGCCAAATGCATGCTATTGTAGTGGCCTTAGCTGTATTAGAAAGCATTATCCAACAGGAAGAGGAAAGTATTTTTTTCCTCCTGTACTCAGTACTTCTGAGTCTGGGGTACTGTGTCCTATTTGGTGCTTTTTAGTACAACAAAAACATTGACAAACTGGAGGGCCACTGACACCCTGTGAAGGCTGGAGAGGTTCAGATAGATGGATTTATTCAGCCTTAAGAAAATACTAAGGGGACCTTAATTGTGTAGTTTTTAGCTACCTGATGGATATCTATAGAGAAGGTGGAGCCAAAATTTTCTCTGAGATGCACAGTGAAAAGATGACAGGCACCAGATACAAGGTGCATGAAGGAAATTTTGAACAGATGTAAGTGAAAAAATATTCAAAAGGAACGTGAACGTATACTGGAACTGGTAACCCAGAGAAGTGGAATATGTATTATTGAAGACATTCTGAACTCGAGTGGACAAACTGCTGAGCAACCTGATGTAACTTTTATGTTTGCTCTGGTTTCTGTGAATCACTTGACCAGATGATCTCCAGCTATCTATGACTCAAAAAAAAAAAAAGAGTAAACTCTGAATGAAATTTTCTAAATTTTCTGTGAAATTTTCTATATCACTATGTTTGAGACAAACCAGTATATTCACTTGTAATTGGCACAATATTTCCTTCCTGTTACATCAAGTAGCTCACACAGTGCTCCTGAGTTATGTTAGCTGAATCACGATTATACATGATTAATACAATAGATAGAAGTCTTAAAATGTGGGTTGTAGGAGTTCCCAGATTTATTTTTTTTAATTTATTTATTTCAGAACAGTGTTTAATGATGCACAATCATTTGGTCTTTCTCCTCAGTGTATTTGAGCTACCACCTAGAAGACCTACAACTCATCAGCAAAAACGTATCTTGTGTTGTTGGTTGAAATGCATGCCATATCATCCCATTCAGAGACATTTTTTCCTAGCAAAATCAATGGTAATACAAATTATCTTCTTCCTATTTCCTGTTCAAAGCAATTAATCTGCTTAATATTATAAGTTATCCTGAAGCCAACTGGACTAAAATATATTTAATGAAAATTTAACCTTTCCACACATGCCATATATATTAAACTGGACAAAGTCACAACTGAAAAGAAAAAAGAAAAAAAAAAAACAACCAACCCAAAAAAACAAAAACAAAAACCTAAAAACAGGAAAGATTCTCGTAAGGGAAGATTTATTGAGGTATAATGAGTTTCTCCTCTATGGATAAGTCTAAATTTGTATCTATACAAATAACATAACAATACTTCTTAAAGTTAGATATGCAGTCCTGGGTTAACAGTTGGACTTGACGATCTCAGTGGTCTTTTCCAACCTAAACAATTCTATGATTCTATGATATAAGATTGCAGTGGCTTAAGTAACTATTTTACAAACCAGAGTTTCAGCTCACTTTGTTAGTTGAATATTCATTCTAAAAATATCAGGCATAATTTGATGTGATATTTAAAAACATGTCATATAAAAAATAGAATTCTGAAGATCTTTAACTATTTTTATATAGCTAGTGTCAGGGAGGAGGTGAAGAAGCAGCAATAGTGCTGCTTAATCAGCTACAACATAAACAAAATAGGCTTGTGATCAATATACTTAATTTTTCCTACCACACTTTTACTAATATAAATGATTATACAAGATTCTTAACAGTGAAGAGATTTTTTCTTTTCTTTTTTCTTAGAAAGATGTGCATGAGAAAACTTGTATCTTATATAAAGACAGGTAAAAATAAGCACATTGTTGAGATCTTCCTCTTATGAATATACAACAATGAGTTTTCAGTATATACATATCTACATGCCTTTGGGATGCAGTCAGTCTTCATAAAGTCTATAAATATTGTTTCTACAGTACCAGTCAATCCTAACAAAATATAATGAATCACCTAATTACAGACAATAATTGATATTATTTGATGATTTCCATGGTTGTATGGTTAGAAGAAAATCTGGCATGGTGTTTTAAAGTGTGCATATGTGAAGTTGGATGTTTGATTTACCATCTGCACTGAAAGGACAAGAAAAAATGTTCAGAATAGTACAATTAAAAAAACCCCACCATCTAAACAGGAAGGAAAACCAACACTGAATATTTTTCATCTTTTTATACATGTGAAAGCAGCATGGAATAGTACAGAATAATTTTGGATACATTTCCATAGAGATAAACTCATACATTTGTCATTATCTACCCAGTATATTATACTGTGTAATATTTTGATTGCATTTTGTAAGCGTGAAAGTTGTTTTTCAATAAACTATCAAGTTCTGTAATAAATGTGGGTATAAAATACTCATAGTGTTTAGAGGTTATTTTGAAATAGGCTTATGTAAAACAATGTTTAGTGATGACTACTTGTGATCTTAAATATTAACATATGTGTTTTAAAATGGTAATTTAGTAACTATTCTCTATTTTCAAATTGTTTAGTAACACTGTCTAAATAGAGACATACGTGAGGGAAGACACTTAGTGCTGTTCTTCATTTACAGTGTTTTTAATCTACTTCACTATGTCTCTTCCTTTCTCAAATTATCTTGGGAGACATAACAAGTGAGGGGCATAGGAGAACTGCACATTACCAAAAATCTGTAAAATATTTTGCTGGACCAGATCCTTCAGGGATTAACACTTCATAAAATAAGCTGTACATATTTTTGTATTATCTGAATTCTATTTATCAGTAATGCATTTTACAGATTAAGAAATACCTGAAAATTCTATTGCCAGATTTCCTGATGACCTCTTTCTAGATGCTTTAACATCTACAAGAATTCAAATGATTGCTCTCTCCTTTGACTTGCTTCCTGTCTTCATTAAAAGAGATAATGATGTGTCTGAAACTGCATTCTGACCTGGGTTTCATTATTGTGTTCACTCTCTTGTTTCTTCATAAATTTCAGCTTATTTTAGTAAACATCTGAGAATTATAGAATCATAGAATGGTTTGGGTTGGAAGGGACGTTAAAGATCATCCAGTCTAAGACACCTGCCATGGGCAGGGAAATCTTGCACTAGATCAGGTTGTTCAAAGACCCTTCCTACACTTCCAGTTATGGGGTATCCACAGATTCTTTGGGCGACTTTTTCCAGTGTCTCACTACCCTCATAGTAAAGAATTTCTTCCTTATATCCAATCTAAATCTATTCTTTTTCAGTTTAAAACCATTACCCTTTGCCTTATCACTGCAGGTACTGGTAAAAAGTCTCTCTCCATCTGGTTTATAATCCTCCTTTAAGTGCTGAAGGGCACAGTAAGGTTTCCACAGAACCTTCTCTTCTCTAGGCTAGGTCTCTGAACGACCCCAACTCTCTCAGCCTGTCTTCACAGGAGAGGTGTTCCAGCCCTCTGACCATGTTTGTGGCCCTCCTCTGGACCCGCTCTAACAGGTCCATGGCTTTCTTGTGCTAGAGTCCCAGAACTGGCTGCAGTACTCCAGGTGGAGTCTCACCAGAGCAGAGCAAAGGGAGATAACCACCTTCTTTGACCTGCTGGCATGCTTTTTCCTTTGTGCAGCCCAGGATACGATTGGCTTTCTGGGCTGCAAGCACACATTGCTGGCTCCAGTTTTTCATCCACTAGTATCCCCAAGTTCTCTCAGTGTATTCATCACCCAGCCTGTACTGACACTGGTGATTGCCCTGACCTCAGTGCAGAACCTTTCACTTGGCCTTCTTGAATTTCATGAGGTTCACAGGGGCCCAATCCTCAAGCCTGTCAAGGTCCCATCATCCAAAGGATGATATCCCTTCCCTCAAATGCATCAAATGCACCACTGAACTTGGTGTCATCCACAAACTTGCTTAGGGTGCGCTCAGTCCCACCCACGAAGATGCTAAACAGTATCGGTCCCAGCATGGACCCTTGACAGACACCACTCATTACTAATTTCCATTTGGACATTGAGCCTGTAACTCTTTGGACACAGCCATTCAGCCAATTCCTTATCCATCTGACAGTCAGTCCATTCATCAAACTTACATGTCTCTAATTTAGAGTTAAGAATGTTGTGGGGACCATATCAAAGGCCTTACAGAAGTCTAGGTCAATGACATCTGTAGCTCTTCCCTTGTCCCCTGATGCAGTCACTGCATCATAGGACACTAGATTATTCAGGTACAATTTGCGGTGAAGCCATGTTGGCTGTCTCAAATCACTTCCCTGCCTTCCATATGTTCTACGTGTCTTCCAGGATGATCTGTTCCATGATCTAGCTGGGCACTAAGGTGTGCCTGACTGGTCAGTAGTTCCCAGTGTCCTCCTTTTTACCCATTTTTATAAATGGGTGTAATATTCCCTTTTTCCAGTCACTGGAGACTTCACCTGACTGCCATGACTTTTCAAATATGATAAAGAGTGACTTGGCAACCACATCAGCCAATTCCCTCTGGACCCTGAGATGCATCTCATTGGGTCCCATGGACTTGTGTATATTCAGGTTCCTCTGGTGGTTTCAGATCTGATCTTCTCCCATAATTGGTTGGACTTCATTCCTTCAGTCCCTCCCATGAGTGTCAGGGTCTTGAGAGATGTGAGAAGAGAGATTACTACTGGAAACTCAGGTAAAAAAATTGTTGAGCACCTCAGCTTTCTCCATGTCAGTTGTCACCAGCTCTCCTCTTATTTACTGGGGAGAAGTGTGTGGGGGGGGTACAATATCTTTAATCTTCCTTTTCTAGCCAACATACCTCTAGAAGCCCTTATTATTCTTTGCAACACTTGCCAAATTCAACTCCAACTGTGCCTTAGCTTTCCTGATGCCATCCCTGCACATTCAAGCAGCTTCCCTACATTCTTCCCAGTCTACATGTCCCTGGTTTCACTGCCTGTGCACTTCCTTCACACACCAGTCTCACCAGGAGGTCCTTACTCAGCCATGCAACCAGCTATACCGTGTACATCCTTACGGGCCTATCTTTGTTAACAGGGCCCTCTCAGGCCTATGTGTCCACTCCTCTACTTGTCCGACGTACCTGTTATCTTCGGTAATTTCACTCACAAAAAAAATTCTGTCTCATATATACCTAAGATCCGTTGTTATCCCTTCATTAGGAAAGGGCTTCCTGTAAACATCTGCAAGGGTACGTTATGGTTGTCTTTAAAATATCAGGTTTTTTCTTTTTCTTTATTTATCTATTTATTTTTAAATGCTACATAGAAGCATCTGGGCAAAGATGTGACCAGTAAGTTAAAATCACTGCCAACTGCACTAGATAGGATCATTCATTTGTCACAAAGTTCTCCTTTGTCTGTATCTTTCCGTTCTTTGTATCTCAGATAGCAAAGTCTTTCGGTGAAGATCAGCACTTTCTTCTCTGTGTTGGTGCAATCACGCTGAAGTAATTGTTCACAATAAGGACGTGTATGCTGTGTCTGCTTGTTAAATACATTTGCCAGAGGAGTAATAAGTATCCTTGGTGAAGGTATGGCAGACTGGCTCATATTCACACTGTTCCGAATTCGCCTCTTGTAGAGCATGTGTTTGTTATTGTTTATTATAGCATGAATTTGAGCAAATGTGTTACATGCCCCTGGAGTGAAAGAAGAGTAAAAGATTCGAAGTGAAAATCATGCTTAAAATGTTAGAAGACTGTGTAAGACAGACAGAACCAAACACACTGCAATTTCATATGCAGTACCTAGTGGGAGGTCTCTTGGAGTTAACGGTCCCCCAAACCTCTAGGTTTTATTTTAAGGATATTAATTGTTTTGCCCAAGGAAAAATTTTTACACGTTTGTTACACAGATGAGAAAATCATATCCTCAGTGTGAAGAGGAGACACACCTTATTTGCAACTGCAGGCATGCCGTGTAGATGCCAGAACAGTACAAATAATAATAGTAATGATATTCAAATTTCACCTAAAATACATCTGTAAACAAAACACGCAATCTATATCTGCAGTTGTGGGATTAATCTCATGTGACTTTAAGCCTGCCAATTTATATAGTTAGAAGGTAGGTAATTCTAATGTCCATTAACTGGCTACACTGTCTCTGAAGTCATATGTGGGTATTTCAAAGGATGATTTGTGGCAGCTGTCTCAGACATTCACCTTCATATGGAATGAACTGGCTTTCTGAGGCACCCATATCTTTCCAGTTACTATAGAGGTAATTCAGTAATTTTGTTGTTAGGCTTCCAGCTAGAGTCTGCCACAAATAATGTTTCGTATCTGCCAAACCTGTACAGGCGATGTACCTGTGCTGTACATGATAGATATCTTTGGGCATCTCCAATGACACTAAATTACTATAATTAGGCAAATGTATCCTGTCCTGTGTGTCTGCTTTATGTGTTCGCTTTAGCGTGAGCTGAATAGCTGACTGAATTCCACTATACCAACTAGATTTATTTACTCTATAATGAGGTCATACCAACTCACATGCTGGTACTTAACATTTGGTCACCTGTTTGTAGACTTGAATTTAAATGTCTGGAGTCTGAAGCGGAATTTTATCCATACTTTTGGAAATGAAATTAATTAGAACTAGCTTTAAGATGGGTGAATTTCAAATTAATAATCTATTTGTGCAGTGTATTAAAGCAACTCAAAATTTAAACAAGTATGTTAACTTCAAGAAAAAAAACAGACAAATGAATACTTTGCCTATGGGGGGGTGTGTGGGGTGTGCAATTTAAACCATCATTTCCTTTCCCCTCTCTTTTTTTTTTTTAAACTACTGTCTACTTAGAGTTGATTTGAAAACTAACCTCAAATCCATATTGATCCAACGTCTATATCTCTTTTTCATGCACTAGAAATACTGACTAGAAGTTGTCCCCTTGCTTGCAGTCCCGCAATTTCCCAATTTCAAGCTTTTTCTACTGTACATAATTTCTTTATTGTTCCTAAGCAGAGATAACACAAAAAGCAGATACAAGTAGTTTGCTTCTTAGTGGATTAAAAGTTCACAAATAAAACCCACAATATTATAAAGCATGACAGAAAAGGAGGGAGCTCAGGTTTCCTGACTTTTGCATTAATCCTTCACTCCTCTAAAGAGAACAAACCAAAGCTGAAATGAAAGACATTAAGCTACTTTTGTTTCTTTGTTTCTTCTAATTTTTAAATGGAAACTGCTTAAAATATATTTTTTAAAAACTGTAAATAAGCTGTAAATGTACTACATTTGTTTTCCTTTTACCTATAAGCTTTTTATCTCATAAAAGATAAGTAAAAGCAGAATTTTCCATGATACATTGTTTGGTCTCAATGTTTAATATGAAGTTGATTTTATTATTTTTTTTTTACCAAAACATAAGGAAAGAAAAAAACCAGCTATTAAATGTAGAATAAATTAAATGGGTGTTATCTGGAAATAAGAGTTGTGGGCAGAAGGGGGCAAAGAAAAGGGTAAAGAGAAGGTGACCAGCATCTCTGATGCCATTCTGACTATAAGAGTACTGTAGCAACAAATGAGCCAAGCTGTACCCGGTGTATAGTGTCCCTGACAGATGAAAATCCATTTTGGCCTACTGCTCAGGCACTTTCAGGATCACTGTATTAGCTAGTACTGAAATAGCGAAAAAAGTAGCAAAATCCATCTGTTCAGCTCAGCTTCCCTAACTGCAAGAGCCAGAAAAGTTCCCTCTCTTGTCTTTCGCCCGCCTCAGTGAAGGGCATGATGTATAGGAGAGCTGAGACAGCACTGTAAATTAAAAATAATAAACACTGTATAAACGAGCTCTACTTCCTTAAACACTGTCAATACACTTTAGATCTTCATCATCCCCATTCAGAAGTTGTTTCAGAAGCCTTTTTGCAGCTAAGATGGTATCAGACTGGTTCCTCGCCTTTTTCTTTCTTTCAATGGTCTATTTGCTAGTACCCAGCTCTCGGAGCTGTTCTACTGTGGCTTTATTTTCAATTCAGGTAGCACATACATTCTGGGAAGTAGACAGATCTGCTTTGAATGTAGATGGATTACCTGAGAGTCAGAGCTGGTAAAGAAGCATTGTGATACCACTTGTGAACAGCCTGGCATCTTCAGTCAGAGGTTTACTAAAGCCCAAGGCTTAAATGTGTCCAAATTCTGTGAAGTACTGCATTACTTCTAGCATTAGCAGCAACTCCTAGGGTAGGATTTTCCCTATTAGGGAAAAGAAATAGATCTTTTTCTTGTAACCCACAACATGTTACAGAGGAAAGTAAAAAGGATAAATTCTTGTCAAAATTTATGTGTGTATATATATAAACACGTCAGAGATTCTTTTCTTTAACTCCTGAGTACTGCTACATGGCTCTATATTGTGTTTTTTCCTCTGTATGGGTTTTACATTTCACTGTTTTTTATTGTCAGAACTTCAGTGCGTTTTTCACATTTTGACCATCCCATGTGTTCTAAAGTAAAATGTAAAGTACTATGATTTAGAAATAACAAGTACTTACTTAATTAAGAGTTTAAAGGGTGGAAGCCACATCTCCACTTAAACTTTCAAAACCTCTTTCCAGTCCAGAAACTCCAGAGTGCTGTGTTTAATTTGCAAACCATTTTGTGAACTGAACCCTGCAGAAATCATGCAGCCCCATAACCATTTGAGATTAATAACAGCATCTGCAGCAAATCAGTCAGTAACTGAGAGAAAATTGAACAGGAAAGGCAGAAAACAAACAAAAAACTCAACAACCACAAAAACCAAGGCAGTACAGCATTAGTGAAAATCAGTTGTCAGAGAAAAAGTAACATTACATAAAAAGAAAATGAGCAATGAGATTAGACACAGATAAGCTTACTCGTTTTTAAAAAAATGAAAAATAAAAGGTCAGTGTTCATATTTTCAGATTTTTTTTCCCAGAATTATTATTATTTGATTTTTACTCCCAGTTACAAACTAGGATCCTTATTTTTAGCTCTTCACTCTGTTAATTTGTTTTCTGTTTTATGTTTGTGAAAGCTGATTTAAACTCAGAATTTTTATAGTTATGAGACAAAATATTACAGCATTTTGAGTCAACTGATATGTTTTTTCAGATTAAGAAAATAATATGCCCATAAATAAAAATCTAATTTAACCAAGATATGTGGGATGACCTGTATTAGAAAGGATGAATTCATGTATGAATGTTAACTCTGCTTTTCTTTTCAATAACAGATTTCACATCAAAATTAATTCACTCTCTATTACAGAAAAAATTTACAGTAATTTCAAATCAACATATTATTTGTATTATTTAGTAATTATTTTTCCTTTTTTTTGGAAAGGGGACAAACTTCCTAAGTTAAATTAATGAAATATTCTGGGTATCAAAATATCACCTGTTATTTTTATATTTCAGAATTCATGCATAATAATTATTATGAAAAACTTGTTATTTTATGTCCTCTGAAACACTCCAAATAATACTCATAGTACAAAATTATGAGAAAACAAAGTTTTGCAATATTTATTTTTTTTTAAGAGATCACAGAATTAAATTCATAACAATCTACATATGCCCAAGGAAAACCAGTTGATCATAAGGAAATAAAGTAAGTATTTAAATTAAACATAATATCCAGATAGTACTCTTTTTTCTTTTTTCCCTTAAATATTCCAAACTGCATAAAACCCCATCTTAAACCACAAATCTTGCCTGTTATACCATGAACCACTTAACATTGAACGTTATGGTAGAACAAAGGAAGCAGTGTAGAATCACATTAAGAAAACAAAGCAGCTACTGATTGTAGTAAATAAAGCTTCTGCTTTATTAGAATACGCTCTCAAACTAGAGAAAAGAAAAAGGAAAAAAAAAAACCCAAAAAACCCAAAAAAACCCAAAAAACAACTCACCCAAAACCAAAATCCATCACCTTTTGTCTTAATCGCTTCAGTAATATTTAATGAAGAGTCACGTTTTGAATTCAAACACGTTTTGAAATTTCTAGCAGTGGTTCTTCACGACATCACTAGATTACCAGATTACCAGATCACTAGATCCCAGTGAATGGGCAAGTGAATGAAGGTATCTGAAGGGCTGTGTTTAACAAGCATAGGAACTTCAGTAATATATTTTATTTCACCTTTCCATAAACAACTAACAGCCCTACCATTTCTGGGCGTCAGAGTATCTGAACTATCATTTCAGTTGAAACCTCAAAAAACTTCACAAGGTGAAACAGAAATTGAAAATATAATTTTATTTTTCCCCAGTTATGAATTAATTGACACAAAGTTATCTTACATGTTGTTTTCTCCGATACAAAACAAATATTTAAGATACACCCATCAATGCTGCATGTATGTGGCTGAACACTTTCAGAAACTGTTCAGTCAGAATTCTTAATCATAATCGAAAACATTCACAAAAAAGGCAATAATATTAATAGAAAAAAGTGGGTGTTAGTGTAGACGTAAAAATATCTATTATTTTCCACCACTTGCCCCACATACTACATTATACTTCTAGCTTTTAAGACATCAATATGATGACTGCATTTGCATGTGAGAAAATGTGCAGAGGATATTCTTGTTATATCCACCACATCCATTTTTAGGAACTAAAAAGGACCCCTTTTACCATGGTGAGGCAAATTAGATTATTGGTTTATATTAAACTTTGTTAGGATGTCTTACTTTCATGGTATTTGGAGGTTTTTCTCTTCATTATTTCACAAATAACTTAAATTTCTATTACAGAGTCTTCCTTGTTATTATTAGGTCTCTGGAAAGTACATTTAGTCTGTACTCTTTCATGTGGACTCTCACTACGATTCTGCAGTTTGGTTCTCCAGGGTAAGTTCTTGGCTGCTTCTCTTTGAAACACTTCAATTTCTCATAGTCATGTTTTCTTAACACTGAGAATTCACCATGTTGAAACTTCTTTTTTGAAGCATATGGATATTTTGCCCTCAGGATTAAGGGGTAAATATTCCCTTTTCTAAAAATGAAATTCTAAAGAGGAATTAAACTAAACAAAACATATTTGACAAGCAGACTGTATGGCATAAGGATCCTTGGCCTCACTTAAAAATTTCATTTCATGTGGGGGCCTGATACTGCTGCTGCATTTCATGTTGGTCATAAGAATAGCATCCAACCTCAACATTAGAAGAACAAGTCTGATTGTTGTTGTTGTTATTATTATTATTTACTCAGCAAAAAGCATAGCAAATGTCAATAGACAAAGTTTACATAAGGATTTGTTTTCAGGGTTACACTGCTTTTGCTCAACCTCTTACATCAGGTGAGCTCAAGTATATTAAGGATTTATATTTACTTCATTAATGTCTCTTATTCTATAGATGTATATTTTTATGGGTGTTGGTATGAACATTGTTTGGGTATCATTTGATTTAAATGCTCTGATTGCGTAGCTATTAAAGTGAAATTATTGCAAGTAAAAGAATTCATCACACACAAAAAAGTACCTGGAGGCTGACACCATACATTTTGCAATGCTTCATTTCTGTTTCAGACTAGAAGTACAACGGTATCTTGCTCTTCAGATTTGTCTCCTCAGAGTCTGTGTTTTTCACAGCCAATGAGACAAATAACAATATCAAAGTGTGATTAAGTAAATCAGTATCCATTTAGTAACTGAGTGAAGAACTTAGCATGGAACCATCAATGTATAATATAATTCTTTCTTGTTGACACATGCAATTCAAAATATTATTCATGTTTAATTAATGAAAAAGTACAGTCACCAAGCAAAATTTATCTCAGTACCCTGTGTCAATGTAATGGGTGCAGGTGCCCAGGTGCTGGCAGTTGGGGGCTGCAGGGGCCCCTGTGAGAAGTGGCTGGGGTGGCCCCATGCCAGACACAGCTCATTTCAGCTGGCTCCAACAGACCCCACTGCAGGGCATGACTGAGCCCCGCAGCCACGATGGTGGTACCTCAGAGAAATCGGCTTTAAGAAAGGATAAAATGCTGCACAGGCATTGAGAAGTGAGGAAAAAAAAATGTGAGAAACAGCCCTGCAAGCACCAAGGTCAAAGAAGAGGAGTGGAGGAGATATTCCAGGTGCTGTAGCAGACATTCTCCTGCAGCCCATGGAGAGGACCATGGTGAAGCAGGTTGTCCACGTGCAGCATGGAGGACTGTGGTGGACCAGGTGGACAAGCCCTGAAGAAAGCGGCAGCCTATGACAAGCCCAAGCAGTAGCAGGCTCTCATCTTATTTTCTCCTCCTGTTTTGCTGAGGAGGGGGAGTGGGAGAGTGGCTGGGTGGGTGTCTGGCAGCCAGCCAGCCAAGGTCAGCCCATGATAGTCAATTTGCCTTTTAAGCCAAAACCCAGAAATATTGCAAAGCATTGAGGTAGTGTAGGGCATATATTATTCTGTGCTGACATCCCTAATTAAAATGAAATAATAGACATAGAACACTGAAGCCTGATACAACAGAAACTGTCAAAATTCACATCATTATTTGCTGTGCACCAAGCCCAGTCCTGCTTCCTCTAAACCCAGTTTGCCAGATTCAGGGCTATTATTATATCTTTTAATGAAACTCTTTCAAGAGTTAACATGTGTTTTGTGTTCTATGTTTAAACCGGATACAAGCCTCTGCTTTTCTTTATTTCATTCTTTTTCCTCGGTTACACATCTTCATAGCTCTACTGTTCCTTGTCTTTCTAACACCTCCCTACCTATCCATATTCTGTGCTACCCACCATCCTCTTCTTCTCAGATACAATAATGTGTCTCAAGGTAACATTCACTAGAATTCTCTAATGCAGAAATAGTGTCGGAATGTATATAGAGAACACTATTTTCTCTCTTTCATAACTGTCACCATCACATTTTCTTGGACTTGATTTTATCATCTATCATATCCATACAAAACCTAGTCTTGCCCACATGAATCTAACCTCTGCTGACAAGATATTTGGCAACTACAATCTCCTAGTTACCATGACAGAATTAACACTTGCATTTCATACAGTCCTTTCCAACACAACACAATTCATGCAGTTACTCTTTCTGCCGTCCGTAAATGAGAAATTAATTAGAAATAGTGTTAGTTACTTTATCTGCTATCCCTTGTAGCAATAAAAAAAAAAAAAATATCTCACATCATCTCACCTAGTTAGGCTATGAACAAGTGAGGTATTTTTTACATTTTTAATGCTTAAAATAGGTTAGAAGGACAGATTTGTCAAAACTGTTATATTTGGGGATTTCTTAAGTTCAAATCATTCAGTCCTGAATGCAATTACAGGTAGCTACCTTAAAGTCTGGCTTTTCTCTCTCCCAAAAGCTCTTAAAATATTTGCAAATTTTCTTTCCCCCCTCTATGTCCTGCTCCAGAAAGTTTTACATGAAAATACCAAGGGTTTCATACCCCTCTCATCCATTCGGCATGTACCCAAAAGCAAAATTATTTATTTTTTCACCCTGTTAATGATAGACAGAACTTTTATAAAGGGGGTATGTAACCAATTTGTTTCACTGGAAAGTACCGAACAGGTTGCTTGTATTCCCACCTGTCTATTGTTAGTCTTACCAAAGTCTTAACAGTCTAACCAACAAGCTATTAGTACAGTTAAAATGACACTAACACAGTTCAAATTATATGCAGTTAAAATAGAAGTGTGTTTGTGTTTTAAATGTGTATGAGTTTATATGTTTTATGCTATACATACAGACATATATATATATATATATAAAAATAGTAGTTCCTAGTATCAGTTCCTTTCTCTGGTTTCATGCTCACCCTTCGTCCCTTCGTCCCCTTGGTGGGTCTTACAGTAGACGGTTTCTGTCTGACAAGGATCTGTATGGGTCATCAGCAACCTAAATCTTTTGCTAGGAGTAGTGCAATATTGATTCTGATAGTTTCTTCTTCCACACACTTCCACCTCAGGTCATTTTTATGTGCCTGCTAACATGCTCAACACCTTGTTCCCTTTTCATTGGTCTGCAAGTCCATGATGTATCCATATACTCTGTATATGGTGTCCTTAACATATGCTGGATGCTTGTACTTGGAGGTCTTATCTCAAAAAATTATTTTACCCGGCTCCAAAGACTGCATTTCTTTGAGGACCAGTAATTGACCGCTGGTGAGTTGTGTGTAGGTCTAGAGCCTCCAGTAATGTCCTGTGCCTGCATTTTCAAGGCCTTTGTTGGATCCCATACTGCCACTCTTCCATACTACATTTAATTCTAGGGTCTCAGATAGTTTTTCCTAAATGGTATAAACTGTGCTAGAACTATCTGTTAGTTACCAAATGCATACAATGATAAGCATTACGCCACACATCGGTACAAAACAATAAAAGCTAAAACAAAGAAGGTAATATTTAGCTGGTCAATAGCTAACTGCTGTTACAAGTTAAACCACTTCCCTAAGCAGACCAAAGCAAGTTCAGACAAGCCAGGCAGATTTTGGGGGTCTGATTTCTCAGCTTAGCAAAGCCTATTGCAAGCAACAACTCAGTATTTACTGAGGTACAATGCTACAAATAGTAACACTGGGCATTAGATTAGCAATACCTCACTGCTAATTGCAGTCCATTCTTTCTATTTGCTTTGCATAGCTGCTGCAACTACTATCAGTTTAGCATAGGTGAAATTCATTAACCACATGAATAACAAATAGGATTTTTTATCTCCAAGTGATTTTACCAGTATTTGCAATATTACAAGTCTAGAATTTTTTACATATATATTTTTCATAAATATTAAAAAAAAAATCTTCCAAAAAATTTATGGCTATTTTTAAAATAAGCAGTCACAACTTTTTTCAGTCTTACATGCTTCAGCATACCATAATAGCAATGATAACTAGGATACATTGGTTCACTAAAACTAAGGAATTTCCAGACATAAAATGACCTGCTGTGCGAGAATTTCAAGATGTTTTAAAATTAATATCTGTTACACTTCAAGGCTACTAAACCGCTTTAATCCCCACAAGTGTTCAAGAACTCTGTTTTGTTGTATGCAGTTAATGTATATAATTTTAAACATAGCAGACTGTAAACATCACTTCTTTTTCTTGTATATTGGTAACAAATGTTTTTCTGACTGACTGACATTTGACTGACAACAGTCTGATATAGTTTTATCTGTATTATCCCCTAATGTGTACTTACAAGCAAGTTGTAAAGTCTCAGAAAACAAGTCTTCAGAATGCAATCTTATAATGGAATATTTCTTAAGCTTTATCTTCAATGTTGTTATCTGTATTTTCCAGTAAAATATTTCAGAGAATGGCATGTGTTATCTGTATTTGGAAAAAAACCCATAGATTTTCATTAAACAGAAGGCTACAGACCAAGTCTTAAAACAAGTAATTTTGAGTTCTGGAACGAATGAATACTTCTTTTGGGATGAATTGAATCTCCACTTCGAAGCACCCATTTCTATACAGAACTGTATATGACTGCAAGAGCATCCTCAGATGTTTCTAGGAAGATGAACCTCATTTTCCTTTTACATGGATATAAACCAAAACCAACCCACGAAATCTTTCTTCATCTCTTGCAGGCCAGGAGTCTTGTCTAGCTGTGACTCTGAAGGCAAATTATGTCAAAATGCTTAACTGTCAGAATATTCTTTCCTCTAATCTAATCCTCTGTTCTTGTGATTCCTGATGTAATAAGTCAAATTTTAAGGAGGCATTAAAAAATGAAGTAATATGAAGAAACTCATCAAAGTAGCATTCAGAAACTTTAGCCTTAAAATAAATCTATGTTTATGTGTGTATATATATGTTTGCATGTTTGTATGTATGCATAACCTGTTCATTGTCTGAAGTTGTAATATTATACCTGAACTTCTTCAGGCAGGTTCTTCTAGGGGAAGGAAAGGTGAAGCAGAGATAACAGGTTTTGAAATAATGGAACACGCAAGATGTGAGAAAAGTATCGGAAGATCCCACAAAAACATACAGTAAACACAGAATAAAGTGTTTTCAAAATTACACATGAAAAAATTAAAACTGCTACAGAGGACTGTTGAAGACAACAGAGATGCAGTATTCGTATTCCTCAAGAAAGGGAGAAAGTATGTTGTTCAGAGTGGAAAATTCAGTTTAGTGGGGTTTTTTTTACACTTACTTAGAACAATTTGAAAGGATAGCAGCACATGATTTTCTAAATATTATTTGGGCTTCTCCCCCCGCTCCCCCCCCAGTTATGCCTGCTTAATTAGCAGTACAGACTCTAAATTCCCATCCTCTACCTAATGGAAGCCATAAAAGCACATTTATTCCTGCATTTGAGCATATTCCCTCATACCTTGTGTATGGGTCATTAGAATTGGCTGCTACTGAAGGAAACAATATACTGTCATCAATTCAAAACTTAATTTCAGCATGATTTATGTCATATCCCAGAACAGCTCAGCAAATAAATTGTTTTGTAGTACAAAGAGTACCTAAAAATGTAGAAATGTTAATATATCTGATTTTATCAGAGTGCACTGCACTTCTTTTTTCCAATAAAAATAAAACACTTCTAAATTTGAGATTCAGCCTCAGGGAAATTTATTTTTGGCACGTACATAAGCAATGCTTTTATTTGAAGCAATATTCTCCCATCCAGGACTGTGTGGCCACTCCTGTTCTATGGTTTTGAAAGGCTTTTATTCAGAGAAAAAAACAAAAGAAGGAAAAAGTTTTCTTCTGATTGACAAGCAATTTAGTTCAGGGGAGAGTTGGTAAACTAAGTGCTGAACTGACAGACATGGATGCTGATGTCCTGATTAACAGAAAATCTGTTACTACTTTTGTAAGTGGCAAAATACATTTTTTCACGATGCTTCTGCCTCTCTGCTTCTATCTTTGTTTGCCAGGACAATCTCTAGGGATAAATAAATTGTTCAGACACTGGTTTCTGGGGCTGTCAGAAGCGCTACTTGACAGAAGAATATTCTTTGGGAGTGGATAATTTGTGAATGAAATAAGCTCCTTTTTGTGCTGGTTTAAAAGTGAACTGGCAGGAGAAATGAACCCAACTCAAAAGAGTTTAGAAGTCTGAACTACAATTTAATAAAAAGATTACAATAGATACACTGATACACAGGAAGATTGGCTTTAGCCCACAAAACCCAGTTGTACAACTCAGCCGCCTGGGGCACACACAGAATGGTGTTCGCCAGTCCCTGTGCTGAGCACCACGTGGTCCCCCGAGTCCAAAGCAAAACGAAAAAAAAAAACAAAACAAAACCTGTTTTCCTCCCAAAAGGTTGGTGGTCGCAGTCTGGTCGAGAGTGGCAGCTGCAGTCCTGTGGAGGTTCTGGTCCCCCTCTCGATCTGACGAGTGAGTGAGTGAGTGAGTCCCCCCAGGTCCCCACACCCCCAGCACATATATGTGCTTGGGTTCAGGTGGGAACGCCCAGCACCTCCCCCACGGTGAGGGGTTGCACAAGGGGCAAACTTACTCAGTGAGTCACAGGATAGCTTGGTCTACTTGGTGGCCCATCAGCAGACATGACCCCCTCAGGTTGGGTGTGAGG
>JAVJGI010000014.1:48444876-48460835 GCA_035590275.1 Ibycter americanus | reverse complement strand
GTCAGCTGTCCTGGCTGTGTCCCCTCCCAATTCCCCGTGCCCCTCCAGCCCTCTGGCTGGCAGGGCCTGAGAAACTGGAAAGTCCTTGACTGAGTATAAACATCACCCAGAAACAACTGAAACCATCAGTGTGCTATCAACATTGTTCTCACATCAGAGCCAAAACACAGCACTGCACCAGCCACTGAGAAGAACGTTAACTTCATCCCAGCCGAAACCAGGACACATGAGGAGCTCAAGAGCTAGTTTCTTTAGCTTTATATGATTTTACTTTCCTAACTTGAATTGCGATCTTAAATATCTAGAATTCACTAAATATATACAATACAAAAAAGAAATGGAAACATAAAAGTTATTTGAGTGCAAAATATTCTTTGATATACCTGGTTCTTTGTAAGACAAAATAGCAGCGATGGACAATGACAGCAATTCAAATTGAAGATAAAATGCAAATGTATTTTAAGAAAAGATATGGAAAGCCCTAGTGTAATCATGCTTCAAAATTAATATTATATTACTTCAAAAGATCTTAGCTTATCTTGTTTGCCAGCTGTATTGTGCCATACAATAGCTACAGGTTCCTGTTCTGTATGGTATACTCAAAAGCTACTGTATGCACAGTAGTTTTCCTCTCATGTCTTGTTTGGTTTACCTACTTGTTGTTTGATTAAAATTCCAGAATGTGGGGGGAAAAAAAAGTAAAATGAACAGCAGACCAACAACAAAACCATGCTGCAAAACATGTTGTAGCTGAGCAAAAGTTTTATGGGTATTGTTAACTGCAAACACATGAGCAGTATCATCCTACTCTGTCCAGCCTCTGAAGAAACGTGATTCTTCCTGAAGTCAGAAATGTTGTAAATCTTAGGTGACTTCCCAAAGTGTCAAAATCAATGAACAAGACATTAGCAAAAGTGATGAAGTCTTGTATTTAGTATCTCCATGCATTTAGGACATGTAACCGGCAAGTTGAAAGGGCCCCGATATGCACTGTTTTTAAATTATCTGCAAGAATTCAAGAAATAGGTCTAAGCGTTACACCGGCAGTGTAGACATTATTTCAGCAGTTTGGACATTAAAACAGCTGAAAAGAGCTACTAGAAGGACTTGTTAAAAAAATTAACATATATTAAAATTAATTAATTTCATTATATATTACTTATACTGTATTTGTTAAATTTAATGAATTTAATTTTAAAATTAAATAAAATTAAATAAAATTTAAAATATTGAAATTGGCATATATATCTATATATATATGTAGGTAGTTAGGTTGTGAGAACTTTAAAATTAAAAAAGGCTGAAAATATATTATTATTTAATTTGATGATATATCTCCAAATGGAATATTATGACTAATTATCTCAGGATATACCAGAAAGAGAAAAGGTACAAGTAAAAGCATTATAGTTATTTCATATGTGGAAGTTTAAAGCAATTAAAATTCTTGCTTAGAGATGATTATTCAGACACATTGTATGATGGTAAGATACAAAATATATATTGCTGAACTCCTGATTACCTAAGATTTACTTAATTATCATAATTTAAGTGAAAAAGGTAAATTAAAAGAAAAAAAAATTGAGCAAGATGACACTGTTAGTCAGGAATTTTAATCAATGAATACTGTTTTTAGCCTCACAGCAAATTTTAACTCTCTACTATTCATAAATTCCAAATATTGTGGTGTACAAGCATTAGCAGAAATAGAAAAACATATTGGGTGCATATGAACACGGACAAGCAATCTTTATGCAGTCCTACTAAGCAAAGAAAAAAATAGTTCAATACTTGAGTCATCCCCTTCCTCCTAACGACTGGGAAATTCTTTCGGACAAATACATGAAGGCATTTTAGCACATACTAATATTTAAGTATCTGACTATTTCTTCTGTAAACAATGGAAAGTATTTTAAACTTTTGTCTTCTGTTTAGATCAGTAGAAATTGTCCTGCACTCTTCAAGAAAAGGAAGACTTAGCACATAAAAGATTTTCTGGGTATTTCAGTAGTAGGATTTGTTAATAGTGATTATCAAAGACCAGTTAAAGGATGACATGAACAAACCTGAAAAAAGTCTTATCTGTCATATTAACCTGTAGAGTCTCTTATTCCAGCTGAGTATTGATGTTCTGTTGCATGAATTCGTAAGTACTTTTCAAAATAACTAAATTATTAAACTGTAGGACCTGTATCTACTCTGATGACAAGACAGAAAAATGCATGCCTGACCAACTTTATTCAGTTTTAACAGAATATTTGAATGAACATGTATTAAAAATGAATCTTAGTACTAGTAAGCAGTTCTGTAAGTGTAATTTTTTTAAAAATCCAGAAAAATATTGTTGAGATATTTTTCCATATGATGTGGTGTGAAGATGGATAGAGTCAATATAAAAGCAGTGTCAAAACCAACCTGTTGTAAATACTGAGCTTTATTATCCTCTCAGCATTTCAAAACACAAGATAAGAAATATCTCATCACCTCCCACATGCCAAGGCCTTTTAAAGGTTGATTAATCTGTTATTTATGATAGAAGCAGGACTATGTAATTCTTCTCCACTACATAATCTATGGGCTATAATAAACATTATCACTAAAGCTGCCAAATACTCATCACAGTCAAGTGGATTTATAATACACTTTACATCTTCAGCATTATACTGTAGCTATATGTATTTTAATAATCATTGATAAAACTATATGATCCATTGTGTTATCACCAATGCATACCCATGATGCCATTTGTCACCAACAGGTCAATGTATATCCAGCTAAACAAAAATAAAATTCACAGACAAAGTATAATGAATTCTGAGCTCTCTAGTCTCAAAGAAGGATTGTCATGTTATTGTTATTCTATATATCAATTCCTTGGAAGATGTAAGAATCTCTAAACAGAATTTGTGGATTTGATATTTTTAGTTGTTCATCTAGCTACAGTAATTTTAATTATTCAACTAGCTACAGTTTGAACTGAGGTCATGGACGAAGTGGATAGACTCTTTTTAATGACACTATTTTGACCTAAGTTTGAACTTACTAAAGTAAATAATAAACTATTATTAGAGTAAATAATAAATTATTTATAATATTATTGGGGGTGGTGGTGTGTGGAAGTAAAAAATTAGATTCTGAAAATTCCACACTATCTTTTTAATGAAATTTTAGCCTTATTGTATATTAGTAATCATGCCTTACATTACTAAGTATCCTGCCTTTTGGACTGTGAGGATAATATCTATTAAACTTGGGAGAAATCATGGTGAAGTCATACAAAATTTTCAAACTAAATTATAAAGCCATACAAAAGTCTTCTACAGGCAGACACTCCGCTGTTTATGTGTCATTGGGATATACAATTTATATTAGAAAATCTAAACTTCAATGTAGTTATTTTATTATATGTGCTATCTAGATACTTTCTAGAAGCATGAGTTCTTACTGTTATAAATTGACTATTGATTGCTTTGAAACTGAGGACTGTCAGTCATTTTTTTGACTTTTTTTTTTAATAATTCTTTTGTGTCATTTAAATGAAACAAATAAAAACATGAAAAAGCTAAATTATCACCTGTTGATGTAATTTGGAATTTTTCTTAAACCTGGATTAGTTTCTACATTTTCAATGACAATAAATAATTATTATATGACAAAATAAAGTATTTTGTGTTTGTTATGTACTGATTTAACTTAATTTAGTTTTTCTCCAGAGGCCTGTTTTTCTTTTTTTAAAAAAAATCTTTTATTCTATATACACATATAAGATTGGGTAACAGAACTATTCTAAATCAATATCAAGCTGGTTTGCCTCAGTTCATAAACTCAGTCAAAGAGTGTTTCTTTAGTGGGCATTATTCTTCTTCTGTGGCTTAGGGGAAGGACACTAATATTCTTTCTGGATATAATTTGCCAGATTTTGTTTTCAAAGGAAGCAAGTCAAGGTGCATCACTTAAGTATGATCTTCTGATATTTTCTTCATAAAATATTCTGTATCACAAGAAGTTTAATGAAAAGCTTACTCCTAGAAAAAGGAAAAGCAGAGTACAGAAGTTAACATGCATTCTGTCTCATCTGAGCAGAAGACATTGATCAGTGTCTTGTGCAAGTAAATGATAAATTTCAAATGCATTAATTTAAGCAGTCTAGCTTTTTTAAAAAATATTGTATTATACTAGCAGGTTTTTTTGAGTCAAATACTTGCTGAGCCAGACGTTCTACAGTAATTCAAATTAGTTTCTTAACTAAAATAAATGCTTTTCAACTAAGTACTTAGTACCTGAGTCATGGGAGTCTCTGATTGTAGGCTGGTTCTAAGCTTTGGGTCATTTATGTTTTCTTTTTCCTTGTGAAAGAAAAATGCTTTGTAAAAAGCACATACAGTATGTGCACAAATTTCTATCAGTTTTTTTTAGGAAACAAGAAAAACATGGCCAGTGAAAGAGAAATAGCAGATTAAACATCTGAATCAGATTACGTACAGTATCATCCACTGGTATCAAATTTGCTACAGCGTGACTTGAATGTATTGGATATGTAAAAATACTTTTCCGAAGAGTGCTGAAAGGCAACACATCTGATAACCTTGAAAATGTTTCAGCCTGATGAAAATCAGTCCATTTTGTGTCCCTGATGCATATCCTGTTTTAATGGTGAGATTTTGTTTGTTAGAAATCAAGCATTTATTGCTTCATTATCACCCAGTTAACCTCCGTATGACTTCTTGTGGGAGGGGAAGCCTAACTACACAGAATGGATGAAGAACATATTGAACATATTCAGAGAAATCATTTTTGTTACTATTTTAAAATCACAGTAAGTAATGGCAGGAATATTAGGGCATCAACACCTTGCATCAACACAGGACCAGGTAAGCCTATTTCCTGCAGAAATTATGAATTGGCCATAATAGCTTCAAAAGACAAAACATAGTCCCGTACGTGACAGGAAGTATTTGGTACAGGAAGCATTTGGTAGGCAATAAATTATATATAACTCCACAGAGTAAAAGGATGACAGAAAAAGAGGAGGGGTGGGTGTTAATGTTTGTTTTGGTGCATATTTTAGAGAAAGGAGAAATCTCTGCTACTTTGCAGTTATTTTAATGAAGAACAACCTTTCCCTTCCTCATTCTCTTTGTTTATTCAAATGTCCCTGCATTTGTGTAATGAAACCTCAGTACCTCCCTCTGTTTCTGGGTGGGGTAAGACTTGGAAACAAACAAACATAAATCAACAAGCCAATAGCAATTTCTTTGAAAAATGTCACAGAATCACATGGCCACCAGTGATGTATATTTGCTGATACAGTAGAAGTATTATGATTCTATGTGTATATTATATCAAAACCTTTAGCCGCTGATGCCTATAATACTATGTTTTTGCTCTTCTATGCAGCACCTTTGTGTTATTCTTTAATGATCACTCTGCTGTGCATTGGATTTGTAATCCCTTCTCAACTCCATCCCTCCCCTCCCTTGCCATTCACAGCCAGTCTGATTATGGGATCTGAACACCTTATTTTAGAACTGGGATCAAAACTGTATATATTCCTTCCTCTCCTTTTCAGGTACTTCCTCTCCTTTCCTGTTTAGTGGTTCTCTGTCCTTTCTCAGCAAAGTGCTGCATGCAGGCAGAGATGCTGTAGGAACCAGGAGAGGAGGAAAGGCATCTGTTACATCTGTGAGAGAAGCAAGTGATGAAGAGGTACAGCGGTGGATCAGAGGATCTCAAATGCATTGTAGCAGGAGGTGAAGGAGGCTTGCCAACAACTACTGCATCACCTGCTGTGATGTCTCAAGAAGTTGTTCCCAGATATCCAGAAATACCAGGACTGATGATGGGAGGCATTACTAAAGAAGCAATAAAAATTCCTGTATTCTTTTACAGCCCCTCAAGTTTACCATATCATTACCATATTATTTTACCATATCATCATTTACTATAACATTACTATTACTATACCATCACCATCCTCTAAACACTCCTTAATTTCAATGAGGATTTTTGGTATCTATATTGTCACAGATTCAAATGTTAGCCCCCATATCTATTAATTACTTACTCCACACATTCATTATGGTGATTTCCATCATGTTAAAACTGTGAGAAAACCAAGGATTTTATAACAAAAGCAAAAAGTAAAACATGTAATATAGCCCTTTTAGAACATAATGATATTTTCTAGCATTGTCGTCACATAGTGTTATTGTGACGTACAAAAGAGAGAGCATACATGAAAAGCAAGCTGTATCAACATCAGTACTGTTCACTGTGACACATCTGTGAAAGTAACAAGCAATAGCAAGCCATAACATATTTTAGTAGAAGAAATGTGGTTGCACCGTAAAGAAAGCGTTAAAAAACACATATAACTTGGGATGTAAGTCTTCACCTTAAAAAAAAAACAAAACCAAACCAAAACCAAAGCCAATCAAATCTTGTATCTCTCAGGTTCACAAACAGTAAATTTAAATCTGCTGTTTCATATTTGAATATTGATGACATTACATCATTATCAGAAGCTTTTTCTTTTTACTGCTAGTCTGAAATATTCAGTAATGAACTACCCAGAGATCAGCTGCTGCAAAGTAACTGCTCACTTCCTCCCATTTATTGCACTTCTCCAAAGGCTTTTTTTTTTTTTTTTTTGCCTTGTAATTACTTTGTGGAGGAAAAAAAACCCAGACACCCCCCCCCAAGGAGTTGTTTTATCTAATTATAGAATACCAGGTATGTCTCTCAGTTTTCAACAATGTACAGGTTTCAGTTGTGACAGCATTAGTGGAAGCCTTGGTCTGTTCCCAGACCTGTGATGTCAGTGAAATCAGTAAGACTTGGTGAAATGAGTCCCATGGCTGGAGTGCTGGGATTAAGGGCTATGAGGTGTTCAAGAGGGATACGCAGAACAGGTGAGGTGGATGAGTTGCACTGTATATAAGGGAGAGGATTGAATGTATAGGCCTTACATTTAGGGATGATGTGGTTGAGAGCCTCTGGTTGAGGATCAGGGGGACGGAAAACAAAACAGATGTCACTGCGGGTGTGTACTATCGACCACCCAGACAGGACGATAGTGGTAATGAGTTATTCTGTAGGCAATTAGGCAAAACCTCTGGATCAATAGCCCTTGTCCTTATGGGAGATTTCAACTTCTCAGATATCAACTGGTAACACCATACTACTATGACAAGTAAATCTGGGAAATTCCTGAAGAAAGTTGACTATAATTTCATGTAAAAAATACTCCACGAGCCAACGAGGAAAGATGCCCCCCTAGACTTGTTATTTGTGAGCAGAGAAGGACCTCATGGGAGATGTGAGTGATGGTAGGTGGCTCTCTCAACCACAGTGATCACAAAACAGTGGAGTTTAAATTTTCAGTGTAATGAGTAAAAAGGTCAGCAGAATTGTTGCCCTGGATTTCAAGTGAGAAAACTTCAAGCTACTTAGGGAGCTAGTTTACAGTGTACCCTGGGAATCTGCTTTTCAGGGCTTAAGGGTCCAGGAAAGCAGGTCTCTTTTAAAGTATCACCTTTAGAAGCACAGGAGCAGGCAATCTCATAGTGCCAAAAGTCAAGCAAGTGGGGCAGAAGACCAGCTTGCCTGAACAGGGAACTCCTCCTGCAACTGAAGCAAAGAAAGAAATTGTATGGTATCTGGAAGCAAGGTCAGTCTTCACAGGAAGATCACAGAGCTGTAGTTTGCATATGTAGAGAGAAAACACAAAAAGCCAAAGTTCAACAAGAGTTGAAGCTGGCCAGTGTTGTGTCAGTCAACAAAAAAAGTCTTTTTAAAAAGTATGTTTATAGCAAGAGGAGGTCTAAGGGAAATACTGGACTGATACTTGATGAAGATAGTCACCTGACTAATAGGGATGAAGGAGGAGGCATTCAATGCTTTTTTTTCTTCAGTCTTTAATATTAAATATAGATCTTGGGGTGCCTGGTCCTCTGAGTTGGAAGACCACGACTAGGGGAGCAGTGACTTTCCATTTGTGGACACTGAAACTGTAAGGGACCAGTTGTATCAGCTGAACGTTCACAAGTCTATGGGGCCTGATAGGATTCATCACAGAGTTCTGAAGAAGCTAACAGATGTTACAGTAGGACTTCTCCTCATCATCTACCGATGGTCTTGGGAATGTGGGCAGGTCCCTGCTGACTGGAAGCTGGCCAGTGTTATCCCAATCCACAAAAAGGCCGTGAGGGAAGACCCAGAGAACTACAGATCTGTTAGTCTAACATCAGTTCCTGGAAAAATTACAGAGAAAATTATACTGGGTACTACCGAAAGACATTTAAAGAATAATGCAATCATCAGGCACAATCAATGTGGGTTCACAAAGGGAAAAGTCTAACTAATCTGATATCCTTCTACAATTAGGTCACCCACCTAGTGGATAAAAGCAAGGTGGTGGATGTAGTTTTTCTGAATGTACACCCTTCCAATTCTCTCCCCCATCCCACCAGAGGGGAGTAAGCAGGCAGCTTTGTGGTCCTTAGCTACCTGCTGAGGGCAAACCATGACACTCTTTTCAGTGGTGCCCAGCAGCAGCATAAGGGGCAACAGGCACAAACTGCAACACAGGAAGTTTCATCTGAAGATGGGCTTCTTCACTGTGTGAAAAACTTGTTTACTTTGACTGGAACAGGCTGCCCAGAGAGATTGTGGAGTCTCCTTCTCTGAAGATACTCAAAACCCACCTACACACGATCCTGTGCAACCTGTTCTCGGTGAACCTGCTTTTGCAGAGGAGTTGGACTAGGTGATCACCAAAGGACCCTTTCAACCCTGACAAGTCTGTGTGTGATCACTTTATGAATGCATTACATCACTGACCCTCACAGTGTTCTGAATTCTC
Organism: Ibycter americanus; assembly: GCA_035590275.1. Taxonomy (NCBI): domain Eukaryota; kingdom Metazoa; phylum Chordata; class Aves; order Falconiformes; family Falconidae; genus Ibycter; species Ibycter americanus. Next base: position 48,451,972 of record JAVJGI010000014.1, on the reverse strand, counting down.
CATAATTTTATGTTTTTATACTCATCGTCTTCCTCCTTATTTGTCTTAATTTCAGTCAGAAAAGTCCTTATCTCTTTAGGCTTTCATGCCAGAGGCCATTTATTTTCTAGGAGCAGTCACATTCATTCCACTTTGGTAATTTTTTTCAGTTTGAAACCCGTGATGAGATGGTGTAACTGTGATTATACGTAGTTTTCAAGATACAAGCACTTAAAAGAATGTATGTCACATGAATGTATATGTGCTTTTTTGTTTGTTTCAGTCCTTTTGCTAAAAATTCTTACTACTCTGTTTTCCTTTGACCACCACTAAATCCACATTTATCTGAAGCTTGATGTAGTAGCACATAAATGCAGTTTGCCGAAAAGCACTAATCTTGTTTGAAAAAAGCTGTCAGGGAGAAGGCATTCATCATGAGAAAAGGAAAATAATGTCTTCCCTTTTCTTTCTATATACTTCTTGTATTTTTTTTTTTTCCCCCTTCTGATTAATGCAAGCTTACTTTTCTCTATTTACTTCAATAATTGTAGAAGCTGAGAAAAAGTCACCTTTTTTTACTTTTAATGATTATTCAGTAACTTTCTTACTTTACATTGTATGACATTATGTATTTGTAACATTCTTTCTAGACATACAGTACCATAATAATATCTTCTGCTTTTGCCTCCACTTGTAGAGTTTAATGCATGATAAAACAGCTGCTGATGCTGATTAATGTACATTAAAAAGAAATGTGGCAACTAAGATGCACTTTAAAAAGCATTGTTGCATTACCTGAAATCTACTATTGCTGCGAACACCTTTGATATGGAATAGTCATCTTAACTATGAAAGAATTAAAAATAAATAAATAAATATATGCCCCATGAATAATATCACAATAAAATAAATAATTTTTATTAGGAAATTGATGAGCAACTACATACAACTTTAAAGAAAATTCAATTTCTACTTAATTTCTTTTAAAAAACCCTTACACTCCCTCTACTTTTTAAGTGAAGAGATAAGTTAAAGAGCTTGGTGCATCCTGACTGAGGTGACCGCATTACTGAATGGGTGACAATCCTTTCATTTTTCTGGCTGTTGATGGTGATGTCACAAAAAGCCCCAGCTGTTCCCTTCTGCATCAGATGCAAAGATGTGAAACTATAAGGAAGCAGTAACAAAAACTGGTTACTATTATCCTATTGCAAATGTTGACATATTGGAATCTAAACCTGACATTTTTATTGTGTAACCTGTTTTCTGTGATCATACCACCAAGTTTCTGTTTATACTCCTTACTTCAGGAGGATCATCTAGCCCAATGCATTTTTTCACTATCTTAATATTCCTTTGTAAGCCTTGTGTGATGACAGTAAGCCTTGACTTTGTATGATAGTCTTCTTTTCAAAATCAAAATTCTAAACTTTTAATGTGAAACATTTCAAATTAATAAAATACTCATATAAAGGATACACTATGAAATGTTTCCTGTTGTTGTAAATACCACTCATTAACCCAGTAGTGATGCCAAAAGCAATTTACTTCAAATACTGTGCCAAACTCATTAAGAATCTCACTGAACTTTAGAAATATTTATGCTCATGTAAATTTTTTGCAAGCGTTGTTTTTACCCAGTCCTAGTTTTATCGTCTTTTTTTTCTGAAAAATAAAGGGAAAAATACAAACTAAAGTCTTCTCATTTTTCCCCTAGTTACTGAAAAGCTGATTGGTTTGTCTAATTAATGAGGTTGGTTGCTTTCCCTGAAGAAAATTCCTTGTGCACAGGGATACATCGTGGTAGAAATGTGCCATGTGGTCATGACATGTTCTGTGTGTTTTTACAGTATGTACCATTCCATGCTACACACTCTATCAGGAAAATCTGGGATCCAAAAACAGATAAAAATTTTGAAGCACTACATTCCTTAACTTTAATTTTTGAGGACTCACCTAAGGCGTACTTTCTATATGTGTTTGTGAACTACTGGCAAACATCTCCTTAGTGCTGGACTGTGGTTACAAAGAACTTTAGCTTTTTAATACCTCATCACAGTGAGTACTTAACATAAACGAAAGCACATCTGAAACTACTCTTTTGGTTGTTACACAGAACTCAGTAATGTGTTTTTGTGTTCTCATAGATCAGTTTATACTGGTTTTCTTTTGATGTAAAAGTGTTATAATGCAATTGAAACCACCAAAGTGCAAATGAAGCTTATAGAGGTTACTTAAGAAGCTGACTTCTTGTCTTCACATAACTTTTATCAATAAAAGATGAAATCAAGTGTATTAACCAATTCTTGATTGGGGGGGTTGTGATTATTTCTTTTTTTGTGTTTTGCCTGAAGTCATTACAGCCATAAATATACATGCTGTCAGCATTTAAACTATGATGATGATGATGATGATGATGATTAATATTATTATTATTCCTTGAATGCTTGATTTTTTTTTCACTGGGGAGCTGTGTTTATCATTTGTAGAATATGCTTGTCCCTGAATAGGAAGATACATCCTTCTGTAGCTACTACTGAAATGCTGAAAGAAAACACGAACAATATGCCAGGAAATATACACTGTTGTCAAGCATAATCAACACAAAAATTCATGTAATTTCTTCTAGACAAGATATAAAAAGGCCTGACCATAAGCACAGGAGATGATATTTTTCAACATTAAAACCTGAGTATTTGTTGTGGTTTAACCCCAGCTGGCAACCAAGCACCACACAGCTGCTCGCTCACTCCCTCTCACCTGGAGGGGTGGGGAGGAGAATTGGAAAGGAATGTAAAACGCGAGGGTTGAGATAAGAACAATTGAATAATTTAAATAAAATAAAAATGAAAGAACAATAACAATAATAAAAGCTATAATGGAAAGGTGGGGCAAAGGATAAAATCCAAGGGGAAAGGACAAAATCCAACGGAAAAGGGAGAAAGGAGAACAAGTGATGCACAGTACAACTGCTCACCACCCGCTCACCAATGCCCAGCCAGTCCTCATGCAACGATCCCCAGGCCCCAGCCAACCCCCCAGTCTATATACCAAGCATGACGCCCCATGGTATGGAATACTTCTTTGGCTGGTTCAGGTCAGCTGCTCTGGCTGTGTCCCCTCCCAATTCCCCGTGCCCCTCCAGCCCTCTGGCTGGCAGGGCCTGAGAAACTGAAAAGTCCTTGACTGAGTATAAACACCACCCAGAAACAACTAAAAAACATCAGTGTGCTATCAACATTGTTCTCACATCAGAGCCAAAACACAGCACTGTGCTAGCTAAGAAGAAAATTAACTCCATCCCAGCCAAAACCAGGTCAGTATTCCAAATGAGTATATAGAGAGTTTGAGAGCTGGATTGTATTTGAAGTTGTTAAGACACAAGGGGTTCATCAAAATACCCAGCTGCAAAACCACTGAGATAATTTCACTCCATCAAATTCATCAACACTGAACAATTTTACTGCTGGTCTGGAAATAAAAATCTATTCAGAGATATTATTTTGGGAGACCAAATATAAGCCAGCTATTTCTATCCCTTTATCTGATTTTGAAAATTTCCACATATTTGACATATTGTCATACAATATCTGTCATCGTGAAAAGTCCTAAACCAGGTATTTGATCATATTTTCTGAACAGGGGAAAAGATATTATCAAAGACAGGAAAAAAACAGACCTCTTACCTTTAAAGGCAAGGATAATATAACTTGTGTAGTAGCTAAACAAAGAAAATGTTTCTCTTTGTGTTGTTTTATTCAGCTTGACTTTTGCTGTAGTAAACAATCTGTATGAGAAAGTGCATGCAATTATAGTTGTAACAGAAGTGGGTGTATGAAAATGTTTGTTTCTTTATATTATCACTTAAATAATTTCAAAAACTGTGAATTTAACTATGGAGAGTGGGATTCTGTTCACTTAACACTGGTACCTAACTAGGATACAAGTCTTGATGCTTAGAGAAGCAATTCTCCCAATCTAGGTATCTACATATCCACTGTAACCATACTTTAGACTCTTTGTGGAAGCTGAGTCCTTTGACCGGGAGGTCTGGAGGAGCTTCACCACGATGAAATAGCGCATAGGACTACAATGAAAAAAAAGCCTTAATATTGCTGCATGCATTTCATTTTCTTCAATGCTATACATGATCAGTAGGTAAAGAATTCCCACAAAAACCACTGTGAAGCCACTACCTCAATTTCATCCAACCCCCTTACCGAAACATTACCGTGATGAGGCTTATAGGAAGCTAATCACTAGGCAGGTGACAATCTTGAGGAACTGTGATTACTGTCTCTACCTTGTTTACTATAATTTATTCAATTAATTCTGCACTTTGTTTCACTAATCTAGTCTGGTTGATCTCTTAGAAGCTTTTAGGGACTGTAACATTTTCTGGAAGTTCAGTCAAAAGAACAAAAGAACTATCTTCAAAAGACTTCATAATTTCCAAACTTTCCTCCTTTCTGATATTTGATAAACCCAAGAATAAATTTACTAGCTTACTTTTCTCTTTCAGTATTCAGAAAATCAGAAAGAAACAGTGACGTTGTAATTTCCTGATCATGTTATATATTGCCCTACTTGCAGTCTCTCATCACTATTTGTGAAACTGGATGATCCAAATGACATAATGTAAAAAACCCAGTATTTTTGAATACTGAAAATGACCCTGAGAAATGCCTTTTTCCCCAAATAAAGATGAAGGTATCCTCATTGGAAAAAAGCCCCAAAAAAACAACCTAAAAGAAAAGTTTACTTCTCTGTATTGTGCTGAATTTAGAAGAACAACCCAAAACTTCTCTAGAAAAAGAGAAATAAACAGCAATACTAAAAGAAGCATGAAAGTAAGCAGCGAGGTTTTATCATTTACACAAAGCACACAAGCTTCTCTAGAGACCTGATTTGTAACAATCTTTGAAATACTTTTGTGGTTGTAATCAGAGTATTAAGAAGAATATTGAAATATTTAGATTCAAATTTGGGCTTTGGTTGTTGAAAAGCTCGTGTATATGCATATGTGAATACAGCCTGGTTTCAGAACTGTATCTACTTCCAGACTGCAACAGATCTTCAATCCAATACGTTATATACATTGACAGTACAATTCTCAAGGATATGTGACACTGCTTTTATGTATATATATGGTTTCCTAAAGATCAGGGACATTAGTTAGGATATAGGAAATCGACATTTGACTCTTCTTATTTTTTTTTTATTTTTATACAGGAATTAAATAATGGCTCACTTTCCAATTACTAGAAAAAGTACCTAGAATTTTTAAAAAAAAAAAAAAAAGAAAAAAAAAGTTGGAAAGGAATGTTACTCTCATTATTCCAAAAAAATCTTGAGTTACATACCTCTCCTCCACTTAACTGTTTTGACTCTCAGTTTAGTGCTTATTTTGTGGAATAACACCACCCTTTTACACTTCCAATCCAAATAACTGATGTTATTGCATAATACAAACTAATCAGAGAGACAAACACTTTCTTTCAATGAGTTTAGAATATTATTAAGGTGGTATACCAAAAAGGTGCTAAAAGTAAGAAAGAAAAGTAACAACAGGATGGGTGTAATGATGATGAGATAAGAGAAAGACACCAGTACATATGAAAAACAGTTAAAAAAAATTAGTTTAACAGACACAAGGGGGAAAAGAAAGAAAGAAAGAAAAAAAAAGACAAATTCCAGGCACTAGACCTTCTTTGGATTTAAAACAAATGCAACATTAAAAGCCAAATACAGTGGATAACAATTAACTTGATTTTAACATGACTGTGTTAATTAGAGTGATATAATAGACAGAATTGTGTCAAGACCTGAAAGTCACAGAAATACAAGGAACAAGCTAGAAGAGGATCCAAGCAGTAGTTTAAGCAGACATGCAAGCTGTAGTATAATGAAGTAGTAGGAGTACATTTAGGAGAAAGCAATTAAGAAGTAATTTATGACAACTCCTATCTGTATATATATAAACTACCCAACAGGGCATTGAGGAGAACAACCTACAAAGCCATTTTTTAACTGGTAGAGTGTCCCGGCTGGGCCCGCCCGGGCCGGTGCGACCCGCCGCACGGTGCAGGCGCACACGCGACCCGACGCCGCCAGGTCGGGTAAAATAAATAATAAAGCAAAGGTTTATTTTCTTTTTGTTTTCTTGTCTCACAGTGAAGCGATTTAATGTCACTGGAGATCTAAAAGGGCAGCTTTATGTCTTCTGTTGTAAAATCCTTGACACAAAGCACTTACTTGCTCCTCCCCGTTGTACATCATTTTCTAGAAGTGCCTAGCTCCTTTCCTGATTGAGTGATCAACACAATTGCGAGTAAACTATTTGTGAATACATTTAATTATTTTCAAGATATAGCATATTGATGCACGCACCATGCAAGTTGGAAAATGGAGATACAAGGTTTTAGTGTCACCTGTAACATACCCTCCCAAGACTGAAGTGCTAACACTTGGTTTGCTTATCAGTCTGACTTCTGTTTACTCAACACCTACAACGTGATGCCATATTTCATATATGTGACAGCAAACTACAGTCATTTTCTGAAAAGGCAAGTTCTTAATATTTTCCATTTCATGAAGAAACGTGTCAGATGTAATGCTACCTGCAAAACAAAGTACGAATATAAAGTACGTTACACTGCATATAAAATTGTTGGTGAGTCAAATACACAACCACAAGTTCTGCGTACACGTTACTGTACTAAAATGAACAGGTTTCCACTGAAATGCGGTATGCTGCCCGACCTACCCATCTGCCTCTCACTGGTTACGCAACGTACCGCCACAAGTCGCTCTGAAGTACTCACGACGCTTGCTGTCCCACAGCACGGAGCTGAAATGGCCTGCAAAAGGAAAACAATTAAAATAAATGTTTGCAAGACAACTGAAAATGTATTTATTTGAAGCAAGGTAAGTTCCAAATCTCTAAGACTACAGAGTTGCTCTACGTTTGGTATTAATTGTCTGTTTTGTTGAAACGGAAAGTTCTTGAGCATTTATTTTAAATACATAAATACGCGTGCCCACCATTTGTTTCTCGGCTCGTTTGGTGTGACGGTGTCGCGGCCGCGCCCGCCCGGGCCGGTGAGATCGGAAGAGC
>JAVJGI010000014.1:48426292-48444050 GCA_035590275.1 Ibycter americanus | reverse complement strand
GGGCAAGCCGGGCGGTGGGAGGGCCGAAGGGCACCGTGCCTCACCGCAGCAGCGCCTGCCGCTCTCCCTCCGAACACGGGACACCCGCGGCTGTGCTGAGCGGTGCCGAGACCCAGAGCCCCGCGCCGCGGCTCCTGGCACGGAGACACAAGACATTTTGCAGGTGACCAGGAGGTAATTGTCATGTGAGGCCCAGAAAAGCGGAGCAGTGACGTCTGGGGCTGCCAGCTCATGCTCCTAGATATAAACCCACTCAGAAAAATCCCTTCTTCAGGTGTGGCTGATGCACTGCGCTCTTGTACCTGCTCTGGCTGGGGTGCCGGAGGTCACTGGCAGGGAGCCAGCCTCTGGCCACGGATACCCACCGACATCTCCTCATCGGAACAGCAGCACCATAACCCATCATGAACAGGCTTTCGTTTTTCTTCTCCCACTCTTTTAACTTAGTAGAAAGAGACCTAGACAGGTTTGTTTTGGTTGACAAATCCTGAACTGCCGGAGGGTACTTGGAGTGGGAATGGGAGATAAGGAAATTCCCTCCTGTGTTCCCATGGGAATACATCCCAGTTCATGTCTCTCTCTTCCAGGCACTGCTCAGCGAGGGCCAGACCTACTCTGCTGGGTTAGAGACGTGAGGGGCAACGGCTCGGTACTACACGCAGCAAGCAAAGGGTCAGCATCTGGCTGTGAATGACTTAACGGTGGCTCCTCCATTTTTTAATGCCATTTCTGAATCTCTCTGCACGACGCCATCTCCCCGTTCCCTCAGCCTGCAAAACCTAAGTAGGTTCAAATGACAGCCCCAGGCCACTGCTCTTGTTTTAAACCCATTATGGAACGCTTAGATACCATGACGACAAGCGCATTATAAATTTGGATAAATACACCAAACCCACGTTCCTCTGCTGTGCGAGGTAGCCTTGAAAAGCTTATGTTCTTGAGCCTTTCTCTCCAAACAAGACAGCCCCCTCTCCCCTTCTGCACCAGAGCAGGGGTTTGCTGCCTGTAAGCACCAGACAGCCCTGAAAGATCTGGAAAAAGAGCAGGTCTGTTCCCAGGAAGCTTAAATGTACCCATGCTGCAAAATGTCCAAGGGTCCTCCCCAGGCTGAGAAAATGAGATGTCAGCTTAGTTTGCAGCTATGAATATACAGGGATGGAGAATCTATTGCAGCCTTTGCAATGATGTTCAATATCTTAAGTTAAAAGTCCATCAATTAACTGGAGGAAGAGACATCTAAGAACATTTCCCTGAAGTGACTATAAATAAAATTTGCTGTAATTATGAAGCCCTTCCTATTGCCATAGCAGCTTAAAATGGCTTCAGCCTACCTGAGAATTAGGTTAATAGATTTTGACTCTAGCTCACATATCAGTTTTCAGAGAGCTGGTAGATTTTCATAGTTCTTTATTGAGGTTATCCAGAGGTGGGTGAGGACCCCACCGTGTTCGATGCTGTGTGAGCACAGAAGCAGCCCAGGGCAAAAAGCCACTCCAGACGCGAAGGGCTCAGTGCCTGCATGCTCTGCTTATCCTCCTGCGACACTAATCCCTCGTCCCTTGAAGTGTGGCTGGGGTGGGCAGGGAAGGCAGCGAGGCATCAGTGCTTTTATGAGGGATGCAGGGAGAATATCCATAACCAATGGACACGCTGTTGTGTAATGATGGTCCGGATGACGTCTTGTGGGCCAGGCTTTTGTCAAGGCACTGTCTTGATTTAATAGGGCACAATCTGTCTAGCTGGAGCATTTGGCTTCTAGGTATATGAGCTTGGGAAATATCTGAATGTTAACTTTCGCATTCCTGTCTGCTTTCTGAACTTGTCTGAATGCTCCAATACGTGCTTGAAGTTGCCTGTTCTTATTCCAGATGGCATTGCATTGGAAACAGTCATGCCCAATGTGTGCAAATAGGCTGTGATGTGCAGAAATGTTTACTAGGCAACCACAGGTCATTTGGCTCCCCCGGCTGCTGCCAAGGGTCCGGCGCTGCCTCTCCTAACCAGAGGGAGAAGCGAGGCTGCTTGGCTGCTCCGCGCCAGCGAGGCTGCGGACAGCCCCAGACACAGCGACGCGCGCTGCCGGGGCTGGCCCGATGCGCAGCCACGTCTACATGGCTGTCACACGGCACCGCGTGTCCTGGTGACGGGCAGGTGGCTGCTCCCTGGGAAACATCTGGAATCTGCCTCAGCCGGCTTTCCGCGGCCAGGGTGCATTTTATATGCGGTAGGAGCCAGTCGCACCGAGGCAGGCGAGCGCACAGAAGCCGCCCTTGTGCTGGAGGCGCCAGGACTGTCCCCACGCGTGACCACGGGGCCGACAGACTGGAGCTGCCTTGCTTGGAGCGTATGACAGAGACCATACAGTTCCACATTGCTAAGGTTTAGGGCTGCTCCCGGTCACCAAAGGATGTAGGGAACACATTGAATTGACTTTCCATAGAGTATGCACTCCCAGTGACTCCAGGACCGTCTGAGCAACAAAGCCCCTGAGCTCTGGGCATAGCCTCCCCTCTGCATGGATGAGTAGCCACCTCTGCATTTTAATTACTCCTTTGCAAAGAGTAATGTATCAGGCCATTTAAGAAGGCAGGTGGAGATTCCTCTGGATTTCAGCATGCTTTGAAATTGTCAGGTAACTCAGGTTCACACATTTTTTCCATTCTTAGGGGGAACTACAGGAAAGGTATAACAAGAGTGATTTGCCCCAGGTATTTGAACTCTATTATTTTTATAATACCTGATATTTCCATGCCTTATCCAGGGTCAGATTTGATCAGGTCATTATGACCTGACTTTGGCACATTCCAAGACTTTTCCCCCTATTATTATTATTTCCTTCTCTGTTCTTTAAAGAAATTCTCCATCCACTTTAACAAACCACTTCACTAGTTAGAAAAGTTGGACATACTTTAAGAGGTATGTGGCCAGGAGGGTTTTTCCAAAGCACTCAGGTATCTGCTAGCAGTGTTCCAGCAATATAGCTGTCAACATGGAAAAATGCTAACAGCAAAATGCTAAGATGAAAATGTAAGATATACGGAGGGGAAGATATTAATTTTCTGATTCACTGACAAGAAGTCCTTGCTCAGTCTGTCTTTCTTGGAAATGCTATTGAGTGAGAAACATTACCAGCTGAAACAAACCCACGAGTGATTTGCTACTTCTCTTTCTTTGCTGTGGAAGACAGCGGGGAGATAACATGACGGGCCAGAGTGCTGCAGACCCCCGCAGCGGGATCCGGCCATCCCTGTGTGCGGCTCCTGCTGCAGAGACACCAGCTCGGGCTGCGCGGGAGCGTAGGACGGGGGGAGCCCCCCAGGCCCCCGCTCAGCTTACCCGCAGGGCAGCACCGAGCTGCTGCACACCCTCACTAGCAGGGGACAAACCTGCTGCAATAACCAGGCTTGTCCTGCCAGCAGCCAGCGCGGCGGGCTGCGCTCCCCGCACATCTCATCCGGGGCCTGGCTCGCTCCCTCCTCCCCGACGCTTTCAGTCTCCGTCTGCAGGCTCACCATCTGCGGGAGAGATTTTTCTGTGTGTGGGGATGAAGATGCTGATTTCTGAGTTCTCCCAGTGGACTATGTTCGGGAAGGGCAAGGGGCTGGAGCTGCAGTTTAACTGAATTGCATCCCTGAGCTGGAAGCTCCGACAGCCTCTGTTGCTGCATCCATCTTCTTTTATGTTTTAAGCCTGGATCTTACAATGGTACATACAGCTCCCAGTTCCTTTCCTTTTGACCTAGGAAGTATTCTGCCATTAACAGGTTGATGTTATCACCTAGATCTTGATACTATTATTGTTCATATATATGTATATACACAATTATGGTAATCATGATTAATCTGGGCTCTTGCGGCACTGAAGGCCAAGCAAAACCTAACAGTGTAAAGCAGCCAGTTGCTCTTCTGAGACCCCAGAGATGCAATTGAACTCTGATTCACTGCCAGCATCCAGCCTGCAATTTTACCTCCAGTAAGTGCTTGGCTGTGCACCTAGGAGTTAGACAGAAGCCTACTTAGTGCATCTTTTCTGAGCTGCAAAGACTGACTCTACCGTGCACAGCTGCAGCAAATTGAGTGTGCTCATGGTGTCCGTGCAGGAGAGGCTTGCCAGCCCAGCAGAGCTAGAAGAATGTGGTATACTCTTTTTGTAGGCAAGGATTATAACTCATTTCTTGCTCTAAGCCACTGGCTTCAGTCCTGCTTTCCTTGGAGCTGATTGAGCTCATGCAAATTCATCTTGCAAATCACACCTAAATTTTGTATTAATTTCGCAATTGCATATTTGACTGAGTGCAAAACTCATATACCGTGGTACGATCCAAGAAGCCCCCTGGGTTTGCCAAACAAAACGCAGTTTTCTACTTACAGAAAATGCATAGGGAAGAGCGATGCTCTCAGACCTGCACCCACTGAGGCTGCAGAAATCATCCAAGGCTCAGCCTGCAGTCAAGGGGCCTTGGGTGGCAGAAGGAAGCGGGATGGTGAGCAGAGAGCAAGTATCGCGTCTCCCCAGAAACCCTCAGGTCCCTGCTCAGACCCCCTGTGTGCCACAGCTCTCTCACGCCGTGGGACTCACATGCAACTGCAGGGTCACAAAAGGCTTGGTCTGGAGCTCAAAGGTTTGTTAACATAATGTTCTTCCAGTGCAGGATCTTGCTTCCTCCTTGCTCCCCTCATTTCCTAGTGCTCTGCACGAGATTTAGGGCCCCCAGACACACGAGGTTCAGGTCTGTGCTATCACTGCTCTTAACTCAGAACAGCTGTTGGGGCTTGCAGCAAATCCACGCTTGCAGGAGCCCCATCACAGCTGTCTGCAGCCAGAGCAGCCCACACACATTCTTGGTGGCACACGGCCACCTGGCCAGCCCAGCCCTGCCCTTGCAGTCCCTGGTGTCACTGCGCACAGGGGCAGCAGCACCCTCTGCTAACACCTTGAGTACGTGCTTTCCGCTGCAGCTGTGCTGGGGACAAGGGAGCGTGCTGGCCTCCAGGGCCACCTGCAGGTTCAGAAAAGGTGCTCATCAGTGGCTAACGCAGGGGCTTTTCCCCAGCCATGTCACTCAAGCTAACAGAAGGTATTAGCTGTCCCTACAAAGCCTTGTCCTGCTTACGTGATCAAGTCACCGTAGCCGTAACCACACAGCCATGACGCTTGTCCTTGTGCTTCCAGGAGGGGTAGAGCCTGGTACTCCCTTGGACGCTGGCCATGGACGTGTGTTTTCTGGGAGCAGGTGCATTTGTTATAGCCACAGACAGCCCTGAACTGTGCTGTGGGCAGGCTGTTTCCCCACGGAGGGTCAGAGAGAGCAGCACGGCTCCCAGCTCTCGTATGGTGGGTACGCCGCGAGGGGGTTGCTCTCCTGTCCTGACCTGTACGTCACGGGGACCGCAGCTCCAGGCTGCTTTGGTCTCTCGGGTGTAGCTGCCATAGAGCTGGTGCAGGACACCCTTGTGCATCCTTCGAGGTGGTAACAGGGAATAGAAGCACTGACTTCAGGAGCCTGAGACGCTACAATTAAAGTGAATCAATTACAGCAACAGTTCTGATTTCAAACCAGCTTCAAACTTAATTCTCATTGATTTTAGTTTTACCAGTCGATCGCAGGGAGGCAGTGGGGTAGAAGCATTGGTGGTGAGATGAAATCAGTGTCCGTCAAATGGACAGAGCCACAACAAATTACCAACTAATATCAGCAAGCTAAAAATGGTGACGATTAACCAGAAAGAGTGCAAATGGGAGCCGTGAAATTGGAGTCGCAATAGCAGGGCAGCTAGTTATTAACGAGATGTGGCAGCAATCAGAATGGTCTTCTTGTATAAAAATGCTCCCTCCCACATGGATGCTGTTAGCTGACTTGTCAATGCCATATTAAAAAACCCCTGAAAACAAAAGAATTCATTTTAGAGACTGAGGATTATAGCAGACAAGGTACAAACACAGTTGCTTCAGATATGACCCGGGTTCAAGCTGGTGTTGTGATGTATCAGCCTGCCCGTATCAGCCCATGGAGGGGATTAACAGGCTTGGCTGTCCCTGGGGCCACCGTGTCCTTACAAAGGCCCAGACATCAACATCCCAGTGAATTTATTTTCTGTGGGAAACTGTGTTTAACCTTTTTTTCTGGCTTGATCTCGTAAGACAAGCACCTTGTTCATTTTAACAGAAACTACCATGAGTGCGGCTTCTCTGTGAGGGTGCATCAAAGAAGGTGGCGTAAGCAAGTGCCCGTCAGCGGAATGGGAGAGCATTCCCAGGTGGGAGCTGCCAGCCCCTTCTCACCGGTGTTCCCATCTGACCGGAGCTGCAGATGGATCATCCCTTCGCATTTCCTACATACATTGCCGTCCAGCAGCCTCTCTGTTGCAAACCCACGGAGCAAAGCATGGCAAGGGATGGCCGCCAGGAATCCCTTCCCAGCTGCAATCAGAATCATCCCTGTTAAGCCAGGCACAGAGAGGAGGGGGCTCCAGCATGGCCCAGCTTTTTAACACAAGGTATTTCGCTTTTTCTGCTGTTTTAAGACTTTTGCAGATGAAGGAATGTCCACTCCGCTGGGAACAGCCAACCACGGCTGCTAATTAGCACTGTGAGGAAGAGCATTTTTCTTTTAAGCTGGCGTTGGCATAATGTAATCTATTAGAAGCAAAAAGGGTACATTAAATGATCAAGGTGAGAAATGACTGTAGAGGGGGAAGGTCTTATAAAAACAGAGAAAGAATTGTGCCAAGTCCAGATCTGACTGCTGGAAAACTGTTTAAGCAATTAAAAACCAGCAATGCAGTCTCTGCTTTTTTTTTTTTTTTTTTTTTTCCTTAAATAGGGGAATGCTCAGAATAACAACCTTTAGTTACTGAAGGGAGAAGAAAAATAGTAATTAAAAATTATTTGAGAGGAATGCTGCTTTGTGTCTTCAGACAAAAAGAATGCCTCTACCTCTTTTCTACTTTGAAGAAGAGTGATCTTCAGGGGCCTTAGCAGTTTGGGCTTATTCACATGTGAATTGAGAATAACGTTTTTTATGACATACCTTGCAGAGGGAAATTTCATATACATGATTTGTGCCATGCAATGAAAATATGTAATTATTGTAGCTCACTATTTAAATTAGGATTGCCAGTTCACTAAGCATAGAAACCGTGTACCAGAGGATAGACAGAATCTGTGAATTTTCATGAGGCTTTTTTTGTTTGTAACAGGGTTGGGGGGACGACTGTGTTTTTGGTCTTGGTTGTTTGTGTTTGGTTGGGTTTTTTTTCCAGTCAAAGTAAATTTAATGATTAAGCAACCACAATAAAGGGTAATAAAACCAGATTTCCAAACTATATATATATATATATAAAGTACAAAACCAAAATAAAAATTATAAGCGTTTTTTTATTAAAATGTGATCTTTTTGATTCCTAAGTATTCCCTTTCTAACAAGCTAAAGGAGTAAACTCCCAGTATAAGTACTGTGTTGGAACGCTGACCAGGACGGACTACGGTGTCACATTAAGCCTTAACTATTTAATCAAAATGACATTTACCAGAAGTTAGAAAGTCCTTAATCTGACTTACTTCCTTTTAATGAGTTTTCAGATGTAACCCTTAGGAGTATTTAGAAATTCTCTGTATTAACATTTTAAGTTACAATTTTAAATACTAACAACAATTTTGGCTTCAGCAATGGCAAACACAAAAATATTTCTCTAAAATACTGCTGCAAGAATAGAGGCAGCTAAAGCTACACGATAGCTGGGAGAAGGGATTGTGGAAGATAATGCAGGTTGCGGATCAGGGAAATACAAAGAGCAGTAACATGAGACATTTCAGACTTTAGAGCATACTTGATAAATTCATGCTGATAAGTGAGGATAAAGTATCAATGTTTGTGGAATTTTTGATGTGGATGTTATATCAAGTACTTGAGAGACACAGTTTGTTCTGAAAAAAAAAATAAAAATGCTTTATCGATAGATTTCTGCCAGTTTGTCAAAGATGTGTCAGATGCTGTATGGGTAGATTCTTAATGGGAAGTTATGCAGCATCTAAATAACTAATTCAGGGTGTTAATTAGAACAAATATTGAACTTTTATGACACTTTCATAAGCTTACAATGCTTTGAATTCAGATTAGCATATTTTTTTCCACTTTAAACCAAAATAACTTTCATGGTTTTTATGCTAAAATTCTGAGCACAGCAATGGCACTTCAGTATGTTAATTAAATGGCTTAATTAGTTTTGAGGTCACAAGTGAAAATTAATTTGGTCTGTACCATATTATTTCCTATTTTCACAAAAGCACTCCACAGTCCGAACCCTGTTCAGGGATCTCAGCTGCTACTCAAGAAATATATAGGAATAAACTTTCAGAAACGTAGTAAATCAGGCTGTGAATTTGTTCAGAGAAGACACTATAGCCTTTATAGCTGATCCTTTCTGGTTCTTGTTGGCATGCATTTGCAGAGGCAGTCCATTCCATTATGAAAACAATTATCCTCAGTATTTTCGGTTGCATATTCCTAAAGAAGATGAGAGCTAAGTGAAGATAAAGAGATTTTAGGATTTCTTGTAATAGAGCCTCACTCAGGATTTAAAACAAAAACAAAACCCCCAGAAGTTTAACAGTGAATATGGCAGTGAATATAACAGTATAGAAAAAAGTAAGCGTTGCACAGAAAAACAGTTTGACTATATTTAGCCTTCTCATCCTTATTTTGCATTCAGACTTTAGTTTGTGGTTGTCCTGTTAGTCTGCTCCTATGTGAACCTGGCTTCTTTTTAGCTGAAAAGCAAAGGTACAAAAGGTAAAGAAGAGCCCTGTTTGCAGACTCAGCTCTCCATATACATGAATGCAAGTTAGGCCAGATTTGACTCTGCAAGCCCTTTGCAGTCTCCCAAGGTTAGACCAGGAGAGTGTGGCATCCTAAGTCAGGAGGAAAATGAGTGCTTGAGGACACTGGTCTGCTGTGCAGTGTTCTCCTGTTGTGTTGACAGAAAGATTAGAAATCAGGTCTTCACGTGCGCCTAACAAAATGTTCTGTATACTGTAGATATTCCTGAGTATTCATTAAAATATGCATGTGCAGATTGGTTCCCTTGGCCAGGGAATAGCAGGATGTTCCTGAAGTAGTTAGTAACTCTGTAATAGACACAGCCTTTGCATTCCAAATATCCACATGTTGATTTTTACATGTGATGCAGCTATGAGACTATGGGAGATAACAGGTCCTAGAAGCAACTGTTGCATGTGAGAGAAGCTTTGAAGTAAGAATATATGTATATGAGGATGTCAAAATAAAGCTAGAAATGTAGGTAGAGTTACACCTACAGAAGTAAACCTGTAATTCTGGATGCAATATGTCGATATCCTTCTACTTCTAAGAGAAAGCAAGTTTTCCAAGTGTAAGTTTTTTTAAAGAAAATAAATTGTAGTCTCGTCCTACTGCTTCCTTATCCCACTGCTTACCAAAAGGACATGATCTGAAGTCCAGTCACTTAAACAGTTATTAGAAGTATCTTCAAATATTCAAGTTTTCCAGATTATGTATTTAATAGTAATATAAATTCTTTTATGTATAAGAAAAAGTGTCTGAAATTGTTACAAGTGTACACATTGATTTCAGCTAAAAGTTAAATTTAGATTGTTAAGCCTACAGACAAAGCCTTCACCTTGCTGAAACTGCTGTGTTGCCATGAGATGCTCTAGTTATGGCACTGTTTCAACAATGTTAACTTTTTCTTAAGCTGTCTTGAACCAAAAAATCTGCTTGGGTTACTGAAATAAAATATTGACATAAGCAAGACTTCAAGTTCATTTCCACATTTTTCTTAGTTTGCCCCATAAAATTATCAAAGAACTATGTAAATCCTACAGATAGGCTTAAGCAGAATATTGGAACATATTTTAAAAGGGAAATAGCCCAACATCTGGGATGAATTGCAAAGGTTTTACAAAAACATCCCCCTCTTCCCTACACTGTTCTTGCATGCTAGTTCTCTTCCCAACACCTCAGTGATTTTCAGAAACAAGATCTTTAGTCTCTTCTGGATCCCACAGAGCTTCTTTCCATCATATCTCAAGTCAGCCTGTATCCTGTTCTTCACAGCTTTGCAGTCTCCATTTGCTGAAGGCTTCCTTCTGCTTTTTTATTACTCTCTCTGCATGCTTGAATGCTCTTCTTTGCACTCCAGAAGGTTCCCCCAGTTCAGCAACCATAGCTGATCCCACAGAAAGGCTGACTTCCTTCTCCAGCAAGTTCTACTTGATTCAGAGACAGCAGTCAAGGCAGGTAAAACAGAGATCGTAATTCCCTGCTGCCTAGCCACATCCTTTAAAAAAGTAGAATGTAACATATAATAACATAAAGCTAGCAATAAGCAAAGTAATCATGCCATCCCTCATACTAATTCTGGAAAATAAACTGATATTATTTCATTACTGGCATTATATTCAAACAGCTGAACTGTGCACACTCAGAAATAATTCCTATAAAAAAGGCAATGCAAACGATTTTACTGAAATAATGTTATACAAGCCAAAAATGTCATTTTGTACTTGATTCAAAATATTTGAAAAAAAATAGGGATGGTGGGAATGGGGTATAATGAAATGTAAAGAAAGGTGAGAAATCAGGGCTTTCCCCCAAATCAGATTGGGTATGGCAGCAGGAGGAAATACGAATTTCAAAATTGGCTGAAGAAAACTTCTAAAAATGCTTGTACAATCAAGTAGCAAACAGCTTCTGTGAAAATTAAATTACACTCATTGACCCATTTGCAATGCCAAGCTCCTCTTATTCTGTTTTTTTCAGTAGTTTAGTCATTAACCATGCTTCAGCATCTTGTGCTATTTTCTACCAACAATATAATTTGGCTAATTTTCTGGGACTTGTGATTTTTCTGCAGACTTGAAACTCTTCAGCAGACTTCCTAAGACACACAAAGCTTTCAAGAAACAAAATAGGTCTATTACGGAATTGTACCAAACAGCTGCTTATATTTTCACTTGGTGTTGACATGAAAACTTAAGCAGCTCTGCTGGATTGATTGAATCTTGCTTTGAAGTGAGAAGTCTATTTAAACCTGAAGCTCAAAGGAAAAGTAATGGAGTACAAGGCCAAGATGAACTAAAATTAGAGAGAGAGAATTATATAAAAGTTCCTCAAATCAAAATAAAAATTTGTGTGGCTCTGTGTACAACTTAATTTAAATCCTCTTCTCATTTACTTATTAAGTATTTTCAATTATTGGAAAGTGATCTTAAATTTAAAATTAATTTCTGTCGTTCCTTAAATGTACTGAAAATGTTTTGAAGGAAATTTTACAATGATACATCACAAATAAGGGATTACATGGAAGTTAGAAGATATCTTATACAAATAGCGGGTGGATATTGTTAGAGGAAAACATGGATGTTAGTAGAGGAAAATATATCATGCCTGAGAGAGATGAGTTTGCCACAGCTCCGTGTCCCCAGGTCCAATCAGCAGCAAGACTGAAGCAGGCACATGCACAAAGAGCACACATGGTGATGGGTTGACCGTGGCTGGATGCCACGTCCCCACCAAAGCCACTCTGTCACCCCCCTCCTCAACTGGACAGGGGAGAGAAAAAATAATGAAAAGCTCATGGATCAAGATAAGGACAGGGAGATCACTCAGCAGTTACCGTCACAGGCACAACAGACTAGACTTGGGGACATTAGTTTAATTTATTACCATTCAAATCAGAGTAGGATAAAAAGAACTAAAATAAAAACTTAAAAACACCTCCCCCCCCACCCCTCTCTCTTCCTGGGCTCAGCTTCACTCCCAGTTTCTCTCCCTGCCGCCTCTGAGCAGCACAGAGGTGGAGAAATGGGAGTTGCAGTCAGGTCATCACACATTGTCTCTGCCGCTCCTTCCTCCTCACACTCTTCCCCTGCTCCAGCGTGGGGTCTCTTCCCCAGGAGACAGATTTCCATGAATTTCTCCAACATGAGTCCTTCCCACGGGCTGCAGTTCATCACAAACTGCTCCAGTGTGTGTCCCTTCCACAGAGTGCAGCCCTTCAGGAGCAAACTGCTCGAGCATGGGTCCCCTACAGGGTCACCAGCCCTGCCAGCAAACCTGCTTCAGCTCAGGCTCCTCTCTCCATGGGTCCACAGGTCCTGCCAGGAGCCTGCTCTAGTGTGGGCTTCCCATAGCCCACAGCCTCCTTCAGGCATCCACCTGCTCAAGCGTGGGGTTCTCCACAGGCTACAGGTGGGTATCTGCTCCACGGCTAACCTCCATGGGCTGCAGGGGCACAGCCTGCCTCACCATGGGCTTCACCACGGGCTGCACGGGAATCTCTGCTGTGGTGCCTGGAGCACCTCCTCCCCCTCCTTCTGCACTGACCTTGGTGTCTGCAGGGCTGTTTCTCTCACATATTCTCACTCCTCTCTTCCACTGCAATGTTTTTGTGTAGATTTTTTTCCTCCTTTCTTAAATATGTTATCACAGAGGTGCTACCACCATTGCTGATTGGCTCGCCCTTGGACAGTGGTGGGTCTGTCTCAAAGCCGGCTGACATTGGCTCCATTGGACATAGGGAAAGCTTTTGGCAGCTTCTCACAGAAGCCACCCCTGTAGCCCTCCTGCTACCAAAACCTTGCCACACAAACCCACTACACACATTTACACCACATGCATGCGTGCCAGCCACACAGATAACAGGCAGACGCTCAGAGCACTCACATGAACGCAGACAACACCAACAGCCTCATGCTGCTCCCCTCTCCAGCTTATTGGTCCCGACAGCCAAAACCTGCTGTGTTCTCATCCTTAGAGGCACACAGGCGCCCTCACACGCAGAGCTGGTTGGGACTCACATGGTGATGGAGCTGGAAGTATCCTGGCAGAATCTAATTTGTGTTCCCTTTCCTGCCATTTTCTGTCTGAGTTCCTCTGTGAGTGTGTATATGAGCTTGTATCATATAACCTAACATGTTGATTCAAATGTGACTAATTTCATTTTTTTCAGTAGAATAAGTATCTTACGAATCAATATGAAAGGTCAAATTAGGAGAGCGTGTTAGGACTCAGTGTTAAATTTTCTTTGGATATATGCACACTTACTTTAAAGAGAGGCTTTAGTTTAAGAGGTTCATCTAATGTAATGGAAAATTACTCATATGTTCACGTTAAATTCTTCAGGCCTACCCTGTGTTATCACATGAAGAGACCAGACTTTTAAAAAAATTGAATTAATTTAGCTGTATTATTGATTTGAATTGTTCCCACATATTTATTTCTTCTTTTTCAAGAAGCTTTATTCTGACTAAATGCTGCTTATTTGTCTATACTAGCATTTGTCTATACTAGCATGAAGTTTAACAGTGACAAAATCCTTCATTGAAAGGTATAGTCTATGTAGTGTCAAAATCCTTCACTAAACAGTTGTGAAATTTTGTTATTAATGATTTTGAAAAAGAAATTTAAATGAAGAAGCAGATATTTATTCATTAAAGGAGTCTTAACTATGAATTAGTTACAGCAGGGTTTCTGTTTTTAAAACTCATTAAAGTTTGCTGAAGTCACTTCCTGGAGTTCTGCCTAAATTATTTGTTAGGAATTACAGACCTAGAAATTTCTTGCTTGCTATAACATATACAGAACAGTGATAAACCATTAGCATTGAAAGTTATTATAATGCATTATCTTCCACTGTATGTCACCTGCAGTTGAATAGATGCTTATCATTTAATTGTTATATTTGAAATATATTTGCATCTGTTTCCATTTTTCGCATGAGTATTTCACGTTCTTTAATCTTTCTGTGAATGTGTAAGATTCTCAGCAATAGCTTGTGCCTTTAAAATTCATGGGGTTTGGGGTGTTTCAGTTTTTTAATTAAAGCTCTTTCCTTGGAGTCTGTACAAACTCAGGAATAAAACATTTTACTCAGAGTTTGTAAGAATCCCTAAAGTTTAAGATTATTCATAATCACTCCTTTTGCACATTTGCACAGCAGACATACTGCTCTATAAAACCAATGATGTCTATTAGAAGAGTTATGTATATCGAGGTTATGTCACAAACTTGCTCATAATGATCACTTATTTTAATTCTGTTTCTGCAATGGAACATTGTCTTGCTTTTACTTCCAGCACATGTACAGAAGTTTGGTTTCATATATCTGATTTACAGTATGTGTAATACATTATTTATTGTAGAAATGTTCACATAGATACACTAAAGAACTTACCTATTGGACACATGAAAATGTAGTTATATTTTTATGTTCATATCCATTACACATCCTAAATTTCTAATCATGCATTGAGTTTTTGAATTAAAAAAAACCCAACCACCTTACCTATTTTACATGTTGAATTCTCTGAAAGAAATTTAATTGTTTTGAAGTCATTCTTAAAATGACTTAATTTCTTTTTACAGATTTGTTTGCTAACTCATTTTTAACTCTGTTTCACCTTTGTTTCATAGACAATGACAAAAACCTTATTCTCATTAATTTTCCAAAATCATTTGGCAGTTGTCACATTATTTCATTTGTCATGTAATTCCATGAAAATTAGTTAAGTTTTCTTCAAAACATACATTCAAGAATGATTCTGTCAGTCTTAACCTTTACTTCATCCAAATAATAACCAAGTGTATATATATATGTATTAGTAGATGCATGTAGACAAATAAGCAGTGTTTAGTCAGAATAAAGTCTCATGAAAACAAAGGAATAATTTGTGGTAACAATTCAAAACACCTGATCTGTCATTTAGCTACATGAAAACCTCCTAGAAAAGATATTCAGAAAATGTGTGTCTTTTTAATGTTCCTGACAGTCAGACAAAAGCACTGTTGGGCTAATAATGAAGTATCAGTCAAATGATGAATATGTTATGCTTTTAGTCCCATAGCCAAACTGAATTTGTCAATAACACAAAGGAAACAATAGTTTTCAGTCTAGTTTGTGCGAAAAAGCTATGCACCTAAGAAAACAACATGCACCTTTGAAGAAACCCCAAAATAATGTGGGAAAATTGACTATCATAGAAAAAAAAAAGAACCTCCTACAGTTATATAACACTGGCTGTTTCATATGCCCTTAGCTCGAAAGCTAAAAGAAGAATCCTTAAGTAATGACAATCCATAGTGGAAGATGACCATATCTATATCTTTGCCTCCTCAGAGTTGTTCTTTCGCAGCTGTTCTAGCTTTAAGCAACCTTAGCAGAAGGTAACTTCCCAGAGATGAAAATGTACACAGCTGAGCTGTCTTCCTGACACCACAATAAATGTCTCCATGACCACTGTATCAAAATCTTAGAATTATCTAACTGTATACTTCAGATGCAGTGTACTTCATGTAGTGTGTCAAATGCCTAACACACTCTGTTGGTGAGACCATACAATCATTACTGGTGTAGCTCTCCTGTGGATACTCTATTATACCTACGTGTGCTAAGGGTTATAAAATATCCTGCTTGGGCTACAACTGTTCTTCCAAAAGTTTTCCCATAAATCCTTTCCAGACTTGTATAAATTCTGTTTTGTATCTGCCAGTCTTGGATATCACAAGGCATCTCCAAGAGCATTAGGAACTTATTTTTATACAACCAAATCCAAAACTGGAGGCCTAAAGTTAGATGAGAGTATTCTTCCCTCGTACCAGAGGACAAAAACATTTGCATTCATTCTGTTTCTGATATCTCAGTGCTGATCCTCAAGACAAATTTTACGAACTGATTTCAGAAGAGATTAACCAAGAAACTAAACCTCACGCACTGGGCATGCAACAATTTTCACCAAATCCTTTAGTAATTGCATGTTTCACAGGAAAAGATCTACACCCCCACCATCCCCACCATCTCTAAGGAACTTACTATCTTTCTACTCGGTGACCTGTCCTCTGTTCTACACCTTTTTTGCCCAGTTTTTCTAATCTATAGTTACCGAGTCAAATAACCAAGCTAAATATAAACTCTTACTGTCCATACATATATTTGGTTTTGAAAACAGGTTCTTCTGGTTCCTGTATAAAAAAAGATTTATCTACTTGAGAACTCATTTGTTAAATCTAACTGTTCTAATAAAGCTATTGCCTCTCTGTGCAAACTTAATCTGGTTTGTCTTTAGATCAAAGCTCCAACAATATTATTATACCATGAAAAGCAACTTGCAGGCGTGCTGTATGAAAGTCACACATGTATAAACTATAGCATTCATATTTAAGAAGCCTGAAAAATCATAGATGTAAGATGATTTAAATATGTCTGTGAACCACCACTTTTTGATGGGCTTCCACTCAGCTTGCTTTTATCCTTTATAGCCAGGCAATGTGCAAATAATGATATTATATTACCATCTGAGGCAATTGACAAATCAGTAAATGAAAAGATTTGCGAGCCTAATACTTTTCATCATCTACTAGACCATGAAATCATATCAATTACTCTGTATTAAGGAAAATTCTCCTCTTTGTACAGTTCTGGGTTTTGGGTTTGGGTTGGTTCTTTTAGAGATCCTAAAATACATGGAAAACTTGACCTGGCATAGATCACTGCATAGACAAGGTAGTTGATCAATTTGGTTTTGGATTGGCTTGTCTAAATAACATCAAACTACAGGAAATTCAATGCTATTAGGATGGATTTGTATTATAAAAGACATGCAGATTGCTCAAACACTGTATTTTCTACAGCCTCTCTTACAAATGCCTTCTACAGCCTCTCTTACAAAATATTACACCATTTTGTGAAAATCAGACACATTTGGGGAAACAGATGCTCAATTAAAGGTCTCTCTCTTCATTAAAATAGCACTGCAACATAGTTAGCTAAGGTTGACAGAAGTCACTTGGGAGAATCTAGACTTCCATGTGGAAGCAGCTCTGAAATAACCGTATGTCTAAGATTAGCATGATCTGACAATCCCATTCAAAAACATGGAGATTGTAATGATGACATTTGTGTAAAAGGCTAAAGAGGAGAAGGTTTTAAAAATCAAATCTGAAGTGTTTAAGAATTTAATTATTCTAAGTATTCAAAATCTAAAAAAAGAAAAAGAAAAAGAAAAAGAAAAAGAAAAAGAAAAAAATTATTTTTAAAATCCATAGTTTGACAGAATGTGAAGCCTATCTGCCGGAAGTGACGCTGAACTAGATGTATGGCATAGGAGTTCAGAAAAGGCCAGCAGGACTTGGGAAGTGATTGTCCCCCTGTACTCGGCTGTGGGGGGCTGCACCTTGAATACTGTGTTCAGTTTTGGGCCCCTCACTGCAAGAAAGATATTGAGGTGCTGGAGCATGTCCAGATAAGGGCAATGAAGCTGGTGAAGGGTCTGGAGCACCAGTCTTATGAGGAGCAGCTGAGGGAGCTGGGGTTGTTTAGTCTGGGGATGAGGAGGCTCAGAGGAGACCTTATTGCTCTCTACAACTACCTGAAAGGAGGTTGTGGCGAGGTAGGGGTCAGTCTCTTCTCCCAAGTAGCAAATGGGCTCAAGCTGCATCAGAGGAGGTTTAGATTGGATATTAGGAAAAAATTCTTCACTGAAAGTGTTATCAAGCACTGGAACAGGTTGCCCTGGGAGGTAGTTGAGTCACCATCCCTGGAGGTATTTAAGAGATGTCGTAGTGGTTTAACCCTGGCAGGCAACCAGGCACCACGAAGCCCTGCTCGCTCAATCCCCCTCACCCAGAGAGATGGGGAGGAGAATCGGAAAGGAATGTAAAACTCAAGGGTTCAGATAAGAACAATTTAATAGGTAAAGCAAAAGCCACACATGCAAACAAAGC
>JAVJGI010000014.1:48369791-48418745 GCA_035590275.1 Ibycter americanus | reverse complement strand
TCTTTCTTTCTTTCTTTCTTTCTTTCTTTCTTTCTTTCTTTCTTTCTTCCTTCCTTCCTTCCTTCCTTCCTTCCTTTCTTTCTTTCTTTCTTCCGTTCTCTCTTTCATTCTTTTGTTCTTTCTTTTTCTTTCTTTCTTTTTCTTTCTCTCTTTCTTTCTTTCTTTTTTTTCTTGTCTTTCTTTTTTTCTTTTTTTCTTTCTTGTCTTTCTTTCTTTCTTTTTTTTCATTTCTTTCTTTGCTTTCTTTCTTTATCTCTTTATCTCTCACTCTCTCCTTTGCATTTGCAAACCTGTTGTCAGGCAAATAAATTTCCTTGGCTCTTGACTTCGTTTTGAGTCTTAATTCTGTTCCTGAGAATCCAAGTAGAACCTCGCTCCGGTCTTGGACCAGCATGCAACAGGACCTCACAGCAGACCCTGAATAAAGTTGACCTTTAGCTGAATTCAACAACCTAACCATATGTTTAAACATGTATGGTGTTAGCTTTACTATTTTGGTGTATTAAGCTTATGATTGCTATCTTGAAATAACGATAGTCGGCAAGAAAAGGAAGTAGTCTAAGCAGAAAAGATTTATCTTCGTCTGGGAGCATGTCACAAGACCCTCCAGATGCTTTCGTACTTGAAATTATCTTGTCTTGTGACACACCCCAGTCAGTTTGACCAGACGTCTTGTTAAATATGTAATCATTTTGGTAATAGTCAAAAATACCCCTTTTGAGTTGCTCCCTGAGTCCTGGCCAGGTTTGGGATGGAATCCAACAGGGGTGAAGTTATTCCAGATGTTTCCACATTTGAAATTATGAAAGGTGTTTGTTCAACTGTGTAAAAGCTGGACCCTCTTGCAGCAGCTTTGGAGACCTCACCTACTAGGGGACGCTCTGTGTAAGACCTCCCAATTGCCAGGACAGGCTCTCCAAGTCCTCGCTGCAGCAGGGACTCCCCAGAGATTGTAGATCTGGATATCTGTAGATATTTGGGCAAATGGTGATGTATCTTTCTTAATCACTATAGCTAACCTTAAGTAGTAATGATTAAGTGCATTACCTTGCTTATTTGTTTTGTTGCTTGAATTATGGTATTGCAAGCTAATCCTTTTTTATGTGCATATTGCTTCATTTTCTGTATTAATTTGAAACAAACAGTAAACTAAGGTTGTTTTTTCATTGGTGTCTGTGTGCTATCTATTGATCCTGTCAACTGGCAAACACCAAGCTCCATGGACTGATTTTGAATTTCTTTTCAAGAGGACTGTGCCTTGCTAATCATAGCTCTTAGTCCTGGCTCTCCCTGGGTAAACTCTAGGTGTATATGATTGTGCTCAAGTTGAGGAAACCCTTGATTTTAAAACTTGCAAGACTAACGAGTATTCTGACAACCAGTTTTAATTTTACTAGATTTTGTGTTGGTAAAAACCCCCAACAAAACAAAACAAAACAAAAAAACCCCCAACAAAACAACAAAACCAAACCAAACCGACAAACAAAAAAAGATTGCCTACAATCAAGAAAACCTGATTATATTTTGCTTTTAATTTTGGGCACAGGAACATTAGTCAGTGTCTTGGGTGTTCTTGTAGGGTTTTCCTGAACCATCTTTACACTAGAACATTGTGCTGGGTGTTGGGTCTGGAAACTTACGGACAAATCGTAATGTGCCCTGACAGCAAACTCAGGGCAACATGTCAAATCATGTGAAGTAAACAGCAGTCATGTAAAACCTTGTTACTAACCCACCTATGCCTTTTCTGCATTTCTGCTGTACCTGACTTCACTGGTTCATGTAGTATTTTTGACCCTGCTGGAAACTTTTTGTCAAAGGTCTTGCAACATCAGTACCAACACTGATCACGAGACTCGCACCTGAACTTTCCGATGAATACTGGGTGGGAAGAGAAATTACATCACAGAATCACAGAATCACAGAATGGTTTGGGTTGGAAGGGACCTTTAAAGCAGTACTAAAGGTTATAACAAGAGGCAACATCACTACAGAATCTGTATGAAAATACAAAGTAAGCTCAGTATTACATGTCAAAATGCTGAATTTTGATATCCATTATGAACTGCTGGTCCCTCATAACTTACAAGAGGTACCTAAACACTACAAAGCATAATGGGCTGCCACCTTGGATATGCATCACTGTATATCTGTGTCCTGGTTTCAGCTGGGATGGAGTTAATTACCTTCTTAGGAGCTAGTGTGGTGCTGTGTTTTGGCTTTGATGTGAGACTTTTTAGTTTCTCAGGCCTTGTTAGCAAAAAGGCTGGAGAAGCACAAGGAATTGGGAGGGGACACAGCCAGGTCAGCTGACCGAAACTAGCCAAAGAGGTATTCCATACCATGGGGTGTCATGCATGGTATATATACCTGGGGTGGATGGCCAGGGCGGGCAGGTCATTCCTCGGGGACTGGCTGGGCATTGGTAGGCGGGTGGTGAGTAATTGCGTTGTGCACCACGTGTTCCTTTCTTCCTTTCCCTCTGGATTTTATTCTTCCCCTTTTCCTTTTCATTATAACTGTTATTGTCATCATTGTTATTATTGTTCTTTCATTTATATTCAGTTTCAACTATTAAATTGTTCTTATCTCAACCCTTGATTTTACATTCCTTCCCAACTCTCCTCCCCATCCCTCTGGGTGAGGAGGAAGTAAGCAAGCAGCTGCGTGGTACTTAATTACCAGCTAGGGTTAAAACATGAGAATCTGGTACATGGATTCACAAGATCCTTCAGATGTCTTATGGTCATTAGCAGGCATCAAGCCAGCTCAGTCTCCCACACTAAAAGC
This sequence comes from Ibycter americanus, assembly GCA_035590275.1. NCBI lineage: Eukaryota > Metazoa > Chordata > Aves > Falconiformes > Falconidae > Ibycter > Ibycter americanus. Next base: position 48,415,955 of record JAVJGI010000014.1, on the reverse strand, counting down.
CCTGTCTTCCCCAGGGATGTCTATTAGTTATTCAGGGAACTTTAAAGCTAGAGAGTTCTATTTCTGGAGCCAATTAAAAATACTCTGAAACTCCAGAAAGCATTTCTGTTCAGATAATACCTAGGTGGAACAAGAGCAGGATATTCCCAGAAAAAGACAGGTAAAAACAAAGAACTGCCTCTGCTCTTGTCCTAAAGAGTGCAAAAGGGAAAAGTGAGCAGCGGCCTACATAACTATGCCCACAAGACTAGACTGAGACCTGAATTCCCAAGCACCTTTTAAAATTACCTTTAAATGATAGTAAGAAAAATAAGAACAACAGAACCCCACAAACAGGTAAATATATTTCTAACTTACTAATTAAAATATAATAATAAAAATATATTATCTTTCAAAACACTGGTCTGGTCCCTTCTGCCTATCTATACCCTGAGCAGGTGCTTCCCTTTCTACATAGCTGCTCAGGAGCTCTAGCTTTAGTGGGCCTGCTGCTGTAGATGCACTCCAACGCCTGCCTTTTGCAGGCATGGGGTGTCATATGTTGGCTCTTCTCCTGGTGCTCCTGAAAACCACAATGATAGCCAGTGAAGCAGGCTGTGAAACGATGATTTGCCTGATGTTCAGAGTTAGTCTCATGAAAATATCCTGAGCATATGCCAGCTCTCTTGATCTCTCCCTTATAGTAGTAATTGTGGTACAAAATTCTTAGTATTAAGGTTTTTCTTCCCTGCTTTAGTAGACTGTCCAGAACACAACCACCAATTCAAGTGCATCATCATATGATTCATGCCCTACACAGAGTCCCTGTCTAGTGACCCTTGGTGAGCTGCCTCCAGTTGCATTCCAGATATTCTCTGTAACCGTCTTCTACACATTTGGTATGCTGCAACATACTGAAGACTCTGTGTCTCTGCAATAGCTGAGATAGTGCTCATATAATTCCTTGGGAGAATGAAGGGCAAGAGAGAGAGAGTCAATAGGGCAAGGGACAATGAAGCAAACCAGAGTTGCTCAGTGCCATTTAGAGGAAGGTCGGTAACCACCTTTCTCTTTCCTATGTGTGTTTGTCTGTGTCCTTGCACAGAAGTAGGATTGTGGTTTATGGAGATCAAATTCACTTGCTATCTCAGTCTCTCCTCATGGGAAACAGAAGACGACACCCACTTATGCTTGCAGTGACTGAGGGGTTTTGCAGAAGTTACTGTGAACCAGCAGCTACTTAAATAGAACTTTGTATTCTCATAGGCCGGAGACTTGTTAAACTCACAAAAATATATTTGTTAGACTTCATGAGACAACCATGCACAGACTCCTTGTTCAGTCTGATAGTATGAGTCAAAACTTTGTGTTGTGAGAGTTGCTGCCTAAAGCTGAGTATAGCAAGAAGAGCAAAAGTCCTAACATCAGTCTGGCTTCTCCTTGCACATAAGCAATATCCCAGAGATGACTCCTTCGCCCTGTTAAGTATTCCACAGCCTGTCCTCTTTGCCACGTTAGTCACCACTTCCCCTTTGTAATAAAACAGTAATAGCATGTATATCACATCCATGTTGTGATACTGCTTCAGTTTAAGAAGACACAGAATTTTTCAAGTGCTCTTGTTACCATAAATGATACAGAGCACATACACTTCTGTTGCGTGCTAGATACTCTCCACATCAATCTAGTGTAATGCATTTAATTTGCAGTAGTGTCCTGTGTATTCCTTCTTCCTTCAGCCAACTTTTATTTACTTGCATTTTATATTTGTTCATTTGAGAGCTGTAGGTTGTTCTTTCCCTTTTCACAGGAACAGAAGTTCTACGGTACCCTGTGGGTCAGCACAAAAAAGGCTTAACTAGGCTGCTGGTTTCTGAAATTTTCTTTTTTTACAGATAAATTCCTTTCAAAGCACAAGGATTTTTTATTATTATTATTATTATTATTATTATTATTATTATTATTATTATTTAACTTTCAAGCATACAGAGCCTTCTTGCATTCTTTTTCGATGATCTGATCCAGGGAACAAGGTATAATTAAAAGTGCAGAAGAAGCTGAAGTTCCCAAATACAATTGTTGCAAGAGCTGCTGTCTGATCACTTACATCAGTTCTCAGTAATTTTTAAGCTTTGTTATTAAACTGGGCATCCCTAAAATTCATATTACAGTTTTTATAATAATTGCACTTACACAGATTCTCCATTTTGATGTTGCACAAATTATTGTCCTCATTAATTTGAAATATATCATGATAATATTTAAGTATCCGTAAAGTTCAAACAATTCCAATAAGACATAGTCTTCGTCCTAGCAAAAATTATTGGCTGCTATTATAAGTGCATCAAAATTTTGGCATGTCATTTATAATTAAAATTATTTTTTAAAAAAAAAAAAAAAGGAAGACTTGTGTCTGAAAAAAACAATTCTAGAAAGATGTTTGGTTATGTGATAAGAAGCTCATCTCTCCACTCACAGAGCAGGGCAGAGGCACAGGGCAGGCAGGAGAACCCAATAACTTAGTTGGATAGTACCACCCAGGCCCAGGGGTCAGCTGAGATGCATATTCGTGTATGTGTGTCTGTGTATGTGTGTCTATCCATCTGTGTCTAAGGCAATAGCGGGAGAGCAAAGATCTGATGGGTGGACTGTGCATGGAATCCCAGTTCCTGGAGGGATCCAAAGTGTGTGTGTGTTTGTGTGTCTGTGTGTTGGTGCATGGGTGCAAGGGAGTCTGTACCAGCAACTGCAGCGGAGTTGCCGCGCAGGGGCCCAGTGTAGGTGCTAGCGAATGGGGAGACTGGCATCCAGGGACAGCTACTGGGCAAACCAAGTGTCTGAGCTAGAGGGATCCGTGTTGCACAGATGTATATATACACATGCATATTTTCCACTAAATGGCTTTTATTCTGACCAGCCACAGAGGAGAGCAGGATGAGGTTGGTTGTGCTGTGTTCATGCGGGTTCTCTGTGTCTGTCCGTGGCTGGTGTGGCCAGCTCTGTATTTTTGTAGGTATGTGTTGTATATGTCTATCTGTGAGTGTGCCCTTTGCGAATACATGCTCAGCCTCCCTCCTAGTTTGATATGGAGATGTGGAGCTGAAGCTGTCTTTTCTCCATGGGGCTACTGGTTTTGACAGATCCCTAATATAAAAAGGTAGGCTGACATGATAATCTCAAATAATATTTGACTTCAGGTTAAGTCTTCATTTGTATACCTGATTTTATTTTTGTGTTCTCAAAATGTTTTATTTTTAAATCTAGCCTTTTTGATTTGTTTTTCTTACAATTATATTAAAGTCTTAAATTGTAATTAATATCATTATTGTATTCATTCATTTTAAAAATTCAGGATAGTTATTTTGAAGGAACCAAAATGGAGGTGCCAGAAGGAAAACACTGTATAGAGAATACATAACAGTAAACTATTCCAGAACAAATGTACAGCCTTCTGTGCTCTAATATTTCAACAACTGCAAAATGAAATGACTCGGTGGTTCTCAAACAAATTCTGTTAAATTTTCATTTTTCTATGAGATGTCTTTTGGTTTTATTTCCTCCACAAAATGAGAAAAAATCAATGTTTAAGAATATCCTATGCAATATTTTTTGAACACTCTTATTCACAAGACTTTTCTGGTGGTATAGTAAACATGTCTATTCTACTAAATAAAAGAACGTTGGGGAAGCACATCTGAGTGATGGCACTCCTTATCGTACAATCCCTGCTCACTGCCTGCCTCTGGCTCAGGATGTTCCAACAATCAACTGTCCAAGATAACGCCCAAGTGTGCTTCAGGGGTTATTTCACTACAGGGATCACTTCCAAGAGGTATTATGAATTAGACTGCACCAAATGTGATTCTTTGCCTGTTCCAGCCACCTTAGTATCTTCTTTCCTATACTCAAACTGCACTCCAGCCTTGCAGGGGGTAATCTCAGGTTTGTGGTATGAAAATCACTACTGTCATATACTGCATAACAATCCTCTCACTCTTCTAGACATTTTGAACTCAGAGAATTAAAAGTGCCATTCATGAAACATTATTTATGTCGTAGATTTACAGAGGCATATGGCTGACAGCAAGGATTAAAGGCCAAGTATGGGCATAGTCAGTCTGCTTTACTGTTGTTTAAGCTGATTTCAGCATACGTGGGCTCCTCTGCTTTTATTTGGGACTCACTGACAATTTCCTGGAATAAATGAATTTAACAATACAGACTTAACTGTCCATACGTATAATGCTTCAGCAACATTTATCTTTCATGATGTTGTGCTGGTACGGAGACAATACAAGACAGAAAGAAAACCTGACACCTTTTGCATGGGAAGTCTTGCTCTGTAGCCGTCCACTGTGCAAATTTAACCTTACTGAGCTGGAACAATGAGAAGAATCTATCTTCACTGAATAAATACCACCATTAAAGTAAAAAAGGCGCTACAGGTACAGCTTCAGCATTTACTGTGAAGAATCTTTGTCCAAAGCTTGTTAAATCAGGTATTGCCTTGAGTCAAAGATTATTCCCTTAAAACTAATGAATACATCTTACATATTTAGGTATGCAGCCAAATGTATTTTCTTTGTTGGTTAGATACTATGGCAGTTACTGTAGCCATACAAACTACCTACCATTACTTCATACTTTTTTAACACTAATGAATCTTACAGAGTTGTTCCCAGCTTGGTTTTTCTTATGATTATTTTTTCTTAATGAATTTGCATATCTGGATCCAATGAAAAACCTACATAGTGGAACAGTTTAATTCTGCTGATTTAAGAAGAATCTTAAAAGCAGCTCAGGCAGGTATGCAATCCAGCATCGATGTGATCAGCTTTACTTAGGATGCTCCCTTTAGGCTGAACCCTTCCTTCCTCTTCTACTGCCCTCCTCCACAATCCTGTCCAGACCAAAGTTTTTAATTGTACTGTAAAGAAAAACTGCTCTTTTTGTAATTGTAATTGTAGCCATTTTCCACTATGAATGAGTTTGGGTTTGGTTTTTTTTTTAGTTCTTCCTTTCTTTATTCTTGATTACCATTTGGAAAATAGCTAATAAATGTGTGAGCAAAGTAGGCTGATTAGTAATGTTTTTTGCACTCATTATCACACACAGAGCCAAGTCTAAAATAGACAATGCTTTATGGTATTGCTGCATATCTCACCAGTGCTTACACTCAAATAATGTAACTCAAAAGCGATATACAGAAATTTAAGAAGGCATCTTTTATCACATAGCCCCAGACAATCTAGTCTTCACTGTAAATGAAGATGTATCACCCTTAATTTGCTTTTTAATTTTTTTTTTCCTGAATGTTGCAATTATGGAAAACATTTAAAAGTTTACAAGTTATGGATGTTCCTGCCAAATACACCTTGTAAGTATTTTAACAGGGTTTATTCTGTCTCCATGTCATAACAGCACTGGACTTGATCAACCCCATCCTTAGTCTAAAATGCTGCTTTGGCATTCCCTGTTTTACTTATGTCTGGAAATGATTTCCATATCCAAGTCTTTGTTATTTTTTGCTTTGTTTTGGTGCTTTGTTTTGTTTTATTAAGACAATCAGTCTTTTAAATTTTGTTTTCTGGGAAAAGAAATGGAAAGGCAAAACAGATTACATTCTTGAGCTTCATTCCTGTATCACTCTGGTGAATCACCTTTTGTTTCAACAGTATAGCCTGCCTGAAAGCAGTTGAAAGCTTTCTCTTTCCTTCACCTATTCCTTACCACTTCAGATTAGTGTAAAAGATTGTAGTTGAAGCATAACTCTGGGAGATATGCATTTTTACCTATTTATGCAAAAGAAGGCATTGAAATGAAATTTTCCATATCCTGGAATCTTTATAACAAGAAAGCTTTCCTATAAAGGGTATGGAAGGAAAGAAATCACTACTATTGATTTTGTTTTTGAAATAAAACTAGTTTAGGGTAGATTCTGATTAGTGAGGACTCTAAAGCTGGGAAACTCGCATAACTGACAGACATGAGACTGAAGGCATTTTTAATTCAGTATTATTTTCCTACAGGTTAGATCTGTGATGCCATTTGGTTAGACTCCTGGTTATGTCAACAGTCTGAAGCATGTAGCTGTTACCGTGCTCTGTTTAGGCAAGTTAGGCACAAACGTCTGTCATGGATTGTCCTTCTGAAGCTATATTAAGACCTATTGATATGATATGATATATAGCTATATACTTATCCACCTAAGAATATTTACTGAGAATTGTGAAATAATATATTTATTTTATGGTTGAAACAAAAGTCAATAATGAAAGTTCTGGAAGAGTCTCAAAAATAGTTTCCTGAGACAAGATGAAAATTACCTCAGAGAATGTTTTGGATATTACAAAACGTTTCAGCCAATCTGAAATTCAATAATTAATTCAACTACAGATTGTGAGCAGAGCTTTTTGAATTTCTTAGAAATTAGGAAGCTCAGGATGCAAAGTTGTAAACAGTTCAATTGATGAAATAAATATTCCACATTTCTATATTTCCTCCTTTTACATTTATCCATTTTTGCTATTGTATTTGATCCAAACGTGCATAGTTTCAGTTACTGTAAATTGCATTTTGAGGAAAATGTACTGTTAATTAATTGATAATCTCTGTAAATAGAGATTATCATATCAACAGAGACCAAATCAAGGTAAGATCAAGAATCAGATTTCTTCATATAATTTTCAGAAAATAGCACGTCTTTGCTTTATAAACATCTTAAACCAAACTATGGCAGATATCTGATCATAAATATCAGTTCAGTGGACTAAATTAAACTTAAAATCAATACTAAATTATCATTTCTTATGTGAAAAAACCACACAGATTATTAGTACTCAAGACAAGATGACTTAAAAATCTTCTTTTAAAAAAATTATTCAATTAAGAATTATTTTTATTTAACTTTCAGAGATAAAGTCTTCAGAGAACAATAGATAAACCAAATAACTTTTTCCCAAACTTTCTAAAATTGTTGGGTTTTTTTCTCATTCCATGAATATCTGTGAAGATACAAGTGAGGTATTTTAGGCTATAGTTATACAAATACAATTGTGATTGACTCATTAAACATAAAACTATAATTAATCACATCTTAACATCTAATTGCACTTTAATATGGAATTCTTGTGCGTAGCTCAACAAATCTGGTTATTAAACAGAAGTGTAGAATAAGTGGAGAGGCCTTAATGCGTAAATGCATGAAGACATTTTAAGACGTTATGAAGTCTCATACTCCTAAGCTGTCCTTTTTGGTGAATAACTTCTGTGAAATAAATCTGACTACCAAATATTATTTGTAAGGTCTCTTCAGTATAAATCACGTATGAAATAACATATATAAGCTTTAGTGTGCATGGCCCTTTCATAAAGACATAAACTAAGACTTTCATTACCTCTCACAGGCCTTGGGTAGTTCAAAATGGGAATTATTTTCTTAGTTGTTAGAGGGATCCAGGAAGTTTAATGAGCAGTAACCAAGATGAGAATTTCCCTTCTTTTTTTTCAGGGGAAATAAAACACATTTGTGTTTGTCATTTTTCTCTGGACAAGTAAGATCCAGTATAGTCAGACAGGCAGAAAGACAAGAGATTTTCTAATGGTTCCTTGCAAAAATGTTCAAATCTCTCCCCTCTTATACTCACATCTTCCTTGGCCAAATCCCTCTTCTGTCTTTTGCTATCCATGTCACCCATATGGATAAGTTTCTTCTTAAAGCTTGGTGGAATATTTGTGTCCAGCAATGCACTGTTGTTTTTGGCTGTCTACAGAAGGGTGGAAATTTTCCACAGTTTCTGCAGATTTAAATGTTGACTAGACACTGGAATTTCCATAAATCATTCATTCATTAATACACAAACGCACATATGTATATATGTACACACACACACATGAGTCCCCTCTTTGACAGTTTTCAAAATAAAACTTCTGTAATTTAACATTTTTCTGGGGAAAAAACCCACCTTACTCTTTTGATAAAGATTACACATTTTGAAATTTACTGTGGGGTCGATTTTCTGTGGAGAGGCTTTTGTGGAAAGGAGATTTTTTTGTTGTGGTGTATGTTTGTTTTGTTTTGGTTTGATTTGGTTTGTTTTTTAATACTGTTTGTCTGATTTGTATTATGTCTCTTCTGAAGAACTGGAAGTAACGTAATCATAGTGCAAGAGGTAATTGTGAACGTTGTCGCCTGGTAATATAAAATCATTTTAGATGAGATGATATGGTCAGACAATTGGTGATGAAATATAATTTCTATATCTTTATTTTTAATAATCTAATTATTTGATCTAATTAATAATCTAAAATATCTTTAATAAAAGTTATATATTTTAGAAAGCAAATCCGTAGACTAAATATTGATGAAAAAAATTAAGGAACAGAATACTTCTGGGAGGATATTTTGTGAAAAAAAGATTGTGATTCAACATAATGGAATAATCTTTGAAATAAAATGACCAAAAAATTTTTCTGAGTTGACAAATCGGAGAAAATTTGTTGGGAGGTAGTAGGGAACATAAGATAAAAAAAAGAGACATTAGAAGAAGAAGAAAAAAAAAAGATTAATTTAAAAAGAACTTAATCACTTTTAAGACTGTCTCTAGCTCTGGTGCTCGGCTCCTGCTCACCCTTATTTTGTGGTCTCATCAGCCAGCTTGATGCATCCGAGTGGTTTTCTGCTCTTATGTTAGAAACACCGCATAACAATTCAATAACATAAAAATCACTGCTATGTCTTTTTGATACTATGATAAGGATAGGCAAAATACTTTCTTGCTTGAGTAGTTCTGAACATTTTTCAATTCATAAAATGTTTAAGACTTACTGGAATTAACTTCATGATCAATGTTAATGACAGAGTTAATTACAAGTCAGAAATCATGACCAAGTTTTATGCAGTGGAACTGCTGAAAAAACCAGGCACCAAATATATTTATAAATGTTAATGAGCTGTTTTGTTAAATAAAGTAAGATCATAACTTTATTGAAATAAGGTATCTGGAAATGTCTAAGAGGTTATGGGCATGAAAATATTAATGGGTATCTTGTAACATTAACAATTATTTCAGCAAATTGCTTCAGTAATTGCTGTTCCGTATCAAACATACTGGTGAGCTCTTCAGCTGATGTGAATAAATAAATTCACCAACTTTGGTGTGAAATCATTGTCGATAGTGACCTGGGCCGGTATTCTTTGCTGTGCTGTAGCCACAGAACCCCAAATAAGACGACACTAACTACTTACTGATTTTTGGTAGGATCTTTCCCAAGGAAGAACTGTTCAGAATAGGTTTGATAGGGTACTTTCTTCTTGTTATTATTGATATTGTGAAACTGTCACTGCACAAAATGACTAAAAAAGTCAGTCAGAAAAAGCAAGTCGCAGCAGGAGTTTAGCATCTTCTGTTCCCACACAGAAGTTAAAGAACTGCACAGGACTGACCGTGGCAGCACTACGTACACCCTGTGGAGAGAGTGCCATCCAGAGCTTGTTGAGGGCAAGAGAAGTAAGAGGAAGAGCTGTCAAGAAGTGACCAGCCGATGAAGAATCACCCTGAAGGATGTTCTAGGAAAGGGAAATCTGGCCCAGGTCTACACAGGTCTAGTTTAGATGTAGCCAGAAATCTTCATTGAATATCATGTTTTCATGCAACTTAACCAAGAGACACTTCAAGCATTATCAAGGATGTTAGTTCCCAGCAGGGCTGAAGGATCCTGTAGTTCAGGTTCACCTGTTCCAGCAAAAAGTTCTGCATCATGGCCACATTATCCCAGCCATGGAGTAGGATGTCACTGTGCAGATCCCTGAAGGACCAAGCACTAGGAAACGATTCCCCAGAGCTCACTCAGACGCTGGTGTGTCTACTTCATCAGCACAGTCCAGAGAGCTCTGGATGTCAGTTGGCAGGTTCTTGAATCTGAAACCTTCCTAAACTTGCAGGTGGAGGCTCCTTGATGTTGCTGGACCAGGTACCTCCTCCCTCAGCTGCAGCATTCTTTCCCACTCACTGACCCCCTCCAGCCCTGTGCGCCTTTTTGGTGTGCAACCTGCTGCAGTTTCTCCCAATTGTGGTGTATCAAACATAAGCAATTATGGGCTGCTTTCCAGGGTTTATCAGGGAGGAGAAAGAAAGAAGATTTTTCACTCACATCATGGTGCTTTCTACCACTGCTTGCTCTTCCCTTGACATCTAAAGCCTGCCAGAGGCAAATGTGCAAACTCTAACCTTAACATGATTGCTTGTAAAAACCAAACTGACTGCAATTCTAAGGTGACTGGTTGAAATTCCCAGCAGAAAGGCATGGTCTGTCTGAGACTGATGATAATTTAATAAAATAATGGAAAGGTGAATAAGTAAATATCTGACTGGGTGACACAGGACTGTGCATGCTGCCAGTCTGTTAGATTAGATATTCTTTGTGTATAATGAAAGGATTACTAACAATTGCAGTTGGGTTATTGATTTACATAATAAAAGGCAGAGTTTTAGCTGCTGTGTGACAAGGATGAGAGCAGAGATTGAAGGGTTGTGTGCTTCACTGCTTTCCTGGGCCGGGCACAAGCATGGGGAAAGCAAGGGACTGCTTTTGTAATGGCATCACTCAGCCAGACACCAGGAAGGGAGTCTTCTAGTCATCCAAACAGGGCTAGGGTCCACACCCTGGCTGAACTGATGAATTTGAGCACTGGAAATTTATAAACCAACTATATATATTTTTTGTAGCAGTCCGTATTTGAAGAACTAGAATCTTAAACATTTTACTCTGGTTAGCCAGACACTGATGCTTCAGAGCATATTGAATAATGTACTTAATATGGTTGGCAGCAAATAAAATAAAACATAAACTCCTGTTAAATAACTTGCCCCTTTTCTTTCCCTCAGTTAATATTAGTCACTGCTTATTCAGATATATCCTAAAAATAAAATAAATGGCTTTAAAAAACCAATCATTTGGAGCTTTTCCTTTCATGGATTAATTAATACATTGTCAACAAAATGTTTTACAAACGATTTAGAACTTTAGTTAAATAATTTTGTTTAGAAAAAATACAGGAAATTTACGTAAAAAAGCCCCCTATAGATAATTGATTTTAAGTACATCAAATCCTGTATGCTGTAATGTGCTAGTATTTGTAAGAGACAGGCAGAACAAACAATACCATTGAGTAAGGGAAAGGTTGCTCATTCTACCAACATTTCTATTTATAGAAAAATTGCTGTACTTGAATAAGGAACAGAAGTACCTTCAAATAGAAGTAGAGCATGGACTGAATTTTCCAAGCCAAGTTTATTTCTGTGATTAGTTTTTATAGAGATAACATCTCACAATATGCAGGTGTAGCACAGACAGACTTTATCACTAGTTTAAATTGAATTTCTTGTGTCATTCTAAGAAGGCTATGAATTTGTTCTGGAGTAGGCTTGTTCTACTAAATTCCCCAGTCAGCATACAAATTTAGAACAGCGATTTACAAATAGCCACTTCTAGAATGAATGCACACAAATGGAGTAGAAGTAATCTGGTATTGAATATAGTTTTGTCTGATAGTTGACTTTATTGTCTGTTTGATTAAAAAGGTACAAAATCTCCTCTAATTACAGACTAACCAATCGAGGAAGATCCTTTCTAATGATAATGAAGCAAGCACACTTCAAAATCTTTGTCTATTAGTTTATCAGATTTTTTATCTTTCCTTTATTCTGTAACGTATTATAGACCTCCACTGCCTCTGGGGTTATTATGAGGTTATAGATAGTGTCTTGTGTCTTTCACTGACTTCTATAGACTGCTTTGCATCCTGACAGATTTGTTGCACCTCTTAAATAGTGTTGTTAATTAAGGAAAAAGGCAGAGAAGACTTGACTTTTTCTGTTTTTTCTACTTATTAAAGTGCTTTTTTATCTATTGTGGATTATTCTGCTTTCTGTTTTAGTAAGGGCTAATGGCTATAAAAAAGCATATATATTCTTTTCAGATGTCTTGATCATGATTTAAAAATCAGTATTTTAAACACCTGATCCATGCTTATGACTAATTGTGTGTACACTAATCAAATCAGCAGTAAGATTGTACTGCATTTGAAAATGTGATTTATTTTTTTTTTGTATGGGAGGTGTATTTTTGAAACCTGTGTGTACTTATAATAAACATATATTTTTAATTCAAAATTGATTATTCAATTTGTTTTCTGTCTTCCATTACCTTTATTTTTGGTTTTATCCTATCATTTACACAAAGAGAGCGCGAAGGAAGCAGAAGAATAATGAAAAAGGAAATGCATAAAGAAGTTGGGTAGTACTGAAAAAAGTGCACAAGCTAAGGAAAATGGAGAGAAGGATAAATTGGCAACAGGCAATAATCAAGGAAAGGAAAAAAAGGCCATGAGAAAAAGGTGATGCATTCTTAGATTTACATTCTGAATCCTAGAAGAGTAAGAGAGCACATCCATACTTTTCACTGAACATTTCTAGAACTGTTTTTTGTAGTTTGATGGTTAAAGGAAATCATAATCAGTTTTCTAACTGTAGCACTTCAATAGAAAGGTGGAAAGTGAAATAGAAAGGTGGAAAGTAAAATGGCCACTGCTCATGAATTATCCTGATTACCAGAAACCATTTTTCTTTATTTGCCATGTGCCGATGTGGGAGGTGATGGTTTTTTATTAGAAGAGCACTACATCTATGTAGCATTTTCTGCAGATAAAGAAACAATCTCTAGTAAATTATGCTGTACTCAGTCATACAAGACTGGATAAAACTCCCAACATTTTCTAACAGTACCAGATCTTAGATAACATGACTTTAATGGCAGCAGAATCAAAACAACTAAGACACTCTCAATGCAAAGAGGAAATTACCTGTCCATTCTGAAATATTCCAAGACACCTGTGTTTTCCTTTTCTCTCTTTGTTTCTGTCAAGCAGACAGACAGATAGACAGGTAAGTAGCATCTCACAGTGCTGATCAGTGACAGGGTTCTCGTTCGCTTGAGATCTGTCGGGCTTTGTAAGGCTTTGTGGTACCAACATTGAGACAGGAGTAGTGTTTTTCCAAGAGATCAGATGCAGACTCTCTGTGACCCCTACTAAAGTGACATAAGAAGAGAAAGCACTTGCATTTTTCTTAAACAGCTGCTAGGAAATTTCCATCAGATGGTTACCCTTTTGTGACTGTGGTGGGTTGACCCCAGCAGGCAGGTAAGCCCTCACCCAATAATTTGCTCACTCCGCCCCAGTGGGATGGAAGAGAGAATTGGAAGGGCAAAAATGAGACAATGCATTGGTTGCGATAAAGACGGTTTAATAGGTGAAGGGGGAAAAAAACCCACTAAAAACAACAGAAAGCAAGCTAAGTGATACTAAAGCAATCCCTCACCACTTATTACCAGCGGGCTAATACCCAGCCAGGCCCTGAGCAATGGCTACTTTGGAAAAACTCTCTCCCCGCAGCTTTTATTGCTGAGCATGATGTTGTATGGTATGGGATATGCATTTGGTCAGCTAAGATGAGCTGTCCCAGCTGTGTCCCCTCCCAGCCTTTCTCACCCCCAACCTACTTACTTCAGGGCAGAGTGTGAAACAAAAAAGGCCTTGGTGCTGTGTAAGCACTGCTCAGCAATAGCCAAAATTTTGTGTTACCAACACTGTATTTGTGTTCACCAGATACCTACAATAATCTTTTGCAATTAATGTGATAGCTAATTTTAACATGAATCTATTGTTTCAAGCTCTCTGAAAACTAGTAGCTAGTGTTATGTAATGTCATTTTTTGAAGATATTTTTCCACCTGCAACAGATGCACTTATTTTTATTTTCATGTGCTTTAGTACACTCTTTTGATTGATGGTTCAAATGTTGAATAAGAGATATCTTTATAAGGAATGTCCTTGGGCTAGACTTTTGCAGCCATCAGGTGTGGCAAACCTAAAAATAGAAAAGATGCCTGTCTTAACATGCTAAACAGAATCAGGTAATACTCATTTGGACTGGAATTAAAACATATATATTGTTAAATTGTTAAATTATAGTTTTATCCTGAGCCAGCTAACGTGCTTCCATGTAATTTCTGGGTGTCTTTAGGAGGTAGAGATCAATCTATAATTTATTATAAGGATCTTTAGTGGTCACTGAGTTTTGTTCCCTGCCTTAAACCATAAACATCCATATACTGTGCATCGTGTAACTCTAGAGATAGCAAAAGCTACAAGGCACAGTCCTTGTCTATCATTTCTTTTAAAAATTTGTGACTTCAAGTTATTTAAGATTTTTACTAAAGATCAAAAGCCTACAAGTCTCTATCATAGGAAGAGAAGGGAAAAAAATTCTGGCAAGAAATTTATTATATGAAAATAGCCAGAAAAAATCTGTGCCAGTCTGACTTTATGGAAAATTCTTTCTAGTTATAAAACTGATGATCTAGTGATCTCAGACATGTGAGCAACACCAGCCACCCTAGAGGTTTCACAAAACCGTTATGATGACAAATGTAATCTGTCCAACATTGTTTTTCTTCCTGAGGCCAACCTTGTATGCTTCAGCAGACAATGAAGTCTGGCATTCCCACGAGTCTCTCTATGGACTAACAGAGAAAGGAAAAATCTTTTGGGCTTTTGTATGGCTTATGCTTCACACGCCTGAAGCACAGGATAAATACAAGTGTTTTGAAAAAAAAGTAGAAAACTTTAAAGACTACTACAAATGTTATACCACTAATAGTTAAAAAGTCCTTCTAATATCCTGTCTAAATATATGCATGCTTTATTTCATCGAATAATAGAACCATAGAACGGTTTGGGTTGGGAGGGACCTTTAAAGATCATCCAGTTCAACTCCCTTGCCATGGGTAGGGACATCTTCTACTAGACGAGGTTGCTCAAAGCCCCAAGCAACCTGGCCTTGAACACTTCCAGGGATGAGCCATCCATGACTTTTCTGCACAACCTGTTCCTGTTTCTCACCACCTTCGTCGTAAAAAACTTTCTTCCTTATATCCAATGTAAATCTACACCTAGTTTAAAGCCATTACCCTATCCGATCACCGCAGGCCTTGGTAAAAAGTTTTTCTCTGTCTTACATATTGAAAGGCTGCAATCAGGTGTACCTGGACCCTTTCTTCACCAGGCTGAACAGCCCCGAGTATCTCAGCCTTTCTTCACAGAAGAGGTGCTGCAGTCCTTTGATCATTTCTGGGCCTACTCTAACAAGTCCATGGCTTTCCTGCACTGAGGGCTCCAGATCTAGACTCAGTACCCTAGATGGGGTCTTATGAGAGCAGAGCAGAGGGGAAGAATCACCTCCCTTGACCTGCTGGCTACACTTCTTTTTATACAGCCCAGGATATGACTGGCCGCCTGGGCTGCAAGTGCACTTTGCTGGCTCCAGTTTTTCATCCAACTGTATTCCCAAATCCTTCTCCACAGTGCTGCTTTCAATCCATTCATCCTCCAGTCTGTATACAGACACTTGGGATTGCCCCAACACAGGCGTAGGACCTTGTACTTGGATCTGTTGAACTTAATGAGGTTTGCATGGGACCACTCCTCAAGCCTCTAAAGTTTCCTCTTGATCGTATCCCTTCTTTGAAGCATATCAGCTGCACCACTCAGCTTGTCATCTGCAAACTTGCTGAGGGTGTACTTAATCTCAGTGTGTCGTTGATAAAGATATTGAATAGTATTATTGACAGTATGAACCCTGGAGGGACACCTATTACTGGTTTCCACTTGGACATTGAGGCATTGACTGTAACTCTTCGGACATGGCCATCCAGCCAATTCCTTATCCATCTAGTTGTCCATCTGTCAAAGTTACAGCTCTCAAATTTAGGAACAAGACTGTTGTGGGGGACCATTCCAACTATATTGTTTAGAACTATTACTATGTATTATATTACATAATTTTCTCTCTCCCTGGTATTTAATCTGTGATTGTATTCATAACAGTTATCATATCGCTTCTCAGTCTTTATGTTCCTAGGCTTTGCAAAAGAAACATTTTTACTTTCATGCCATAAAATATTTTCCTCATTCATTGAATAATTTTCTTTACACCTATGTATCAATATTTCTTGTTCTAATTCACAAGTCAAAGAAATAGGGACATCTGTAATTTCTAAAGAAATGTAATTTTTCATCAGAAATTTGGTTGTTATTGAGAATATTTACATCACCTTCCTATTTCTGATTTTTGGTCCAGTGATTTAAAGTCTGAAAATATATACCTACCTGCATTTGAACTGTATTTCCATCTTTTCTTTTGCAAGGTGGCTTGAAATTGAACGTACAGATAAATGTGCTATCAAAATACCTCCATGATTTGATGGATCTCTTTGCACTTTCATCTTATTTGAAAAAGAATAATTGATTCAATACCTCATTTCTCTCCTGCCACCCCCCAAAATCCATTCCTCATTCCCATGCTCTTTCTATCAGTTAGCTTATCTCCTATCTCTTTACTTTGCTTTCACAAATATATAGAACTGGAGAATTTGACATTTATACTAAAATGTTAGCCTGAGGGTTGTAAGCTACACTGCCTGTGTGAACACCTCTATATTTAATTTTTCAAATGTTAAATCATTTATTTTGGCCAGTAACTCCTATAATCATTACAATCAATTTTTCTTACTTAGGATTTTCAGAATATCCTGTGGTCACAATTGCTGAGGTAATAGGCAAACTACATATATATATAAAACAAGAGCTATTGTGCTTTAAGGAAAAGACTGTTGTCAAGTGCTGATGCAGAGCACAACACCCCAGAAGGGACAGGAAGAGACATCTGAGTACTGACAAGTGGCACCAGCAAAAGCTTCTAACTGTTGAGTTGCTGCACAGTGGAATTAACGATATACTTCCAGAAGAGCCAACGCAGTCTCATGAAGCCAAGCAATTTTTTCTGACTAATGTAGAGAGAGAAGATCTGGCATCATCTGCACATTCCCAGCTCCTTTTTTAGATAGTACTTGAGAAAACACAGTAAATAATATCTCACATTTACCTACAAGTGTACTGAGTTATGTTCTAGGCCATCCTTATGCAGTACTCACAAGGTCTTACATCCTTTCATAAGCATATTACCCTTAATAAATACGGTCAAAATGTTATGAAATAAATAAATAAAAATATGTATTTATTTAAAACATCATCTGGCATGATGACTTAGCTCACTAGCACCCTCTTAATTTCAGGAAGGCCTACTGCTTAAATTCAACATCCTAATCAACTCACAACTTTACCTCGATTTTGTGTATCAACAGAGAAATGGTTGTTTGCTAGGTTAAAACAGCAAAATTGCCATCCAGAGGGACCTTGGCGGGCTTGAGAGGTAGGCCCATGCGAACCTCATAAAGTTCAACAAGGCCAAGTGCAAGGTCCTGCACCTGGGTCAGGGCAACCTCTAGTATCAATACAGGCTGGGTGAAGAATGAATTGAGAGCAGCCCTGAGGAGGACTTGGGGGTCTGGTGGACGAGAAGCTCAACATGGCCCAACAATGTGTGCTTGCAACTCACAAAACCAACCATATCGTGGGCTGATCAAAAGAAATGGGGCCAGCATGTCAAAGGAGGTAATTCTTCCCCTCTACTTCACTCTCGTGAGACCTCACCTGGAGTACTGCATCCAACTCTGGGGCCTCCAACACAAGAAGCACATGGACCTGTTGAGGCAAGTCCAGAGAATGGCCACAAAGATGATCAGAGGGCTGGAGCATCTCTCCAGGCTGAGAGACTTGGGGTTGTTCAACCTGGAGAAGAGAAGGTTCTGGGCAGACCTTATAGTAACCTTTCAATACTTAAAGGGGACTTAAGACAGATGGGGACAGACTTTTTGATAGGACCTGTAGTAACAGGACAAGGGGCAATGGTTTTAAACTAAAAGAGGGTAGATTTAGATTAGATATCAGGAAGAAACTCTTTACTATGAAGATGGTAAGACACTGGAACAGGTTGCCCAGAGAAGCTGTGGATGCCCCATCCATGCAAGTGTTCAAGGCCAGGTTGGATGAGGCTTTGAGCAACCTGTTCTAGTGGAAGGTGTCCCTGCCCATGGCAAGGGGGTGTGGAACTAGATGATCTTTAAAGGTCCCTTCTAACCCAAACCATTCTATGATTCTGTGATATAGGAGGATGGGGTTAATGTGTACTTTACAAGCATAATGATAATAAGTAAAATGTTAGTTACAGTTAAACACATTTTTCAGGTGAAGATACTCTTCACATAAGTATATATGTAACTTCTGAAGCACAGGAATTTGATGAGTATTCTCAATCAAATCTCAAGCACGTACAGAGAAAGTTTGTTTAGAAAGGTAGGCAGAGGGTTTAGATACTGTGAACAATTTCTGTACCTCCTTTCTTATAAAATTCTGTTTCTCTTCATACTGGCCCTATGCCTTCTTTATGCAGACAGTGAACATTTTGGGATATTACTGTACTATGTACTATATTTCACAGACACTAAACATGAAAATAAGGGAAAACGTCTTTTCTTTATGATTCCAAAGTCAAGGTCTTCTGTGTCTACACAGTAAATTCATTTTTTTCATATAAAAATTATTTGGTTTAATAAATGCAGCATTCATTTTTCAGGGTCTTCACAAATTCCTGAAAGTTTCCTCCATACATGGAACAAGAACAGGAAATATCCTATCCTCAGGACAAAATTTAGTTCCTGTCTCTAGTTCAGAAAGCTGGAAAAATAAAAATATATATTTCAGTTTAAGCTTCTCTCTGCTGTTTCCTCTGCAAGTGCTACAGGAATTTTAATGAAGGTCTTCTATGCTGGTGGTATAGGCACTCCTGAGTAGTAGTTAGGGTGGAAACAATAGGGTTCATAGAATCCTATTTCCCAATACTCCTAAAGAAAATGAGGGAAAAACTTTCAGAAAAAACCCAAGAGGAATCCTTATTTAGGATGGCAATTTTGCATTGAAAACAAGGGGATTTTAAGTGCAGTATTTCTAACATAAGCTTCCATAGGGTCAGTATACTGAAATAAATGCCAGTCTTACCTGGGACAGCAGTTGTGGCACAGAAATTCCTTAAATCTCCACAAAAATAGAACAATAAGGTGACATATAGCAATAGTTATCAATTTTAACTCTTTCAGAAGAAATATATCATACATTTCTGCACAAAAAAATACAGTCATTCTAGGACAGCATATTATTACCTACACTGATATGCTTATCTAATTTTTAATTTAATTTTAAAGGCACTACAAAAAGGTTTTTCCTCATTTTAAGAAAATATCCTTCACTATTTTTCCTTTTAGAAGAAATGAATTGAATGGTTTACACATGGGGCAATTTAGCACCAGTTAGTGCTGCTCTATATTATGTGTATTTTATAGCATTAATCCAGAGGTAATAATTTAACAAGATAATATAATAGGAAAACTGTACTTGATCTCACTGTTAATATTTGAGATAGGATTTGTAATTACCATTTTCTTTGGAAGACTAAAATATTACAGCTATGCTAGTCACACAGGCCATTCTTATGTCACTACTATGCATAAGCATCTCAATGTTGATTTTATTTTCCAGCATGTTTTATATAAGCAACCCAGAAGCTATAGGGAGATGCTGATGGCATCTGGCCCAAATCAGACACTGACAAGGTGATATCAGGATGCTCAGTCTGTCTGTCCAGGTGTTCTCCTGCTAGCTATGGAAAGCACCCTGGATCACCTTGCCCCCCTGGAAACAGATTTGACTCATATTGTATAGTTAGCCACAATTTTTGGTTATTCTTCTGATTTAGGTTGTGGTGATCAGTTACAAGACAGGACTGGTTTGCAGGGATCCCCAAACAGCCCCAGTCACCTGATCTGCATACTTTACTACTTCTTTTCCTGTGTCTTGACCTTAACTTCTATTGCTGCATATCTCTCTTTCTCTGCCCTTGTGTATTCCCAAATAAACCACCCATTGATTCCAGCTTTGCTGCATCCGTATTCAAATTTGGTTTATCTGATGCTGTTACCTGGACCATCTCTTCCTTACGTGTGTGGTGGATTGACCTTGGCCGAAGGCCAGGTGCCCACCAAGCCACTCTGTCACTCCCCTCCTCTGCAGAACAAGGCTGGTGTGTGTGTGTGTCTGTGTGTAAAAAAGATGGAAAAAGAAACAAACTTGTGGGTCAAGATAAAGGCAGCTTAATGAAGCAATAGCAAAAGACACATGGATGGAAGTGAAGGAAAACAAAAGATGTTATTCTCTACTTCCCATCAGCAGGTGATATTTGGCCACTTCCCTGGAAGCGGGGCTTCAGTACGTGTAGCGGTTACTGCCAAAGGCAAAGGTTGTACATAACAAATGCCCCCCCCCTTCCTCCCCCCTCCCTTAGTTTTTATATCTGAGCAGATGTCATATGGTATGGATGATCCCCTATGTATGGGTATGGAATATCCCAGTACCCCCAGCCTACTGCGGTGGGGGCAGGTGGAAAGTTGGAGAGACAGCCTTGGTGCTGTGCGAGCACTGCTCAGCAGTAGTCAAACCAGTGGTGTGTTACCACCACCTTTCCAGCTACCAGTACAAGCACAGCACTGTGAGGGCTGCTGTGGGGCTCAGCCAGCCCCAATACAATGCAGTATCACAGATGGGGTTGCTGAGGCACTGTTGGCCTAGTGCAAGTCTTGCTCCTCTGAAGATCCACAGCGCTCCCGTTCAGCTGCCTGTGATCTTTGGCCATTTCTCTGAAACCTCTCCCTTAGCCACCCGTGCAATACCTCAGAGTGCTCTGTAACTTTTGTAAGCTGCTCACTCTCTTATTTATAACATCCAGCAACTTCCTATCTGATGTCCAGCAGTTTCTCATGTCCTGTTTAGTTAGTTTAATCTCTGGTGTCTAGTCAGTGCCCCAGCCATTTGCTTGAAACCCTAGCATAAACACCCACATTCAGACATCAAGGGGAAAAAACAAATACTGTGTTGCAGAACTGTATTTTAAAAGACATTAGTTTTACCTTAAAAAAAAAAAATCTTCAAATTAAATCTAACAGCAAATATTTGTGAGACAAACTAAACTAATAAGCAAGAATTTTCAATTCTGCAGGAGAGATATTTTAATGTTCACAGTATTATCTTTTACTACTAATAGGAAGAATAATTTATTCAGGTTTAATAAATTTATCAGTTGTAATACTTGGATTTCTTTTCATAAGTACAGTGACTAGTTTTTTTTTCCTTATTCAGTATCTACTATGTCTTTTGTCTTCCATTTTGCAAGCTAAAATTAAGAGTCTTTTTCTTGGTTTAGAGCAGACAGGATAAATCAAGCGAAGAAAGTTCTAAAGGCATACAGCTTTCATGCATTAGTCAAGTAAAATTTGTACAGGATTCAATGAATAAAAATATAAATCCATGGCTGTTTCTGCAATTTCCAGTTAACATATTATAGGAATAATAGAGAGATGCAACACTAATACATAAAAAAAAAATATATATACATACTTTTAAATGCTTACAGTTGAAGAAGCCATCACTGTTTTGATTCAGTTTGATTCTTTTGTAGAACATTATACATACTAACTTGAGATATATGTTGTTTTGGTTTTTTTTACAGTAAACCAAAAAAACTGTGAAAATGGAGAATTCTATAATAAGTTCTGTGGGACTTACAGTGCAGACGTCTTAGTGACAATATTTTTCTATTTTACAGGAATGTTGCAAATCTAAATTCATTACTGTCAGTAAATCAGTGCTGGACTAAGCGCTAAGAGAAACAAACAAACAAACTATAATAAATCCTTTAAATCAATTTCGTGTTGCATTAAAACTGATAGAATGAATATGGGTGTACATTATATTTTGACATCCAGGTGATTTGAAGTTTATTCTATATCTTTACACCTTCCATACGTAAGCTGTATCCTAAAGTGAACTTGTTTACCACTAGCCTTAAGTCAATGAGCTTTTTTCTTTCCAAGATTACAACTCATCATGTAATATTGCTTACTAATTAAATTTACAAAACTACTATAATTTGTAAATTACATGCTCTCATTTTCCTTCCCTCTGCCTCACATTTTAGAATGTTAATTTATTTTTTCTACCTATTGCTTTATTTTCATTTTTTCTTCTTCTGATTGTTTCTGATTTTATTTTTATATCTAAACCTTGTAATATTCTATCTTTTAAATACTTGTTTTTCTTCTATCGGAATTTTAATGTTACATTCTTTCATAAACTATAATGCAAAAGAAGTTGACAGTTGAATTATTTTAACTGCTACTTATTCCATATTTGTATTATATGAATTGTGTTTAGTCTTTTAAGAAATATCCAGCTTACATATTTCCTTCTTGTTCTCAGCCTCAAGAGTGTGAAGTTTCTTGGGTTTTTTGCTTTTTGGGCGTGGTTTTTTTCCCCCTACTGTTTATAAAAGAGCAAATAATAGCATCTGAAAAATTCAAAAATATGGAAGTTAAATTTTATGGCAAATTGGTAATCTATTTAAGTGGATGAAAAACCTACTAAACACTGAATGATCCGTGCATAAACACGTATTTATTTTTACATTAATTGTTGAACTGTTACATGTTTTCACTGTTGAAAGGCCATTATATTAAAAGAAGACAGTGCTGTAGGTGGATAATTATAGGGCTAGATGAGGCATTCCTGGTATCTACAGTGACTGCAGAAATGAAAACCTTTTAATCCCTTAGTTTTTAGCAGCCCATAGTACTGGAATCCAAACGTTATTGCTGCTATTGATTCATCCTCACCTTGTCTGCTTTTCCTGTTCATCACAGTTCAAAATCCTGAACAGTTCTGTATGAAATAGTTAAAATAAATCAAATCAGGTTTTAGAATAGAGGCTAGATTTGAAATAAAATTGACGTTATTACATGGTAGAATAGCTCTTTACAGACCATACTGCATGACTTAAGGATAGCCAAATTGACTGTAAATAGGCAGATGTGTAAGGAATTCATATATTCTTTCTAAATGAAAAATATATAGTTATGTGACTATATTTAATTACCTCACTAATGTTTCAAAAAATTAATTAAATGGAAAGGATTAAAGTCAGAGAAAACAGGCAGATCTTCTAAAAGGGCTGAATTCAATCATTTCAACTCAGGCTACGTTTCCCTGGCAATCATCACAAACATACTATATATATATACATATATGAAATGCACTTTCTCAGTTATTTCAGGAACATAAACTTCACAAAATATTAAATAATTTCTTAATTAATGTATGGGGGGGTATTATTTTAAATTTTTATATGTACAAATATACACTCAAATATGCATATAGTAGAAGAGATGTAGTAAAAGAGATATAGATATAGTAAAAGAGAATAGTAAAAGACATTCACCATCAGCAAACAATACTTTGCATGGGAAATCACCCAATGTAATGAAAATGTCAAATGCTGTCTTGTAATGTAAGCTTACTACCAGTGCCAATAATGTTCTCAATTATGTTGTAAGAAAACACCTCCTCACTCTTTGTTCTAGGTATTTGTATTCTTTGTGTTGTACATGAACTGTTGACCATGAATCAAGTGTGGACACAAAAAATTTATTTTTCCACATGGAGATTTTGATTTTTCTCACTTTTGGTGGAAGGAGACCATGCAGCATTTAAGATCACAGTTTCTTAAGATCACATTTTCTTAAGATCAAAGTCTTAAGAAAAGAAGCCTTAAGTCTCTTTTAGCCCTCTATTCTGTGAGGTTCTGTTTGATTTATTTTCTGTTTTGTTTAGTTGGTTTGGGGGTTTGGGTTGTTTTTTGTTGGTTTTGTTTTGGGGTTTTTTGTTGGTTTTTTTTTTCATAGAACAGACAACAGGACATTCCTATGCTATTTTCTTGCTTCCTATACTAATATTTAAATGGCAGTTATTTGTTCAAAAAATGCCTGCTCAAAAAATGCCAGTTCAAAAAATGTCAATAATATCCAGCAATAAGTATGAAGTGTTTTGTGAGTTATGGCTTTCCTTGCTAAAAGAGAGAGAAATTTTTCTATAGCCTAAACTAAACTTACACTTCAAGCCTTTGATTTTCATTCCATCTAGGATAATGATATTAAGAACAAAGTGTTCTAACATCTCTGTTAATTAATTAAGACACCCTGTTCTCCCCTCATCATCGTTATCTACAGTAAGATAAAGAAGATTCCATGAATCTTCCACATAAAGCTTTTTATTAACATTCAACCATACTTTTGGTTCTTTTCTGAATCTACTTTATATATTTCAACATATACGTCGAAGTACTGGGAGATGGGAATATAGGTCACCATGATATTTTGGCTAACTGAACTATTGCAATTTCTGGTGATGTACTCTAAAGGGTGAGGCTCAAACATTGTATGTCAAAGCATTAACTCATCTATATATATAGCATAAAGTGGTTTTCTGTTCACAAAAAGCATAGGACAGCTGCCTAGATAAATTAGCAAAGTTGCTGGGTGAAGTGGTTTTGTGAATCATCATTCAGTAATGCTGCCAAAGACAGGATATTGATGCTAATGAACCAATAATCTAAGTGAGATAAATTGAACTAAATTTTGTGCAAATTTACATCTTGTGCTGAATCAAAGAAATCATAAATTATTTCTATTGTCTTTTCCCAATGCAGTGTCTTCTGTAAAGCATTATTAATATTTTTAGATGAATTAATTGCTAATCTAATGGATAATTGATCCTAACTGATAATTCCAAGTTTTCTTTTCAAGCAAATGCTTTATTTTGTTTTCTGACGAAATCTACTTCAGTAGAATTGAAAACAAAACAAAACCAACAAAGAAAACCAAAAACAAAGCTCCAGAACTCATTATTCTACTCTGTATGCAAACCAAAATACTGCAAGTGGATTTCTCCACTTCCATTAAGTAGATCAGTTTATAATAGTTGGGACTGTAGGAAAAAACCTCTTTTGGAATAGGCTAGCACCCTAGGCACCAGTACACTGCGGGCCATCTATCTGGAAAGCAGCTTGGCAGAAAAGGACCTAGGGATCCTAGTAGACAGCACATTGCCCATGAGGGAGCAATGAGCAGTTGCAGCAATGGTGGACAGCAGTATCCTGGGCTGCATTAGGAAAAGCATCATCAGCAGGTTGATGGAGGTGATCTTTCCTCTCTGCCCAGCACTGATGGGGATACATCTGGACTCCTGGGTGCAGGTCTGGGCTCCCCAGTACATGGGAGACCTGGATATACCAGAGTGTCCAGCAAAGGGCCAAGAGGATGATTTAGGTCTTAGAGCATCTGTCATATGAGGAGAGGCTGAGAGAGCTGGGATTGTTTAGTTTAGAAACCCCTCTGCACTAAAAAGAATAAATTGCAGAACAGAGGACTAATTTAATTTTTTTTTAATTGATCCAGTAATTTATTGGTGTAACTCTAATGTAAATTTGGCAATACTTACATGTGAACAGGAGTCCAAAAGTTAGATTTTTATGAAGATTTAGAGCAACTTACAAAAGGAAGCATGACTTTGGTCTTTCATATCCCTTTCCATGCTTATTGTTGTTCTTTCTCAAAATTTTTGTTTAATACATCATTGGTTTGATTAATCTCATACAGCTTTATTTGATAGTTTGATATTTGATAGTTCTGAGCTAGCTTTTGAATCTATATTTCATTTGTCATTTATGAGGCATTGCAGGCACCTTCACAAAGCAGTTTATTCAATCTAAATAACTATGTCTGAATTAGTCAAGAGGCACCTATCTTTCTCTATTAGCAATAGAGAGACTATAAAGCCTAGACAGCCAATTCATAATAGACTTGTAACTTTTATGTGTTTTCGTCATGTTTTCAAGAGTTTAGGAAGAACTCATTGTCAGAATGGGGTAATACTTTGATAAATTAAATCTTTCATTCTGTAGCCAAAATACAGTTATGACAGCTGTAAATCAAAGTGCATTTGTCAGGAAATAATTAGGATGAGTTAACCTTGAACCCAAATAACGTAGACTAAACTTGTGTAAGTAACAACAGTATATAAGCACAGTGTGAGACTGATGGCCTAGGCAGTCACAACATCTAAGCATGTTACACAAGTATTTGCACAATGCTACCATCAAAGGAGCAAGGATGTGCATAGGTGTAGATAATAGGGATCCAAGAAACAAAAAAATTGTGCAAGAACAAGACAAACACAAGGGACTGCAAACAAGCAGAATGTTCTGTCAAGCACCCAAGTAGGATAACTAGAAAACCAAAACAAATGAGATAAGCTGTATTACAGCAGGTGGGATCTTTCTTTTGACAGAGGGACAAGAAACATAAAAATCTTTGGTGTAAGTGAGGCAGAAGTTAGAAGACAGCTCAGTTCTGGCTTCCTTCACCGAATCACTCTCAAGGATGAACACCTTGATTTTCACAGAGAAGAACCACCCAGGACTGTTGCCATCAGAGCTGGAAACATCACCTCTGTGTTGTTGTGTACTCATAGTTAATACAGAATACAAGTGTTAAGGTTTAATGGTTTTGTCTGTATGGTGGTAACAATAATGTGGAAGAATTCTTAGAAAGGAGTGTGCTATAAATCAGTTAAGTCAAGGATGAATTGTCAGTGTTCTAATCGCTCCCACAACCCTGACCTCTAAATCCCTCATATATAAATATTTTTGACCTCAACAATTCTGAATGATAACATTACAATTATTTTTTTGTTTTGTCAATTACATTATGTTCTATTTTTTCACGTATTTAGTAAATATTTTACATATACTGCAAATATTCATGTTTCCACAACAGTGGTGGAATAAGACATTTTAAGCATAAGACATTTATGATAAAATACAAAGTCTAGATAGTCTAAATACCAGCTAGGACTGCTAATAACAAACAAAACACTGTTACCAAATGAAAATAATTTTTGTATACAGGATTCTGTGAAGTTTCTATGTGGAAGACCTTGTTTTGAGGGCTTTTTAGGGCTATTGTATTTCATAAGGCTAATGACAAACCTTGTAGTATCTAAAATGCTTAAAAGTCATTCTACAGAAGTTGTAAGATTACCATTTTTACCTTTCAGTTTAGTAAACAGATTTGGATAAAATAGATATGCTGTTAGTAGATAGCAAACCTATAGTTTCATGGGTCATATGATGCATGTTGCTCTCACAGCATTTATTTGAGATATGTTTATATGTGTTTATATAGATATATATATATCTGTGTGTGTCAAGTATTTTTTCCCTACCAACTTTGGAGTTACAAAGAAAAGTTTGAAAATGTGATCAGGCTATAAATCATGTAGTAACTGTGAATCTGCAGTAAGCCTGAATCTGTCACTGACAGCACTGACAGAAATGAATTGTCTCGCATCTTAATGCACCCAAGACCTCCTGCTCAGGCATATACACGCTCTAGTAGCAGGCATCAGTACTGCATGTCTTCATGTGTGCTGTCTCTTTGGGAATAACAAGGGGCATCTCTTGAGCCTAAGAAGAAAACAAAGTGTATAACTGTTCCAGATTATTTAAAAGCGTACATTGGCCTCTTTCTACTCCAGGTGGACAAAGGACTAGAGTTTGGGGCTGAAACCTTAATGACAGGGCTAAGGAGAGCTTGTGATAGAAAAAAGAACTCCAAATGCATTAGCACACTGGTAAGAAAATGTGAAAACCATTTCAAGCTGTCTTCTGACTTGCTGCAGTGATGGTTTTAAATGAATGTAAAACTTTTCATGTATTAAACTATCACATTTTCCCCACATAAAATGTTCTCTTTTTTTGGTCTCTCTCTCTGAAAGCTAGCTGGAAAACTAATTTTCTTTCTTGCACCATTACAAGTGTCACTTCTTAAGTCTGAGGCAAAATTATCAGAACATGATATCAAATATAAGAGAGCAAATCTGTGGAGGCATTTAAGAAATCAGTTTAGTGGTCCGTATGTTACAGGAAATCTGTAACTCACACAAAAGCGTGCCTTTTCTCAAACAACAATACCTCAAATACAGGTAATAGTCTCTTCAGCATGTTTTTTTCTCTTATAGATAATGCAGATGTTTTGTACCTGGATTAAAATTATTTCCATGCTTCACTGGCATGAATTATTTGATCGGGCACACTCACAGGAGAATTGATTTTAGCTCCTCCAATATCATTACTCTGTGATAGTAAGAATTTGATCAAATAATATGTTCATAATTATAAGAACAAGCAAAGCTGGAATAAAAAGAAACTGATTTCAGCCCCTTCTCCCCCCCTAACAGAAAACACCAAAACATGACATTCTTACATCAGTCATCACAAACATAATGCTTATAGGAGGTTCTTTGTAAAATCAATAGGGTTTGGATGTTTAAAATTATGCATTCAAAATTGCTTTAGCAACTAGAAAATACAAGCAGAGACTTTCTTTACTTTGGCTTTGTTTAGCACCATGAGATGCAACCTGCCTGCAGCATGTACCTGTTCAGTGACTGGTATGATGTTACGCCACACACAGGCAGGTTTCCAAGGATTGTATTGATTCTGATGATAGTCTAAACCCTGATTAAGAGACAGAATTTTGTATTCAGTGCTCTTCCAATAACACCTATATGTGGACTGAGACCCTAAAGACCGCAGGTGGCTCTCAGATATACATTCGCAGGATACAAGAAGTTTAGAAAAAACCATCTTATTCTCATGAAATCCACTTGGTTCCTGAATCTTATGTCCATTGATTAATAGTATTAGCATCTCTCGTTGAAATACTTTTTGTTTAAACATTGAATCATGAGAATCTCTTGACATAATTATTAATAAATCATTTATAAAAGGTCACTTCTGTATATAGATTGCATACCTTCAGTGGGACTTCCTGGTGAATTTTCTCTCTAGGCCCAACATAAGACCAGTGACCACCCAAGTTCATAATTTTATACCATATCTCAATAGAATTTGTAAAATAAATTGCAGCCTATATTATAAACTTTGATAGTTCTTTTCTTTCTTAAAGGCTACAGTGGAAGACTTCAGGAAGAATTAGAATGGAAATGATGGAACTGGAAGTGAGTATCACAACATAGACTATTACATAAGCTCATTAATTCTGGTTGTATGTAGAAATGTTGAACTCAGTCATGTACGACTACAACACAGAATTGAAGGCCGGGTTTGTTTTACTGTGCTAAAGAAGTGTTTATTTGGATATAAATGTCATAAAGACATAATTAGACCATATGAAAAGTAAACATATTAAGGGGTTTGGGTACAAATAGTGTAAAAATAGTTAGACCATATGAATTATAAATATATTAACTGAGTGAATATGTAATGATGCGCAGATTCTTGCTATAATGTCAGAGTCCATCCCTGTAGCGTTTTGTTTCTTTATCCTTATAAGTAGTACTCACAATCTCACTACATAAAATAATCTCAAGAAAAGAAAGCCAAAAAAGAAAGATAAAGAGCCAAAACCAAATACAAATCAATGCAATCTGTGATTCTTTACGAATAACTATCAAGGTAATTTTGCAAACTAGTACTGCTTAACAGTTAAAATATGAGATCAAGTAATGTAAAGGTAGGGAAACAATTTTAAATCCGGAAGCTGACAACATAATCAATCATGGTGTGCTGAATATTAACCACTCAATAAGAATTTATGAAAATAATGTGCAATATGTATAATACCGTAAATGGATAAATATTAATAGTAAAATCTCAGGAAAAGAGTAGAATCTGTAACCATATTTTAAAATACCCATACATGTATGTTGTTGAAGTTCTGAACAAGTTATTCATCCGAAACATCATACTCTAGGGAAGAATGCAAAACCGAAGAAAGGCCATAGTGACATAATATAGTATATTAAATGTCAGACATGAATATAACCTTTTGACACAGGGTAATATCTTGAAGAACATTTAAGGAAGAAGTGTTGTCAATTATTTAAATATTATACTATGTAGCTCTCACAGAAAACATTTCCCTTAATAAGATAAATGAAAAAGTATCTAACCAGATTATCCACACCAGCTTGCCAATATAGCTTGTGGTTGATTGGGATACAGAAGCAGGTTGTTTGCATCTACCTCTTCTTAGTTTTTTAATTTGGTTGGTTTTGGGTTAGGTTTTTTTTTCCATGACAAAGAGACGTTTTCTTTCCTTTAGGGCTGGATGGAATATAGATTAGAATAAGAGTTTTTTTCCTCAGTTGATTTATTTTGTATCAAAACCAGAAAATCTCAGCTGAGATTTAAGGTTTTATCTTGGGTTTCCAAATTCATTCAAAATTAAAATTGATAGCAAAATCATGTGGTTCCTAACCCACATGAAATAAAGACACCATTTAATTTAAAAGAAATCAGTGCTATAACACAAAATACCATTGCTGTCGGATATCTCCCCTGCTCCAATCCTTAGTATCTGAGGCAGTCTTCTTGATTTGAAGAATCCAAAATTTTATTTTTATATATAGTCAGATTAAACAGATAATTCCAAAATTCTTAAGCAATAAAATGCAATGGCTCTAGAAGAACTGGCTGTGCAAAAACATGCATTGAAATATGAGGCACACTAGGATATCTGAGACATGACCATGTGGTTGGCAGATATGAAAGTTGTAGACCTACACTTTTCCAGAGGAGAACACAAGAGTTCAGGAGGAGTACTCCATGGGTGATGTTAGTTTGCATACGCAAACGGTTACTTGCATACAGCATAATACAGTTGCTTAAGGACATTTAGTCCATTTCAGTCCATGCTTTTCAGTGTCCAGGGATCTGTACATGGCTGACAGATATGACATAGGATTTACAGGAAGGCAATACGCTTCTGCATTGTCAGCTGGAGTCCACAGAAAGCTATTTCACAGCCTGAATGACACTAGATGCCTGTTCATAAGTAATTGAATCCTGTCCCTGCAAGAATACATGTCCACTTAGGCATGCTAGTGTTGAACTGAATCCCATCTGAGATAATCAAAGAAAAGTCAAACCTGCACTCTGTTTGAAGCAGGGACTGAGCAAAGACAGAAATAGAGATATTACACTTTCAGTCCGGCATCACTACTGTTCAAGTTCGTGAGTGTAAGAAGGCATAGTAATATATATTTCATGTGATATATGTTTATAAAACAGTTAACACAAAGTCATAGTTTATACGTCATATTTGCGTTTATTATGACCTTGATATTTTTCCTCATAAACTCAAAACATGACTGTAGGTTCTTTTTTGTGCTGAATTCTTTCAGAGATATGAGAAATCTCCATTATGTTCCTTTCTGTAGGATGACCGTCTAGATATATAATCTATTTGTGTGTAGAAAAGTCCAAGCCACTGTTCTGAGTATGACAATGAAAATGGTGAAGCAGTATTTTGATCTGAAAATGCAGACCCAAAAATTATAGCCTCTGGTGATCATTCATCAGTATAGATTAAACATCCTTGCATGGAAAATGAAATAACTACTCTAAGTATGAAACTAAAGCAAGTAACCAGGTTAATAAATGTTGAATTTGACTGGTGCAGTAGTTGCATGGTCCATTTACGTAATGGACCAAAACACTGGCCAACAACAGATAAAATCCCCTGACAATCAGCAATTGTATGCTAGCTTTACCTTTTTAATACAACTTTATTCATTCTTTTTTATTCCCTAACCTGAAAGCAGTATGAATATCAGAAATACAAAATATAGTCATTTATATTATATAAAAAGAATATAATGATTATATATAATATAACAATTTTTATTTTATTTTAAAAATAGATATTATAATAATTGCCAACTCCAGTTAAGCACAATATAATTAGAGAAAGGACACTGTTCCTTTGATGTGAAGGTGTCTGACATATACCCCAGGGTGTTATTGCAGTATCCATTTCTAAGCAACTTATGTATCCAAAGCCAAGGAGGAATTCTGCTTAAAAATGTAAAGCACAATATGTCTTTAAGCTGTGTAAAGATTATAGCATTAGACTTTCATTCTTATCAGTTTTAATTCAGTTAATGTTAGATGCTCTGTGATTTTGTTATGACTGAAGGCAAATGAGATGCACTGTTTTCTATGATATAGTGTAAGATATATTACATATTATATGGAATGATTCTAATGATAGTAAACAATTAGAATCAATCTTATTTTAAAGTTTTTTAAACTCCTGACAAGTTGGGGGTCTCACACAAGTAAACATTGTACAGACATTTTGGATACATAACTTATAGGAAGTACTTTTTTATATACATGCGTATATGCCCACATATATCTGCTTCATTTTCTTTTAATATTATTCAATAAGTCCCAAGTGTCTGACCACTACAAATATCCCCTTCCTTCCACAATTTCCACTATGTCAGAGGCCCAAGAAATACTATGACAAAAAAAAGTCAGGAGACAAAATATGGTCATATGCTGTACTTGGTCCCAAGTACAGTAAACAGTTTGTAGATGGGGGTTGTTTGGGGTTTTTTGTTCGTTTTTTAACAAGATGAGGAAAAAGCCTGAGTACTTAAATCAACTAAAGTAAAAACCAGGAGTGCTCGGAACAGACAATGTCACCTCTCTGGATACTTACAGATTCCTTCACAGTACATGGGAGACAGGTTCAAATACTTCCCATTCTTGTTCACTAGAGATATATTTTCCTTCACTAAGGTAAATTTAGTTAGCTATGAATGTGCGCAATGAAAATATCTAAAACTCCTAGAAGAACAGGGACAAGTAAAGCAACAGTCATTCAAACATGTTGGTGTCAGAAAAAACATTGTATTGCTCAGACTTCCTTCTCCTAACTGATGGCATTTTGTGGCTGCAGACTGAAACAATAAATTCTGCAGGTAACCTTTCTGATGTGGGTAATGACTAAGATCAGTTATGTAAAGTAACTTATATAGCTTCCGATGCTGTACATTGAGCTTCAAATTCTTAATGCATTTCTTTTCCTGCCTCTGTGAAATATCTAAATTTTATGGTACACACTCACAGGCAGTTAAACTGAGTCCATGGTGAGGAAGGAGGTGATTAGGATTCAGATTTTTAGATAGCTTGCTGTCTAAAACAGTAAGTAATCTTATAGCACAAGGTAGCTAAATACGTCAGGCATTTATAGAAATCCCACTCATGTCTATCTGTGTCTTCACACGCTCAATTAGCTTTGAAAAATTGGTGTTACGTGTCTAGGCCAGTGTAATATAAGGACTTTACAGCAGAGCTGGGAGTTGAATCCAATTTTGCTAAATATTATATTAAGTTCTTTCACCACTAGAAAATACTTTGCTTTTGACCTAGAAATCTATTTAATGCTCCACCTTGGCTTAAGAAAACTAGAAGAAAAACATCATTTGAGGTACTGTGTGCAGATTTATGTGAACGTTTATCTTCAGCCGCAGGGAATCAGAAAGGGTAAATTTTTATTTGTAAAGTTGTAAACATTTGGAATAGATTATGAGTACAATCTCTGTCCGTGTTTTCTGAAGGTATACTCTGTTTATCCATTTAGCAGAATACTTTTGGGTAGACACTACTGGGAATATGTGGCAAGATTATTTTCTCTCCTCCTCATCCCCTATGAGTGATCACTCCTATGCTTTGACTGTAAACATTTGTTGTACTTTCTTTGCCAGCAGGCATTCAATCCTGCAAATTGAAATACATTGACAATCCATTTCACATGCAGGTTAAGGCCCTTTCCTCTGCATGGAGCAGAGAATGAGCTGCTGGTCTAACTTTGCTGCTTGGTCTAAGTAAGTATTGATGTTGATGTGAGTGAAAGAAAGTATGTCACTGAACATGTGCCTAGTCTGTGTTTGTGACCATAGCTTCCTGTGACAATTAACTACTCTAATTTAATTCTAGATATGTTAATCTATAGGGCAAGGCCAGTCAGTGCTGTACTGTTCAGCTGTTCTGAACAAGGCTCTCTGGGATAATAAAAACATACTCTAGTTTTGTTTCTGTCTTATGTTGTTATCCTCACATGGAGTTCTAGGAAAAGAGAAAGCATAAAAGCAAGATATTCAAGCAGGAAGAAACAAAAATAGAGCATTATGTTGCACAGTGTAGGTTCTTTACTGCATGAGACTAGTTGGGGAAGGATCTGAGTACTGATCCTTTTCTAAATGTCCCTATAGGTTTTCCCACGGTTTCATTTTTGATCAAGCACCAAACAAACAAATCAACAGAGAAGGAAAGGAGTTCTCCAATTCATGACTTACATGAGCAAGCCCTAGAAATTAGCTATGAAATAGCAGCTTATAGTACCTGGTTAAATAAGCTTGAATTACCTGGTTAAATAAGCTTGATGCAGTCGACTGCACAGAGCAAACCTAATGGTTTTAGTGTTTTGTAGGACATTCCAGTTGTTTTTTTGCCTCCACTTAGTTTCAGTGTATGGACAAAACAGTAGCCGATGTCATACCATATGTGACAATATTCTATCCACTCAACAGCTGAGATAGAAAGTGAATGATATTTCAGTATATTCCAGCTACTGGTCGCTGTTTCAGATTATGTTGCTAAACTTCAGTGGTTTAGAAAGATGTCTCAAGACAGAGGTTAAGAAAATAAGGTGAAGTGACAAGACAAGCCAGTAAGGGAGAAAGAGACACCACACTTAAACCAGGAAAAATTAGTCAGGGATGTGAATATTGGGGGCAGCCTTGGCTGTGACGACCATGAGACAGATTGCAGAGTTCAGGATCCTGAGTAGTGGAGCATATTAAAAAGTAGGATCCCAGCCCTGAACTTCAGGAAAACAGATTTTGTGCCTGTTTGGGGACCTGCTTGGAAGAATCCCAGGGAGAAAGCACTGGCAAGAAGAGGTGTCCAGGAGAGCAGGTTGATTTTCAAGGACCACATCCTCCAAGCTCACCGGTAATCCATCCCCACACACAGGAAGCTGAGCAAGGGTGGCCAGAGGCCTGCATGGACGAACAAGAAGATCCTGACTAAACTCAAACACAAAAAGGAAGCATACAGGAGGTGAAAGGAGGGACAAGTGGCACAGAAGGAATATAGAAACACTATCTGAGTATATAGGTATGGTGTTGGAAAAGCCAAAGCCCATATAGCAATCAGTGGAGGACTGGAAGAAAGAAAATGTCAGCTTGGCAGGAAGGAGGATCTGAGGACCTAAGACCGATCAGCCTTACCTGGACTTCTGGGAAGGTTATGGAGCAAATAATGCTGGAAACCATATCACAAGAGATGAAGGACAATTGACACTTATTGAATAATATCATTATCTATCATACAAGCTTTTATGTAAACAGTTATTCACCAAAAAATAAAAGAATATTAGTTATCAGTTTTGACAAAATTCATTCTTTTGAAACCTGACCCCTGTCTAGAAATTTTTGGGGCA
This sequence comes from Ibycter americanus, assembly GCA_035590275.1. Lineage (NCBI taxonomy): Eukaryota > Metazoa > Chordata > Aves > Falconiformes > Falconidae > Ibycter > Ibycter americanus. The sequence goes on along the minus strand of JAVJGI010000014.1, from coordinate 48,380,700 downwards.
CTTTGTGAAGGAGAGATAATATTGCACGTTTTCACTATGTGGTCCAGCTAGTGATGAGTATGATTCAGATCATCCTACAGTAAACATCTCCAATATATTGACTGAATTAATCTTGCAGAACAAGTTGGCTTAACTTCTTTTTCCCAATCATAAATTTTCTATTAAGCTTGAAACTGTACATTTTAAAAATACTGCAAAACACTGAGGCACTCAGTTACTAGGACTAAATTTTTCCAACACTGCAGATGTTAGATTGCAAGAAGAGAGGGTCATATTGCATTTGCAAAAGTAGTTTAGAAAAACATGCAAGTATCTCAGAATGAATAGGAACTCAAAGCCAGGGATATACTACTCTAGGACAGAACCTATTTTTTATCTCATCATTACCATAAATTTGCTTTACTACAAACAAGTTAAATTGATGTACTTAGTTTACCATCCTGTTCCTAGGTAGGCATTATCTGTAAAATGTAAAAACATGTCTAAAATGAAAGAATATTTATTGTAGCTTTTGTATTTTTCAGTTGTTTCTTTCTAGCAGTGCAGATGAGAAATTTAATTTCTTCTGTCATCTGTGTATGTTCATTTTCTTTGTTAATTCTTTTGAAATGTTAAAGTTTTCATTTGCACAGATTCCTTTGAAAAATCTAGAAATGTCTATTCATCTACAAAAATCTATTAATACTTTCCAGCACTTCTTTGTATATATTTTCACTTATACATTATGATAGTGACAGGTTTGGTTTTGTAGGTTGTTGGGGTTTTTTTCACTTTATTTTTGTATAATATCTATAAAAGCACCTCCTAGAGGTTTTGAAGTCTACAGTTTTCTTATCTTTCCCATAAGGGGTCAGTGCATTGCTCTTGGGAATGAATTATAATTCACAAGGTTTCACAAAGACAGGAAGCAACAGGAGCAGGGCTGCTCCCTGGGGGCCAGTAACACATCCATTAAAAGTCCAGAACAACTGGAGGGGAGGGATCAAATCCAGGGACCATCTAGGTTGTCCAGGCAGAAGCAAAAGGAGACATAGCTGGAAACATGGATGCAACAGCGGTCCAGAGTCGGTTGAGGAGACGGGTATGGAGACAAGTACAACATGTATCCAAGGGATCCAACTAAGAAACAAGCTAACTTGCTTAGAGATAGAGTAGCACAGAGTACAAGATAAAGTAGAGCTGAGAAGACAAGGCTAGAGACAGTTAGACAATATACCTCACGCAAGGACCAGAAGCCAATGCCGGAACTTCAGTGGAGCTCCCTGGTGTATCATATTGAGAGTATGGGTGGAGGACCGAGGAGAGGCTGGTGAGTCGTTAGGGTCTATCAGTGCATTCAGGACCTTGACACTCAAATTTGGTGATACATCTGAGTTCAAAATGGAAACTTTGTCCATATTATATACCTCTTTAAAAGAACAAAATAAAAGATGGGTGAAAATCATAATTGTTTATGATGCTATCATACTATAAAAATACTATGCATCTCACAAGTACTGTGGCTATAATGAAAATGATCCATCATCTTCCTTCCTTATTTCAGTATGAAATTATTTGAGTAAAATTTTAAACTATTTTGATCAAGATGTTCCAGTAAAATTTGTCTGATATGGATTCATCTAAACATTGAAATTAAAAATTGCACGTTATGTCCCAGTAGAGGGTGCTATTGATAAAAATCATGAGTTACAAAAACATGCAGGGTTAGAAGTTAAAACAGGAAGAAGGGAAAGATGAAATTTGTTTCTTAGGTTAAGTTCATGAACTGTGTAAAAAGAGATCATTTTAGCCTTCACAGCACTGTTCAAAAACAAATAAAAGGAAAAAGTCTGGCACAAAGATCAGAGCACCTAAGTTGGACCTGTACAGGTGCAAATTCTCCCACAACAATATCTTACAACTATAATTTGTTTCTAAGTATTGTAGTGTTAAGATATGTCTCATCAAGGTTCATATCTTGTGATACGTTGTGGTTGAACCCAGCAGGCAGCTGAACACCATGCAGCCATTTTCCCACTCCCCCACCCCTCAGTGGAATGGTAAAGAGAATTGGAAAAGAGGTAAAATTCACAGGCTGACATAGAGAGAATTTAATCAGACCTAAAAGGAAGGGAAAATAATAATAATAATGATAAAAGAATATGCAAAACAAATGATGCACGCTGCAGTTGCTCACCACCCGCTGATGGATACCCAACCAATCCCCAAGCAGCAGGCTGCCACCACCTGGACAACTCCCCCCAGCTTTATTGTTCAGCACGATGCCATATGGTATGGAATATCCCTTTGGCCAGTTTGAGTCAGATGTCCTGGCTGTGTCACCTCCCAGCTTCTTGTGCACCCTCAGCCTCCTCACTGACAGGACAGTATGAGAAGCCGAGAAGTCTTTGACAGTATAAGCACTGCTCAACAACTAAAACATCAGTGTGTTATCAACACTATTCTCATCCAAGATCCAAAACACAGCACTATAGCAGCTACTGGAAAGAAAATTAACTCTATTCCAGCTGAAACAAGGACATTACCCTACTGATTTCTTACTTTAACTTACTCTACTGAGTACGTTATATATTAACTTCAAAGCTACTAAAGGTGTCCTCCAAATGGGCAATCCCTAGCCCACCGGACAAATGGAATAGTGACAACACTGTCAGGCTTTGGTTTTAATTTCTTTTTGTAAGTAACAAAGAAGTTCAAGTAAGACTTGAGGTGTGCAGAAAATAAAGGAAGAGTTCTCCCCATTTCAATGGGAGCCACCTTTAACTTGTACCTCTGTAACTACAAATTTAAAAGTTTGCATGGACCTTCCCTCATTATCGCAACTGATTACTCCAAATTACCTAGTCCAAATAAATTTGTTCAGATTTTTCTTAAATTTTACCACAGATGGCTGAAGTCATAAATTCTTTAACGAAGAAGTAGTGGTTGTTGACAGATTTCATGGATTTACCTAACCATAAAAAGGCAACTTGTAACCCCAAATATAGCAAATGTGATTTTCTGTAACATCTTACATAGCAATTTAAATTATATAGGATGATCAGTCTAGTCAATTTGACTTTGTTGGAAACTTACTTTTGTATTAATATGAATGACAGGCTGACCAAGGCTGATAATGCTTTGTAGAGTTCTTCCTGACATACCTTCAATTTCTATTATGTTACAAGCATTCTGTCATTTTTTTACACATTATTTTATGTGAATAAACTTTCTTCAGCACCCTTCAGTTCTAAGTTTTAATGTTATGTCAAAAGTCTTACAAAATTCAAGACAGATGTTTTTTGGAGGGGGGGGGTTGGGGTTTTTTTTTGGTTCCCCCGCTGCCCAATGAATTACCTTAATAGCAAAAAAGTGATGCAGACATGGTACGTATAAGCAATATCTGAAATTTCTAAAAACTAACCCCCCCCATGTAACATAGTATGTAATAAACTCTTTTCCTTTGACTATGATATATATTCAGGATGTCTTTTCAGCATGTTTTTAGTATTACATCCTTACAAGCAATCTCAAAACTACAAGAGTGTGAAAAGATTGACAGTCTATAACACAAGCATATTAAACTACAGGCTTTTGGTCTGCCACAAATACTGGTGTAGAGTCTGACACTGACATTAATGAGTCCTGTATATTGACAGCTAAAGATGAAAGAATGAAACAAGGAATCCTCCAGACATGAGTCCCTTGGCACCAGACTATTTGACAACCCTAATTATCTTGACTGGAAAATGAATGTCTAAGAGCTTATATGGATTTGGATTTTGTACTATAGTTTGTCAAAACTGTTATGTCTTGTTAAAGAAGTATGTGAATTTCATTTCTTGGGAAAAAGATTGCCATTGCCAACATAGCACAACTTAAAAAATGTTGAAAACATCCTCCTTAATCATATAAACTATGCATTTTTTTCCTACATAAATTTGAAGTAAAGTTAGATTGCTGCTAAATTTTTGATGGCTTTAACAGGGGAACTGCGTACAAAATGGGTAGATATGACAACTGTGATCTAATGCAGAGGATATGACTGTAGGTGTCACAAATACTGTGTTTTTTATCAACTTGCCCAGGAACTTGTTCTCCAACAGGAAATAAGCCTTTCCATGCCTCAATAGTTATGTTTATTCCCTTATGAGAAATTCCTGAACTTTACCATTAAAGTCATGTCTTCGACAAACTAATTTAAGTATTGACCACATAACATACATACTACTGTAACTCAGATATGAATATGTAAACAGCACTTTCCAGGAATGTATGTCATGTGATTTAAGTTTTTAATGTCAGTATGAGGGTAGTTAGAACACTCATTAACAACATTGTTGTTTTCTAAATATGTTTTGACATTTCTCCTATGAATAAGAGAGAATATTTTCATGTATTTTTAGATACAAGTAACAACCATAAGCAGAATAATCTTTTAAAAAATAAAGTCCATCTTCACTACTCTCATCAGCATGCTTCCGTGTTCTTTCTTTGTATGATAAAGGTTCATGTTAATGATGTAGTAAAATTTACAACCTATATACTCTATACAGATAGCTTGTTTAGTGCTGATCTTTCTTTGATCTGAATTTGCTTGATTATGCAAGAGTAAAATTTCCCTTTTCTTCCACAATAAAATTCAGACCCTACTTTCAAATACTTCTATAGTTTTCTTCAAAATTACTTTGGTATCTCACTTCAATATGGTGCTAACATTATCCAAAATGCTCTTGATGTCACTTGACAAAACTTCTGTGTAAAATCCAGTTAATGAAAAGATGAGATAAATAGGGGTTTTTTTTTCAGTACCAGGGAGGTTAACATTTCTAATGACATAATACCCTTCTTTGGACATAAAGAAAGAGGAGCCATCTAAGGCTAGTAATAAGTGCTGACATGCTAAGGAAAGGTTAAAGTGGTGAAATACAAGGCAGTCAGAAAATGAAGTGGGTTTGAATCACAATGTGCTGCGTGACCTTAAAGACAGACATGAATAACAAAACAGAAAAAGAGAAAAGTATAAGATGAGGAGAAATACAGCTATGTCTCCCTCGTGAAGAGCTATGGCTCTTACTATATATATCTTTTAAAAAAACCACAAACAACAGAATCTTACTTAATGTAGTAAGATTAAACAGTAAATGAAGACTAGGTAGTAAGACAGATGAACACAGATGGATTTATATTTTAAAACAAAAGGTGAACAAGTCAAGAAATGCATTAAAAACAGTGGCATTTCATGTTTATTATATTATTCTTTGAGATAACTGGCAGGTTCTATTATTTCTGTAGTTCTTTGTTCTTTTCACAGTAACTACCGTGTTTCTTGATCATGGACAAGTGATTAAGTCAATCGTAATTGATTTTGCACATATGCAGATACCAAACAATGATTCCATTAGATCACTGATATTTAAGCAACATAGGTGTTACCATTTTTTCAGTCTGGATCTTAAATTGGCAAATAACTGTGTTAATGAAATGACACAGTTTTCATACACAGTTTGTGTATGACAAACAAAACAAAACATATTAAGCTTAAAAATCAAGATGACTAGAAACTTCAATAAGAATAATTGTCTTGCTGTCATGATGTAACCTCAGCTGGCAGCTAAGCAACACACAGCTGCTTGCTTACTCCCCCACAGTGGGATGGGAGAGAGAATCAGAAGAGTAAAAGAGAAAACACGTGGGTTGAGATAAAGACAGTTTAATAGGTAAAGCAAAAGCCACACGTGCAAGCAAAGCAAAACAAGGAATTCATTCACAGCTTCTCACAGGTGTTCAGCAGGCAGGTGTTCAGCCATCTCCAGGAAAGCAGGGTTCCATCATGCTTAACAGTTACTTGGGAAGACAAAATACCATCACTTCAAACATCCCCCCTTTCCTTCTTCCCACAGCTTTATATGCTGAGCATGATGTCATATGCTCTGGAATATCTCTTTGGTCAGTTGGGGTCAGCTGTCCCAGCTGTGTCCCCTCCCAGCTTCTTGTGCACCCCCAGCCTACTCGCTGGTGAGGTGGTGTGAGAGGCAGAAAAGGCCTTGGCTCTGTGTAAGCCCTGCTCAGCAGTAACGAAAACATCCCTGTGTTATCAAGTTTTCATCACAAATCCAAAACATAGCCTCATACTAGCTAATAGGAAGAAAATTAACTCTACCTCAGCCAAACCCAGCACATCCTCTACCCCTTATTGCATAACATATACATTGTGCTCAGGTCACACAGTATCCAATACATTCTCATTACCCATTACCCCTCTTCTCATCCTTTGACATAATACACAGATATCATTCCCCTAGTTTATGGGCCACCTCGTGAAATGTCTGTAGAGTGTCCACAACTGTCCACAAAATGTCCATTGATTTCATTGTCCATTGACTTTGGGCTCCACCTATTGTGGTGGTCACTGATAACAGGAGAGCTTGTGTGTTGTATGGGGTTATTGGGAACCAAAACTGGTTCAGGTCAGGTCACTGTTGCACTTGCACTGCTTCTTGTAGGTCTTGTCCTCCACTGGTTCAGGTGGCTCCTGCTATATTAATTCCTATAACGTGCAACTCAAATCATGAGTTACAAGAATTTAAAGGTATTTCCATTACAATTCCCACCCCTGGTCCCTTTGGACTAGACCATCAGGTTTAACATTGCAATGAACTCCTCCCTTTTTCCCTCCTCCAGCTTGGACTTATCCACAGACTGCAGTCCCTTAGGAGCATACCTACTACAAGTGGAGACTCAGCTATGAGCCACAGTCTCTTCAGGGGCATACGTGCTGCAGCACAGACTTACTCACAGCCACAGTCGCTTTGAAGTGCACCTGTTCCAGCGTGGACTTATCCCTGGGCCACAATCGCTTCAGAGCTATACCTGCTGTGGCACAAACATAACCACAGACACAGATGCTTCAACATGTACCTGCTCTGGCATGGGGTTATCCATGGCCACAGATGCTTCAGGATGTCCTGCTCCCACATGGACACAGTCCCTTTGACTCAAGTTCACACTGGTGTTCCAGCCTGTCCAGTACAGCAGCACAGAAACAGCAGTGATGCCCTGGTGCATCACTATTGGTGTTATCAAAATGTTTCTAGACACAGTGGAGTAAGATGAGAAGCAGTACAGCAAGCAGTGAAAGTAAAAAGCAGCCACTAATGAGCACTAGACTATAATTTAAAGTCAGTCAAGCAAGCCTCATGGCAAGCATAGGAGCCTGCCAGTTAATAGCTGAACAGCAGTAACAGCCATAAATTCAATCTAGCACATTCCAATCAAATCTGTTGCTATCTCAAACCCTTTGAGCCCCATGTTGGGTGCCAAAAAAGACTGTCATGGTTGAACCCCAGCTGGCAGCTAAGTACTGTGCAGCCGCTCACTCACTCCCTGCCCCATCCCCCCACAGTGTAATGGGGGGGAGAATCAGAAAAAGGTAAAAACCATGGGTCAAGATAAGAACAGTTTAATAATTGAAATAAAGTAAAATTCTATAATCGTAAGCATAATCATAATTGTAGTGAAAAGGAATAAGAGAGAGAGGAATAAACCCCAAGAAAAGCAAGTGATGCACAATACAATTGCTTACCACCCACTGACCGATGACCAGCCAGTCCCCAAGCAGCAGTTGGCTGCCCCTGGTTTATATACTCAGCATGACATTCTATGATATGGAATATCCCTTTAGCAAGTTCGTGTTGGCTGTCCTGGCTCTGCTTCCTCGAAGCTTCTGGTGTTCCTCCTTACTGGTAGAGTACTGGAAACTGAAAAGTCCTTGACTTAGATTAAGCACTACTTAGCAACAACTAAAACATCAGTGGGTTATCAATATTCTCATACTTACTCCAAAACACAGCACTGTACCATCTAACAGGAAAAAAAAATACCTCTATCCCAGCTGAAACCAGGACACTTGCTAATAATGTTTTTATGAATTAATTTTTTAATGAAAAAACCCTTTTTTATCCACATCTGGATAGATATCTAGCAACTGGCCAAGGTCAACCCACTACACTTATTCATGAGTAGGAATATACTGTGGTACTTGATGGACTAAAACAATACACACAAAGCAGAGGTGAAAACAATTAGTAAGAATAATTTCAGCATGAAAAGTACCAGCCTGTTCTTGCTAGCACTAAGATGATTTCTGGGGTTTTCTTAACACATATCCTCAAACAGACTGAGAACCTTGATCAATGAAGGTTTAGGCTTGATGTTGATTTCTGATATCCAAATGCCAATCACTATTTCTCAGTCTCACCAATCTCTGTAACATGTTCTTCCACTTGAGAAATTGTGGATTATATATTTGTACTGAAAAGAGTTGACTATTACAAATGTGAGGATAAAAGGCAGCCTCGTGATAACAACAATAATGTGGAAAAACATTTATTTTTGTCTCATTTTACTAAAGAAAAAAAATTAAATAGAACTCATCAACTCAGTTAAAATGTAACAAGTCCAATAGCTAAATACTTATAAACTGTTAAAGTGGAGAGAAATCAGAAAGCAAAACAGAAAGTCATAGTTCAAAAAAGATCAAAATGAGTAAATTCTTATCTAGGTTGCTGGAAAAAATAACACAAGCTTTTGCGAGGTTTGAAAACCTTTTTAACTATCTTTTTTGGCATGTCTAGCTGTGTTTCAATTGTTGTGTGAAGATACAGAAAGTTGCTGTTAAAAAGCTTAAAACCATCTCATATAACAGATAGATCTAAAACACTGTTTTGCACAAACCCTAATGATTTTTGAGGTCCTAGTTAGCTTAAAATTATATCATATTTCTTCTTTTAATACACCTTGAAAAGATATACTTGTAATCATGTTTTTATTGGCAACTAGGCTCTGTCATGTAGGCATGACAGTATGTGAAAACTATGAATGTAGAGCTAATTAATTAAAATGGGGAATTCAAAGTAAATGTTTAGTTCGAACTACTTAGTTCCTTAAATGAATATTCTTTTAATTGAAGAAATGAGACAGTCCTAATTCCTGCAGTTCAATTAACAGGAATAAAATTTATTCTTTTTATTTAAAGATAGTCCAAAATTTAGATACTGATCCTACTGAAAATATTTTATGAATAGTAAGAAGTATGAGGGCATAACAGAATACAAAGCTTTTCACTTCATAGTTCTTCCTTTGACTAAATGAGAATTGTGTCACAAATGACTGATAGTTATTGACAGATTTGTTAGGTAAGAGGAAGTGACAGTACTGGGGAAACTAGTCTAGGTATTCAAAACCACATTGCATAGACTATTCATATTATATTAACTAGAATCCGTTTACTATTGCAGTATTAGAGTCCTTATCACCATCTGATGCGAAATGTTTCAACTCAACTATAGAAAGCCTATTCAAAACCCAGTTAATACATACATTTAGTTTATATATATATAGGTTGGATATATAGATATGTGTGTGTGTATGCCTGCTTGTGTGTGTCTCTGTGAGACATGCTCAGCTTTAATGTGCAAACTAGAAAAGAGCAGCCAGTTGTCTCAGCCTGGGACAGAGCTCCTGTGTCCCTGGGTGCACTGGGATGAGCTCCAGTGGCTGGGCAGGGGGAATTCCCTCCTAACACCTCTTAACAACAATAAAATAAGCACCTCCGAGACCAGGCACATCCTAACATATTTTGTCCAGTTTGAAGCAAGGAACAAAAGGAAATTTACCTATGGCAGAGCCCATAACCACCTAATGCTCATGGTATTAGCCACTTGACTATTTCTAATTTTCAAGCAACAAATGCTTTCTTTTCAAAGGAAATTTAAAACAGCATTCATTTTTCTCCACTAAGTAGAAACTGTAATGTTCTAGCACAATGACAGATGGCAAAATCTGTACTCCTACCATAATTTGAAAGAGCAAAGGCAAAGAAAAAAAATCAGAACCTTTTATAAATTAGTCATTATTTTCTCAATTTTGTTTCTAGCTGCTTGTTCAAGTTTTAACTGGAAAAATTTAGGACAATCTATAAAAGGGCAGTTATGCAAGAATAGTGTGATGAGTTAGAGTCTTCCTGTACAATTGCAACACAAGGATGCAATTTCATGCCTTTATAATTAACATTTCAAAAAAGGTATAGTTTTAATTTCACACTTGTCAGCAGTGATCATGATCTAGCTTAGCCTTTTCTTGGGTGAAAATGTTTTGCCACTGTATTCCTAAGTTTAAGATTCTGTCCTTCTGACTTAACTCCTGTTTTGACAGTCACTTCTGATTAACTCTGGCCCATCAAACAGTACCAGAGATAACCCCATCAGTTTACCAGAATGTTTATTTTCAGTTTGTGTTCTGTCTGGCAAAGCAGCAATAATACTTACATTTTCCTTATAAAGGAGGAAATCTTGAAACCTTATTCATGACACTTTCAGTAACACCACTCAGACTATTTGCCAGCCTGTTTTCTCAGGCTGAGTTAAGGTATTCAAACATGCATGCTCATTACTCTTTTACTCACAGCTTTATACGCCTTGTCCAGGTGTTTAAGCACCCATTATATTCTGTGTAAACCCAGTCAATACAATTAAGGTTGCCTTAAGAGGCTGAGAAGGAACTAGTCGCCTCCACAGAAATATGTAATGTTGTTTGAGACCATGGCAAATACAAGCCATCTACAATGGGTTGGTAGGTAAGACACAATTAATGGGAGTGTCTTCTGCAGCTAAAATTGAAATTGAGGTGGACCACCACAGGATGTAAGGTGACTTTATGAACCTACATGAACCCGATCTGCCTCACTCAGAAGGTGAATGAACAACTGAATGTGTGTGGTATTACAGATCCTACCCTTAAAACTGACCTGGAAACACATCGAAAATTGCATTTTTATTATTTTTTCTGGTACTTGCTTTGTAAAGGTACAGTACTTAAACTGCACATATAAATGAAATGATTGGATGGTACTGGATGGAAATACTGGTTC
>JAVJGI010000014.1:48331633-48369099 GCA_035590275.1 Ibycter americanus | reverse complement strand
TAGACCAGGATGCTGTTGGCATTTTTGGCCACCTGGGCACACTGCTGGCTCATGTTCAGCCAGCTGTCAACTAGCACTCCCAGGTCATTTTCTGCCAGGCAGCTTTCCAGCCACTCTTCCCCAAGCCTGTAGCCTTGCACTTCTTGTTGTAACCCAAGTGAATGGCCTGGCACTTCTTGCTGAACTTCATACCATTGACCTCGGCCCATTGTGTTTCATTCTTAGTTATTGACAGACAGGTTTAACTAGTAGAGGAGCCTAAAAAAATGCTTGCTTGAGGTTTTGAGATTTGCCTTGTGTCTCAAATCTATGTGAACTGTGCAACACTGGAGTTTGGTATTCTTCTCTTAATTGGTTATATATATTTCAAATTAATACAGAGATCTAAAGACACTCATAAGCCCTCTTGATCCTCTGTATAAATTGTAATCACAATGCATTCTCTTAATGTAATGCTTACATCACATATGAAAAAGCTTAATATGAGTGAAAAAAACCCAAAACTTTAAAAACATTTTAAAAGACCTCCAGTATCTAAAAACCCTCTAACATTTATTGTAAGTGGTTATTAAAAATGTATGTCTTTCATGTGATATAGTGCTGTAACTGCTATTAGCAGAGTTGTAAAAGTTTTAACAGCTAAACGGTTTTGTTTATCTGATGCTTTTAAATCATAAAAGAAACAAATGATTGGCATGGCTACACTGATAATGAATATTTAATTCCTATTGTATTTATTATGTATTGGCCATAGCCTGCAGTTGCAGGTTTGAAAAAAATGGCCTAGTTTTCTCTTTTTTTTTGTACCCCACAGGAACCTGGCATGCCAGTATCCCATGAATAACTGAGTAGGGCAAACAACAGCTCTGAAATAGTCTGGCAATATTGCGAGTTTTGGCTGAGAAACAGCTGGCCTTTCTATCACAAATAATTTCAAAGTTTGAAGTGTCTTTATAGTAAAAACACTGAATTTTACAAAATTATCCAGGCAGTCTGGCTTTTCACAACATACCCAGAAAAAGGAGGATGTTGGCAGTTGTCTTCAAGAGTTTACCTCTTACTTTGAAAGTTCTGTTTTCTGCTCTGCAAGTCAGGCAGGTCTTCTGGCCAGCCAAGACTTCCAATTCAACAGTTACTTGTTGCAGCACTACAGAACTAGCTGGCTGCAACAAGGCTTTCCCACACAAGGTTCCAAAAGTTCATCTGCTGTCCATGCTGTTTCTTCATCCTCTTCAGGCCAGTCCACCCTGCTTCTTGCCTCTGCTGCATCTGGGTTCCTGGCTTCTCCTCCAGCCAGCCTCTCCTCATTCAGGCCCCCTTCTTCTACTCAGCTTCTCCTGGGGAACTCTCCTCATCTCTCCTATACCCAGGGCTCCTCTTCATCTGCTGCCTCCCCTCACCTAGTGCTCCTCAGTGCTATTTATCTACTTAGCCCAAACAAGCCACAGCTGTACACTATCCACATCAGCCAGCCCACTCCCCAAGAAGCAAGCCCACAACTGTATATTATCAATGTTAATTAACCCTCTACAGTTTCTCTACAGTTACTTAACAAGCAGTCTACAGTACAGCTCAGTCAAGAGATATTATATTATAGCAGAGTAAACACAAAAGGAAGGCCAAAGAAAAAGACTTGTAATAAATCATCTTCACTAAAATTAATTTAATTTAGGAGATGTTTGGGTGTTTGTTTGTTGCTTTTTTTTTTTAATATTGTATGATCAGAATCGTAGTTCTCACACTGGCAAAGCTTATGGAGCTCTTAATGTTTCCTTCACAAAGTTCAGTACAAATTTACTATCCTTGCTGTCATGGTCTGCATTTTTATGCCATAATTGCCAAACACATGAATCAAATGTACTGCACACTGCTTCTAACTATAGAATAGCATTTCAGCTCCAAGTGAAGGAATGTAATGCTGTGACAGAAATGCACCTACAGTTTAATATTTCTATGAATAGAAGAAAGCTCTTATTGCAATTAAATTCCAATCTTGTTACCACACTATCGTATCAATTTTATTTCATATTTTTATGTCTTTTCTAAGCAAGCATACCTGGACAAGAGAAATTAGTTACCTTGTTTGAACAACGAAGGTCAGTAGATACTAAAATATCCCAACCAATATGATCTTGGAAGATCTACATGTTTGTAAAGATATTTCTTTTATACCTAATAACATTAATTTTATGAAAATATTTTATTTCTTTTAACATTTGACAAAGTAATAAAGCAATAGACTAAAATGCATACTAAATGAAAGACAATAATTGCTTCCTGAGGAGAGAGCAAGTTGTCTAATAGAAAAGGAGTTCAATGGTACTCTTAGAGCAAAGAATATACCGAGGTAGACCCTGTCAGAGTAGAAACTGCCTAGTAAGAAGGTGTTCTGGATTGCAGCGTGTAAGAATCAACAGCAGAAAAGCTAAATACTACTGAGAAATTTGTATTACAGTATATTCCTGGTAAAGGAAGAAACAGAAGCATGTTCAGTTCATAGTGTACATGTGTACCATCCCACCCTTTGTATGCCATATTAAAGTTAACCCCTAGACAAGGTTCATGCAGTCAGCCTGAAAGTGTTGACCCTCGTGAGATTATCAATTGCTCTTTAAAATGCATAATGTTTTAAATGTTCAAAAGTCCAGCATGACATTGGCTAGTTAACTAGATATAACCATGCATGCTGTTTATAGTCTGTTTGTGAGACAGGCACGTGTATGGATGGCGAACGGATCAGAAAATATATTGCTATGTGCTGTTTTAGCAAAGGTTGCATAGTAACCATAAATTCTCTCCCACTGACCACTGGGGCACTTAGTCAAAGTAAATACATAGGTCAGTAGAATTTGTTGCAGCTCAGTGTATAGATTTATCTATACACCAGTTAGGGAAATGAAGATTATTCTGAGGGCAGAGTTTAGAGGATTGATAAATCAACTTGAAAGCAGTCCTTTACTGGACTGTTATTCATTAACAATGCACATTAGCATTTGCTACTTAATCACTATCAAGCATTATCAGCACATAGACAAAACAGTTAGTACTTAACAAACTTGTCCTAAACTAGCCATAAGTATATAATACCATGGAACTCAAGTTTTCAGTTAACACTCATGTCTGTGGTCCGTGATTATGCTTAGTCACCGAGATCAAGGTGATCGTGCTTTTTCACAGGGAAGCTGGAGCTGAAGCTGAGCTGTCTTCTTTATTCCCCACCTTTCCTGTCTCAGTGCTGATGCTTTATACTTTTATGTCTCCAGCTCGAAAGAGAATGATCTCATCAGGTCTTGGTATATTACATTTGGGATCAGAACTTGTTATGGTTTTGCTTACTCTGCAGGATAATTCTGTTTCCATCAGTCACACTGTCAGTACCTGCTCTGCAAGACTGCTCTTTTTACCAGATGTCTTCACTGTTTGTTCTTGCAGATTTTAGTTCTTGCACATATTTTTCTGAACTCCTTTTGTCCACTTGTCACTTTGTGCTTATGGTTATTAATGGTGCTAAGATGATGTGAATACTACAAAATAATCATACGCTGTCACCAGTTACATCGGTATTATGTGTTCATGTCTAGATTCACAGCAGTCATATACAGAGCCGTGTCTTTCTCTTGTAGAGAGCTCACCAGCTAAAAGACAATATTTGAGATTGATTTAGGAGTTACATCTTGAGAGTCTTAAAAGTCTGGATCATGTTTAATATTTCATATTTCATACAAAACCACAATGACTGTGTTTGTTCTACTGCACTACTGAATACAAGAGACCCAAATTTACCAATCCTTGTCCCCAAAATCAAGCAGCATTTTATTTAGTTGGCTTACATCCATGATACTTGAGACTAGACTCAGTCCTACCAAGCTTTACATGGAAACAATTACTCAAAATCAATTCAAAACAGAGCTAAGGATTAAACTTCCAGCTGGGCATTGCAGACGATCAGGAGTGCTTGGGCTCATTCCTTGGTCTTATTTATGTAGTGGTGTACACACACACTCAGCTGTTCCTACGTTCAGAGTACAGAGAAGCCCAGTGCAGAAAAGGTAAGTGCTTATACAGGGTTTACTCCCCAGTTCAGCCTGTTCTTTTATGACAGCAGGCTTCCAGGGCCAGGACTACTTAGTTTTACATTGTATTGGGGAACTCTTTCCACTGTTACTTCATTTGTAGCAAAAATCCATACTTAGTTATTGCAACAACAACCACAGCAGCACCCTTTTTCTTCTTCCATTTGCATACCATTTGATTTCCTCTATGCCAACTCCTCCATGTACATACAGTTACTGTTATTACTCAATGTTTTCTGAGACCAGACCAACACCTCAGCAATCATAATGCTTTTCAGTGTCCTCTCCCTTTGGTTGCCTTAGCTAAATGGTAAGGGCTCCACTGAGGCTTCTCTGTCTGCCTTCTTCCCAGAACAGGTTGGGTTTAACTATGAAGATTTGAATTTATTGAGAAGTGTCTGCCAGTCACAGAATGCTCATTTGCAGTTCAACTGCTTTAATGTGTTTTAGATGCAGATGAGGTAAATTAAACGAGAATAAGAACAAAATGAGAAAGAAAAGCATCCAGTTTATTGACAGACCACATCCCACTTACTAATAATCTGTTGCTTATGGTGTGGCAAAGGAGCAACACCTCAGAAACTTTTCTGCTTTCTCTATTAGTCAGGTATGAGATGTGCTTTTGTGAGGATTATAGGTCAAGACAAAGTCAAGAGAATCGTTTTTTTCTGCTTATCATGATGGTCACAGCTATATTAATTTACTTAATTCAATTAAAATAATCTAGTAAAAAAATTGATATGTGTAAGATAGAGTCAGATAAACTAACAAATCATTGTTTCATCAGTTTGACTAACCAAGGTAAATTACCAAATCAAACAGAATTAACTTAAATAAATTTTAACCTGATTCATAGGGTTTGTACCTAAATCTACAAATTATTTTTTTTTTTTGCTCATAATTCCTTTTTTCCACCTTTTACAGAGTTGATTTCTAAACACATATTTTCATCAGCTTTTTTTATGCTGTATAGCAGGAATCACAGATATTCTTTAAAGGAGTATTTTTGAATCTAACTTCTAGACCTGAGAAGGCCTCTTATCAGGCCTTGAAACTATCAGGCAATTGGAACTCCCACTCAAAATGTGTCGTGGACATGGAAGGTTGTGAAAGGAGAGGTGGACTCAGGCCACATTTTATCCTATACCTGGAATCATTTCCCCATCCCTGGCATTGGTGCTACAACCAGGCTGGATCCAAGTAAATATTTTCGGCAAGATTTGGCAGGCCTCAAATCTGGTGGATGTTGTTTTCCATAAAGGAAGTCCAGGCGCAAAGAGAGGTGCAAGTAGGATGCTTTGACTTGCTGCTAGTCTGCGCAATCTGCTATGTCATGTGACAAAATGTCATCTTTTCCGCCCACCCCTGCCTGTTCCTTCTGGGGGTCCAATAGAGAAGGGCAACAGTTGTTTCCCCCACCCCGTGACAAAAAGGTCTGTCATTCCCCTTCCACCCCAGGGTCTGTCAGGCTGTTGCCACTGGCTATATATCCTCTTTAGCCTTCTTTGTACATATTCTGCATATTGTAAATTTATTCCCCTCACTTTGAAATCACACAAAACTTCTGAGTATGATCTTTCTTCTCTACAGTAGCTGTAAACTCCCATTTCATTTATTTGTAATCTGGTTGGTTTATTTCTTTTTGCAGAGATGTAATAGAAGAAAGCTGTACTGAGAGCTCATACTCCTTTAAACTTTTGCTTTAGTAAGATACACATCCCTGATTTATTAGCACAACTTAAAATTATATTGTAAGCAATTAAAGTAAAAAATCGCTTGTAAAAATAAATGAGCACAGTATATTTTGTGTGGACGCAACCTTGATGGTTAATTGCATTTGCGTCCTTAGTAATTTGCAAAAAAAATCAGTAGTCTGCAAGAAGTCTTGTAAGTATTACTATGAATTAGAAAATTTTTTATTCTTCTGGAATGTTTTGCTAAGGGTAGTCAGAGCTTCATTTTACTATGCTGTCTTTCAAGAAGCAATTAGCAAGTTCCAATTCTACACATTTTCAAATGAAAGATGAAAAACTGAAATGTATTTTGAAAATATCTCTTGATTACTTTGCTTTGGACTTACATAGCACCAATTTGTAGAAGAATATAAAAACCCAGCCTGATTGCCTTCAGACATAAAAATAATCTGTGTATAGAGGAACAGTAGTGAATGTAATTTAATCACAACTTTAGCAAGCCTTGTCACCCTGTTTCTTGTATTTAAGTTGGTACATTACAGTCTGGATGGGCAGACAACTAGACAGGCAAAAACTCTTGTGGCTATTGGGTCATGCTCTGCCTGGAAACTGGTGACAAGAAGAGTACTGCAGGGGTCTGTGCTGGGACATGTCCTATTTAACACCTTCACTAGTGACCTGGAGGAGGTGACACTGTGCATTTTCATCAGGTTCACAGATGGCACCAAACTGTGAGAAATGCAGCAGATGTGCTGGAGCACAGGGCAGCCATCCAAAGTGACCTGGAGGAACGGGCACACTGGAACCTCATGAAATCCAAAAAAGGACAAATACAATGTTCTGCCCCTGGGAAGGAAGCAGCAAACCCAGGACATTGGATTTGTCTAGTTTGGAGAAAAGGAGACTGAGGGGTAGCCTCATTGCTCTCCATGGCTTCCAGAGGAGGGGAAGTGGAGATGGAGGTGCTGATCTCTTCTCCCTGGTATACAGTGGCAGGACACGTGGGAACGGCTCAAAGCTACCTCAGGTGAAGTTGAGTACTGTAGCACTTGTCTTATGTAGAGAGGCTGAGGGACCTGGGCATGTTCAGCCTAGAGAAGAGGCTGTGGAGCACCTAACAGCAGCCTGTCATGCATATGGAGGGGGAGGCAGGCTCTTCACAGTGGTGTGTGGTGGGAGAGTAAGAGATAATGGGCATAAGTTGGAAGAAGAAGTTTAGACTGGATATAAGAAGAAAAATTTTTCCACATGAGGACAGAGCTTTTCGAAACCTGCCTGGACAAGACGCTGAGCAGCCTGGTCTGACCTCAGAGCTACCCTTGCTTTGAGCAAGATGTTGGACTAGAGAACAGCTGAGGACCCTTCCCACCTGAATTATCCTATGGTGATAATTTTATTTAGGTAAGAGAAGATGGAATCAGAAAATTTAAGAGGTGTTCAATCCATAATTTCTGTAGGCACTCTTCATAAAATTCATAACAAGATGTGACTGTCATATCTCAGTACACTGAGTTTTAGGTTACTAAAACTTAAGAATTAAAAAAAATAAATAAATTAAAGGTCAAACTGACATTCTTTCTCCTAAAACTTTCCAATTACATGGACAAAATTTTTTCAGATTTGTTTGTAATCCTTGATGAGTTTGGATGCATCCATGTCTTAGTTCAGTAAGAGCTGATGTGTCAAAGAAAAGTAAGGAAAAAAGCAATAAATTTAAAATAGTTATGAATGAAAACAAAATTATTTATAATAGAAAAATAATTATTTAATTAGGCATGTATTTTATTACATTGGCAGGACTGTAGATATGGCCCTTTCATCTTTAGAAAGTTTAGTAGGTTGGTTTTTTTTGTTATTCCCCCATGACTTTAGAAACATTTTCTGGAAGAAGGGGACTTATATGACCAAAGGCTTCAGACTTTGTTTTGCATTTTGCTCATTA
The DNA here is from genome assembly GCA_035590275.1 of Ibycter americanus. Lineage (NCBI taxonomy): Eukaryota > Metazoa > Chordata > Aves > Falconiformes > Falconidae > Ibycter > Ibycter americanus. The sequence continues at coordinate 48,361,390 of JAVJGI010000014.1, read as the reverse complement.
TTTTCAACAGATCCATTAGACAGATGATTAATTCTATAAGAAAGTGTACGTGTTCAGCTAAGCAGATGTTTGCTCCTCTAACAATGGTGGAAATAAGTAAGAAGGGCAAATTATTTTCAGATGGCTTACTCAGTTTCCTCTCCTTTCCTTCATATGTTGGCCATTATTACTATAGCAACAGCAGCAGGATCATTCTCATCTATTCTGTGATACAAATAGTCAAGAGATGTGTTTTTCAGATATTAAGTTTGCTTACTGCTTTAAGCATTGCCTAACTCTTTCAGGAAAATGTGGTGGCTGGGTTAATGAATCCTGCAGACCATCTATTTAGACTATATGGTAATCTTACTGCATTCATAGAATTAATGGGACATTTAAAGATCACCTTGTCCAACACCCACTGCCATGAACAGGGACATCTTCCACTAGACCAGGTTGCTCAAAGCCCCATCCAACCTGACCCTGAATACTTCCAATGATGGGACAGCCACAATTTCTCTGGGCAACATGTTGCAGTGTCTCACCACCCACATCACAAAAAATTTCTTCCAATCTAAATCCACCATCCTTCATTTTAAAACCATTGCCCCTTGTCCTGTCACTACAGGCCCTATTGAAAAGCCTGTTGGATTCTTTCTTACAAGCCCCCTTTAATTATGGAAAGGCCACAACAAAGTCTCCCTGGAACTTTCTCTACACCACGCTGGACAATGACAACCTTCTCAGCCAGTCTTCATAGGAGAGGTGCTCCAGCTCTCTGATCGTTTTTGTGGCCCTCCTCTCGACCTGCTCTAACAGGTGCATGGCTTTCTCGTACTGGAGACACGCAATTCTTTTTGCGCATCCCAGGATACAATTGGCTTTCTGGACTGCAAGTGCACATTGCATGTCCAATTTTTTTCCACTAGTAGCCCCACATCCTTCTCTGCAGGGCTGCTTTCAACCCATTCATCTCCCAGTCTATACTGGCACTGGTGATTGCCCCAGCACAGGTGCAGGACCTTTCACTTGGCCTTGAATTTCATGAGGTTTGCATGGGCCCACTTCTCAAGCTTATCAAAGTCCGTCTGGGTGGCATCTCTCTACTCAAGTGCATCAAGTGCAACGCTGAGCTTGGTGTCATCCACATTATGTATTCCTCTGTAACTGAAACTTCTGTATTGGTCTCTGTGCTATTAATGTAGCGTAGTTATACTTCCTGAGGTTTTTCAAAGTTATGCCTAGATTTAAATAACACAAATTGTTTATCTTGAGTAAAAATTTGCAGAATTATTATATACTCTTTTTTCTGAATCAGTAATACAGTCTATAAATAATAACAGCTACACTACAACTTTTGTGTTTCTTAACTTTTTTCTTATTTTCTGATATATGGCAATACTTTTTATAACTTTTGCATAATTTTCTTGTTTCTTAAAAAAAAAAAAATAATCAGCATAACCCTGCAAGGACCTGTTAAAAGGTTTTTGAATGGTCAGATGTATTTTATCATCTTTTTATTCTCCATCCAAAATTTTTGTGACATATCTAACTAACTCTGGAAGATTGGAAGGAAATATGTAACAGTTGTCCATGGTTTTATTAATTTCTTTAATTCTATTTCAATTGCTTATCCAGCTCCTGAAGGCAAGATTAAGACCATTTGAGTTAAAAACATAAAGACTCACCCAATGCTATGGGGACAGACAAGTTTTTCTGGGGATCCTTGGCAAAATGATGACAGCATTAAATTGTAGTTACAATTAAATCTTTCTTTTCAAACAGAAATTTATGATTAGCATAGCAAAAAAACCTGTGATCAGGATAGCACAGGATTTTTATAAGCAGAACCAGTGTAGTACAATTTTATAAGTAGCGTAGCACAGAATTTTCTAGCACAGCTTAGTTTACAGTTCCTATTCATCCGGACCCTTGGCAGATCAGGTCAAATCTTAATCCTTGGCTTGTCATCTCAATATAGCAATCGTAAGCTAGACTCAAACCATGAAATAGAACATGATTCACTCAGTCTTCAGAGGAAGCAGATGATGGTAGGGGCATCACTGACCATGGAGGGAATCATGGGCTTTGCCATCCAGCAGCGGTTCTGGTCCAAGTCCCACTTAGGACTAGTAACTGCTTAATTTTACAGACAGTGCCCTGTGTGCTGCTACACTTCCCTGTTCTGTGACAGGGTCATCACCACCTGGTTAGCTGTGGGCCTGGGACTTTCAAGACCAGTAAGGAGGGAAGCAGCAGTTCAGCTAGCCCAGTATGTTCTCTACAGGAATAGCAATGGGAGAGGCCGTGAAGAGAAGGCAGAAGCTTTTGGCTCTTTCCTGCAGACCCTTACCATCTCCCCAAAGCCACAGTAGTTGTACTGGGGTTCTAAAAAGGTTCTTTTCTTGATGTCCCTTCTGGTATCTGCTGATTGCCTACTGTTAATTGATTTGTGTAATCCCATTTTGAACTTACTGGTATTGTCACCTATGACAGCAGACTCACAGACGTTCATTACCTGTTCTGCAAAGAGATATTTTCTTTTATACATCTAAAATCCGGTGTCAATTTATTTACCACAGTCATGAGTTTTTAAAGCTTGACTAAACCCTTTTTATTAATGTTCCAGGGCAAGGCATGAATTCTCCATTCATCTCCATAGGTCCAAAAAGGAACCATTTTAGACAGATAAGTGAATTTATGAATTCTAACTCCAATTTCTGTCTGACCTACCTTTTTCAGCATTAATTTGATCTACTGTTTTCTATGTTATCATTTTAGTCGGCTATGCTCTTTCCTTTTTATCTTAGTTTCTAGACAGATATTAGTTTATCATTTTACTTCTTTAGCCTCAAACCAAAGCTCCTCTTCTTTTGAAAGTTATTTGAACTTGTGGACATATCTTCCCCTGTCTCCACTTCCCTTCTCTTCCCTTAATGGAAACTTCATTTTATCCTTTTGATTTCTTACATAAGGAGAGAGTCCATGTTTTTATTTCCTTGTGTCTGCTAGAAGTGTCGGTGTCTGTCCCTTGCTAAGTCTCTTGCCTGGTCAAAGACTTAAGGATGATTCTACTCTGCTCCTCAAGTCACTTCTCCTTTAGTAAAAGAGTTTTCTTTGTAGAATTAACTATAGCATATTTGGACATTTGGAGTGTTAAGTCTTGTTTGAGATTTTTTTCTACAGCCTCAGAGACATTCTCAAATACTTTCTGATTTTTTTTTTTTTTTATTCCTAGCTACTGTAATTAGTGCATCTTTTTTACATATATCCAATTAGTGCATTCTGTTGATGACACGAAACACTTGACAAATTTTTGTGCCTGTTATGACTATTTTTGTTTGCTTTCTTCCCTGCGGTATTTAGTAAATTGTATGTTTTCCAATTAATCATTTAACTATGAAATTCCTTCACATACTCCCTAACTAGGAATTTTTTCATTACTTTTAGACCCAAGTTTCATCCATTTTACCTCTACTATTTATGCAGCATTTCATCCAGTCTTTGTGTATCTGTTTCTGCCACTGCAGTGTCTAATTTATCTATGTCCAGCTTGAAATGGGAGTATAAGCCTTTTACCTTTTTACACCAACTGTTGCACTTTATAGTGAGGTTCATATTCTATGGTTTAAATATATCTTTTAACTCCTATTTTTCCACATTAACTATGTCTCTAAAAATTAAATATGTAACCCAATGGATGGCATGGAACAGCCCAAATCCATAGTAACACAAACTCTTTTCCTCTCTAAAACAGGTGGGCAAATGGAAACTGTCTACTTGGAATGTTGCCTCGCCATGATCATAACTCACGGACCATACTCAGTAATATTTGGAGAGACAGACTGGTAGTGGTTGTATGCCAAAAGCATACCTGGAGCCACTTTAACAACTAGCTGTAGAGTTGATTGAATTCAAGTGTCTGGGAATATTTTCTTCCACTATGTAATGGAATAGCATGGACATTGTCATTGTATACGTTGTATTGGCATTATAACACAATATTTTATTTCTTATTTTTGATTGTGGGAGTTTTGGCTTTTGGGGATTTTGGGGTTGTGGGTTTTTTTGTGTTACATTTTCTTTTGGTTTGTGGGTTTTTAAAAATTATGATTAAGACAACAGATATTTCTTAACCTTTTTTTTGGTAGCCCCAGTATAGTTTCACAATTTGGTTGATTGATTAGTCTGTGAACTGTCAGTTTTAGTTATGCACTGCCTGTTTAACCTGCACACTGCCCAACCTAAATACTGGCAATTTTTAGTTCCCTATTATATCCAGAATTTCAATATGCTGTTCATCTTTCATCAAGTGAATGAGTTACAGTAATTCCCTTCAGTATGTTTTCCAAGGTCCACATTCAGCTTCCCTAGTTATAGGTAGCTAAATGAAATCTGGTGTAACTAAGGGGCTGAAATCCCATACTATCCTATGGAGATATAAATCTCTGAAGGATGATACTGTTGTAGTGCTTAAGAAATTCTGAAGATTATAGGGAAATTCCTATTATATAAAACAGAAACTTGAAGTTTAAGTGAATGTTAGGAATAAAACTGTCTTTGAGATTTATCTTGTAAATCTATTAAACCTATTGTACAGGTACATGTATAATAAGGGACGGGGGGTGGTGGTGGTAGATGGCAGGGGAATGCAGCTTACCTAAAGAATAGTCTCTATAAGAGCTCGGTGATAGAAGTTCTTTTCAAGAGCTGCTGCATTTGACAGCCTCACCTATTCTGCTTTAATCCAGCCTCAGTGGGGTCCAGTGCAGCAAAGCAAAAAATTAGTGCCAGGGCTATCCTTCCTAATCCATCAGATTATTCCCATTACTTTCAATTGCCTCATGTATTTGAAACAGTATGTAAATTGTTGTCTCAGTCCTGAAAAATAGCAAGCCTAATCCCCTTACATGACTGCTGGAAAGACAGAATGGTCCTTCTTCCTCAACTCTGCGCACCCACTGTAAACCTGGGAAAGAATAATGCCGTCCAGCTAGGAGAGAGGTCAGTGCAGGAGGTGTACGGTGATTCTGGGCAAACTCCTCTAACCCAGAATTTGTCTGGATTCCATACTAAGCACTTGGTTGTCTTAAAGGTACAGAAAAAACACATACAACTAAGGGGTTTGGGTTGTTTTTGTCTACTTGATATGCACATGATTTTAAAAAGATAAGTGCAGCTAATCAAATCAAATCATCTGTTACAGATAATATCCTTGGGAATTCAGTAATCAAGACCATTTTTAAACTACCGCTGAAGTTATCAGTGCCAGTAGTTTCATTATACATACCTAATAAAAGCTTCATAAAAACTGTACAAGAATTCCAACAGAACTCTTAGGTAACTAAGATAATATCTTAGTGGTAAGAGCACAAGCTGGGAAAAATAGTTTTTGTTTCACATGTGAGTATTTCTATAAAGTCAACCAAAAAATAAGACACAGCAAAGAAAGAACTAGAAGATAATAGACAGAATATGAACTTGAAGTTTCTGGCTAGTTAAATAAAAGTTGGTTTTGCTATTTATATATATTTTAATATGTTTTTATATAAATAAAATAAACTTTGTACCACGCAAACATTCATACGACATATTTGATGAGTAGAAGAGACTGCCAGCTGCATTCCAGCCACACTACCTTCTGCTTGACTGCTTAAAGTAACAGCTTAACAGACCATCTGTAGAGAGAGCACCATGCCCACCATTCATCCTCAGAAAAAGTGAAATTAATAAAAAGACATAACTGAGAGAAAGGCAGATTGCAACCCTGAAAGAAATACCCCTCTCCTTGTTAGGTGTTACAAATTTTGGGTACACCAGCAAATATCAGAAAGCAACCACCAAAAAAACCACCAACACCAACTCTGAAAAAAGCACCACTATTTTGTTCCCTTATTTTATACTTGCAAAAAAAAATCCCCACCATCAAAACAACCAAACAAAAAAAACCAACCCAAAAACAAACAAACAAAAAAACACCCATGAAAAATATAAGTTAAGGATAATGCAATAGCAGCAGTAAATGAAAGGTAGTTAAAAGAGAAAAATATCTGAAAAACTTTTATTTGCAAAAGACATGGAGTTTCCTAACAGCTGCACTTGCTATAACAAAGGTTTGCAACAAATAACAATGGCTTTGTCGTGTTGTTCTTGTGTTGAGTATAGGAGTGTCAGAAACCTTGAAAGAGTGTTTAGGAAGTCTTGACAATTTAGTAGGTTAAAAAAAAAAAAAGTCTGGTAGAAACAAGTAAATCTTTGCGGTATGGTTGCTTTGTGCTTGCTGCTAAAAGCAGCATATCAAGGGGTATAAGGGCACTGCAAATAACACGGAGGAGAACTCTGGCTCTCAATCATAGCCTCCAGCTACATTTTAAGTATTGTAACTGGTTCTGAAAGAGAGAAATGTGTCACATTTTAAGCTGCTGGTACTCTTCTGCCAAGTGCAAGAGAAGTAGAATGAACAAATAGAAACGCCAGCAAAAAGTGCTTTTCAAATTGTTTTTTGTCATTCTCTGAAATATTTTCCAGCATCATAGCAAAATGAAAGTGTTTAAATAGTTCTAAGCTGAGAAGTATTTCAAAATTATTTATTATAAATAAAGACCAAGGAATTTTAATATCTATCTAGACATATTTTACTGAAAAAATGTGATTGTTGAAATTCTTCCTTTGGGTACCTGGAGCCTGCTTTCAATGCATTGATTCTTCTGATTGAACTAGTGGAACAATATTTTTAAAGATTCAAAATTACATTCTTTTATCAGGAAGTTATCATTTTTCCTGTCCAGTCATTTAGTGCTTAGCCTGGCTACCAACTTCTTACTTACTATTTTAACACTATGGACAGAATTTCTACCCAGAGTTTTGGAAATCAAACAAAAATGAGTCTGGATATGCAAGAAATGTAATTTTAATAATATGGCTAAAATTAATTTTTGACAGAAAAGGATGGGAAGTATTTTGATGTGTTTATATATATCTAAAACTATATGTGTGTGTATTTGCAAACATTTTATAGATATAAATCCACATACTAAATGAATATTTCAATTTATTACCTTGTAGGCCTTTTATAGGAGCTGCACTAGTGGAATATACCATGCAAACAGGAGATGAGTTTCAGTTATGCTAAGTAATACTGTTATACCAAATGTAGTTTAAGAAGATCTAAAATGGTGTAAACCTGTCTCGTCAGATTGGGTTTGAATGTCACCAGTATAAAGGAGAATCAGACATGTCAGTCCCCAAAGCTTCTGTGCAAATTTTTACAGAAGATCAGACTACATTATTACTAAGGAGGAAACTAAACAAAACAAAAACCCTATCTTTAAAATGAACCTGTGTCTGAGGACTCTCAACTAATCATCTGATGTTTAAATGGGGAGTTACAAGACTGAGGGTAAGAGACATTGTTCAAATCCTTTCCTCAATGCTTTTTAGCTGGGGAAGGATTTTGCTTATTCAGTCCCTTGGAAATCTAAGAGCAGACCAAAATATATAGGGATATGGACTGTTGGGAAAAAAAGTTACTATTAGGAACAGGTACTAAGTTCCGACAAAATTTTATTATTAAATTAATATGTAATTATTCATTTGTACTCACTGGTAATGAACTACATTTTATGCTTTGCTGACAAATCACAAATATCTTTCCAGTTATAAAGGATTCCATAGAGAAAACCATGTCTATGGTCTTCAGAGCTCTACAAACCCCGAGAAACAGAAGATCTTGGATCTGTGACGAATTGACCTATTCAGAGGAAATGTCACCATGATGCAGATCCCCAGAACAAATAATAAAAATAAATAAATAAATAATCAGATCTAAAGCAACAAGTTTTGTGTTTTTCTGAAAGACTTCTTATACAAAGTAAAAAAACCAAAAAACCAATCTCCATCCCTGGCCCCCGTACCCCCCTCCCCCCAAAAAAACCTCAAAAACCAAAAACAAAAAGAAAAAAACAACCAAAACCGAAAAACCAACCAAGACATTTAAAGTTCACTTTATATTCTGGCCTATATTTTATAATTTTCACAGATCCTGCACTGTCCAAAGAACGGAACTGAACACTGGGTTACTAAGCTATGGGACAGGAGGAGTGTAGCTGTTGATCAGTTTCTCTACTAACAGAAAAGTTTATTATAATCACAGATGGCTGGACAATTCTTAGAATTTGACAGAGGGTACTTAAAACATAAGCATATGAATTGCTTAACTCACTGGTCTGTCATGTCCGATTTATTGCCTCTGGCAATGGAAATTTCTTGATTCCTCGAAGAAAGAATAAAAAACAAATTAATATGATGCACCTACACAAATCGGCAAGATTACACCCACTATTGTCCTCTTGGATGAGTGGTTTTATATAAGGAACAGGAATTTATTACTGCTATTTGAGGATGCTGTTAGTATAAGCTGCCAAAATACCAGCAGATTACAGCTCCTTCTTTTGCCTCCTTTGGGAGATCAGCAGGGTTGCTGCACAAATGCAGAGCCAGCAGTAAAGTGGAGATAATCTAGCTCTGAATATGAAACATGCAGGAAACGTTTGTAAAGATCTATGCTTGTCCTCTTGGCTGCATTTTTAAAGTAACAAGTTGGTTCTGGCAGATATATGTAGGTAAATGTATCAGCCTATTTCTGCTAAATGTTGAGGACTGTGACTTCTGTGATTTCAGGCAGAAATCAAGCGGATACGGCACTCATTTTATTCTTTCTCCCCACATGGCTGATCTCTTACATCACTCATTTATCACCATCATGAGCATGCAGGTTGGATCCAGGACTTTTCTTGGATAACCAGCACTGAAGCAGAAAGGAACATTTCATACCACAGAAAACCTGAGATATAGCATTAAAATTAAATATAGGATTTAAAATAATAGTGGTTAGAGTTGCACAGTTTTGGAACATATGGCTGAGGGTAACTAGACCACTTGGAATCACTGCGGTAATGAGGGATGGTTTTCTGCACTGTGGCTATAAAGAGCAGAAAATACTCCTACCCTGTGAACCAAGAAAACATGGCTCCTGTAGCAACTGCTGTTTACTGGGGAAAATGAGAGTGCCATTAGCTTTAACTGAAACAGCTTGGTTATGCTTTGGTGGGAATCAGAACGGTCTATATATATTGTTGGCCAGAGAGCGGCAAATGTGGAGAGCCAGTGCTCACTTGCATGCGTGTAGAATGAGGTTTAGAAATGTGGACAGGTGAGTACATTGAGTTGAAATAATAAAAATTACTATTTCTAGCATCCACACAAATTTCACCTCATAACAACATGAGTCTTGAGGATTACAAATTAAATATTTAATTGTAGTATTAATTTTTTTTAAGTTGTTGAGTTAATTTGCCTTCAATACCAATTATCTGGAATGTGGGAGTAAAATTAGGTCTTTTAGTAATTGTCAGTTACTGAATTTAGTTAAAATTGTTGTCAATAACCATTTAATGTATAACTTTTTTGCCTGTTTCTATGAGAATATTTTATTTCTTCCATACATTTATAAGAAAAAAGAGTCAATGGGTTATTCATTAATATTTTTGATTGGGTTTACTGCCTTATTACTAGGCATTCAGTTTTCTGATTAAGTCAGAAATATTACAAATACTTGTAGGAAGCCTAGTAGCAACTAAACCTGCCAATATTATATTGAGGTTAAAGATTCTAACCCACAGTTTTCAACAGTAAATATTAATATCCCCACTAATATATCTGGTTAGTTAGTTTATTTATACTTGCAGGTTTTTATATATACTTACGTAAAAAAAAAAAATATATATATATATCTGTTTATAATTGTATGGAACTTTTTGAGTTTTGACAATAGCATATTCCCACTTTCAATTAGGTGTGACAATAAACAATACTCTGATGTTCTGTGACCACATTGCATCTTGGAGTGGAAAATAACTTCTCTAAGAAGGTATGTACAGTTTCAAAATGCAGATGAGTAAGTATGTTACTGAATGCTTTTCCCATCTTAGGAAAAGAACACTTGCTAATTATCTAGGTTTCTTGTAGCATCTATGGCACTAAGAAACCAATATAGAAGTCTCTGTCTTTTAGAATCTTTGAGACCTAATGGCAGGTTTAACAAAGGGCAGTCTTGGAAAGGAAATAGGAGGGCCTTCCCAGCCATAAACACAATGCACATGGGCTGGCTGGAGCAATACAGAAAAAAACGTACAGTGTCTCCTACTGTAACCCTCCATCTCCACTTCATTTCAGTCAGGCCCATCACATCACATCACATCACATCACATCACATCACATCACATCATCACATCACATCACATCACATCACATCACATCACATCACATCACATCATCACACAAACTCTGCAAGAAAGATGGGCATAACTTATAAAGTACAACATCATTATTTCTTGACTAATACAAACATTAAATATTTAAGACTAATGAGATACTAGGTTAGGCATTAATATGGTCAGCACCTTTAACATAACACTGATGAATCTTTGCTAGTCAGGCAAGTATCAGCTAGGTGGGAAAAGGCTGACCTTTGTTGATTCTTGCAATAAGCTGATCCTTGACGTTACCGAGTTGCTGTTTTTTGTTTGTTTTTTTGTTCACATCTTTGGGGTTGGTTGGTTTGTTTGTTTGGTGGGGTGGGGTAGACCTTTAGGATTTTATCACTTTTCATATCGGTGTTTTCCTTATGGAAATTCCGAGCTGCTGAAGATTCATGCCTCAACAGTATTACCTCTCTCTGCAATTTATTTTATCTTGGATGACTCCAGCCTATACACTTTTTCACAACTTAGCAAATTTTCAGAGGTTTGAGCCAAAATTAAGCAGCTAAGGTATGTCAAAACTAGCCTTGAATCATAAGCTTGTCGGAGGATTTCACCATGGTATGCATATTGTAAAAATACTCAATGAAATTCAATAAAAAATAATGTAATAGTCCTACTCAAGTATATCCAAGGTCTTTTTCTCACTGTGTATCTCACTTATCAGACTTGATTAGCTTTTCTTGCTTTTCAAAATGAGAGGAATACTACCAAGACTGAATTTTTTTAAAGATACTTTTTTGTGCAAATATAGATACTACAGATGCGGACCTATCTATTTATAGGTGCATTAGGTATAGTTTGCTTTCTTGAGAGAAATTTGATCTGAGAAAGTGCTCAGTCTGATTTCTTTCTTTTTTTCCCTTCCTCCCTTCCTCCCTTCCTCCCTTCCTTCCTTCCTTCCTTCCTTCCTTCCTTCCTTCCTTCCTTCCTTCCTTCCTTCCTTCCTTCCTTCTTTCCTTCTTATTTGTTACCAGGACACCTTCAGAAAACCTAGTATGGAGAATCTTTATAGAAAACAAATAGCTACTATCAATCTAATCACACTGATCACGACAAATCACTTTTTTCCCTCCACAGTTTCACATAACTCAGAACTGGGATTCAGTCCATGATTACTTTGCTTGTAAAGCAGAAATATCTAATTAAAGAGGATAATTGATAAAAGATAGCTTTCACTTTAGCATAATTAGTCTTGCTAGTGCTTTCCATTTTTTTAGAAAATTAAGCTATATTTTCCAATCTGTTTGATTAACCCCTAAGTTATTGGGGAAAAATGCAGGTTTATATGATGATTGGTTTCAAAGATTTTTTTTTTTTTTTTTTTTTTTTTTTTTTTTTTTTTTTGGGGGTAATATTTCTTTGAAACTACTCAGATTGCATAGGTAAATCCTTGGGGAGAATTGACAAATGCTGCAGATATACATTGTGAAGTGCTTAAGTAATACTGCAAGCTCTACAAGGTATATAAAGTAATAAAATAAGAAAATGTGTTAAAAGTCTGAATGGAGAGGGATAAAGGAAGTATTAAACAGAAGCTGAGTTGTTTAAATTTCAGTGCTACTCAGAATGAAAGTAGTGATTTCCAGGAAAATCACTTTTCTTATAGAAATGCAGCCATGCTTCTCAAACACTGATCAACATAAGAATTTGTGACATGAATATCTGCCCCATAAATATTAAAAATAGGTCTCTGCTATTAAAATTATCTGTGAAGGAAAATAAGATAATAATAATTTAAAAAAGACTTTTAATTGCCTGTTTGAAAGTGAGCCACATGACTCTTTCCAAGAGTTTTCCTGGGAAAACTGATGAAAATTAAGATTAAGTTTTAAATTGATGTCTCTCTCTTTGTTGCTCTTTGGGTACATATCTTCAAAGATACGTACCCTAGAAATAGCAGAAATCTTTTTTACCTTTAGGGAGAATCACATCTCAGGGTTGGGGGGTGGGGGGTGTTGGAGCAGGCAGAGAGATAGAGAGAGAAGATTGGTAGATTCGATGTCAATAGAAGCATTATAATAACATAAATGTCACACTAAGATTGATGAAGAATGTATTCCTCTATTCAGGATGTAAGTAGTAAAGTAAAAGCAGTAACTTTCTAATTGAAGATAAACATGGGAATTGTTTCTGGGTTTTTTTTTGTTTGTGTCACCCCCCAGTTAGAAGCTCCAATACAGATTCTGGCTGGAATGAAGTGTTTCATTAACAAAATGATCTCAGAGGTCCTGAAGGAGATACTGGATACAACGTCATTGACACAACTCTTCTGCTCCTGCTTACTACTGGCAGAAGAACTGGATCAATTTTTCCTCCCAGATTTTTTTTTAACTATAGATATTGTCACAAGATAGTTTTTGTTGAGGTACAGGCAATTAACCTCTCCGTTGTTTTGACAATTTGCACATGATTATTCAAATTATGAATATCCCTTATTCTTGCACAAGACAAAGAAAAATGTATTTTAAAAGAGAGTTAAAATATTGAAGCATCACAAATCATTAATATTATTCTGCCTTGACAGATTCTTGACTTCTGTTCCTTAAAGATTCACATATCAAATTTAATTTTGTTTTGATGATCTGAGGCTACTTTACACATGAATTAAAAAAAAAAATTAAAAAAGGGATTATGAAAAAACCTTCCAACCTTGAGTTTCCAAATACAGAATTTAATGAAGGAGCCTGATTTTGAAAATCGAATTTGAAAACTGAATCTACAAGTTTTGACTTTTTTCTATTTCAGATCTTGCTAAACTAAAGGACAGAAGTCATTTAAAAAGGTACTCCAGACTCCATTTCTGGAGAACTAGCTTAAGTCAGCACGCTTTCCTCTGCCATAGTCTTGAAAAAATAAAAGTCCTGTTGACCTGCTTCCTATATTTCTAATCACTGTTAAAAAATGTACTGAAGTGTTTTGGGGAATCAGAGAAGAATAGGATTAGCAAAAGGGATTAGCCATAAAATCAAAAACATTAAAAGATGTGGAGGTGGTAGGTGTCTTTTCTGTTCTGCTGAGCCGTTGTTTCAGAATGGCTGTTCTGTTGTTGGCAAGCCACTGCCATTACCAATAATGTAATTAGAAAGAGATTTTTTGAGAATTTGAAGTATCACTCACTGCAGCTTTAGTCATCAACAGGTGTATTTATGTAATAAATTTTCCATTGAATTCATATTTTTGTATAAGCATTTTTTTGTGTGGTTTATATTTATACACTTGGAAATGAAAATGCTACAGAACATCTAACTTTTAATTTTCCTCAAATGTTTCCATTAGGCAAGCAAACATTATATGCCCCTGAATAAGTTATATTAAAAATATTCTCTGGACATTAACCTTTACTTGTGCCGAATACACAATGTGCCTTGCCTAAAGTGATTAAAATGCTCTTTCAAGTTGCTTTAGAAATTCAATTATTGAATAATTATGAGCTATGTCTATCTTGTTAGAATAACCTTTTATTTAAAACCTTAATTTTAGTGTCAATTGCAAATAGTATTAAAAGGACTGTGAAACATCAGAAAAATGTAATGATGAGAAGGTTTATGTATGAGAAAATCAAATTATAGTACATTAAAACATTCCAAAAATGTCATTAGGAACTTGTTCTTTCACAGACTCTGTGTATAATATTTGCTAGTACAAAATCCGGTGTTTTTACTTCACAGTTTATTAAGGTCATTAATCTTTTAGAGCTATCAACCAGGCATGAAATAAGGTAAAAAAAGGTTTTCAATAAATGCAATTATAGGTTAAACAAACTGCTGCTGAAAGCAGTGTGATTCTTTCTACTGATTTCAATATCCTTAGGATCAGACCTTAACCAATACTTGTGTTTAAATGTAATGATTTCTCCTAGTTTTGTTCTTCTGGAAGTAGAAAGATTAAATTAAATAATTCTAGTTCAAAATACATAATAATCCTTCTATTTGAATTAAGTAAGTTCAATGAAATTACTTTTTCCTAAGTTAGGTCCACTAAGTCTTTTGCTACCAGGTTTATTGCAGGGAAAAGCACCTCAGCTCACATGCTTTAATTCACATCAGGACAGATGCAGTTTATTCATCTGTCCATCATGACATATAATTAGCTGGCAATCAATGAATCATATATTCAGGATTACTATCAGCAATCCAATAGATACGACACTTACAAAATGTTAAATACTTACCCTTTTCTGAAGACCCTTCAATAACGAACACCCTTCAACAACTAATCCCCAAACAGTCTACTCTCCCCTTGCTCCCTCCCTGCCCCCCTTGCTTTGTGGATGAACCCACATATCTCTCTGCACAGAAAGTGGCATCATAAACACCAGATGTGAAGAGGCTACTGAAAACAGAATTCCTGCTCATGCCTCCTGTGTCTCTGAGGGCTGGACTCAGCTACATTTTGTACTAGTTCAGGGGTACAGAGAGCTTTGATTTAGGTTCAGCCTACAATATAATTGAACAAAATGACACGTGTTCCACAAAATACAGAAGATTTTTTACACAAGAAGTATTGATTATTTTAGCAAGTGCATATGCCCTAGAAGTAAACAGTTAATGTGGTTTAAATATAAAGTTTAAATTAAAGTTTAAATATATTTCAACTTCACTATGAACAGAGTGTCAGATTGTGTCTGTAGCAGTTTCTGAGAAGCAAACTGCTCACAAATATATAGAAATGGAGTAGGTATTGAAGAAAGAGTAAAAGATATCCTGGTATTAATTTTTTTTTTTTAAATAAAGAAAAGAAAACTATTCTTTTTTTATGTGTGCTTTGACCTGTTTTATGCATCCAAAATAAGTACAAAATCTTTTCCTGACACAAAGTCTATTATCAAATTTATGTAAATAATTATTTATAATACAAGTCATAAAGTAGGTGCTCATAGCAGTTTGAGAAATCTCTTTTTTTTCTTGAACACTTACAAAAACAAATTATAGAGTTGGTTTCTACAGGAAGTACAGTGCTTACATGCATTTCTGACATAAGTACTATCTATGATTTATTTTTAGAAGCCTGAAAAGGTTTAGTTGAAAGAGTTCTGTAACAGAAACCAACAACTCAAGCATAGGTTATAAAAATTAAACCCTTTAGGTGAATTTGGAGGGAGAAAAGAAGACACAGATTAAAGGAAAGAGAAGAAAACCTGAAAAACCAAGGAAGGGGAACACTTCACAGGAGTTTACTGTGTGCACCTCCAAATAAACTGTAGTACCAAATCCTGTGCTACTGTTGCATTTTTATATACCTAAGGTTTTCATAAATAATATTTGGCAATATTTAAATTTTAAAATATGCACTTTCCTGTAGAAAACCTCAGGGCTTCCGTTCATAAAAGCTGCCTTTGTTTCAAATGTGTGAGATCTGAAAAGTTACAAAACCAAACTAAGATAGTTTTTCAGGTGTTTAATGCATCAAAATGCTACAAGTTTGAGATTAGGAATGGATGAGTGCCCCAGTGTGAATTCTCTTTTTCAAATGGCAGTAAGTCAACTAATGTTTAGATCACAGGACCATAGAAGAATATAGTTTGAAGTCATGAATCCTTATTTTCAGGTATATAAATTCAGCTGTGCTCTCCTAACACAAGCATAAGTGAAGGCAGCATATTATTGACATCGCAGAACTTGACAGCTGTTTTTGAAATAATAAACAGCACCACCACTTATGAATAGAGGGTATCTTGCTCAGCTTCCAGGTCCTGCTCCAAAATAAGTATGTCTCTCAGATCCCGTGCCATATCTGCCAATGTCATGCAGATACCCCTTGATCTCCTATGGCACTAAATGCCTATGCTTGTGTCACTAAATTGCTTCACCTCAGACGATACAAGCAATGGAGCCTAGAATGTTGTTCATCTTGAATCCATGTATGTGTGTAATTTAGAGTGTGTGTGCTAAACACCATTCTAGACTCCACTGATGGGCTTAACTAGATCTCCACTGATCTATAATATTGGAGGTTAGACACCTAACTTTTACAAGGACATAGGCAGAATAGAAACCTAACCTTAGATACCTGCATCTAAAGTTGACTCTCACCTGAGAATCTAGACCAGTGTTCTTCTCAAGTGCAAAGGGTGGTGAACTCAGATTAGTTGTGCCAGAAATCCAGAAGCCAAGTAGCTCCGTAAAAGGTATTAGAATCTTGGGGGGAGGTGTGGGGGTGTGGTGTGCGGGGGCGTGGGGGGGGAAGGTAGCAGATGAGGAAAGATCAGTAACCCTGATTAACAAGACAGGAGCAGGGAAGGAAACACAATGTAGCATAGACAAGTGAGATATTTTAAACCTAATGACATTCTAAGAATAAATGGCAGAGGTAATTTACTCATACACTTGTAGTGTTTTAATGCTGAGAAATGACACTGGTGAAATTTCTTTCTTACTCTTCTTTTTCCTTGTTTCTTCTAAAAAATAAAATACTGTTCACCCCTCTAGTTCATATTATCCCTCGTTTCTTACTATTCTAATGAGGTGTAAGAACTTAGAAGAGACATAAATTTTACTGAATGTTATCATTAGTTATAGATGTGATGAATTAAGATACTAATATTGACTACAGTAAATGTTAAATTAATAGTAAGCTATTTAAAAAAATGTTTTTAAAAACAAAATATTATTTGAGGATCAAGGTCTTTGTTTTGAAAATGCTGCTAAATACTTGGGTCAAAAGTGACCATCATTGGTTTTTAAAAGTATTTCTGAAGGAATCATATTGCCATATATATTGAAATTTGAAATATGTTCTACTAGCAGGCTGATAATATTCTTATTTTTTATAAATGTTTTGAAAATTAAAAATCTAATATTTTCTTTTCCATCTGAGATATCAGTGAAGGTGCAAAGAAAAGATTGACTTTCAAAGAAAGTTATGGAAACATTCCTTTCTCAGTCTCTGTCTGCTGTTGACAGATGACCAAAACTCCAAGCCATCCTAAACCATACATCTACTTCCACATTACCGCGTGTTTATTTAGTGCATATCTGTTCTGCCTGGTTTCCATTGCTCTGCTTTTTTTCCTGTTCACACCATCAGACCTTCTTATCCTTGTTATTTGCAAAGAATATTTGCTATATCTGCTACTTCCCTACATGATTGCCTTCTGCATACTGTTTTGATTGGTAACTATTACAGAGGATATGAGAGTAAGGTACCACTTCAAGAAATGAATAACTTCAAAAGGTTATCATGCACTTTATACAATTTCTAAAGAAGCAAAAGGATTCTTATTGTGTAAAGGAAATAACTTGAAAGTTGTTTTCACTGTCTCAAGGGTTTTCCTCGTGTTTAGAATCTTATCCTGCTTTTCTTCTGTCACGTCTATTTAATGGATTAAAAAGAGTGGAAAGGTACTGATTGAAAACTTCATTCTGTTCTTTACCAGAGATCACAGTATCTCACAGTGCTTTCTACAGCTGTAAGTTGTCAGATGCTACTGTATCTGTGGTGTTCTTATTTACATATTGCAAAATACCTCTCCCTAAGAAAACAGCTCCTCTAATCAGAATGACCAATTTGCACTGAACCTCTGCTCTTGCTCTCTTTCCTTTTAAAACTAATCTACTTATTTAAGTGTGCTGAAGTACAGTTGTATTGGGTGTAGTTGGCAAGGTTTTGGTAGCAGGGTGGGTGGGCTGCAGGGACTTCTGTGAGAAGAGGTTGGGGCTGCCCCAATGTGGGATACAGCTGGTTCCAGCCAGACCCAAAGGATTCACCACAGGGCATGGCTGAACCCCTCCGACATGGCTGTGGCTTGGAAAACCTATTGAGGAATGGGCAAAACATTGCACAAGCAGTGAGGCATGAATTAAAAAAAATATGTGAGAAGCAACCATGTGAACACCAAGGTCAGAGAATAAGGAGGGGGATGAGGTGCTCCAGGCGCTGGAGCAGAGATTGCCCTGAAGCGCATGGAGAAAAGTATGGTGGAGCAGGTGGACATTTCCTGAAAGAAGCTGCAGCCTGTGGAGAGTCCATGAAGGAGCAAGTTCTCCTGGCCAGCCAACGGAGGCTTATTCTTCAGGGTTATCCTGCAGAACTGCAGCTCCTGGAAAGGACCCTACACTGGAGCAGGGAGAAGTGTGAGAAAGAGGGAGTGCCAAAGAGGAACAGTTATGAATTGACAACCACCCCACCATTCCTGTCTCCTTTGTGCCTCTCAGGGCAGGGTAGGTAGAGGTGAAGGAGTTAGGAATGAAGGACTAAAGTTGAGCCCAGGAAAAAATGGTGGGGATAGGGAAAGTTATTTTAGTTTCTGTCTTTGTCTCTCACCATCCAACTCTATTTTAATTGGAAATAAATTAATCTATTCTTTTCCAAGTCAAGTCTGGTTTACCCCAGAGGTAAGTGATATCACTGTCTTTATCTTGACCAACAAGCTTTTTCATCTTATTTTCTCCTCCCTGTCGAGCGAGCGAGATGCTGGGTGGAGATCTGGCAGCCGGACAAGGTCAATCCACCAGAAAAAGTGTGTGTGAACAATAACAAAATAATCAGAAATAGTCTGACAAGTTAGTAAGTTAGTATTGTTAAACAGTTATAGTCTTGAAGAACTTCCAGTGTTTGGGTAAGAATCCAAAACTTTTTTTTTTACATTTTCCCCTCCTTGAGTAATGGCATTTGTCTTTCCAAGCAACCATTAGATGGAGCGCTGCTTTCCTGCTTTCCTGGAAATGGCTAAACATCTGCCTGCTGATGGAAAGCAGTGAATGAATTCCTTGTTTTGCTTTGCTTGAGCACACACCTTTTGCTTTACCTGTTAAACTGTCTTTATCTCAACTCATGAGTTTTGTTACTTTTACCTTTCCAATTCTCTTCCTCATCCCACCATGGGGGGAGTGAGCAAGCAACTGTGTGGTGCTTAGCTGCCTGCCAGGGCTAAACCATAACAATTTCACATATCAATTAATGATAATTTTTCAAAATGCTTATCTCAGGTATACATTTATTTTTGAACAAAGGAGATAGGATTCATGTCACTACCTTAAAAGACCTAGTACTTTGCTGTCTTAGTAGTCATTTATGTTCCTTTTATAATTTATGGAAAGAAACAGGCATTGCCATGTGGTAGCTTGCCCTTCCTAAAGCATTAGATAATTTGCCTTGCTCATGTACCTCTTTTCTCCCTTTAAGTATGATGGGAAGCTGAATAACTAATTTAAACTTAACTGCTCAATGTGAAAACTTGTATGAAATCAAACAATACAATATGCTACATGCATTAATTTTGGGAAGGGAAGGGAAGAGCTAGATCCAAAGACTGAGGTGCTGTAGGTATAAACATCATTGGCTTATTTTATGCAATTATCCTGTACTGAAAGATGAAATCAGAGATTAATTTCTAAACTACCCATAGAGTGCTTGAAGAGAATGGTGCAGTTTTGATTGGGATTTCCACAGTGCACCGTACAAAAAGACAGCTGGAACTAAGGAAATACTGGGATTCAGTGTTTTCCACTCAAGCAGAAGTAGGAATCAAATCTCTGTCTACTTTTAGATGAGTACTCTGACTCCTCAACAAGAAAATAAAAAGAAAGTACATTTAAATGCAGCAGTATTTTGTCCAAAGCTCTGTTTGGTAAGTATGTTCTAAGAATGCCTGCCAGATTAAGTGCATAATGTGCCTAAATAAATGTCTCATTTCTGAACACTTTTGAGGCTTGATTCTTTTCAGAATTCTTTGTTGTTTGGTTTTTGAAGCAAAAGAACATTTAGATGCCCGAGAAACATCAAATCCGTAGGTGTCTGCAGACTACCAAGATTCTGAGGCCAGGTAATGGCTCTACATTTTGTTTTCAGGACTGTCTCTTAGGTGTGGATACCTACAATTCCATTTTAATGTCTTCTAGAGAGGCACATAACACTTTCCAGTGAAACATAAAGGAATGAGTTACACACTCAAATCAGAGAATACTTAATGTAAAAAAATCTATTTGGAATTTTCCTCTCCTTTTGTACTATTTTCCCTTTCATTTGGTTTTCTGATGCATTGTTTTTCTGTAGCTGAATATTGTACATTTAGTACTACGTTCCTAGACCACAGGCACGTTGCCCCATGTTCGTGAAATCACCCTGGAAGAAATTGCATTCTAAACCACCACGCATTTCCATTTTTTAATCACTATATTGCTGAATCAGGAGGAATTAGGGTGGTTTTCCCACCCCTCCTACCCCCACCCCTACCCCCCCTCTCTTTTTTTTTAAAGTAGTCCCAGAGGAATTTATTTTCTTTGCATTTCCTGTTAGGTTTAGTTTTGCATCTGAGTATTCTGAACATTTGTCACAGACTAATCATGATTTCTCTATGTGTAATTATTCTTTTCCAGGAAAAGTTATGACTGTTTCCAGAATTTGTATCATATCTTTATCTTTATGAAAAGAGACCAATAATATTTTTTTTTTTTTATTAGTATCAGCTGCTTTTGGAAATAAATAGTCCTGTATGTGATGACAAACCTAAATCTCTTATAATTGCAATTTATTTAGAATTTTAAAATTACTAGATTCTATCTTAATCACTTTTTCCTGTCATCTGTGTATACTTACAGTAATAAAGTGAAAAAATAATTTCAAGTATACTGTTGTATCCACTAGTCTATACCTCATTAGATTTTTGTGCAAAGATACTTGATTTTGCATAAAAATACATAAACATAAGCATATGCATAAGCATACACGTACACTTATATGTGTGTGTGTATGTATATACACATGTAATATATAAATATATTTTCCCAGTTACACTTTGCATCATTACATCCCTTCCTCACCAGGAAGGGTTTACTTCCTAAGATTCATTTGCTTTATGGCACAGTAATATGTCACTTCTTAAACTTATTCTTTTGACATTGGCCCAATATTACACTTTGTTTTTGCATGACATTTACGTCTCAGTTAAAAAAATAATTACATTTGCAAGTCTAAATGTTATTTTGTTCTGTTCTTCAGCATTGGCTAGCAATTCATTACCCTAAAAACCCTTAACATATTCCATAGATTATTCTGGAAATTGTCTTAATTGTCCTCTCTGGTGAGTTCATTTTTTCATTAAATTTACATTTAATATAAAATAGTACTTCTTAACCATAGCTATTTATAGTCTCTATGTTTAAAGCTAAATATTATTTCCCACAGTAATAAATTATTTCATATGTTGATTATACTCTGTTAATATTTCTTAATGTGTCTCAAACACTTTCAGCCTTTTTTTTCCCAATTGTTTCACAATTCAATTATAACATCCATTACGGGGGGTGGGGGGGAAGTCAATCTATGGGAAGAGAGAAAAATATTTTCCTTTTTATTTGCACACCTGTGACAGAATTCAGAAGATGTGATATACATCTACTTGAACACACTTTGAACGTATTTACATTTTCTGCTTCTTCTGATAGTCATTTCATTACATTCATGCTCAAAGGCTGGAGGCAGGGGCAGTGCTTTCCTTAGCATATATGTGTCCTGTGTATTCTCCTACTTCTAATGCTGTCAAGAAGAAATTTGACTACAAATTTTACATTTATTTTCTTCTGGCAGCTTAGAAGTTTCTATTGAATACTACTTTGATTAGCATGTGGTTTTAACTAATTACTAGTTGTATGGAGTTTTAAAATTATTTTTTTATTTAATAAACATAGCTTTATTTTGTATTTTCCAATTATCTTTTCCATCTGTGTACTGTATTACCTCAGATGCTTGTTTTCACGTTTTATTCCATTTTGCATAAATATTAGGCTTCATTTCACCTTTTTCTTCACTGTGTGAAACTTTCTGTTACTTGTTTGTCCTCAGCAAGTGCTCAGTTTCAATGTAGGGTTTTTTTGTGGTTTTTTGGTTCGGTTTTGTGTTGGTTTTGGTTTTGGGGGTTTTTTATTTTATTTATTTATTACCAAATTTCCCATAGACATCTTGTCTGGAAGGGGTACAGAATTGCCCAAGAGATGAGATGATACATAGTTTTTCATTTAACTTCTTAGTTTTGCCCTCATCATCGTACATGTTTTCATTTAAAGTGATACAGGGATTAGATTGTATTTGACAAAAGGCATATATCTACAGTTGTAATTGTCTAAAATTAGGTGAAATTAATTTCACCAAGGTCTTCTGACATTGGTTTGTTCCCTTTCAATTCCTGCCTGCAGGACTTTCACTTTCACTTACTGCCACGAAGTCCTAATTTTGATGTGAAAAGTCTGTGGAAAAGGTACTTTCTTTTATAATACCCACTTACATAGTTTTTAAAACAGAAAAGCCCTTCTGTGGTTTTTTTTTTTCTTTCCTCCTTTTGAGTGTAAGAAATTTTGATTTGGTTTGGTTTTTTACCAGGCATATTCTCTTATTCTTTAGAAAGATATTTTTGATAAGTATGCATAATAGGGAAATTTTGGTTTTGACACATGCTGGTTATGGCACATATGAGATCCACTTCAAATGTTTAACATATTTTTTAACAATCAATCAGCCCCATTTAGAACTAAAAAACCCAAACAAAATAACCCTTCTATTTCTACCAATGAACAGTTTTTCATGCAGAAATAAAGATAATGAGTCATATGAAAAGAAAATACAAACTAAGCTTTGCATTACTAAATTTGATACAGTAGCAAACTACCTCAGTGTTTACAGTACTACTCTGCTGCTATTATCGGTTGACTAAAGTAATATTTCATGTCTCTTAGTAAGCAGCTTCATCCCTTGCTGGTATTATTCAATGCGATACACTGGATATGAGTTTTCCTTAAACTTCTGAAAACTGGGATAGCTAGGTTGCTCTTTTGCAGTCTCCCACTAGTGAGTCACTTCATGTTGATTTTCTGATAAGTATAAAGTTCAAAGCATATTAAAAGGGTAAGCACAAACGACAAACTCATCAGTATAAGATTTTCTTAAAAAAAAGCAGCTACAAGCATTTTCTAGTGCAGTTCTTATCGCTTTCACGTCTTACTAAATCCCTCTTCCATTAGGGGGTAGCTACAGTCATGATCAAAGGAGCACTGAAGTAAGGTTCTCAGACTCTTAAAGGTGTGCGAGACAAAGTGTTTTCACTGAGACTTCAGTGCAGTATTTTTTTCTCAGAGCAATCCATTCAGCATCCCAGGTTGCAGGTAAATTTTTAATCACAATAGGCATAGAGTGGGTTCAAGGACACCCACCTCTTCACAGGCTATCAGCAGTACAGACGGTCTTCAGTATTCTCCGGCAATCTGTAGATGAAAGTGGAATCAGAGACATGCTTCTATTACTTTAAAAGCAGAAGTATGTTTTCTATTAGAAAGTAACCAAAATGTAACAGATCCATGAGTCGCTTTCTCCAAACTATCTTTGTCCTTGGTTGAACACAAAGGGATGACCCTATCTGTTTGTGTTCTCGTAATTTTGTTTGAAGTATCAATGAAGTTTTGAAGTGTATGATGATTCTTTCCATTTACTGCTTGTTTGTTCAGTCCTCGGGGTGGTTTTGCCAGGTATGAACTGGATTCCTTTTAGAACATTTTAACCAACACTTCCAATCTCAAAGCTCAAAGGTGGAGACAGACAGGCAGATACTTTCTGCTCAGTGGAGTTCTCAGTAGGTGAATACTTTGTGTTTTGTGGAACCTCTTTAATTCAACAAATTCAGAGCATTTTCTTAATGCAGGTGGCAAAAGTGCAATATGAAGTGGGTTCAAACACTGACATACAGACACTACAGACGGGTCCTGCAATGTTTTAACCGTTACCTGTCAGTGCACATCCCACTAACAAAAAAATCCTGCCCCTTGAAACCTTAGGGGTACAGAAAGAGGCTGGTTTTTGGTAACAGAACAGCACATTGTGTCCTCACAAAGACTCAAGGACTAACAAGTTTCTTCCTTTTCTGTAGGTGTCCTAAATGAACAGGGTACTGCAAAGTTACTGTCCTGTCACCGCATGCTTCTGTTGCTGCAAGCAAGAGGCAGAGTATAGACCATCCTGCAGGGCCTTCCCTGGCACCTCAGTGCTAAGCCCCTGCTTTGGAGGGAAGAGGAGACAGAAAGGAGGGGACCATGAAAGCTAAGATGGGAAGTTGTCTCCAGGATACTCAGCAGGGCTGATGTAAGATGCCAGACAGAAATCCCCTGTCCCCTGAGAGCCACTAATCCATGCTCCCAGGCAGTTATTTCCTGGAAGCTGTCCAATGCTCCAGCCTCTGCTTCCTAACCATTATCAAGTTTCTGTCCTCTGAGCTGCAGTCACTTCTCTCACAACACTTATAAAGCTGCCCTCTCTCTCAAACCTGCGTCTTAATTATTTGCAAAGCAACAAGCAGGCAATTGCCTTCTTTTCTCCTACTTTCACTCCAAAAACTAAATCACCTGCTCCCTCCCCAAGCACCATCCCCCCTTGGGTTCTCTGACATCTACATTGTTTTTACTGTTCTCTCGACGAGGCCTGCAACGGCAGTAGACGTACTTCAGAAGAAAGGAAATCACAGGCAAAACTGCCAGTCAAACCTTCAACCAACACACAGAAAAGCCAAAAAGAACATAAAGGGACATGCTTCCTAACAGTTCTGCTTAATACTTTTTGATTCTTCCGTGGCAGAAAATTGCAGATAATAAATCTTTCTTCTCAGCATCTTTCAAGCTCTTTTAAATGTCTGTCATATGTCCTTCAGGCATTTCTTTCCCAGGCTGAAGGACTGTAATCAGTGTATGATCAGTAAACCCTTCCATGTTTTCTGTAATTCTTACTGCTCTCACAGTTTTTACTCTTCTGTCTTTATTCTAAGATACAGCGAACAGCATAGACAGTACTGCAATAACTTCTACATTTGATTTAGCACTTTGGGCTTCTAAAGTAATATTTTTTCTCCTTTTGAAAATGAATTTCATGTGCAGTTTTATTTCATAACAACTTAGAATTGTACCATTCTTCCAAAAGTTTTCAGGATTACATTTGGGTTTGATTATCCAGAATTTTTACATTTTATGACCTTATTATGCCTTCTTCCCTCAAGAAATTAAAATCTATATGCTTCTCTCATTATAAGGAAGAGCGTTCTATCTTTTTGTTTTCTATCTCCTAACCCATTAAGTCATAACAGTACTCACTTTACAGAGGAGCTTAGTATCTTTACTAGACAGTGGTGAAGTATTTTTAAGTGTCTTTCATAGTGGAGTTTATCAGTAGATTTTTGAAAAGGAAAATGTATTATATAGAGCATCTGTCCAAATACTTCAAATACTTAAATGCATTTTCAGAACCATAAATATCTGCTGTGAAATGTATAGTGTCTATTAGCCTATGTGCCTATTTCTTCTGTTCTTCACTCCTGTTATTTCAGTTAATCTGTTACAAAACTCACATTTGCAGGTCTGTGGTTCCAAAGGTCAGTGTAAAAATTTTAACCCAATTTTCTAAGCTTATTCTGTCACCAGAACGGATTTAAGCAAGAAGCAACGTGTTACAAGTAAGTTTAAAAGTTTCTTATTTAATTTCTTTAATTTTGTGGTGCTAAATATAATCTTGTCCTGATTCTTTGATACTTTATTAATTCTAAACCCCCTCCTACAAAAATTCACTTGAGAATTTGATCATCAGACATCCCCCATCTTAACAATAAGTTCCAGGTACAAACTCATTTATACTTGCCTGCAATAAACATTAAAGCCAATTTTCTTTTTCTTCTATGGCCTTGAATTCTCCAGGTAGTTATTTCACACAAGATTCACACCTCATCTATACCTATTCTTTGGTGTGTTCACTGGCCATTTTGAGTTTTATTATGGGTTTTTTACACTTAGAAAGTTAATTCTTTACATTTTATTTGGCCTGCCTTTTTGAAGCATTGCATTTAATGTCTGAAAATATATGTTCTTCTCTATGGTTCCATTTGAACATGATGCCTGCACTTTAAGGATGTAATTTGTTTCTAATAGGCATCTTCATTCTGCTATTTAAACATCAATGCCCCATTTCTTATTTTAGGTTTTTGTTTAACTAACAGTATACTTTTAATCTGAACCTTTAATTTATTGTCTTTAAACATTCTCTACTGATTCTTCAAGAATTTTATATTTTTAAATGTGTTTTCCTGTTTATCACATATTTTTTTTCTATGTATTTTCTCTTTTTAAAGGTAAATGTTACAGTGAATAATCGGTGTGATTTTCTTCCAGTGACAAGGAATACGTTATGGCCACTAGGATAGTGTGAGTGTTTTATAGCTGCAAATTGTTATACCAGATCCCTCACAGTACTTGGAAATCATCTGACAGTGGCTTCTGATTCCCTTAGCAGTTGCTCCATCAAACAGTCATTTAAAGACTCCAGAAATGCTTTGTCTGCTTCAGAGGCTGATATGACATTTACTTATTTTGTACAAGAATAAAGTATTTGATCTGGAGATAGATATATATATTAATGTTAAATCCTTTATAATGGCCTTTAAGATTTCATGGTGGTTGTCCCATATTTGTTGGTGGATTGGTAAAGCTCTAATATAATTCTTTCCCCATAGAAAAATGGAATACAATTCAGAAAAACTCTGTAAATCATAGAAAGTTAAGTGTAATACTCTTTCCTGTGATTAGCTTTCAGTTCCTTGAAACCTGGTCCTCTCATCTTCAGTAATACTGAGTAATATCTTATCCTGTAAGAAGTAGTAATGCTTATGGATAAAGCACTAATTCTTATTGCCTCCATACTCTGTCTTTAAATTATTTTAAACAATAAACAAAAGTTATGGACATTTTTATTGTTTTCTTTGTTAGATTGTTTTGGTTTTTTATGTAAACTTACTCTGTTATAGGTATCTCATTATCTGGGAATATATTTCTA
Source organism: Ibycter americanus (assembly GCA_035590275.1). Lineage (NCBI taxonomy): Eukaryota > Metazoa > Chordata > Aves > Falconiformes > Falconidae > Ibycter > Ibycter americanus. The sequence continues at coordinate 48,334,298 of JAVJGI010000014.1, read as the reverse complement.
ACTTGCTGTTTGGAAAATGGGGAGGACTCAGAATTGTGATGACACTCTACAAGTCTCAAAATCTTAATTTATATCATATTATATTAATTATATTCTATTACATTATATTTATCCTGTTGTAGTACATTATATTACATTTCATTGCATTATGTATGAAAATAAACATTCTATAAATTCATAAATTTACTAGTTTAAACATAAATTTATAAATGTAAAATATATAATTAACATACTATTTATATTAATGACAACAACAATCTGGTGATATAATGTTCTTATTCCTGGTTGAATTTGAGCTTAACAAGAAAGTAACTCTTAATCATAGAGAAAACTTTGAAAGTAGATGCTTTGCTATGAGTAGAGTGACATTCCAAGCAAAAGTCACTCAAGCAGACACTGAGGATCATTCAGTGGGACATTTTAAGGTCATGCACATTCTTAAGAACATAAGTATATGAAGGTTCTTAATACTGATTATTCCTACAGACAGAGAGCTTGAGTGAAGAGGAAAAATAAGAGAAAACTTTCAGGGAAACATAAGCAAAAAAATATTTTAAAATAGGCTGAACTAATATTTCTTTTTTACCTTTTGATAGTATTTACTTTAGATTAAGATGTATTTGTTTAATGGATGACAGATTCAGAAACAGTATCTAAATTACCTCCTTCAAAATAGCTGATATTCTAAAATATGTTAGTACTCATTTGGAGTTTTGTTTGATAGTCTGAAAGGACTTTGTGAAGCCTAACATGTAATCAGGCAATTTTGAGCTAAAATATCTTTTAACAGTAATACATCTATAAAATATTTTGAGATTCTGAATTGCATGTAATCTCACAGACTGGTGATTATCTAGCTAAATACATATGAGAAGTAACCACTGAAATTTTCATGTAATATATCAAAGATTTGAGATGTATTGAAATTAATTAACAATTATGGTTTCCTAATTGCAGCCTCATTTCCTAAATATTCTTTTTTAATTTACCTAAGACATAATTTTAGCTCTTTATGGTATAATGATAATTTTCCTCTCCTGGTTATTAGATCTATAGCTCTGGCCAAAACCAAATACACTGAAAATGTGGCTACGTGAACTAATAAATCTACCCCACAAATTAGCAACAGTGATGTTAAAAATAGACATCTTTTCTGCTGAAATTGCAAGGACCTTGAGGAACAGAAGCTGACACAACTGTTTGCACCAATGAATTCTTGATAATCTTAGAATTATAGACTGCCATTATTACCTAGGGTGCTGCTGTGGTTTAACCCTGGCTGGCAAATTAAGCACCACACAGTTGCTTGCTCATTCCACCCATGGTGGAATGGGGAAGAGAAGTTGAAGGGTAAAAGTCAGAAAACTCGTGGGTTGAGATAAAGACAGTTCAATAGGTAAAGAAAAAGCTATGTGCACACAAGCAAAGCAAAACAAGGAATTCTTTCACCACTGCCCATTGGCAAGTGAATGTTCAGCCTTCTGCAGGAAAGCAGGGCTCCGTCATGCGTCATGGTGACTTGGGAAGACAGAACACCATTACTCTGAATGTCCCCCTCTTCCTTCTTCTTCCCCCTGCTTTTTCTGAGCATAACATAATATGGTCTGGGATATCCTTTGGTCAGTTGGGGTCAGCTATCCCAGCTGTGTGTCCCCATAACTTGTTCGGCACCCCCAACCTACTCACTGGTGGGGTGGTGGGAGAAGTGGAAAAGGCCTTGTCTCTGTGTAAGCACTGTTCAGTAGTAGCAAAAGCATCTCCGTATTATCAACACTGTTTTCATCATAAATCCAAAACATAGCCCCTTATAGTCACTACAAAGAAAATTAACTCTATCCCAGCTGAAACCAGGACAGATGCCAATACAGGAAATAATTTTAACTTTAAAATTACTTTCCTGAAGATGTCCTGAAATATGTTAAATGCTTTGTGTATAAGAAAGGAAAGTAATCATGTTTCTAGATGGAAGGGATGAAGATCGTGTTTTCTGCAGAACAGATAATGTTTGTCAATGAAACCCTTGCTATACAAATGTCATTCAGACACTACAGTAAATGTGTCTTTTCAAAATTAAATTGATGCAATATATTATATCATTTTGATTGGGAAAGTCTTCAAAGATGGTTATGTTGACTTTCTCATCTTCTCACACAGAATTGAAAGACTTAACTATGTGAAATGGATTTTAGGGGGTTCTTGCAGATACAAATAATAAAATTATAAAATAAAACATTCGTAGTTATTGCGAAACCATTAGCAAGTTTGGGTTTGTTTCCCCCTCCTTAGTCCTGGAAAAAATGTTAAGCTAAATTCACGGAAGAATAAATTTGACTCCCTTCACCACCCCCATCTAGACCACTGATCTCCAAACTGATGCGCAGGCAAGTTGCACAGCATGATTCATTGGGGTTTAGGAAGAAAATATTAGAATTTCAGTAGTACATATTACATGCATTTATAATGTATAATTTATAAATAAATATACATATATTGAGGGGGTACACTCAAAAAGTTTTCACTTATAGGTGCAGATGATCAAAAAAGTTTGGAGACCACTGAACTAAACTATTATCTGTGTTATCTTCAAGGTTGTGCTGGTTTAAAAGTAAACCGGCAGGAGAAATGAACCCAACTCAAAAGAGTTTAGAAGTCAGAACTACAATTT
>JAVJGI010000014.1:48317677-48331533 GCA_035590275.1 Ibycter americanus | reverse complement strand
GGGGAGTTATCACACCTGAATCATTGGTGTGAAGAGAGGGAACCCTCTGATCTCTGTTTTCTCAGGTACCCAGCTCATGGCCTGAGGTGTCAGGGGTGTCCTGGGCAGCCGCTGCAAACAGCATCAGTAACAGTTCACGATGAATGGCAGAGAGGGTATAGAATGCACAGTTCCAGTTATACCCACACAGTGATAAACTGGTCCCAGCCACTATAACTAGGACAAAGATTTCTATTTCCTACCATTAAAAACAACCAAAAACTTTAAATAAAACAATAATTAGGACAATTTCAATCTGGTGGAAAGAGAAAAAGACAAGACAAGCACCTAAACACATAACTTTTCAACTGTTGAGCTGCCAGAACTGCAAGAGCATCTAGAGAGAGGTATTTATATTAAAAAAAAAAAAAAAAAAAGAAAAAAAAGAAAAAAAAACCTGAACAGTGAAATTGGCTGATATTGTGCTTCAAATTTACAAAATGAGATCCATGTGATCTGAAAGTTTCTCAAAAAGCATCTGAATATTGGTCCAATTTTTCTATGATGCTTGAGTTGACATTCAAAGCCTTCAAAAGAGGTTTCAATTACTTTGTTTGAATGATTGATTAGTTGGTTAGCTCTTTACTTTATTTTGCTGGTTTGGCTTTCCACCCTTGGCTTAAAATCAGAGTGAGATACATTAGGGAAAAAAGAAATAAGAGGAAGAGGGGAAGAATCATGTCATTCATTCATACCAATATGCTGGTCAAAAGGCGCTAATGGCACAGGTGCTGATCACCCAGCAGAATCTCACAGTTATAGGAAGCAAAAAGTCATAAATACTTTATCTATGCTGTAATCTTTTGTTTATCAGAGAAATGAGCCATTCAGTTACCAAACAATGAGATTAGAAAGCAAATAAACTTTCACTATGTTTACCTTAGCTGCCACATCTTTCTGTAGTGTCAGAGTAATTAATTCTGAATTTTTTTATTGTCTGTTTTTCAAAAGGAATCAAAATTCATCAGGCATGTATGAAAACAGAAATGTTGTGACCAGGATTTTTAAGGCTGCATTTATGCCATCTTAAATGGAATAAGTGTTTTTGTTCCAGGTAACTAATACCTTATTGGATTAGTAAGGAGTCAGGGGTGTGTTTGACATACTGAATCAAGATTAGTAGCATGAGTATTATCTGTTAATCCTATTAAAGAAAGTAATTATTATTATCAAGCAGATTATGAAGTATTAATAATTTCAATTCCTTTAATTTGCCCTGTAATGATGTTGAAGAATAAATGGTTTTGTAATTTTCTGCCCATTCTTGAAAAACATGCTATTACAGTATCACGTCTGAAGTAACATTCAGCACATCAAACCTCAGTAATTAAAAACTGTACAGAATAAAATTTAAAAGTTGCAAAATTAGATTTTTCATTAATTTTAATACAAATATTGTATTAAGCAATTTCAATGTATTCTAATATAGTAAGTAGATAATATTATTTCACAAATTCTTTAATCTAGGAATTTCCCATGCTAGGTCACGTTCTTTATTTATGAAAGTGAAAACCAGTCTTTTTTCACAGTTTTATAAACTGTAAACAAATGTACTCATGAGCATATTTTCTCCCACAAAGCATGGATTCTGTTGCATTTTAATAATTTAAATCATATCAAACATAGATAAATGTGAAATGTCATCTGAGCAATAAACCACTAGTTTTGTATCCTCATCGGTGACCTAACTGGACTATGGACAAGACTGATTTTCCATAGTTATATTGTGATTAGTGCTTATTATAAGCTGAAATGTGCTTAATATGCTTTTTCTTTTTTTTCTTTTTTTTTTTTTTTTTGTAATAATTAATAAATGTATCAGAAGAGGTGGGTTCTGATTTCCACTTTCTGATCCCTGACTACACCTCTGCAGCACTAATTTTCCATTTAAGATGGCATAAGCACAGCCTTAAAACTCCTGGTCACAACATTTCTTTTTTCATAGATGCCTGATGAATTCTGAAGGTATTTTGTGAAAGATAAAATACTTTTTGTAAGGTTGGTTTTGGGTTTTTTTAAATTTATTTGTTTTCTAAGAAAAGATCGGGTTCCAACAGGAAGAGAAAATAATAACAAAACAATTTGATATGACACAGCTGTACTGATCTGGGGTATCACATGTCTGAGTGATGTTTCCATCCTTCTATAGACCAGATGCAATTCATCATCATCATATACCACAGCACTTTCAGTCATAATGCATATCTCATCTTTTCCAAAAGGGAAGATGTGTTTTTTTTATTAAAAAAAAAAAAAAATTAAAAAAAAAAAAATTGTTTTAACTAAGTAGTCCAGTTTAAATGATAGGAGGGTTAATAATCACAAACTGCATCTGACACACAGCATTTCAGAGATGTACTGATTTTTTTTTCTCTTTTTACTGATATATTCAGAATTTAAAAATTTTAATGGACAAAAATGTTAGTGCAGCCTAATATATATTTCCTGATACATCCTTCATACATGTACGCAGAACTGTAATTGACATTTTTAAAGGTTCTTTCCTCAGAAAACACACACACACGTAGTATATAGTAGATGGTACTTGTCATATATTATTTGATATACAGTGTATACACCATACACAAACATAAGCAAATCAGATTTGTACAAGGAGGTGCTGGTTTGTTATGATCCCAGTAAGAAGGACATTTAGACTCCATAAAACATCACTTTAAATGCAATTTATTAGAATTATAGAGAATACTACAATCATTCAAATGCTGGGAAACCTGAGTTTTGCAGCATTAATTGCATTAATTGAGCCTTCAGCCAGAGTTCATCATGCTGTGCAGATACCATCCATGGAAAGCTTACTTGACATTTTGGTCTTTTGAGCACTTAGAGGATTTTCTTAGAAGAAAAGAGTTCTACTCACAATTTTTTGTTTGTAGGAGAACTTGCTGCACTTTTAGAGAAAGACAAGGACACACAGGTGGTATAATTGCTGGTTCCAAATGGAAGCTCCCTAACATCTTCTCATTACGATTGGCTGGTGAAGTTTATCCTGCGGACAAGGGATCTGCACAGCACAGCACAGCCATTCTTCCAGAGGGAATGACTACAATCTGTATAACTTCATAGCAACATGAATAATCCTCATAAGGAAGTATTCTTACACAGTCCATATAACTATGTGGTCTTTGCTCAGTATCTAAAACTCTTCCTGTGTTTTTAGTAATTTTTGTATGCGATGTTGCATTCAACAGACTATCAGTAGGAATGTTAAAAACATTGAACTTGCCTGTTTACCTTTTAGTTATGCTGTTAATGTGGTTAATATAGCAGCTGTTTAACGATAACAAGGATGTAAAGGAAGCAGATATCACTTTTCATAGCTAACACGATTTCACCTTCTTTATCCTAGTCTAACCTGGAAACTAGCAAATCTTAAAATTCAATATTCAGTTGCAAAGGCTTTTGATCCTTCTCACTGGGTTCAATCTTGTTTACATTATATGCTACTGGTAGAGTGTAATATTTTGCCTCATGATTTATTAATTTAATTGCTGCCCTATGTCAAGAGAAATGGAACAGCATCACATTACTTGTGGAGAGTGACTGGAGGGTTCTTCCCTATAGTCTGCTGCATCATGTTGCTGACCCTTCAGCTGGTCCCCACGTCAAACACTTCTCAGTTAACGAGACGATCAGATTATACTATGATTCCCTTTGCTTGCTACCTGTCTTGTGTTATTTTTGCCTTCTCTTCTTTCCAGTTGTTGGACCTAGCTGGAAATTTGAAACTTCAAGAAATTTAAGTGATTTCAGCTGTGCAATTAGTATTCATGTGAATAGTAAGAAGTTGCCAGGCAGTGCTGGGAAGCCAGAAATTCTTGCCAAATCACAATCCTCTGTGAGATGGGGTGTAACTCTTTTCAAAACAGACAATAATATATTAATTCACTTAGAGAAAAAATATTTTGGATGTTGTATGTTTGACTGTCACTAAATGATTATCTCAAATGTAAGACTTAACAAAAGGAACTATTTGAGAAGAGACAAGGTTTTCCAGAAAATCTATGTCTGTCAGAAAAAAATGAGTTTATTGCATAGTGGTTTAGAAAACATTAGTTTTTCTGACAAGGATAATACAGAAGAACTGGACTTAGTTGATCCCTCATTCCTTCCTTAGGCATTGATTGATGTTCACATATGCTGGCCTATTTACAATAACTGTGTTTCTGAACTTCTGCATACTGCCTAGACTACAAATTCTTTGCACCATTTTCTCTATCCATAAATAGAGAAGCTAGATTTTGAAACTGTGATATAGTGTTTTGATAGTTACATATGAAAAATGATTTTTTTTGTATTCTGTTGATATTATTTTCTTTTTTGATTCATTAATGGATCATCATAATCTTGCAGTTAAAGTTCTTTCTGTTGGCAGAGTGATCTGGATCTCATCAGAAGATGGTTTAGAGATTCAAGAAATTAGTTTAACTGAAATGCAAATATCTGTAAGGAGAAAAAAAACAAAACCAAACCCACCTTCTTTAAATGCTCGGGTTTTGGTTTATATGTTGTAAACTATACGTACATAGTACATATCCATATTTAAAAGATCAAAACAAAGAAATGTAGGTTATTTATTGCTTCAAAATGAGAGAAAGTTAAGAAGTAAACATATTGCTGAGGATTAAAAAAGTTGATCTTAAAAAGGAAACACAGTAAACAATTACCTGGGGTGATGGGAAGGCTAAGGCGCTCCAGAAAATCCAGGCAACAGTGGTAGGGAAATTTACGCTTCTTGAAGATGTTAATCTTTTTATATTGCCTATAGCTGGAGCCTTATAAACATCTTTGATTTGATGCCTAAATCCAGGATGACAGAATTTAGACTATTTATTGATAGCCCACATTCATTTCTGTCTGAATTTTTCACAATGATTGCATTAATATTTAAAGCAGACAGATAAGACACCATGCATAAAATCAGAAGTAGGGGAGTATCATAATGACTTTATTATACAATAAACAAAGGGTAGCCATGAAAGAATTAAATTCAGTGATATTCAGTGAAGTAGTTGTAGTTCTGATCTGTAAAGGCAAGAAATTAAAAAAAACCAAACCACCCAAACTTAGAGGATACTAGAGGAGTGCGATTAGAAGGCATATCTTCAGCACTTTTAAATACTTTAGCACCATTTCAGTAAATTACCATGTACCATCAACCAGAAGTTCAAGACATCCTACCAGAGTAATAATAATGTAGGGGTTGATTAATACTGAAAGAATTTTCTGGTGAGAAGGCGAGAAAAAGTTGTCAAGATGAAGCAGAATGTGAATTGAAAAGAAGCAAGTCAGTTTTATAGAGAAACTAAGAATCTGAGAAGATGAAGGTGAATGACAGAAAACACAGATATGGAAAATCTGTGCGTAGAAAATATCTAGATACAGGAGTGCTGGTAAATGCTGAGTGGAGATTTAGGTGAAATATAATCAGGAACATTGTTAAGAAGAGCCTGCTGAATTCTTGTTATTCTTATGAACCTGAAAACCAGTTTAAGCCAAATGCTTTGTACAAGTACATTAGGAATTTCGCGGAACAGCCCACAATGAAGAGGGAAGAAAACTGAGGGACAGTGAACATGCAGCTGTCATGACATTGAACCTTCTGTTCCATGTTAATCTTGATAGAAAATATTTCACATTAACAGATAAAATTGTTTGCGTTCAAATAACCCTGATTGGAAACATAAACTTTCCTTGTTGTTTGATTTTGTTTGGGTTTTGTGGTTTTTTTGTTTGTTTGTTTTGATGGAACATTGATAAATTTTGTGAACTCAAAAAGTTAGAAATCTGAACAGCAAGGATCCTTCCTAATATATAAGAAAAATGTAGATATCTGCAGAAAATAAGCTAACCACAAGTCAGCGCATATGCCTCATTCTTAAGATAACCTGCTTTACCTTCCCTTAATATATAGAGAACTTAGATTAGATTTTGAACAATGGTTTTAATGTTTTACATTACTAAATATGGATATATAGGTATTTCATCATTGATGTTTACATCGTATATACCCTTTTGGAAGTAGGTAAGTTCTATGCAATATTAACTATTATGAAAACAGTTTTACTATTATTCTACAGTTTCTTCAGTGTTGTCTTAGAATTCATTTTCCCAGGAAAATCCTCTTCCACTTCTTTCTAAATATTTTAAAATATAATCATATTTAGTGTGTTGCATTCTTAAGCATTTGCAGCCATATGTTTTTCTCTCTCCAAAGATTAGAATTTGGAAAAAAACCCCACTTTTGTAGTTGGTAAATGAGAGAACAGAATGCTGCAGTTATGAATAAGACAGTTGAAAACAGATAACGTTTTAAATAGTGCTTGCAGCAAATGCAAGGCTATATACGACTTTTAAAGGATTACTTTTCTCCTAACTAACATCTTTTCTGTTCTGGAAAAAAAAATATCTGTAATTACGGCTTTGGCATGTATAATTCTATAAATCTTGTTTTAATCATGCTCATTATTCCTGAAATTAGAAACCAGTAAAAATTTTATAATACAGCAATCAGTATAACACTATATTTCAATATGAAGTTAATTCAGTGACTTAGTGCCTAAAACTAATAAAGCCATTTCATTGTTTTGGTTCATCTAATTTAAAACAAAAAAAAACAAACAAACAAACCAAAAACAACAAGCAAGCTTCAAAAAATTAGTATTTTGTTTGTTGAATTCTGAATTGAGCCTTTGAAATATTACTTTCTCATGTTGATTATTTCAATATCACTTAGAACATCTGAAATTGTTTTGGAACATCACAACATCCTTATCAAGGTAGCCTGTCTTTAATGGATCATCACAGTATGAAGGCAAAAGCACAAATAAATCTTGGACACTGCATGTTCACTGCAAATCACAATCTAATGCCAGCATAGCAAGGAATATGGACAAATACTCAAGGGGGAAAAGGAGGTTTACTTCAATAAAATCAAACACCACAATTTTGTATTGGCAAAGGTGTGTGTTATACATTCCTGTCATTTATATTATGACATCTGATTTATTGCTATTTTTTATACTATTTAGTTTTAATTTTTTTATGGGAATAGAAAAATACATAATAGTACCTGTTCTTCCCTAGTGAATAAATAAACCCGGCCATCTTTCATTTCTACATCATTGAATGCAACAAAAGGTGGCAAATCACCTCACCTCAGAGCATAATTCTTTGAGGCGCAACTGTGCTAGAAACAGATGACTTCAGGGTAAGTATTTATTTAATTACATGGAAGGGAAGTTATTTCCAGTAAATGTACGTAAAAAAAAAAAAAAAAAAAAAAGTTAATAGTTACCCACAGATAATATAAATAACACTGCAAATATTCAGACTAAATACTTTAGAAGATTCTATAGTACAGCCAGATGTAATAAAGACAACATCAATATTTTATGGTCATAATTACATAAAAATTAAGTAAATATATTGGATCTAACAATTTTATTGTGGTCTTTATTTTGTCATTTTTTTATCACCAAATTGTTTCTAACACAAAGCATTCAGTATTACAATCTTTGTTAGGGCTTTGGGTTTTTTTGTCATTTAAGCTGATGCTATTCAATCAATACAGTCTAGTACTACATCTAAATGGCATTCCACAAATTTTTGTCATGGAGAAATTGAAAGTCAAATACAGAATTGATGGTTCTCAAGAGGGTTTTTTTTTAGCAATAGTTAACCAATGAGTTTCTTATCTATTTCAATCCTGATAGCACATCTCTGTAAGAAAATGAATGTCAAAAGGACAACTGAGTATCCAGTACATCCTAGTGCAGATATGCTGAATTGGATGAGACACTGACCTCTCAAAGACAAATAACTATTGTTCACCATGACCAAAGTTATTATTGCACAAATTTCTGGATGTTAGGGTGTTAGAGATTAGATTTGTTGTGTAATTGTTTTCTTAATATTTCATATTCTCTTATTAATATTTTATATAAAGTTTCTAAAACATTTTGTAATATTTTATTCATTATTAACTATTTGTGGAAGTAGATTATTCCTCCCAAATTATATATATATAATAAATGTTCAAATAATAGGTTTTATACGTTTGCTTGCCAATAGGTAAAGAAATACTTTATTTCAGGATCTTAAGGTGTGAGAGATTAGCTTTGTTGTGTAATTGTTTTCTTAATATTTTATTTTGTCTTATTAATATTTTATTTAAGTATTTATAAAATGTTGCTTCATAATATTTTATTAATTATTGATTATTCGTGGAAGTAGCTTATTTCTCCCAAATTATATATAAATATTCTCCCAAATTATATATAAATAAAAATATTCAAATAATAGATTTTATACATGTTTGCTTGCCAGTAGGTAAAGAAATACATTACTTCTGGTTACCTGATAATAAATAATTAAACCATTCCTGCATCTCCCTTCCCCAAAGAAACATTTTTTTTTTTAGTGGTTATTACTTTTACTAGAAATAACCTAGATTCCAAACAAAATGTCATTGGAGGCAGTCAGTGTATTATTTTAAACAAGTGAAAACACAGATTTTTTTCAATTCATCTATTTAATTTGGATAAAACTATTCAGCTAAATATCAGCTAAATATACCGGGGCAGGGGGTTTGGATGGATGGATGGATGGATGGGAATTACACCCTTTTCAAGTGATTTTTTTGAAGGGAGGAGAGAAATTAGTGTTTCTGTTAAAATGTTCATATATAGAGTCACGTAATATTTCACGTTCTAGGTTAGATGTAACAAATTATAACTGTTTCTCACATTGGCTAATGATATTCTACACGACCGTCCCCATTTTTCAGAAACAGTTTCATTTCTGCTACAGCTTTAGAAAAAATAGCCCATGCTAAAACCTATTTCTAGACGTTTAAGAAAGCAATCAAGAACTGCCTGTGGAATTATGTAAAATTAGATATTTCCAAGTTACAACAGTTCTGAAATAAATTGTCTTGAATGCTTATGAATTAATGCTTTGATGCAATATGTAGGAGCGTTAAAGGATGTCCTCTTCAAGACAGCAAATAAGGGTGGAGAACAAGATATGTAAATCCTTAATTACCTCGCCATTATTTGTGTGTAGAGGGAAGAAATAAACAGCCTCCCCACAAGCCCTTTATTATTAAGGAGTTATTTCCAATCTACACTTTCTCTTTGAATGTTCACTGTTTTGATTGAAGCAATAATAATCTTCTTGGAACTTACACTACTATAAAAGATTTTTTTTTTTAATTTAAAAGGAGGCATGCTTTGTGAATAATTTTGTGCAGGGCAACATATTGAATTAACTGTGGCCTTGAATGAAACATCTAATGTATCCTCACCTTTTACACCGAGTACACCAAAGTCTGTTGTCCTACACAGACACCTAGCTAGGTAAGGATTCAGGTGCCTTAGTACTTTGCATCTCTTTTCCCAAAGTATAGTGTCCACCAGGATATCCTGTAGTCCCATGTTTTTTGATCTAATGGTCATACTGAACCCTGCTGGTTGGTGTTTCTCCTCATCACCCCAAATTTTTGCAAGAAATTACTCTGTATCCATCTAAAAAGGCTGCCCTGCTCCACCTTATTTACAAAGGTGCTAACCAAGCTATGCCATTAAGCAAAATCATTAACTTTTTTCAACTATAAGCACCTAGTTATCTGTGGATTAGTTTTGGCCCTCTATTACAACACATCAGTGAATGCCTGAGTGGATTTTTTGATTCCTTTTTTTTTTTTAAGAACCAAATGATCTAACAGTGAAGTGAGTTTGTACCCATAAGCATTTTTCCTTCCTTTAAATGCTTTGTTTCCTTCTCTGTTCACCAGTCACCTTTTCCATAAGCACCTAAAAAAGGGTTATTAACCTTTGTCAGCTTTGCCTTTTGTATCTTAATCTGAGCTAGTCAAATTCCCGAGTGGCACACATGAACATTGTAATCGTGATGTGCAAGCAAAAACCCCTCCAAATCAGTCAAATGTAACAACACAGGCGGAGACAATGCCAGTATATGAAACAAATTAAAAACTTAAGTAAAAATATCAACAAAGACTGGGAATTACATATATTTTATTTTTCACTAAATAAGTGAATTGTCATCTGAGATTTAAAAGTATGACTGTGAGTATTGGTCTCTATTTGTAGTCAAAACGGTTTTTTATCAAATAGATAGCAGGCAGATGAGAGTGTCAACGACAGCGGTTTATGACATTGGTCGTATTTTTCCCTTTTGTTACTCTTCGCTACAGAAAGTGTGGCTCCTTAACTGTATTTGCTATGACACGACAAAGCCTGTCCACACATTCTTTATTCATCTGAGATTAAACCAAAGGCTAATGAAAGAAATTCTACTGATTTGTACTTAAAATACTGTAACTCTCTGGAGTTAGCATTGTGTAAATGACTGAATGATAAATCGAGTGGATAAAAGATTAATATGGCAGAAGGCTTATGGGCAGAAACTAAGGAAAAAAGTCAAACTGTAGTTAAGAAAAGCAAAGCAGACTGCCACTGATTAGCTAGCTAAACCTGGGAAACATTAACAGATCCTAAAGCAGAGTAAGAACAAATTATCATTGGACCCAGTTCTCAAGGGTAATGATGAGTTTCTCCATTACTACACACAATGTATTGAGAACAAATGTTTGTTTGTTTTTTTAAAAGTATCAATTTACACAAAGCATGGGACCTGAAGTAGAAATTAATTAATGTTATCTTATCATCCATGTTCTACAAGGTGTAACAGTAAATTATCATCACAAACTCTTCTAACATTATAGACTTTGAATCTGTAACACTATTTTTCCTTCTGACAGCAGCGATTTGTTGGATAACAGGTGGCAGCATACACAAACAAGATTTTACAAAACCTGTTATTAGCACTGTCAACCAGATTAATATCTAGATAGGCTGACAGTTCATATATACTAAAGTAAAGCATGGCTAATAGAAATTGCTCAGCAAGAACATACAGGTTTCTAATAGAACCCAAATTCTTGCACTGGTTATTCTGTGATTGTGGTTGTCCTAAGGATTAAATATTTAAAGGAGTGTTTACCAAACAACAGATGTGAATGTATTTAAAAAAAAAAAAAAATGTTAAAAATACAGTAATGTAGTCTGTTCTGAAATCTTTCTCCCTATATTTGTCTCACTCTCATGTTTCCATTATTGCTAACACGAGGCTCAAAATTCCTCAGAAGATCCTTTCTTTGGTGGTGCAGACTGAGGGTGAAAGCTTCATTTGTGGATGGTTTAATGACATGTCACATCCCCAAGGTAGAATACACAGGCCACTAAGAACACGGTAACTACCTTGAAAACCGCCGAGCAGTGAGAGAGTATGGAAAGGTCCCTTAATAAATAGTTCAAGTTAGGTAACTACATTTTAGGTGGCAATCATGAAGTGAAATTTATTTGCTCCAGATGATGATTCACTACAGGAACATGATATATGAAATTCTGAAATTCCTTAAAACTTTATTTACAAGCAAATGCAAACTTCTCTGATAAGCAGAGAAGTACTATCATACGCTACTCAGAAAGCAGTATTATATATGCTTTAGGAATTTATTTTTTGCACTATTTGTTGGTTAGAATTATTCAATACAAAATAAAATACAGTATAATTAATAATTAAATTGATCTAGAAAAGTGGATTCACCCTGAATTGTTTAAACTTCATTTTGAGTTCAATGGTATCAGTCATCCATATAATGTTTACAGCAGAGAGGGATGTTAACTTCATAACATTTTGTAGAAATGCATTCATAAAGGATAATTTAATTCCTTTTTTAATATTCCAGCTTTTTAAACATCACAAATAAGCAAAAACTCCAAGAGTGTTTGCAAGAATTCAGAAATCCATTGAACAGTAGTTAACTGCTTGGGTAGTATCACCAAAAGTTTTGCACTGATAACACTATCTGTTCAGTTCTACTTTTCCTTTTTACCTTTTATGTACATATATCCAGCTGAAAGACATGACAGAAGTTGAGTGTTCTTCCAGATATGGCTGGTCCTCACTTGGTTCTTTACACAAAAGATGGACAGAATGAATGACTCTCCATCCTATAGGATTCCACTTTACTTTTTCTAAGCCTTGAATATGCCACAGAGTAGCGTTAGTGCATTCATTTTTCAAAAGTTGAAAGTGGGATCTACTTACCAAACTGTAGTCTTCCAGTAAACAGCAATCATCAACATTCTAGTTTCTCTCTCTTTCTAATTTATGACACTTCTGAAACACCATTTGCTTTCTTTATTTTCAAGACATTATCTAAAATGGAATTAATTACACTCCTGATTTGTTAACAACTATTTTGGGAATGGATACATCACCTTCTAGAGGTGACTATCACAGCAGATTCATCATGAAGGAGATCTAGCAGCTTGATCCATTGCCAAAATTCTGGTATGTAGTTTCACCTGAGATTTGCTAGGGTATTCTGACTGAGATCCAGCTGCCACTTCAGAAGAATTTTTTCACAATTTTATATCTGCTGGTTCTCTCTGGATATCTCAGCTACACTGCAGCCACTTCCAATGATACTAGATGTATATGTCCAGGTGCATAAGTGGGGACCTAAACCACTACTGTAGGCTAGATACATTGTTCTCAAACAATTACAATTGGGTTAAATTAATTAGCTTTATGAATGTGATTGAGCTAAAGATTTTTAACACACTCGTGCAGTTGTCTTCATGCAAGCATCTGCATGAGGAATAACTATTCAAGATGTCACTGTAGTCAGTGGGTATGTAGTCAGCACAGAAATGGGGTCCATTTCGTTGCATAAACATGGCATCCCAGGGTAATCAGGGTGCCATAAAGGATCTCTCACATCCTGCAGTTGCTCCTCTAGAAATTCAAACCTTTCTATAGGTCTTACGTCATATCTCTAGTCCCATGTAGACATATCAGATACTGAACAGAATCTCAAATGACGCTTTATGTCTCTGTGTAGGCTCCAGTAGCCGTTCAGTTGTAAGAAGACAATGTATGTGTCTATAATCTGGAGACGAATTGCATATAGGATTTTTGGTAGTGTATACCTGCCATAAATTCACTTATTTTTTCTGGTTACTTATCTGGTCGCTTTATAAGATGGAACATTGTTTCCTGTTGTTTCACTGATACCATAATTTCTGAAAGGCTGTAAAGAAACTCCCAAATTAAGATGCGAGCATGCCTGTCTCTGACCTTTGCCTTTCTAATTACCAGTTTTCCCTGTCTGATAAGGCTGAGAGTAGAATTGAGTTAGAATTAAGGATCATATCTCACAAAATACTGTAAAATATTGTAATAACATTTTTTATCAGAGTTGGAAATGACTATATTGAAGATGGGGTTCTTATCAGAAGGGAAACTTGCAAAACTGGGGAATAGAAGGCTTTTGGATTATAAAACCAGAATAAACTACTTTTTGATAAGCTAAGGACAATAATTTTATGTTTTACAAAAATTATTCTACTAAGAACCATAAAGATATATTAAACAGTTATATACACAAGACATCTTCCATTTAGCCAGTGGATCCTTTTTTCTGTATAGAGGAGAAAACTGGCCTGTTTTTTAAAAGCAAAAATCAGCAAGTGTAATTCTTTTTCATGCCCTTGATTTTTGTCTTCTGTGAATTGTTGCACTGTTCAGAATATGTGGAAGGAGTTTATAAAAGTGATTTAAAAACTGCAAGAGATATTCATAATACCTGTCTCGTCTCTTCTCCTCTCTTCTCTTCTCTCTTCTCTTCTCTTCTCTTCTCTTCTCTTCTCTTCTCTTCTGTTCTCTTGTCTTCTGTTCTCTTCTCTTCTCTTCTTTTCTGTTCTCTT
>JAVJGI010000014.1:48291261-48311804 GCA_035590275.1 Ibycter americanus | reverse complement strand
GAGGAGAAGCCAGGAACCCAGATGCAGCAGAGGCAAGAAGCAGGGTGGGCTGGCCTGGAGAGGATGAAGAAACAGCACAGACAGCAGATGAACTTTTGGAACCTTGTGTGGGAAAGCCTCATTGCAGCCAGCTAGTTCTGTAGTGCTGTGACACTCATCTATTCAACTTTTCTAGTGGGTTCTTGGATCAGGAACTAACAGAACATCTATGTTACTCTCTTTCTCACTGGAGCTACCCTCTTTAGATGTCAGATATTTCCTGTGGCATAGGTGGAGCTAGGCAGTAATACAGGAAGACATTCTCTGCATTTCCCCTTTGGTAAAGCAATTTGTGGTAAGAAAAGGATGTGTAACTAAGATAGCTGTAACTTACGATGAAGAAATCCATGCTAACTTGGTAACTTTTAACCTTTCTTCACTCCAATATAGCCAAATGTTAGTCTTACATTTAATGGTGCTATAATAAGATAGCATTTCTGAAAAGTTTAATCAGAGCAATGCATGCAGGATTAGTGAGTTCTGACTGGATAGAAAGTTTTCTAAAAGAATATGTAGAATGCAATTCAGAAAGAGAAAGAACACAAGATATGATGCTGAATGAAGGATATTTCTTAATTTACACTACGTGAGCACACAGCATGACAGTTTATAATATGTTTACTTTTTAAATTGTCTCACTTTACAGTGTGGTCTATAGTGTACTACTTTCATTTGCTTTGGCATGAACTGAGGTTCTTTTTAAATGTACCTGAAGAGAGACCATTTTTCCCAAATGCATTCAACAGGGTCCAGCTGATTCCCATATAAAGGATGACAGTGTGATAACAAAAGGATATATAAATATATATATATATATATTTTCTGCAGTATTAAACATTAGTCTGTCAGGCTTTTAGCTATACATGAATAACTGAAAATGAAAACATAATCACCTCCATGACATAAAATAAATAAAAAATAATCAGGCTCCTACCTGCTTTATTTGGTTAAGAAACCATTGGCATCATTAATCTGTGAAAATTAATGCCTTTTACTCTACTTAACATGCTATTAGAAAGTAATGAAAAATGGTGAAGATACATGGTTTTGGATGTCCTATTATACACAATATTTTGAACAATATAAAGAATGTTGGGGAGTTTACATTTCCTAATCCTTCTTATTTACCTTTTTAAGCAAAAGGTGGGGTGGCGGGAGGGAAGCATCCACCACCACTCAAAATAAGACACTTGATAAAAAGAAGGGTCACAAATTGCACCTGAATTTAGCTACCAAAATCATTGGCATGTGATTTATGTACAGCATAATAACATACAATTGAATGAGTAGTAAATTGAAAAGCAGAGTTTGAATGTTGAAAACCTGAAAGCTGTAAGTAAATTTATTCAAATTATTTAGTGACTGTTCAAAATTAAAAGTTATGATCACAGATGATTCTGGTCTTCTAAGCAAAACACTTGCAAAATAATACATAATATTAGTGTGGCAAATAGTTTCACCAACTTTGTTGATAAACCAGGAAAAACCATGGATTTAGTTGAAACATCTGGAAAATGAAAATATATTTTAAAAATTTTTAGGGTGTACCCTTGTGCTTGTATAAAAGAGAAGATTGTTTATAAAGTCAAGAGCTCATAAGGCAGTTTTTATGTTAATAAATGCTAAAAAAAAAAAAAAAAATTAAAGTATAATAGCACTCAAGTTGTACTACAAAATCTCCAGACAAGTGCTTCAGTACTTTAGAGATCAATATGCTAATACTTGAGAAGTTTCTTTTTTGCAGGAGAAATAGCTGTGTCCTGCAGCAAAAATAGTTCTTTCGTCTCCCTTCAGATGTAGCTTAAGAATAATCAGAATTTTTTAAAAAAAAAACCCACACAAACAAAAAAAATGTACCCTATCATTTTTATTTAAACCAATGCAGTATGCCTAACTAAACCTGTACTTAAAAGTTTGCTTACAGTCACTACTTTGCTTCATGGGATGAATATCTTCAGAACATACAAGGTTACTACACACTCTAAGAAATGTCATCCTATTTCCCTATATGTGATGAAAACTGAATAATGAATCAAAAGCCATTATACATATTCTAGAAAATATCTTCCAGTTAGAAGCAAATAAAATAGCTACCAAATAGAAGTTTCTTTGGCTTTCTCAGCATAACAGGGGTTCAACTTATGTCTCAATGTCATTGACTCCAAAATTACAACACAATAAATAGGAATAGAATAGAATAAATTAGAATAGAATTAAAAAAAACCCCAAAACCAACCAACCAAAAAAAAAAAAACCAACCCACCCCTCAAAACTAAAATAAAACCACAACAAAACCCAACAGAATATGAAAGAAATCCTTAAATGTAAAAATGGCAAAAAGGGGAGGCACAATGTATTCTCTAAAATTGAGAAATACAGTAGAAAAAGAAAATACATGGTCCTATTCAGCCCAAGATAACTGAGAAGACAAACTAATGGTAACCAATTTCCATTATTTCTCATATGTCAGTTCAGAATTTAACCAGGGCAGAAGAGCAGATTGATTATTCTGGCTAGAATCCAAGTGACAACTGCAAAGCTTCAGTAACCGATTCTCGGATCATTACATGAATATATCCCATAATGTCACATTAAAGCAGTCATCTGTGATAACACACTTGTGGGGTCTTTGACCACCAACCAAGTATTGCCTGGATTTACAGTTTTGCATTCAAATACAACTTGGAATTAAAATATCTTATTATGTATGTCATCCCTCCAAATCAATTTCTTCCCTAAAAATTACATTAATATTACTAGTGATAATATTGATGATGATGATGACGATGACAACAATTTTAAAAAACACATGTGTGTTTGTGTGTGTGTCTTTTGGGTGTACTATTTTTAGATATAGCAGATTATAGCAGATGCAGCTAAGGATCTCATCTAGACACAGGTATGATCAAGAGTACTATTTTCTTTGAGACTAGGTATAAAAAGAAACCACACGAAGTGAGTCTTACTAGCACAAACAATTTCACAATCCCTTAAATTAATATTACAGATCTAACAATAAGCATACAGTTTCTAGCAGATGTTCTGGTGAGTTTTCTAGTAACATCATAAAATATTGCGTTGAGTTTACTTGGCAAGGTTTTGGCGGGGGGACACGACCCATGCTGGAGCAGTCCTTGAAGGACTGCAGCACACAGGAAGGACCCACACTGGAGAAGTTTGTGAAGGACTGCCTCCTGAGGGAGGGCCCCCACGCTGGAGCTCCGGAGGAGGGTGAGGAGGAAGGAGCAGCAGAGAAGAAGCGTTACAAACTGACTGCAACTCCCATTCCCTATCCCCTTGCACTGCTCATGGGAGGTAGAAGAGTTACGAGTGAAGTTGAGCCTAGGAAGAGAGAGGTGGGTGGAACACCTACGGTGTTTAATTGACAATAAATTAAATTAATTTCCTGAAGCTGAATCTGTTTTGCCCATGATGGTATTGGGTAAAAATTGACAAGCTTTTCAATGTACTTTCTCCCCTGTCTTGTTGAGGAGGGGGAGTGATAGAGTTGTTTGATGGGCACCTGGTGGCCAGCCAAGGTCAACGCATTACAGATATGAATAAATTACTCTTATTAACAATAGTTTTGTATAAATACTGAATTTGGACATAACTTTTGCATAGCAGTACTCACAGAAAGGTTCACTGCAATACTTTCCTCTTGGCTACACAATTTCTCCGAGAAGAAGTGGGAAGCTGGGAGGTTGAAAGATAAATAACTAGTCATTTAACTTAACACTTCTTTTTTTTTATTTTATGCTGCATATATAATGTCTACGCTCTTTCATAGTTCCCTTAATGCTTGTTTTAATCCATATAACATTTACTAGCATTTATTACCTAAGACTGTTCAAATGAAAACTTTATCAGTGTGTTTAAGCTTCAGAGGACATGTTTGTAAGTTGTATGCATTTACACTTGTAACTGAAAGCGCACAAAAGCAAAAAATGCCTCTTAAAATTAAAAAAAAAAAGTGTTATATTCATCTTCAAGACTGCAGGTGTCAATAATACAGTATATATAAATTATTGTAATTTATGAACACCATAAACAGACCTAAAGGTATGCTATAAAAATGAGAGGCACAAGAGAAGACAGGGAATAACAAAGTGGTTTCATTTTGGAAATAATGTGTTCTTCCTGCTACATTCCCCAACTGACAGAGAATAAATTGTGCAGTAAGTGAAAAACTCAGCCTTAAGTATAGAAGCTCCAGTGGCAGCTCCTTAAGAAACTGCTCACTGTATTTCTCAAAAGAAAAGGCTTTGACTTGTAAAAAGACACAAGATCTTAAAGATAAACCCTTACCATAATAAAGACTCAAGAGGTCTGAGGAAAAGGGACAAAACAAGGCATGCCATAGGTCATCACAGAACAGTTTTTACTTTCAGCTGACCTCAGTCATTGCTGTTGGTAACAGATGAGAAAAGATCAAATTGAGAAGCCAGTGGGAACCCTCAGATTTAAATATTTGTTTTTCACAGTCAATAGATACTACATACCTTGTAGACCATCTGACCTTCAAATTAAATCTGAATAAATCCAAAGATCTCTGGAACACAGTGCAATTACGAAGTGAAAGCTAACTATCCTAAAGTGATCCTTTACCAATACCTTTCAGCAAAGCCAGATGACAGAAAAGCTTTCATTGTTGACATACTGAAAATTTTGTCATATTTTAAGAGTAGCAGGCACTAGTAGACAATACATATTACTTGAAACAATAATCAAATATTTGTTTCTTTGAGCCTAAATAGTGAATAAGTGCGTATTCTCTGAAATATTTAAAATACATCCAGTGAAAAAGTAATATATGTATATATTATTATGATTGAATTTCAATATTGGGGTTCAAAATATATTTTTAATAGAATGGTTGAAACTGATATTTTTGTTCAATAACAATGACATTTTTGATTTTGAAAATCTAGTATGAAGACAGTTAAGAAATGAAAAATATTTTTGAGTAAATAACTCTCAGCTATTACTTTTTTTGGGGGAAAAAAAGTATGCTAATATATTATAGCTATTACATTGGGAAGACAGAAAAAATTACTTACTAATAAGGTTTGTAGCCTACATATTCCATGATGTTCGGGGCAAAAAGAATATTGTAATTATTATTTTTTTCATTTTTGATAAATGGACATTGAAATAAAATCTCATATATCTCTCAATAAACTTTAGATAAATTTAGTAACAATGAATTAACAGAATGAAAACTAAAGTTGCCACTGGCTGGAAATTCTTAGATAAATATATGGAAATAATAATTATTTCTTAAAGTTAGCAAAATGCAAAAAGCTGTATATTGAAAGTTACCTCTAGTAGGAGCTTCTGTTTGAAACACTGATACTAAGCATGAAATATATTCTTAATGCATATGAATGTGCTGAAATTATTCATGTATGCACCTGATTCAAAGCCAAGGAAGACATTGCAGTGAAATTTAAATGTGAACCTTTCAAATAGGCAGAGATATTTTTCAAATTGATATATTACCAGATCACCAGCATGGTCACAGAACCATATATTTTTTCCTTTTTTTTAATATTTTTCTATCCAACATGAACTACTGTGATAATCAATCCATTTCTATAACTGTTAGCTCTTTTAAATGTTGAATTGTTTTATAAAAAAGAAAATATATATACTAAGCTTGAGGATTACAGTTCTATTGGGTGTAGGTGACAAAGTGTT
The DNA here is from genome assembly GCA_035590275.1 of Ibycter americanus. Taxonomy (NCBI): domain Eukaryota; kingdom Metazoa; phylum Chordata; class Aves; order Falconiformes; family Falconidae; genus Ibycter; species Ibycter americanus. Next base: position 48,306,065 of record JAVJGI010000014.1, on the reverse strand, counting down.
GGTAGCAGTGGGGCCGTAGGACAGCCTCTGTGAGGAGAGGCCAGGGGCTGCCCCATGCTGGACACAGCCAGTTCCAGACACCTCCAGACACCTCAGAACACAACTAAAACCCTCAGCCAAGATGGTGGCACCCTGTGGAAACTTGTTTAAGAACAGTCAAATTACTACACAGCAATAAGGAACAAGGAAAAAACATGTGAGAAACAACCCTGTAGGCACCAAGATCAGAGAAGAAGAAGGGGGAAGAGGTGCTCCAGGTACCAGAGCAGGGATTCCTCTGCAGCCTGTGGACAAGATCACCTTGGAGCCCATATCCACACTGCAGCCCGTATAGTACCCCATGTTGCAGCAGGTGGATGTGCTCTGAAGGAAGCTGCAACCCATGAAGAGCCCATGCAGGAGCAGGCTCCTGGGAAGGACCTGCTTTCTGTGGAGAGGAGCCCATGCAGAAGCAGGATTTCTGGAGCTGCACTCTGTGGGGGACCCACACTGGAGCAGTCTATTCCTGAAGGACTGCAAGCTGTGGAAGACCCACTCAGGATCAGTTTTGAAGCTGCAACCTGTGCGGGAGGGACTCCACGCTAGAGTAGGAGGAAAGTGTGAAAAGGAAGGAGCATCAGAGAGGAACTGTTCTGAACGGACGGTAATCCCCCATTCCACATTCCCCCTGTGCCGGCCAGGAGCAGAGGTAGTAGAGGAGCTGGGAATGATGAAATGAAGTTGAGTGAGCCTGGAAAGAAGGCAGGGATGGAGGAAAGGCATTTTATTTTTCTGTTTCTACTGTCCTACTCTATTTTTGATTGGCAATAAATTAAATTAATTTTCGCCAAGTCAAGTCTGTTTTTCCCATGATGTTAATTGGTAAATGATCTCCCTGTCTTTAGCTTGACCCATGAGTTTTTTCATCTCATTTTCTCAACAGGTCATGTTGAGGAGGGGGACTGAGAGCACAGCTGGCAAACAGCAAGGTATTTTTATATCCTTCTTATATTGTGGAGCCCAAAATAGTACTTGAGGTGAGACCACATCAGTGATGAATACAGTGGGAAAATCACTGCTTTCAACTAGTTAGCTGTACTGTGCTTAATGCCCCCCAGGATACAGTTGGCGCTTTTGACCACCAACGAATATTGTTGACTCATATTGAGCTTACCATCAATCAGCCTCCCCAGATCCCTTTCTGCAGGGCTGCATTCCAGCCTCTTGTCCCCCAATCTAGAAGTACATCCAGGATTACACTGCCCCAGGTGCAAAATCCAGCATTTCTCCTTGTTGAATGTCATACAGCTGGTGAGTGCCCAGCACTGTAATCTTTCCGTAAGGCCTCTCTACCCTCAAGGGAATCAACAGCTCCCCTTAGTTTAGTGTTGCTGGCCAACCTACACTCAACTCCTGTGGCCAGGTCATTGATAAAAACCTAAAAATTGAGCCCTGGGGAACACTACTAGTGACTGGCTACCAGCCAGATGTTACCCTCTTTACTACAAATTTTTGAGCCTGACCCTTCAGACAGTTGATCACCCATTGTATTGTATACATGTCTAGCTGTATGCTGGACATTTTGTCCCGAAGTATACTGTGAGACACAGTATCAAAAGCTTTGCTAAAATACATTTTAAAAATTCACATCCACTGTCTTTCCTTCATTCACTAGGCAGGTAATCTTGTCATAAACGAATGTTAAGTTAGTAATGCATGACTTTCCCTTCATGAATCCATGTTGGATTTGGCCAATGACTGCATTGTCTTTCAAGTGTTTTTCAGTAACTCCCAGCATAATCTCCATAATTTTACCCAGTACTGAAGTGAGACTGACAGGCCTACACTTAACAGTGTCTTCTTTCTTGCTTTTCTTGAAAATTAGAATAATATTTTCTAGCTTCCAGTTGACTGGGATATCTCCAGATTCCCAAGACCATTGGTAAGTGAGAGAGGTCTCATAATAACATTGGCAAACTCCTTCAGTACCCCGGGACGGATCCCATTGGGCCCTATAAACATGAGCATTCAGTTACAGGAAGAAATATTGTACAAGTTCAAAGTCAACTGTGAGGCCTCCAATCCAGGGCTCCGGGGTCCCAGGGCCCATCTCTAGTGTTAAAGACAAAGGCAAAGAAGGCATTAAATGTCTCTGCTGTATCTTCATCCTTATTTGTGATAGGGATGACTTACCACCCTAACTTGTTGTGAGGTGACAAACCTTATCAAGTACAGACCAATGTTTTCTTTAGTTTTCCTTTTGCGGTTGGCATACTTTCAGAAACCTTTTTCTTATCCACCATGGTCCTGGCCAGCTTCAAGTCCAATTGTCCTTTGACCATACAAATTTTCTTCCTGCAGTGGCAAAGGGCAGCTCTGTAGTCTTCCTGTGTAGCCTGACCTTGCTTCCAAAGTCCACACACTTTCTTTTACCTCTGAGGTTCCAGAAGAGGATTCCTGTTAAACCAGGCCAGTCTTCTGCCCTGCTTGCATGACTTCTGACACATTGGAATTGTGCTCCCGTGCTCTTAAAAGATGACTTTTAAAAAGTGAACAACATATATGCAGTCCAATACTATCAAAAGCAGATTCCCAGGGGACCATACTAACTAGTTTCTTGAACAGCCGAAAGTCTGCTTTCCCCAAATCCAGGGTAGTACCTCTGCTGATGTTTTTTCTCTCATTTTACCAAAGATTTTAAATTCAACCATTTCATGACCACTGTGGCCAAGACAGCCACAAATTTTTATTTCACCCACAAGACCATCACTATTTACAAGTAACAGATCTAGGAGGGTACCTTTCCTTATCGGGTACATCACTTGTGATGTGGGGGAACGTGGACATTGTTCATACAATTATGTACATAGAGAACTGATCTTCAGAATATAAACATGATAGTTTCAGGTATACTCAGAAGTTTGAAAAATATAAAGTCAAACTGAGCTATTATGTCTTTCAAAATCAGTTATCTGTACTAAATTCTCTGTAGGTAAAGATTGCTAGGGTGGTAAATAAATTGGAGAAGGAATAGATAAGATCATAGTTGTTGACGTATTTCTCAACAATTTCTGTGCATGTATAAAGTTAGCCTAATTGTTGTCAAGAGTCAGTTATGACTGTTCTCTGAAAAAATATTTAATTTAGTATATGTCTCCCAAATTATGTATTAGTAATGTTTGGAGATTTTTTTCTTCAGTGTCCAAATCAACCCACATGTGTTAAAATGCACTTATGAAATACTGTCCATGAATAGCTAAAGATATTAAAATATCACTACTAGATTCTAATACAGTTATCATCACTTAATTCTTCTATTACTGCTTTTTAATTTTCACATTTTAAAATTTTGATTATGCTCTTCTGAATAACATGGATCATCATACTGATATCTCCTTTTGAAAGGGAAAATTCTTGCATAATTAAAACATCATTTTCTTACTAAGACTTCAAAAAACCTTTATTATTACTGTCTGTAGGTAGTATCAGCTTTTATATCATTCATTATTTTGTAAGATCAAGCTCAAATTATTCCAGCTTCTTGTTTGAAGTCCTTTCATGCTGTTTCCAGTCAACTGAGGCTATCAACTACATAGCACATTCACAGGAATTCAGGAGCCACAAAGCTTTTTTGTTGAAGACAAATTCATCAGTTCATTGCAGGGTTTGAGTTCTGTTCTGAATGTGTCCTTACATAAAACTAACAGCTGGAAAATATATTAATACCTAGTTAAAAATTTTTTAGGTGTTGGCACTGGCTTCTCTCTCAAATGTGAAACTTCCAAGCTTCAGCTTCAGAGGAGTTCAAATACAATTTGAAATACTGAGATGTCATTCTTTGTAAGTTCAGTAGTTGACTTGCTTGTGAAATCTTTCCAGTACTGTTTCTGTTGTGTCATTCCCTCCACCAGAAACCTGTTATGCTGAAATTTAGCATTAATATTTGACTTTCTTACAATGACTGCTTCATCTTCCTCCCTGCAGGGATGTCAAAATGTAGTTTTTCAAACTCCTTTTTCAACTGCCTGTTTTCATGGCTCTGGAATTTCTAACGTTAAGTACTGAAAAGTAGTTACGCCAGTCAATAGTATTCTTGGCAGTGTCCCATACTAGGAACTAAAAGGCTTGCTTTCTTCTCTTTTATTTAGGCTGAGCAAATAATATTATTGCACATATCTGAGGAAAAAAGGACCCTTGAATCATTTGCACTATAAAGAGGAAAAAAAAATGGTAGTGAAGTAAACCTATTGTCACAATGCCAGTGATACTTTAAGCTGTTTACAGAGAACAGAGTATATTTCCTTTAGATTTCTGTTGCACTTGCCTGCATGCACTTCTCTAACAGCTACAGAGAAACAGTTTTGCACATGTGAAATTGTCTTTAAATTCCTGTTGGAGTCTTTTGGAATTTCTTTTTCTGTTACTTACTTGATTCTTTTTTAGATCATTGGAAATACGCCTTGGGCAAGTAGGTGACCTGGATCCTTTTCTTTGTTTTCAATTAGAGATGATCTCAAACAAAACCAGAAGAAAGGGAGACAGATACATAATTTCAAAAGATGTCAAAATAGTAAGGAAATCAACATTCCTACATGATATTTTTCTTTGTGGGTGTGTGTGTGTCCTTGGGTTTTTTTTAACCAGTTGCCTAATGAAAAAGAGCTAAGGTAAGCAGAAAACTGGATATATACCAATCTTAAAGAATATTAGGTACTTTCAGCATGATTAAATGACAGCATGATCAAACATCAGTTGTCAAAAATAACAAACATAATAGAATGGTGTATTAAAAATCAATTCACTTACATGGGTGAAGAGAATGTAACAGAGAAAATAGCAAAATAGTCTTTGAAATAGAGTTGGTCCATATATTCAAGAAAATTGCTGAAAACATGACAATTAAGATTGCTTGCCAATCTATCTGTCAGTGACTAGTTAGAAGTTATTAAAGCTACTTCTAGCAGATTAACATACATAAAAAAGTAAAGACATGAAACTTGTACAATCAGTTTTGAACCAGTATCAAAATGTATATGAAGTTGCACCACTTTACTAGAACCTTTTTAAATCCATACGTAAATAGTTTGGTTACGTTAAGCAAGAACAAAAACTGTGTTTTTCACAAAGTGCTAGAGAAATAGGAGTACCTTCTAAAGATAGTGTAGCTGTTTTTCCAGGACATAAGTCAGGTGAAGGATATGGGAACTTCTCATGACATACAAACATGTTCATTAGATGGACTTTTCGTTCTTCCTTCTGTTTTGTTTTTTTTTTTTCCTGTTGTCTTTGTTTATTGTTTTAGTTAGTGATTTTTGCAAGTTACTTACATTGTACTGAGATTCAGCTCCAAATTCAGATATCTAAATTTAGGTATCTAAATATCTCCATGTGAGCTATGTTTCTAAGCTCCTATAAACAGTCAAGATAAGCCAGGGCTTAGTCCCTCAAACATAGGTATGCAATGCCATTTGACATTCTCTGAAGTATCCAAAATAGCAGCACATGCTGAGAGATACGAATGGGAAATTTCAAGAGAAAAGGTCTTCCTCTATTACTGTTCAAAATGTGCAACTGTAGAGAAGTAAATAATTTTGAATTAGAAAATGGCTTCTTGACTTGACATCTCTATAGAAATGTAATATATGAAGAGTTGGGTTTGGGATCAGGTCCTGAAACTTTACCAATTTTAGGATTTCTGGGTAATTTTATATGCTTCAAGGCATATAATGAAGCAGAGCAGAAAAAGCTACAGGAACAATGGTATCTTTAGGAAAAGCAGTGGCTAGCTACGCAAACTCCTGTTTGTCTTCTTGTAATGATATAATGCTCATTTCTAAATATAGAAATTAATTTATAAAAATAATACTACAGTTATATTCTATTGATCTTAAATGTCTCAATTTGAACTCCAAACATGATTCTGGTGGAGTGGCCTTGGAATGAGCGTCTTCTTCATTAATATTTTCTCAAGGAAGAAATTATGCCTTCAATCAGAATAATAAGTATGAATTAGATGATTCATAGGCCACGCATGTGCCTCTAATAAGAACCAAATGATGTTATTGAGGTAGTCTATGCTAAAGAAAACATTAAAGACTTTTTCTGAAGTCTTATTCTTTAAAATGTTTCTGTCTATTTTCAAAGAGAGTAAAAGCAAGTGACTGAAACTACTTTGCTGCAATTTCTTCTTTGTGCTGCATACCCAAAACCATTTAGTATGTCCTTTTTAAATCTTAGGCTTTGATTCCAGTGTTTGTTGCTGTATAAATTTTTCATTCCACTTTTACTAGACAAGGAATCAATATATAATGTTCTGACAAACAATTTAAAGAACAATAAATCTTGGTGAATATCAGATGCTATTTTCTCATCCTATAAAACTCTGTATTTCAGATTTTTTTCATTTTATCTATGCATAAAAGCTACACTGAGTAACTATATCTGTTCTCAGTTTTTGTGTCATGTACCCAAGACATTGATTGAGTTAGTGAATGTTACAAAAGGAGCAGGAAGATGTTTCCTTATCTGGTGAAAACTGAACATAGTCATATAAAGAACCTTGTTGTCTATAGGGAATAAAAGGCAAAGGAAGAAAAGAAGGAAAAGAATCACAAAAGAGGGCTGTAAGTCTCCCTTGACGAAGAGAGTCTGCTGAGAGGAAGAAAACCCATGCCTATCTTCTAATGGAGAATTCAGGTGGTGACCCTGCACATCCTGCACCACACAGTCCCTGCAATGCCAAGACCCATAGCTGTTAGACAACAATGATGTCTAAAAGGATAAAAGTAGAAATTATGAACTTTGATATGGAAATTATCTTTGGCAAAAACAAGTAGTTTCAGTGTCTTGAAAATGTAAGATGTCTTGGAGATGGAAAGGAAATGAATGATCATCAGTCATTCTAGTTTATATTTTATTTACAGATGGACTTTGAGTATAAAAGAAATCATTCTTGTCTTTTGTGACTGAACTCAGCATAAAGAAAAGGGCTTTGCAGACAGACTACTAAGATCTGATCAGCTTTGGACCTATCATTCATCATTTTAAGGGAGTTTCAGTGGCTTTTTGGAAGACAGATAGGACAGAGTTCATAGAAATAATGAATTATGAACACGGAGTAGGAAAGTGGTCAGATCACTTGCATTAAAACATTCCAAATCACTTCTAAATGTAATACATAGTTGGTCATAGAGGAGTAATGGCACGATGATATTGAGTATTGTTTAGTGGGTTTTATTTTCTGAAATCACTCCACTCATAATCATACTTTTATAGTTTTGTTTGTTTCTCCAGCCAGGCATTTTGTTTTCAGACACACACTGCAGTTATCATGTTGCACTCAGATGACATTAATTACTACTGGTGTGTTATAATTTACTCTTAAAATATTATAATGGCCATAAGTTGGACCCTACTCTTGATATGAGTTATTTTTGTACAGGTCTATTTGCTTAGCGGGTCAGAAAGCAATTGTTTAGCATATCAATCATATCTATTACATTTTACCTCTAAGGTTTATGATAGATAGGGTGAAACTGCCTGAAAAGAGTTCTATGTTTTTTGGGTTTTGTTTTTGTTTTTTGGGGGGTCTTTTTTAGCTCTAACATTAGCTTTACTTCTGGAAAGTGTATTTGACCAGCCAGTAGTTTATCTTCATAATCAAATTGGATAAAATGAATTTTTATTTTTAAAATCTACCTTGCTTGTTGAGGAAATACACAAAGAAACTTTGTGTGGAAGATACAAAGATTGTGAAATGAAGCATATACCAAGAAATACTGGCAGTATCTTTTGATATTTTTGTGGAAACTTTAAACATTTGGTGTGAGATTCAGTGAACATATATACAGGTATTTAAAGTTTGTGCTTTTAGAAGCTACTCTAAACTCTCTACATAACCTGAGAAAAGAAAAATGAATTTTCAGAGGCCAATTTCTTCCCTCTAAATCAGTTAATCAAAATGCTTTCTGGAAATACCTTTTTCCTCATTGACTGTGAAAGAAGCTTGGGCAACCATTTACAGCTAAATACCTACCTTTTAGACAGAACTATGCTGATAAAATTAATCACTACCTTTATCTCAAGACACGTTCAGAGAAAACCTGTAGTAAATAACTATAGCTAGACAGTCATGGTCGTCTTGCTTAAGATAAAGGATCTGTCTTAACAGCCAAAGGAAAGGAGAAATGAACTTCGGTACCTGCCTGGCTCTATTTGATCATGTTTGCATCTTCACAAATACTTTCAGCAAGTGAGTTTAGATATGTCTTAAATTCGTTTATTTTCTGCTGATTTTCTGCAATTCTATGTAATGTATTCATATTAGGGCATGTTATTCTTGTTTTCAAACAGTATCCATTGAATAAATAAGATGTCCAACCTATATGTGAGCTATAATTTGTATTTTTAATCTTCTCTTAATCTGCCGAAATGCCATTTCTATCTTACTAATACTGTTATGAAATAAATATTTTTAGATATATACTTATGCAATAGTACATCCATAAGCCCTATCATTAATAAGATTTTTTTTATTAAGTGAGAAATTCAGGGCATTCTTTTTTTGATATGGTTATGCTGAATACTTGTATGAACTTCATAGTTCCTCACTTAAATCTGTATGCAATAATTTAAATATGACTATAAGGAAGCACATATTGTTTTATAATGTTGTATATTTCTTCATTACAACCTATGAAGTGATTCATTTTTATGTGCCTATCAACGGCAAAACTGATTTGCGTAAGTTTTTTTGTTAAGCTAAAGAAATACTGTTTGCTAGTCTCAGAACAATTTGAATTCAGGGAGAAATTTAGGTCTGTCCAATGAACCTAATAGGACATTTCACTCAGAAAGTGAAGTCGAGTCCCCTTCCTCTTTGTGATGAAGCCAGAAGAAGCTACGTTTCTTTAGTAATCAAAGCAGATGATTTTTTAAAGTCTAACCAGCCCACTAGCCCAGACACCTTCTGCCGATTAAAGGAGCTTTGCTCTAACAGTGGATGCGAGTCCATAATTCTAGTCCAAATCAGAAAATAGAACAGCTGATGTGTTTTAGTGGTTGCTAAACAATCGTTTTTACAGCTAAAAAAATATAAAATAAAGCTTCAGATGAGTCTTAAAACAAGTCTGGGCAAACTAAGTTCAACAAGATCCATCCCTGAAGCCTGGCAGAACTAACACCCTGCTATTATCAGTGCGGCAGCCTGATAATTAGCACTGGTTCAGGCTTATTTGTGATTTTATTCTGTCTGCCTTTTACCTAGGCATGTTTTATAATATGGCTTGGCATAGTCACGTGAGAACAATAAGGTCAAGATAGCAGTACCCAGCCTCTAGCTACCAGGGGAATCAAATGACCAGCACCCAGCTGCAAAAACACATCCAAATGAGCTCATACAAACCACATCCCAGAAATCAGAGCCATCTGGTTTTTAACCTATGAAAACAGCAAGTAATTCTTCAGACTAGACAGATCTTGACATATGGAGGAATGTATATAAATACCAGTGATACATACTTGAGTCTGGAGCACAGAGAAGATAACCCCTTTGGTTTTTACTTCCTTCAGCCTAGCTCCCCAGAGCCTGACTCTCTCAGTTTTGGAAACTAAGACTCAGCAGAGACTGCAGCCATCAGAACCAACAACCTATCGTATACTTAGTGCTTCCCTAGTGGGTGTGTTTAATGTTTGATTCTTAGTTGTTAACAGTAGACTACGTATCAATTGAATGCAACAAATACATACTTATTTGAAGACCTGAGATTTTGCTGGTGTCTCAGTTGCTCAGATTTTTTTTTCATCACAGTGGTCCCCAATTCCCTGGTATTGACACTTTCAATAATGGTAATAACATTTCTTGAGTTACAGGCTTACAATAGTTTTATTCCCTCCTGTGCCTTTCATGAGGGAATACCCAGAAATAAATTGTAAATAGTCATCACAGTTGATAAGTATTAGGCTCTAGGAAGAACTCTTCACCGTAGAAATAGTCTCCTAAGGATCCTGCATCACAGATGCAGAACTTGAATGAACACTCGATGTATAAACATATGTCCCATTAGAGAATTTTTGTGTGCCCCTTCCTGCAATTTTTATGATTCTCTTCTGCTTGGCAAAAAGCTGATTCCCCTGCCTGCTACCACAAAACAAGTATCAGCTTTTGCACTCATGGGCAGGCAGAAATGTTCTGAAGACATTTTTTAATTAAGAAATTGTCTAAGATATTATGACATACAAAAATCCGTGTTAATTAGAATCTTCTCTCATATCTCAAGACAAGCATTTGCCAGAATAGTGATATATATAGAAGTGATCTATGCTAGAATGCTAGAATTTTGCAGCCAATATCAGAACTTATCATAGATATAGAAAGGGAATAGTGAATTTAAAGAAAGAGGTTTTGGTTTTTGTCTTTCTCTTTCTCAAGGTATATAATATACTGTAGTATCTCTCCAATATATCATGCTCAGATTTCAAGAAAAAAAGTATCTCTGTAGCAAATATCCCTAGCAGGTAACATATATTTTTCTTGTGATTATGTTGACTTTTTTTCCAATTTTAGAGAATAACAGATTTTCTGAACCTGAATCTGCATGGAGCAAGCAAAGGGAAAGTAATTCTCTAGGCAATCAAAAATGCAGTTGATGGAAGATGGAAATTAAGATTTTACTGGGCATAATCAACATAAAGAAAAAGCTATGGAACTGAAGCTTTGGGATGAGATGTCCAGGCATTTTCTTGATTTTATTTTTAAGTATGTGGTTAATTTTATTTGCAGGGTTATTTTTTCTTAGCAGAGAAAAGGACTTCCTATTTATATAGATATCACAAAATTTTCCTGTGCCCTCAAACAGAAGGCATTGCAGTAACTGGTGAAAGAATGGGGATTTAAGTTATTTTGTTAATAGTAGCAGCATAATATTAGTATAAGTCAAACAACTACATGGCCTAGGGGTTTTGATTTAAAATTGTCTTTTAGATTTTAGGGACCATGGAGGCGGCAGAGAGAGAGTTCAAGTCTACTAATGGCATATTCTGGTTAGTGTTAAATTGCTAATTTTAAAAAGTTAAACTTGCTAATAATTGGTTTTTTCTATCTGTAACCATACTTTATCTCCTAAAGAATTTCCAAGGTCACTTCTAGTTTCACGCTAACTCCAGGACCTGGCATTTGGTGCAAAATTAATTCAACCAAACTGTATATTAATCTCATATCTAGTATCTGTGTTATTTTTTAATATGCTGGCAGCCAAATTTCATTCAGCCTGTCAATACATCTCACATACATCACATATTATGATGTCAAAAAAGTGAAGAATGAGAAGAACCACCAAAATCTTCCACTTAAAAACCATCACTACATATACCCAAGGAATACAGATTTACTCTCAGGTTTTTGTTTGCTTGTTGACAGTTTTGTTGCAACTTGATAAAATACTGCATATATCATAGAAAAAATGGGCACACCTTTCCAGCACATTACTTGTTTTGGAAATTTTCCTTTTGAAGTTATCTCCTGTTCACATTGGACCATGGAAGCTAACATAAAATACTTACTGAAATATCTTTATCTAAAGACACTTTCTAAACTGTGCTAAAAAAACTCTTGCTGTATTAAAGGCACATTCATCCTCTGTTCTTTGCTAAGAATGTCAATGATTATGGCAAATTTCAGGGTGAGTATTATATGAATAAAGAGCCTTTTACAGGGAAGACTAATGTGAGGAACACATGTTGCAGAAAAAAACCCACCAAATCAGAATAAGAAGAAAGTAATCTAAAAATGAGTGTGATTGTGTGCTTTAAAAAGTAGTCTGCCATTAAACTCTGTGGAACGAAGTCTGCAAAATCATTCATCCTCAAAAAAGGACACAAGAGAATGGACAAAAGATTTTTATTTACAGAAATGTATCCTCTGTCTTTGCCCGGCTTTCAATCTTCTTTCACAGAAGTAGGCATTGACAGTCCTTTGCTTATGAATCAAATAAATGTACCAGTAAAATGAAATAGAACTATAGACTCTTCATTTTCAATTTATCTTGCTTTCAGTATTTCTATGAATATATGACATCATTTCAGGACCGACAGGAGATCAGAGTTTATTACTTAATAATTTGTTAGTACACTGAGAATGGAAAGTCACTAATATATGCATCGTTCTATATTAATATTACTGTTGGCCTTTCGTGACTTTAACAAATTGCTTATGAGCTTTTCCACTTCTATTTTTTTAGATTTATGGTTGGAATATTTTTCCAAAAACTCCAGTGACTCCATGTATGCTAGTGATGGGAAACCCTTAAAGGGACATGAATAAAACTGATGTATTTTTCTGCTGAGCAAAAAAATATAAGGACTTCTTCAGATAATGTATAGCTACTTATCAGTGTTTGCACTTTTTAATATTTAAGCTATACTTCTAGAAAAAGTCTAACATATTGGACAGAGAAATATGCTTACATTTCATCTTAATTTCCTTCTCCCATTCTGTTGGCATACCAGTTATAATCTTAATTATGTACGTTTACACAATCAGATACATAGTTTTTATCTTTTTTAAGTCTTTAAGTCTTCATCCCTTTCTGCTATTTTGCTTTATGATTGAGATGCATCCATTATTTGTATTATGGGACACAGACTGGTACATCTGCATAATGAGGTGCTCAGCTGCCTCTCTGTGTGCCTTCCAAAGCTTTCAAAGCTTAATGTACATAATAAAAAAAAAAACAATAAAAACCCAACAGTTCAGTCACTTGAGTAGCAGCAGTTTGCCTCCCTTTTCTCCCAAGTACCCCTAATAAAATGTAATTTGTGAATTACTCACCACAACAATGTTTACTAAGCTCACCAATTGCCAAACAAGCCAAGGAACAGAGGATGAATTGCTAAGAGTTTCAAACCACAACATTGTTATTTTTTGATTTAATTATCTTTCTTTTTTGTCCTTGTTTCTTCTGCACATTGTGAGCTTTGGAAAAAGAAGCAAGAGTCTTGCTTATAGACCTTGTTCTCATGAGGGACTTCAACCTACTGGAGGTCTCCTGGAAATACAAAACAGCGGAGAGGAAACAGTCTAGGAGGTTCCTGGAGGGTGTGGAAGATAACCTCCTGACACAGCTGGTCAGTGAGCCAGCCAGGGCATATGCCCCACTGGACCTGCTGTTTACAAACAGGGAAGGGCTGGTGGGTGATGTGGTGGCTGGAAGACATCTCGGGCATAGCGATCACAAGATGATAGTCTTTGATTCTTGGAGAAGTAAGGAGGGGGGTCAGAAGAACCACTACCTTGGACTTCTAGAGGGAGAGCTGACTTTAGCCTGCTGAAGAGCTTGGTTGACATAGTCCCTTGGGAGAAAGTCCTGAAGGGGTCCAGGAAGGCTGGACGTTCTTCAAAAAGAAAATCTTAAAGGCACAGGAGCAGGCCATCCCCATGTGCTGAGACACGAGCCAGCAGGGAAGAAGATTGGCCTGGCTCAACAGAGAGTTTTGGCTGGAAATCAAAGAAAAAAGTTTACTAGCAGAAGAAGGGGCAGGCAACTCAGGAGGACTATAAGAATGTTGTGAGGTTATGCAGGGCAAAGTTTAGACAGATGAAAGCCCAGCCAGAACTCAAGCTTGCCAATTCCATAAAAGATAACAAAAACAGTTTTTACAAGTGCTTTAAAAATAAAACAAGGGCCAAGGATAATCTTCATCTTTTATTGGATGCAGTGGGAAACATTGCCACAAAGGATGAGGAATAGGCTGAAGTACTTAATGCTTTATTTGCCTCAGTCTTGAATAGTAAGACCAGTTAACCTCAGAGTACTCAGCTCCCTGAGTTGGAAGATAGGGACGAGGACAATGAAGTCCCCACAGTCCAGGAGGAAAAGTGACCTGCTGCTCCACTTGGACATGCACAAGTCTATAGGGCTGGATGGCATCCACCTGAGGGTACTGAGGGATTTGGCAGAGGTGCTTGCTGCACCACTCTCTATCATTTATCAACAATCCTGGCTAACTGGGGAGGTCCCAGAAGACTGGAGGTTAGCCAACATGACACCCATTTACAAGAAGGGCAGGAAGGAGGATCTGGGAACCTACAGGCCTGTCAGCCTGACCTTGGTGCTGGGGAAGATTATTGAGCTGATCATCCTGAGTGCCATCACGTGGCACACGTAAGACAACCAGGGGACCATGTTCAGCCAGCATGGGTTTATGAAAGACAGGTCCTGCTTGACAAACCTGATGTCCTTCTAGAACAAGATGACCTTCCTAGTGGATAAGGGAAAGACTGTGGATGTTGTCCACCTAGACTTTGACCCTATCTCCCACAGCATTCTCCTGGAGAAACTGGCTGCGCATGGCTTGGATGGGTGTACTTTACGCTGGGTTAAAAGTTGGCTGGATGGCCAAGCCCAAAGAGTGGTAGTGAATGGAGTTGCATTCAGTTAGTGGCTGGCCACAGGTGGTGTTCCCCTGGGCTCAGTACTGTTTAATATCTTTAACAATAATCTAGTCAAGGGGATCGATTGCACCCTCAGTAAGTCTGCAGAAAACACCAAGATGGGGAGCAATGTTAGTCTGCTTGAGGGTAGGAAGGCTCTGCAAAGGGGTCTGAACCGGCTGGAATGATGGACTGAGGCCAAGTGTATGAAGTCCAACAAGAAGTGCAAGGTCCTGCACATGGGTCACAGCAACCTCATGCAATGCTATAGGCTTGGGGAAGAGTGGCTGGAAAGCTGCCTGGCAGAAAATGACCTGGGGGTGCTAGTTGACAGCTGGCTGAACATGAGCCAGCAGTGTGCCCAGGTGGCCAAAAATGCCAACAGCATCCTGGTCTA
>JAVJGI010000014.1:48273354-48289673 GCA_035590275.1 Ibycter americanus | reverse complement strand
CAATAATTTTAATTAAAAATTCCGAAATATTCATTTTTATTAATAGTACTATACTATTACTAATCCTTGAATAGGAAATTGCTGCAATCTACTCAAGGTAAAAAATATGGTTTTTTTTCTAGATCTTATACCTAATTATAATCTATGATACTCACAGACAGTATAATATATATTTAAAAATGCTTATAAATTAACTTTAAGGTACATAGTTATGTTTGTACAGGTCATTATTTGACATACATTGAAGTATTTACTGATTCAGATATTTGCTTCTGAAAATCGATATATATTTTAAGAATGTTAATAATATTTTCATCAAATTTATCCATGACAGTTTTAAAGCCTCTAACGGTGTTTCTAATTTATTAGATGTCAGGAATAAGTTGAAAAAATGTTAAAGGATAGGTGAAAAATGCACCTCATGCAATTGTATATCATTTTAAAACCATCATATTATCAAAATTTCCAATTTAAAAGACATGTAATAAATAATGACAGTAAGGAAAATAATTTTTAAAGCTGAAGAGTTTCACAGGGATAGAGCAAAATGAAAAAGAATGTCAAGAATCAATTATTTCATATGACTGTGAAAGAGCTGAACTGAACAAATGGAATACAAATACCAAGAAAACTTATATTAGAATACAACAAGATAAAAAAAAAAATTCTTTATTAAGATAGTTTTTAATCAAGAGATTTCAATGATAAATGCCTAATTCATCATTCTTGCTTTTATTTCCAATATGTTATTTTCATAGATGTTTCTCTCCTATTGTCCAAAAAGGTAAATCAATTATGACACACACAAACTAATGAAAGGAGAGCCTCCAGATCTAGACCTGGTAATCTGTAAAGCTTCTGTATTTTTTCTGTTTTATAATACACAGGGAGGAATTTGGTCACAGCCAACTAGAGAAATTATTTTATTCTAATTATGTAATATGTTTGTTTCTCATTTATTTGTTCTTTGCATTCTGATAAAATCAAAGTGTCTACAGACTTCCTTGATTTCAAAACATACATTTCAGATCACAATAGGTATCTTCACACCTTTTACAGCGTTACAAGCATACAAGCACTGGTAAGGGGCAGATTGAATGGAGTACAGCTACTAATAAAGGAATTTTTGTTGTCACATTTTCTTGTTCTCTCTCACAATGGTACAGTTATATATTTAATGCCATTGTACAACAGCTATATTTCACAGCACACAGAAATTGAGAGTGTTTTTTGTGTATTGGTCTGTATTTCCCTTGTTCGCTTTGAAGCATATAGTTCTTCTGGGAAAAATAATAATGGGAGTGTGCTGAGATCAAAGGTAACAGGAATTTCAGAGAAAGACTGTAAATACTGCTGATGCAAACTTGAAAGAATTAAGAGTGTGCATGGAGTTAAAAAGATGTGTGGATAAATTTCAGGGAGAGGGATTCATCAACCATGTATGAATGACTCTCATGGACTACTCAGTCTTTCAAATGATGGGCAATTTTGTTGCCTTTTTGCTTTCTTTCCTCACATTATGCTAGATGTGGATATACCATATAAACCACTGCAAAAAAGAAATGTAGGCGTAACAGTGGTGCATATTGTAAACATTTAAAAATTTAAAAAATGCTGTTTCAGCTAACGTGGATCAAGCCAATGAATTAACAGCTCTTTACAAAAATAACCTCATGTCCACTTCTGCCGAGGCAAGAGAAACTACACAGACTGGTCTCATCTGAGTTATGGAGAAAGCCTGTGATATAATAGTTATCCACATGGCAGATGGAGACTGGAGACACTGTTGAAGAGCTTGTGCACCATTTTCCTGGATGAATTAAACACTTCAATCAAATGTTATCTGATTTGAGGAAAAAATAAATCAAAGACAGATAAGTATTTTGTATAGACATGCAGCTCTCAAGTGATTTAAAATCTACTACATCACAGTGGCTTTATTTGAGTCAAAACCATGCAGTGGAAATTTCCAGTTAAATCTCAAAACTCCTTGAAAATATCATTACAAAATCTATGGCAGTATCAGAATAAGAAATTTTATTTTCTATACTGAAAAGCGTGGAACTATATTTCAGAAATACAATAGGTACAGAAATACCCAGTGCTCCATCAGGGCCATTAATAGAAAATTAACTAGTGGAATCTACCCCACACTTCGGCACTGAAGTCTCTGTACTTCTTGCAGGGTTGAGGATTAGAATGACATCTCTTATTTTACAAGACAGTGTCAGATGCTGGCAAGAAAAATGTATCTCTAAAACATAATCTATTGGGAAAAATTAGCCATTTAAATGCGTGGCCTTCTTTTTCCATTTTCCAGTGTACAACAATAAATACTCGTGTGTTTCTTTAGCATTACCTCCATATGAATAACCGGTATTGCCTTCCCTCGTACAGTATTTTTGTCTTAGACCTCCATTGTGTTATATAAGTACACACGCACAAAGGTCTACCGCAGAATTTTCTGTTGAAATCCCCGTTATCTAAAAAAAAAACACATTAGATTTGCCACAGCTGGAATATACTGCTGCAAAGGAGAACTGGAATGCTCTCTGGATTTCCTAAATTAGAGTAAACATTATCTGGCGCTCTGAATTACAACAGTCACAGTGTATCACTCTTACTGTCCTCATCCCAATTAGTATGTAATGACTTAAAGCAAGTGGCATAGGTTCAGTGGGAGACAGTGCCCTTTTCTGCCCTTTCCTATGAACTAATTTATAGGGCTCCCCTCGTCAATGTACTGACAGTCTAATTGTACCTTACCACTTCAGGACTCTAACGCACTGGGCCCTAATCTCAATCAACATAGAGAATCATAAAGAAATGGTAAAAGAGGTACAATAAGTACCTGAGATAACAGGTCTCTGTTAGAGCATATCCTGATAGGAGGAATAAATGTAACCAAGAGCACTGACAGTTGTCACTAGTGGGTAGAATATTGCTACCAACGTGGACTAATTGCTTCAATATTTAGTGCCAAATGGACCAGGGGAAAAATGCATTTGTTTCTTCAACTGCAAGAACATTCTGCTCTGAAGTTAGTTCTTAGAAATATATCAGATCAACTTCCTCTTCAGCAATTAGCAACTCAAAGAATGGCAAATTACAGCAAAGTGGTGTGCTTCATGTAGCCATTGTCCACAGGGAATTACAACCAAAGGACAATACAAAGGAGAACCCAGCATTACTGAAATGCATGTCTGAGACATGAAACATACACAGATCTCCATGAAAGTGGTTTACTTTTCCCCATATGTTATTCATAACTTATGTCTATGGCTTTAAAAAGAAAGAGACAGAGAAACAGAGTGGCAATTTTAATGCTGTGTAGAGCTTGCTCTTAGCTACACAATGTTAAAATTAGACAGTCAGCTGCAATTCAAGTAAAATGAAGCAGTTCTATTCTGTCCAGGGTGCCTGGATAATGGTCACAGACTAAAGGTTATGGAATTAATGGATAGAGAAAAAAAGTAAGTTTAATCTCTGAGTTATACCTGTACATCAAATGTCTGCTTATCACTGGTAAAAAAAAAAAAAAAAAAAAGAAGAGTGTTATTTTCTTGCTGAAAGAGCATAAAATACTCTCTGTGATATAGGAGAGCAAGAAATTAACTGTGTGCTGATATGACTTAGTCTTTCAAAAAAGTTTTAAGTTTTGGAAAATGGCCTTCAACAAATAGGAAGAAATTCATGATATTGGCAAGGGTCACTCAGAGCATCCTAATTCCAAGAGGCACAACTGTGACCCTTTCTGAAGTTCTCAGGCTCTACATGCCTCTGCATCTACTGACGCAGGATTAAACTGCATTTTGAAAGTCAATACATGTCTTTCCAAACTTGACAGACAGGAGAGAGATATTTTTATATGTGGTGCAGAAGAAACAGCAGGATGATGTGTATGTGTAAGTTTTCTCTGTGCTTTTCAGCAATCACCAAAGCAGCATTATTGCAATTTCTGTTATTCTTTTCAGCCTTGTTGATGCTTTTACAGAGGAATGTGAGAGGAAAGACATACAAAGAAAGGCCCTTTGCCCTACTTTCAAGAAAGTACTTTAATATTGCCCAGTTGTCCACATGTAAGGCCCAAGCTGCAAGGTGCAGTTGGTAACTTTCCTTTTATGAAACTGTGAACTTCAGTTGATTAATTGTCCCACATTAGGAGGCAGAAAACACAGTCCATGTGAACTTCTGACCCACCAAGTTTAGCAAAACAGAAGGAAGTTTTAATCTGTCCCTCAGGATTTACTTGGATCTCTGAGGGTTTCACTTATGATACAGGAAGTTCTGTCCCCAATAAAATCAATATCAAAATTTCCACGTTATTTCAATGAGGAAAGGATTTCAGTCCTACTATAATGCTTGGGCTATATGGTTCCTCAGTTTCTCTGCATGGTTTTGAAGCTGGAAGTTATTTGAAACTCAGAATTTTTTGTGGCTTGCAAAACATCTGACACTAAGCACTGCAAAATCATTACCTTTTCTATTAAAAAAATTTCTTAATTAATTTTGAAGCATTACTTTTATCTTTTTTTGCATGGAAAAAGTTAATTCCATTTACATAATCCATATTTTTATAGCTAATACAAATTAATTTGATGGCATATTTAATTTTTAAAGTGTGTAGGAAAATCAATGACTTTTTTTCAGAATATGTATTATACAGTGGGAATACTTCTATAATTCACAGAAAAAAAATTTTTATGATACACAATTATTTTTGGAATTTCTCCCATTTCAAAGTCCTTTTCAAGACATAGAAATTACCGCTTATGGGTGATCTATTATATTTTTGTATACTGAAGTGCACATTATCTGCCAATTTCATGACAAAATTTGTTATATCTCCCATGCAATAGAATTTTATAATTAAAACATAAGAAATTGAAGATTTTAAGAACACTTTGATCCAATTAGACATATAAATATTGCCTAAATTATATAGACTTGAGGTGCATGTCCAAAAAAGAAACAAGCATCATTAATTACAAGTGGTATTTCATTTGTTTCCTGCAATAAAAATCTGAATAAGATCCAAAGCATTTGGCTGAGCATCAGAACTTATAATTTGGTGCTTGGCTTCAGCCATTTTATAGCAGATCATCATTCCCAGATTCATGATCCTTCGGGAAGGGTGAGATAGCTCCTGATAACTTATGTTCAGAGCAACAGGATGTCATGACTAGACTGACAGCAAAAAGATATGTCTCAATATTCGGTACATACTTTTGCATAACCACGCATAACCTTCTTTTGGGATCCAGAGCACAGAGGTTTATTTCTCTTGAAGTATCTTCCTGCAAGCCTCAGAAAAGGGGCTCCTACCTGTGTAACAGTGCATTGCCTTGGGTATGAGATTTGTTTCATCAGTCTTTGAACATCTGTTATGCAGGCACTGTATCTGCAATAGTCACCTAGGCTCCATTAATAACCAATGAAGATACATAGAAAATTCTAAGAAGTAGTTTCTTCAATCCATTTTAGACAAATATCTCAGGTGGAGGTGAATCATTGCCTGACACACACTGGAAGCTCCTGGACCATGATTACTCCCATGAAGGAGGTCGAGCTAGGTGTGCAATTCAGAGTTTTCACTCATTTTGGTGAAACACTGCATCTCTCTAAAGACTGTTAACTCATCCTTCAGATTTATCATGAGGATTTTTTTATGTGTGTATGTGTGTGTGCGTATATATATATATATATACATATGTAAAATTTACTGAGTTTTGGGCTGAAGGGGCTGGTTTCGTTTTGAAGTCAGGAGTTACTTTTCTTCTTTCTTTTTTTTTAGGGTCTTTTTTTTCCTTTGCGACACACCATGTAAAACAGGAGTAATATGTTGGTTTTTTTCTAAGAAGACAGAGATTTAATCGTGGATGAAAGGTCTTACAAAGACCTATACCTCTATGCTCTTAACTGGCTAAAATAAAATTAATCATTGATATACATAAGCAACTTATTTTTTTGGGCAGTTATTTTTGTCTATTTTCAGAAACTAGCAGTGGTTTATATCCAAAAATAGAGCCAGAAAGGTTCCCAAAGTACCTCAGTGATAAATGTTATGCACATCAAATATTTTAGGAGTGGTAAAACTAAGATTTATTGCACAAATAAGTAGTTAAGCTCTGAGATGTTTTAGTTTTCTATGCACATTTTTTTTTTTTTTAAGTCCCCTCAATTTAAAATAGTGGTTCATTTTTCACTAAAATTTGAAAATTCTTATAAGTGTTTTCTGGGTATCTTTAAAAAAAGGGTGAATAATGCACAGTAGCATTTTAAAACCTAATGATGACTATTAGCTTATATGACAGTACAAAAAACTGCTTTCAAAACCAAACTGCATAAATGGAAGAAATTAATCAGGAGAGGTAGTCATATACCTAGTGCTTGATTTTTCTCACTGTCCTCTTTTATTTAACCATTTTAGACATATCATAGTTGTCAAACTCAGATGGACTATTTGTACTTTCATTGCATAAAATTAGGAAATATGAGTGCCCCTTAAAGTACACAGTGTTCTCCTGAGTTGTTAGGACTAAATTTCCAGAGCATTGGAATCTAAATGACACTTTAGCATTTATCAGAAGCTGAAAAAGTGCTTCAGAAACACAACCAATCACTATCAATAAACATTAATGCAAATTATGCATAGCTTTGAAAATGTTGGATGTGTAAGATTAAGTTCTACCAATCCGAAAACACACCAAGAATTCATTCCTTATGTTCATGTTGGTATGTAACTGCAGTTTCCACTAATATCTGCATGGCTTCTTCATCCTTTTAGTTAAAAAATTATCTCCTAATGCTATCATCTTTAATGTGTGTCTAGTAAACATGAGAAAACATTGTGAAAACATCACTGGAAAGATTACCACGTCAAAGAGAGTATCTGCCGGTGTAAAGAAGCATCCCAGACCCCATGACTCATAGTTATTATAACAGTATTTGTGTTACCATATAAGGTACTAATCAAGATTACAGCCAAAGTGTTTGGCAAAGTAAAATGTCATCTCTGCCAAAGAGAACTTATAACTTAATTAAGAAACAAATACAACACTTCACTGTAACAGAAAAAGGAAAGAAATAGCAGCCTCAAGGAGACTATCAGTGGTTTCATTTTAACATTTTTATGTGTTTGATCAGGTGCTGAGGCAAACAGATCACAGCTATCTAAAAGCTGTATGGAAGAAGGAGCCTCAATAAAGGAAAGCATCTCAAAACTGGCTAGAAGTTTTTGTAAAGATAGAGCAAGCTTTTCCTCCACCCCATTGCCAGAGTTTTTGCAGGTAATTCTAGAAACAAGAAGAGGCTAATATTTGTAAATGATGATGCAGTCTCTGTTAGTAATACAGGCACTACTGACAAAATTGCAGTATTCCAGTTAGTAACACTTAGTGAGCAGTACTAGATGCATTTAAAAACTGAATGAAGATTGCTTATTTTAAAGTGCCAAATATTAGGCAGTAGATGACTTACACAGACACAACAAAGACAGCCAAGTGAAAATATTAAATATGGGGATACTTCTCAACTCTAAGCAAGTTTCTTGATATTCAAGCGTTAAACATATAGATTCTTAAATTTTGAAATTTGTGGTTTTGCTGTTGGTATGATGCAAAACAACTTCAAATTGTGTGTTTTATCCATTGCTTAAAATCCTATAAGCTACATGTAAAAATGCCTACTTAGATGCTTATCTGGGATCAGTGAACATTTTAGAAAGGAAATATATGCAATCAACCTCAACACCAAAAGGAAAGAGCTACGTCAGAATGACAACAGAGGACTTGATGGAAGGCGTGTCACCGAAATCATGAATGAAAACTCCGTAACACCAATTTAGTATTAAGAAGCAGGCATTCTTTTATTGCAGCGCTGGATGCACAGGGAATTGCTCTACCTAATGTGCATGTCGTATGTCTGATTCAACCAAAATTATATAGTCCACATATATGTTTATGTCTTATATTTCCTAGAAAAAAGATACATATTCATTCAATAGGTGGTACTATATTGATTAAACATCATACATGCCCCTTACAGGTATTTTAGAGTCTTCTAAGGGTTCTCAAACAATAGTCAACCCTATAGTTACTGCTGACCGATCACTGAACCTCAATTTACTTCCCTAACATGGAGAGTCCCAGTTTGTTTCATTAGTTACCTATACAATGGTCTCCTCAGCTAGCGTACAGTCTCCCCCGCAACCATAAGTTTGAGGCGACCCCCTCATGATATAAAATCACACAACTGAGGTTGGTTAGCAATCTCTCCACAGTGATTATACTGAAACAAACAATATAGTTGCAAAGCTAACACAAACCATACTATGTGGTAACAGGCTTGTTACCAGAAATGTTCTTCAACGTATTTTTGCGCACCTGGCCTAGCTGACAAAAGGAAATAGCTTGCAGAAGTTTGACCTCTCTGTCAAATAGTCTAGGTGGCTGTAGATCTAAGATTTACAACTTTCAGTGATACTGCAGTATGCAAAACAGTAGGTCATTAGAGCTGAGTAGAACCCCAAATATTCTATTATTGTAAAGAAAAGTAGGGTATAGCAGCTATTAATCTTTTAGTCACAAATAGTGTAGGTTTATATCTTCTTATAATTCTGTTTGGTTAAATATATGTTAATTGTAGTCTTTGCAAGAGGCAAATGGGACATAATTTCTGGTTAATGTAACCAGGTGCAGCTCTACTGAAATCAATGTTTACTGAAGGTCTGAATTTGGCCTTGTTTGAATAATTCATGACAGTGAATGTATATCTATATTACTGTAATTCCTTTTCTCCCAGGAAGTTTTGAAATAGAACTGTTTCTTGCATATATCAAATGAAAATTGGTGTTTTCCTTATTTAGTCAGTACTTCCAATTAGAGTCTGAAAATAACAGCTCTACAGAAGTAGAGAACTTCTTACCAGTTGAGTCTTCAGTATCAGTAAATTTTTAACAGAAAATGTCAGCTGACTTTATTTCTAATCTATTTGAACTTGTATTTGTGTTACCTGTTAGTTTGAACCCCTTTATCCAGAAACAAGCTCTTTCAGCTTACTGAAACTGACAGATGTAACACAAATGGACTTTGAAAAAAAAGTTTTTCAACTCCCATCAGCAAAGCAGTATATCAGTCAAGATTTATTACTTCGAGTTTTGTTATTACTTCAACATTTGTTACGGCAACATTATACATTTGCAAAATGCATAATAGGATCACTGAATGGAATAGAAGCAAACAATAAAAATTATCTTGATTCAGCAATTAAATTATTTATTGATGAACAAGTTAATAGTAACTGTTTTGTAATAATAAGACTATATGAGAATGGGGTTATCTTTTGCTCTTATAAATTATTGATGAAAATAAGAACCCTTTTATAAATATTAATAACACATATTGATGTGTACACTACTGTCTGCTTTACAGGGGTATAATGCATGACCATTTGTATATCAAGAATTTGATAGCTGATAAAGGCAAAGTGATTGATCTGGACAGGTAAGGAGAATGGAAGGAAACTTAAGAATGGTTACAAAATGCTAAATTGCTCTGAAAATGCAGGGACAAAGAAAACCCTTACAGGCTAGCAATTTAAGCTATACGTGTCAATTTGATTGTGATTCTTAAATGATTACATAGAATCCTAGAATCATGGAATCATTTCAGTTAGAAAAGACCTTTCAGATCATCGAGTCCAACCATTAACCCAGGACTGACTGACAAGTCCACCACTAAACCATGTCCCTAAGCACCACATTGATGCATTTTCTAAACACTTCCAGGGATGGTGATTCCACCACCTCCCTGGACAGCCTGTTCCAATGATTTAACACCCTTTCAGTGAAGAAACGTTTCCTAATATCCAGTCAAAACCTCCTCTAGTCTAACTTGAGACTGTCTCTTGTTCTGTCGCTTGTTATCTGGGAGAAGAGACCTACCCTCACCTGCCTACAACCCCCTGTCAGGTAGTTGTAGAGAGTGATAAGGTCTCCCCTGAGCCTCCTCCTCTCCAGACTAAACAACCCCACTTCCCTCAGCTGCTCCTCATAAGACTTGTGCTCTAGACCCCTCACAAGCTTTGTTGCCCCTCTCTGTATATGCTCCAGCACCTCAGTGGAAGTCTTTCCCTGTTTGTAAACAGCAGGTGCATCAGGGCATCTCCCCTGGCTGGCTCACTGATCAGCTGTGTCAGGAGGTTATCTTCCACACCCTCCGGGAACCTCCTAGACTGTTTCCTGTCTGCTGTGTTCTATTTCCAGCAGGCATCCAGTAAGTCAAAGTCCCCCACGAGAGCAAGGGCTAGAGATCTTGAGACTTCTCCCAGCTGCTTGTAGAATGTTTCATCTGTCTCTTCATCATGGTTGGGTGGTCTATAACAGACTTCCACCAGGGTATCTGCTTTGTTGGCCCTCCCCCTGATTTTTATCTACAAACACTCAACCCTACTGTCACCATCATTAGCTCCAGACAATCAAAACACTGCCTGACATATAAAGCTACCCCACTGCCTCTCCTTCCTTGCCTCTCCTTTCTGAAGAGTTTGTAGCCATCCATTGCAGCAGTCCAGTCATGTGGGTTATCCCACCATGTTTCTGTGATGGCAATTACATCATAGTCTTCCTGTTGTGCAATGGCTTCCAACTCCTCCTGTAGCCCATGCTTCAGGCACTGGCATAGATGCACTTCACCTCTGCTATCAATTTCACCTCCAACCCTGACATGCCACTCCCAGGCTCATCTCTAATGCACTTGGTTTTATTCCCTTCCCCCTTCAAATCTAGTTTAAAACTGTCAATGACCTGTGGTAACTCCTGACCTAGGGTCCCTTTCCCCCTTTAAGACAGGTAAACCCATCTGTTGCCAACAGGCCTGGTACCATGTAAACTGACCCAAGTTCACGAAAAATGAAATTTAGCTGTTGACACCAGGCCCAGAGCCAGGTATTGATCTGTGTGATCTTCCAATTACACATCCTATCGTTCCCTACAACTGGTAGGGTAGAAAAAACCAGTACTTGTGCTCCTGATCCCTCAACCATTGCCCCCAAGGCCCTGAGGTCTCTTTTGATTACCCTCAGACTTCTTGTCATGTGGACTTCATCACTGCCCACCTGGAAGACCAGTAATGTGTAGTAATCAGAGGGTTGTGCCAGACAAGGGAGTTTTCTAGTAACATCCCCCACCCAGGCCCCAGGGAGGAAACAGACTTCCCTATGGTTTGGGTCCAGCCAATATATCAGGCCCTCTGTTCCTCTCAGAGTGGAGTCGCCAATGTCAACCACTTTTCTTCCTAGCAGAGCTGGTCGTGATGCGGGGGGTTGATTGACTCTCCCTAGGCAACACCTGCAATCTGGATGGGCTTTCATCCACATCATCATTTTCCTGGCCTTCAAGATCCAGAGCCACATACTTACTGTATAGGGATACCTGAGAAAGTGAAGCAGGCTGGGGAGTGTAGTATAAAAAGTAGTAATAAAAATCATAGTTTTAAAATACTAACTTTTACAGTTTATGTAATTGTCTTCTACTGCAATTTCTTAGTTCAACTGATGATATTATGTAGACGGATCTTTATCAAAAGCATTTTTTCCCCTATGTAATGTTGTTTGTGGAATATAAGTGTTAAAATAGCTTTTAAAGTAATATTCTTCCTTGCTTAAAGTATTCAAAGAATTTATATTTTTACAACTTTAATTCCAGAAATCATCAGTCTTGTGACCAGCAGTTCAAGGAATATTTCAGAACCTTCTTATACATCCTAAAGAAGCAAAAGATAATAATGCCACAGGTATTAAAAGATGTAGTGACACAGGTCTATCACTAACCTATGAAATCTAGAAGCCTGATTCTGCAGGGGAAATTTTTTACAGATTTCAGAGATTGCTCAAGCAAGGCCAATATATATGTATCTCCAAATTCATTATGGCTCACAAGTCCTCCCCTCACCTCCCCTTTCCCAGAGACTATTGGTCCACTCTCTTTATGTAGGATTTCTCATAAATATCAAATCTACATTCTTTTTTAGCTTTTTCTGCTAGTTGACGGTAAAGGAGTTGAAGGCACTGTTACTGGAAGTGTGAAATTGAGAACTGGTGTCATATTTAGCTGGAAATAAGTCAGAGGACAAAAAATGTTTTCCTTTTGATTAAGCTGATAGGATGAGGTCTTCATGTTCCCTACTTGAATTCAAGGCTCTTCTAGCAAACTAGAAAAACTACAAATGCTGATTTGTAAAGAAAATATCAAGTTTAATAGTCTTTCTCAACTTGCCTTTGAGAAATCACCCATGTTGGTCTCTCAAGTAAAATTAGTCAAATGACAAAGAATAGACTTTAATTTTCAGTGACACATAAAAAACACCTTGTGGCCTCCATCCATTTGCCTTTGACCATGGCTTTAGAATTCAAACACATCTCCAAAAATCTCTCCATATATGTCTTTAAATATCTAGCTATTGCAAAATGGCTTCCCGAGCAACAGAAATGTGCTGATGTACGCATACAGATTTCAAGAAGTCTTTAAGAAACTTTACTGATCAAAAAATATGTAGTTTTTTGTAAAGTTTTTGATTTCTCATTAATATCGTCAGCATCATATAAAACATATGCACATCTCCAGTTTAAGGTAGAATTTAAAAATATGCTAGCAGAGAAAGAAGGCTCTTTAGACAATGTATGTAGTGAAATTAAATGTTATACAGTGCTGAATCTGGCACAGAAGAGTTGCAGCCTCTGTGTTTGCATGACTCATGATTAGTCCCAACATATCACAAAATCAGAGTAATAATCATTACAAAGGTGGGTTGTTTGTGTTTTTTTTCCAGTTCAACTTGTGTCCTAAAAAGTACCTAATTTATGAATCAGAACATTTTTCCTCTGACTTTCTACGCTGTTGTTGGGTTTTTTATTATGTGAAACATCACTTCAACCAGCAGAATGTAAATCAGGTGACTGTGAAATGTGACTGAAGATTCATTCTAAGAGCTATAACCATGTTAAATTGGAATCCAAAAGTGGGTTTATAGTTTTCTAGAATATAGAAAACTATAGCCAGTTGGGACTTTTAAACTTTTTTTGTTTTTTCTGGACTTTATAAAATATGGTTTATTTCATGGGGAAGATATCAGGCATAAAAATTAGCTACAGGAGGACATGGTTGTTTAGTTTTAGGTGTTGATGATAAATTAAACCACAAAAAATACAAAGATAAAATAAAATGTGTATCTCTGGCTACTTTCTTAAGGAAGAGAATAGCATCCTGATGATATCTGAAAAGATTTTTCATCTCAAATGTGAAATGCAGTTTGTCAAAACATAGAGATACATATTGAAGTTTGACTCCAAGATATCACTGAAGGTATTGTTATAATACTCTGAACTGCAAATTCAAAAGTCTTAATTAAAGAGCTGTGGAGGAGGTGTGATACGCTGAATTAATTGATGAATTGCTTGTTTGATTAAAGTATGATTAAACAGATTTATTTTTATTTCATATTCCATAAATGATAAATGACTCTAAAACTAGTTCTGTAATTAAGTTACACATACAGTAAATGAAGAGATTAATGTTTAATTAACTAAGGTCTTAACTATAGCACTTGAGGCTCTATTCCTTAAGGAAAGTCTACAGTAGCTATGCTGGCCTAACAGTTTTTTCATGAAACTGTTTTTAAATGGAACTATTGTGTATGAAGAATTAGGCTAATTACTGAAATGGCTGAAGGGTTATCTTTTTCCTCAAAGAAGAGACCTATAGGTGCAGATGCTTGCTTGTTGTAAATTATACCTATATTTGTACTGATGAAAATTTACTGATTTCCATCACACAAGATTCTGATGCCAAGTATATTAGATAGTTGCTGGGTCAAATTAATCTTGACCATAACTCCGCAACTACATTATGATTATATTGCATTCATCTTCTATTGAGTAAAGCTGAAAAAAGATCAATCTGGAGATTTTGAAATATGGTTTCATTCAAGTTCAGAATGAAACCTGAACATCCTTATATTCTCTATGAAAGAAAATTCCCTTTAGTTACATCTTTCACTTTGTTTTAGAGTTTTTATGTTCAGACATAAAGTGTTCAAAGCATGAAAGCAATGTGTTTTGAAAGGAAAAACCATTAAATGTCGAAATCTCAAAAAAGACATCTTGCCTTAATGTTTACACAGTATGGTTCTATATATGTCACGATAGCAGCCATGGAGAATAATGGGTAAGTCAAAGTGAATTCAGAGGGAAGAAATACTACTACTAATAAAAAAACCCTAAAAAACAAACAGCTAAAATTAACAAAAGATTTAAAAGTTACTTCAGACTTTTTAAAATTCTCTTTCTTGCCAGTCAGAGATAGGGGTAGGCAGAAGTCAATGTATCATGCAGATCAACACCTGGTTTTGTTGCTGGTAGTGTCACCAGGGCTTTGGTTTCTACAATTACAAGTTCTTCAGTTAATACAGCCTACAAGGGAGGGATGGGATTCACCTACTGACAGAATTTTTGCTGGCAGATTGGCTGGTGTAATGATCTGTGCTTTAAACTAACGAACTTGGCAGGTAGAGTTCAAAGCTGTGACACCTGTATATTCATTAGCAGCAGGGTGGATGAGCACATGTACCAGAGTAGTGAGGAATGCTTCCCAATGCCTTCCAAAGGCAAGAACCCTAGGTCCAACCACCTCAAGTGCATATATATCAATACATGTAGCCTGGGCAACAAACAGGAGGAACTGAAATTCTGTTATCAGTTTGAGAGTTATGATGTCATAGGAATTACAGAAACTGGTGGGAAAACTCACATGACTGGAAGACCACAGTGCATGGCTACAAATTCAAATCATAGCATCATGCATGAGCTACTATGAAGAACATTAACTCTTCATAGGCAAAACCAGCACAGAGCTGCATTGATTTGTCTGAATCTGGAAATAAATATTGAGCCAATTGGTCTAAAGAAAATAATTCAGCAGAACTGAGTATTGGAGAAGTAGCCACCTGGAAAAAGTGAAGCTGCGGTACTTCTGTGTGAAATATACAAAGAGTAAATTCAAAATTGTATTTATCAGCTGTACTTTTTTTAATAATTCATAATCTTAAGCGTATGGTTTTAGTTTTAGATCAATAAAGGGAAAAATAATATAGTTCCAAAAATAGGTAAGTATTTCTTTTGAATTATTTTAGTTCATTGTTCCTGTATAGTAAGCCACATAAAGTTCAACATCTATTTCTTCAGCACTACAGCTTCTAAAATATTGTCGTCATTGCAGAATACAGGGTTTGAATTTAATACTAACTGTGAATCTTACAGTGAGGTCATGGCTTAACAAGCCCTTATTTCCATTTTCATTGGAAATAACAGCATAGTCACAACCAAGCAAATTATATATGCTCTGAGATCTCAGGGCAAATATAAAATATTCCCTGTCAGCGGTCCATATGTGATCATCAGTTCAAGGATCCATAAAAAGACTTCCACAATTGTATTTTTACACTTTCAATTTTCTGTTCAGTACACTTGGCAATGTTAAACTATTTCTTACTGATGAGTCACTTCTATTCTGGACTCAGACACATTTGGTATTAAAACCTCAACATATGAATTTTAGTAGTCCATGGAGAACTATTTTTTTTTTTTTCTCAGCTGAGCTGGAAAACAAAGATCTGATAACAATATTAACCAAACAAAAATTAGTTTTGTCATAAGATTAAGAATTGCCATTGTAACATTTCCAAGCTCAGCAAGTAAACATATAAAATTAAGCCTTCCTCATCACATTACTATAAAACAAATTGACCAAGAGTAGCAGCAGCATCATGAAATTCATTATGGCAATGTATCTTTCCATTTTGCATTCAGAATTAAGAGAAAAGATAGAAAAATTTAGATGAAGTTCTCACCTAAACTTGTGTTGGTATTTCTGTTTCAATATTTATATTTCAAAGACATAAATATGTGATTATATACACAAACAATTTCACAACCTTCTACTCACTTCAAAACAGAAGAACTTCCTCTTTGAAAGGCTGACAAGAGGAGGAAATCTTGGGATTACTGGGAGTTTGTCGCCGTAGTTAGGCCGGCCGAAAGATGACAAGTGACAAAGTTGCAGTGCAAAACAACCATAAAAGACCCCATAAAAGGCCCCCTTTATTACTTAACTACACTACTTATAATCTTTTACTGCTACGTGCATCAAAAGCTGATAGGTTCCGGCCTTCTTCATCTCTCCTTCAACTGGTTTAGCTGGCATCCCCCTTCTGCCCGCTCAATCTTGTTTTTAGCTCTTATCGGGACTTTTCAAACCGTCCAAAAAT